>VDFB02379711.1:31348651-31417450 GCA_007258455.2 Sequoia sempervirens | reverse complement strand
TTAGATTAAGTCATTTAACCTTAAATAATTTTAAGAACATACATAAGGATCCTCTATATAAGTGCAAGGATTCTTTGCCTAATTTGTAAAATTTTCAAAAGGAATAACAATGGTGGGAAAATCAAGACAAGATGCAACAATTTAAAATTCCTAAAGGGTTTACAATTATTAGAGGAAAAGTAGGTTATATTTTGGTTTTATATTATAAAATGATTCAAAAATCTATAAGGCCAAAAGAACCATAAGCATTGCAAACTTTAGTTTAGAAGCATAAGGGATTGGATATTTTCATTCCTAAACATGGTTTTCATTAAAAAAATTACTCATGTACTATACATACATATTCATGTATATGTGAATATATCTACATATGTATACATACACATGCACGTATCTAAATATGTATATATGTATATGTAGATATGTAGACACATTCATGTATACATACATATGTATATATGCATGTATATATGTATATACATACATTTATTTTCTATATGTATATATATACATACATATATACGTATACATAAATACACACACATATGTATGTATGTATGTATGTGTGTATGTATATTTATGTATACGCATATACATGTATGTATATGTATATGTGTATGCATACATGTATATATATGTATATATGGATACACACACATTTTGGTTTTGTTTTGTAAGCATCCTCTTTTGAGGACAACCCTTTGTTGATGATGTTGAGTATTAGTTTGTTGTAAGTGTGTTTATTACTTTAATATCATTTTAAAACAATATTTTATTTATTTATAAATTTTGGTATAATCTCTAATTTTATAATATGTTTGTGTGTGTAGGTTGAGTTGCATAATTGTGAGGGGCACACACAATCAACACAATGCAAGATAATAACTAATTCAAGGGATCGAAGTTCAGTTTCCAGTCAAGCAAAGAGAGGCATAATGTTTCATTAATAGCATTTGCTACACATACATAAACACTTTTATATCTTTATGACACATTCATAACTATTTTCATGAATATATATTGGTGATTTTTTGTAGTCTAAGAGACAATGTTGGCCTCATGTCACTGTATATGATATTTTCATGATGTATTATGTATGTCTTCATGACCTTATCAAGATCAATATATAAATATTTTGTGCATATTCATAGCAAATGGTTTGTGCTCATTCTATCTATCTATATTACCCTTTATCTCTATCTCTCTTTATCACTATCTCTCTCACATATATATGATGTGCATGAATGTTGAATGGCATACATGTAATGAACCCATACTAGTTCTAACTCTATTTAGCCTATCAACAAATAAAGATTCAACATTGGTCTTCTAGATTTACATACATCTTAAGAATTTACTACCATAATCCATAAGACAAAGCAACAATAACCCATATGGGTGTTTAGACTCACAAGTGAAAGTCAAAATGTTATAGCTAGCTATCCCTTCACTAAAAAATAGTAGGGTTTTTAGTTCAAACAAGGAATTACCCCATTTTATTGTATGGTTCTATATACTAAAACCCTATCTCCAATAACACACATAAAGTAAAAAAAAATATCTACTATGTTTGGCTTCATGAATGCAACACAAGCTTCTAAATGTCCTAGGTAGAGCAATAGATTTCCATTCACATAGTAGAAATTACAAGCTAATGCTTTTTAACATGATTTCTAGAATTTCATACAAGAATAGCTTTTTCTCTTACATTACATATAAAAATACTAAAAAGAACCTTCATAAAAAATCATACCTCATTACCACCAAGTAAAAACAATAAGGTTTACATACTCGAATTTCACAAGCTTCAAAAATGTATAATTTGCACTACCTTCTTCCTCCTTTTGCCTCTATCCTCCCCTTTTCCCTCTTTCTTTTCCTTTTAATCCTTCCTTGATTTCCACCATTTTTGCCATATTCTCTACATGTTTCCCATTTCCACTTCCTTTGCCTTTATTTCTTCCCACTTTGTGAACAATAAAGTCCCACTCTCTCTTCACTTACTCATCATTCAAGTTTCCTCGAATAGCGTACCTCAACATTAATGCTTGATACTTAATATGATGGGGCCAAAAGGTGGGGTGGCCACTTTTTGGCCCCACATCTTTTTGCACTCGCTCTAATAAGGTTTGTCCTTTTGATAATAGTAATGTCCAAAGGTGGCTCTTGTTTGCATGTGGATACATTTATACCAAACATCAACTTTTAGTGATATGTGTGAAGATTTTGTAGTGGTTCTATATATTGTTCTTATTCTCTAAATATAAAGGAGGATGAATAATCAAGTCATGATGGACTAATGAAAGAAGATGAATTGAATAGTGATAGAAACTAGTCTACTATAGTTAGTGATGATGAAAATACATTATATAAAATTATGTAGGGATTCTCATATTACTTAGAATCTCTAGTGTTACAATATGAATAGTATTTTAAACACATGATAGACCTTTTTCTAGAGTGTCTCTACAAACTTGTGACCATTGAATTTGCTTGGTAGTATAGAAAATTGCATTATAATACATCAAATAATAGGGTAGAGAATGTAATTGTTAATTTTATGGTTTCCAAGACCAAACTTTGTAAATGATATTAATTGAGGGCATGAAGACACAATCAAGTCTTTGTTCTTGATGGTTTGATTTATATTTTCAATCAATGGTTCCATTTATACACACTACATGAGGAAATTGTTCAATAAGAGTAACTTATAGTTTTAGTCAATTATATTTCAATTTGTACACACTACATGAAGACAATGTTCAATAAGTGTAACATATATTTTTAGTCAGTAATGGTTCCATTTTTACACAATCCACAAAGACAATGATAAGGCAAACAACTTTCCCACTAAAAAAAAGAAACTAAAGTTAATAGAATGTATAGTTTTAGTTGTAAATTAGTCTATCTTATGTAAAAAATATGCATGCTCTATTTTGAAAAAATATCTCATTAAATATTTTTATTATATGATATGTTTTAGATTGTAATATTTAATACAGGACAAATGAAATGTGCACCTATCTATTTTATGTGAGATATATATTACTTAATTTAAAATAAGTAAAGCTCAATATACATACTTATAATAGGATAAAAATGACAATTTATAAAATAATGTATATTGATCCTATAATAAAAATACAAGAGAATAAAATTAGACATGAATAGACTAAAAAAAAAAGAAAAATTTGTATGTAAACAAACTCTAGCGTATTGATAATTGTGTATATTTTATCATTAAGCATTCTTTATATTATGAAAAAGCAAACACACTATATAATTCACAAAGAAGATTAGGGTTTTTAGCTTCATTTGTTATATGGAGATATTTTATTGTAATGTACGTAATCAATGATATGATTCTTGATTTTTTATAAGATATAATATTATAACATCTTAACAAATCAAGCTATGACTTTCACGGTTCACTCCTACATGTATGAAATTTTCATTTTCATCTACAAGTTTGACCCTAAATTTGTAGTTTTAAAATTATTTTGTGAGCTTAACCCTACATTTCTAGTCTTTAGGAATGTATTTATCTCCATTTTTTAGACTATGTTGAGAGCTATTATAATGTTTTTTTGCACTAATTTTCGGAGGAAACTCGTTTTTCCTTACTCAAACCCTTGGATTATGCAAAACGGGGAAGCAAAATACTATATTAAAAATGCTTTAAAAACTTTCAAACAAGTGCAATTTGAATTCAACAAATTTTAAAAAAATTGCATATAGGGTTTCGAAATTAAACAAATACATGCATTTTGAACTAAAAAAAAAAGGAATTTTAAATACCTCGTGCTCAATAGTGGTTGATATGCGAATTGGAATGATGAAGTTTGAAGAAAGGACCTGAAATTTGCTTTCACCGGTGATAAATTTTGGTGGGTCGCCGTTCGGATTATGTTCGCCGCGCGCAGGGACAGTGACTGATTGGTAATTCACAGTGAAAGTGTGAAAGTGAAAGCACTTTTTTTGGTTTTGTCATATTCAAGGGGTTTAGCCGAACCCAGGTTCGGCTGAACCACCTTAAATATGATTTTTTATTAGGCTCGGTTTAGGGTTCGGCCGAACCATATGGTTCGGCCGAACCCGTTTGCTATGAAGAGTGGGGAAATTTTGAAATTTCCTTCCTCTTCAAAAGTGTAAACCACTTATGTGGCTTCACCCCACTATATCCTCATACAACTCTCTATAAATTGGGACTCATGGACCGTTGGTCAACCCTAAGACCACTCATAGTCTCGATGAGACTCATGGACCGTTGGTCAACCCTTTGTGCTCTAATATCTATGATGTATCACTTTACAATTAGCTATGTCTCTCAAGCATGTGAGGCCTATAGTTGTGCCTGTAGTGCTTGCACCTGTTCCTGTAAGGCTGCTATATGAGCTCGTGCACCATCATCCCCCGACCTTGACCTCCTCCTCAATCACATCATAGATGGCCTCTCTCATAGGGACATCCTCCAACCCCTCATCTATTGCCATATCTACCCAGATATCATGCTCCTCCTCAACACCCTCCTCCTCCTATGCCGTCTCCTCCTCCCGTACCTCCTCCTTTGCTATGGGTGGAAACTATCTTGGAATAATAGTTGGAACTCTTTCTATGCCTCTCCTACCACCCCTGCCTCCATCCTTGCCACCTCCTCCTCCATCATCACCTCCATTTTTGCCTCCATCTCTCCCCCCATCATTACCCCTCTCTCTCCCCCTTTCACTCAATCGACCTCTAGGCCCTCATTCCAGTCTCTCTTGAGGAAATAACACTACATAGGATTTGCGAACGGTGTGGGTCTATGCTATAACCATTAGGAATCATACTATAGTGTCATCCTAACATCTGCAACCTCTAGTTTGGCACCCCATTATACAAGTTGCAACTGGTCAAACTCTTGGAAGGCCACTTGTGGACTAATAGTAGGACCTAGTGTCCCACCTCATGAGTTGAACGAGCAAACATGGCTATACACATAGGCACATCCTACCACTCCTTGAATTGTTGAAGAACCTGCTTAGACAACTGTCTCTATATGATATGCAAGGATTGGACTATGCATCCAATCAAATACCTAGTCTGTCAACAATATGAAATATGCTCAATATCATCATCCCAAGCTGTACACTACCTATAGGGCCTCTAAGTGAAACCAACCAATAGATCTATTTCATGTTGCCAATATCCAACATCTCCAACATGTCTTTGTGTGATAACACCATGATACATGTAAACATACAATAGTCCTAGAGGTATATCTCTTGCACACGATGGTTTGAACATAGCAATGTGCTCCCACACCCACACGTAGAGTAGTGTGACCTCACAACCAATCGAACAAGCTCCTTGGTATGCCACATCATGCAACTAGAAGTATATAACATAACCAAAACACAAGGGCCCGATGCATAAACTGTGCCTTCATCCATCATCTCGACTAGCATTCAATCCCATCCTATTAGAGATATGTGTCCGTGTCAATCAGGTATAAGGACATCAACTATAACACTACAAACCACAATGATCACTTTCTCATAATGATCTACTAGAGTATCCCCACTGATCTTGTACTACTCAACACCAATATTTTCTATCTCGAAATAGCTTCACATGGTTGCAAGTCTAGAATCAAGGTCATATACAACTCTCTCCTTGTGGATAGGGATGTGTAGGATGTGTCATACATCCTCAAGAGGCACTATCACCTCTCCAATAGGAAGATGAAATGAGATAGTCCCATAGTACCATCTCTCCACCAGTGCAATAATCAACCCTCGATTTTCCCCGGTCTCAAGCATGAAGGTAACATAATGTAGTCCTAGAGCATGTAGAGTGGTTCTCTCACCTGCATTTAAATGATCACGAAGCACCATGGAAGAAAATAAACTCTCTCCAGTATATAGTGATAGCAGTCTCACCTACATTCAAACAACACATTGCGTCAATCATGACACTTGGATAAATCTATTTGACCATTTGAACCCTAGATTGTTTTCCTAAAAATGCATTTAATTGAGCAATAGTCAAATGAGTCACTTTACTTGACAAATGCGTCACTTTGCAACAAATACGACACACAACACAATTGCGGCTTAACATAATAGATGCGTTACACTATTCTACAATTGCATTGCTAAAATACAATTGTGATGTTAAATCCTACAACACATTGCCACAATACAATTGCAGCACTAAAAACATTTGCAACCCACAAAAACAATTGCAGTGCCACAAAATAAATGTGGTACACATTTTCAAATGTGGCTCTAAACTAAACAAATATGGTGCTCGTGACTATGAAAGTGAGATAGAATTTTGCACCGAATCCATTGCTCTATTTTCAAGCCCTATAATCTAGCCAAAAATGACAAAATTTCAAAATCAATATGGTGTACATACCAGACCACTTGAGCCCCCTGGCCACCCATAAGCCCAAACTCTCCACTTACGATTAATGACTTCCAAAATTCCTACAATAGCTTCGCTGCTCAAACTCACTCCTCTCCTCTGAAAGTTTCAAAAGAACAATGCAAAAATGAGGAGAATGACCTCCCCCCGCCCCCGAAAGGCCTATTTATAGACCTCCCAAGCCCTAATGGACCCCCTCTTCATAACTTGACACATTGGCTATGTCACTAAATTACTAATATGGCTGACCAAATCAACCTATAAACATAATTTTTTTCCGTCTACGCACTTAAACACATCAAATCAGCTTGTAAAAAAAATTGTCAAATTTTTTAGATTTTTTCAGAATTTTTGCCAATTTTCTTGAGTGGGCATCACACTATCCCTCTATCACTGGGGCATACTAGGGTAGGTCCTGAATATAATTTTTATTTTTTTCTTTGACACAACGCTCAAAATCACATTGTATCAAAGAGGGAAAAAATGTAGATACCCAAAATTGTCCTAGCTTGCGAGTGACATTTTAACACTAATTATCGTCCCATTCCTAATAATTAAATAATGTTCAATTATTTAATTATTGTCTAAGTTCATATACTACTATTAATAAAGTGATTTTATATTATTTATTTAATTCACTTCAATCTTATTCTTCCTTGATTAATTAAATAAATCTTAATTATTTAATTACGTCCCTAGTTATCTTATTTTTTTGAACTAAATAAATAAATAAATATTATTTAATTAATCATCCACTTTTGCACTTTCAAAATTAAATAATTACTTTAATTGTTTAATTATCCTTAAATTCCTCAAACATTATCGAGTCATCAATAATCAATAAATTTAATTATTTATTTATTAAATCCTACTTGAACATTCCTTTGATAATTGGTTTAATTAATTATTAATCTCATGCATTTCTACATCGTTTCTAATGAAGACTTTCTCTAAGTCAATTAACTAATCAATTTCAATCTATTGATCAATCAAATCAGTTCACTCCCACTCAGTGTGAGTTACTAGAGCAATCAATTCCCTTAACTAATTCATGCAAGTAGTTAATTGAGATCATGCAACCAATTGTATCCACTAGTTAACTGATCAATCAATTCCTCTCATTGATCTTCCACCCTCGATCTCTTTAGTTCTTTCAATCTTGATCGTCCATCCAAATTAGACTTTTCTACAAAATAGACGTTCATTCCCATTTGAAGGCTAACCACAAATCTTCAATATTTTGCATTCTCTATCATATTCAATATTCATTTGAGTTTGAAACAATATAGTGCACACATAATTTTTGAGAGCAAAGGAAAAATGAAGAAGAACGATGGAGATACATCAATCTTGACATAAAGAAAGTATATTCTTTTTTATATTATTTGATTTCTTATGTTCATTGTGTTTCATTGATAGATTAGACTTGGATTTACTTGAATCTATATAGTTAGTGGTTGCTATTCCTGATTATTGCATGTTTGATCCTATTTTCTAGTTGTACAACAAAAAAATACTAATTAGCTGATAGGCTACATATATTGTAATGAGATTTCTGGATTAAACTATGTGTTAGTTTTTACATCAACGTTTTGGATCATACTCCATGATCCATCATCATGATACAATGCAGATAGAGAGAAGAGTGAAACAAGTCACACACTCACAAACCATTGTTGAGTCATCCAAAAACAAGTTTCAACTGTTGTTTAATGGTAAAAGCCTCCAAAATCTCACTATCACATAAAAGCTAGATAAATATTGATTTGACAATTGCATGGGAACAATATATCTCCATTTGTAGTATTTTTTTGTCTTTGATGACAACTTTCTTTTTTCATTTGTATTACTTTATGATTTAAATTTGTATGCAAATATTTTAGAATAGGATAATACTTAATTTCTTCAAGGAAAAAATCTAGATTTTTCTAAATTTGTTTCATTCCATTATTTAACACTTATTATTAATTGTTTAATCCAATTGTATGCAACTAGAATTTGCAAAGCATCCATGCACAAACACATACTCTCTAAAATATTAACGTACATATAGTTTTCTATTAGTGTAATCCTTGAACCTCCTTTAGGTGCAAGTGCTAGTAAAAGAGATAAATATTTCTTCATAGGAAAATAACTTCTTATTTGATGTCTAACATATTTATTAATCGATAGACTACATATAGTGTGATATTTGAGCCCCAAACAAGTCTCATGTCTGCAAACAACTATTGAGTCATCAGCTACTGTTAATGGTAAATCGACTGTTGTTTAATGGTAAATTAGTGGTAAAAACTTCCAAAATATGGGATGAAAGCCTCCAAAACCTCACTTATCATGTAAAAGCTAGATAAATATTTATTTTCCAATTGAGTGGGAAGATTCTATTTCCATTTGGAGTGTTTTTTGTCAATTTGATGGCCACTTTTCTTTTTCTTTTGCATTCTTTTATGTTTCAAATCTGCATACAAATATTTCAAAATCAAATAATATCTAGTTTCTTCAAGGGAAAAATCTAGATCTGTCTAAGTTTATTTCATTTCATTATTTAACACTTATTATGAATTCTTTAACAGTTATTATTATTATTAATTGTTTGACACATACTCTATAACCATTTAACATATATATAGTTTTCTATCCGGATAATCCTTGAACCTCTTTAGTTACAAGTGCTGGTAATAACACTCCTATCTAATCTGAGAAAAAAAAGGTCGTCATGGAATTTGGTTTTACTCGTGATAAAAAGTTGAAATTTTATTTTTGCGAAGGGAAAATAAAATAGAGTCGTAGGATTCGGTTTTATTCCTGTCAATTGTATTTACACGAAAGGTTCTGAGGATTTTTCAACAGATCCTTGTAGTGCATATTCTACAACCATTGCAACCCATAAGATCATATCTCTTTAAGGAATTTTGTCAAACAATTCATTCCTTGTTTGTGCTATCATGTTTTGCATGCATGTCTATCAATCAGTTTCACCATCTCCATTTATCTATTCTTTGTTGTTCATAACATGTTCTAAAACTCCCATATGGCATGGGCAAGAGACGTGACTTAAACTTGCTCATGTCAAATGCAATTGCTTGAAAGTTTCTAAGTCTTTTTCAACGAATTCATGTTGTGCAGATCCTGCAGTAATTGCAATTAATGATAAGATACTTCCTTGAGGGATATTTTTTCATATGTTAAATCTAATTATATTTGACCTTTTTATGCATCTCATGGAATTAGGTAATCACTATTCATATTTTAGAAAATATTTACATGCTTCCAGTGTAACTTGAATATGGAGTCATAGTATTCAGATTTTACAAGCCCCTTGCATCTACTTGAAATTTTTAAAGACCCTTTTCAATAAAACAAACTAGATGTGAAAGTTTTAAAGACCCTTTTGAATAAATCTCATATCTGGAATGACGCGGTATGTTAAGCTCTTTCATGTTGGACTTTTTCCTCACTTTCTTATTGTCTTTTCAATGCCAAATCTACGTGCTATTTTTTTTGGAGTTTGTTTGGGGTTATGGATTCAGATCGCTCTTGTGGAGTTGTTGGCTCTAATTTTATACTCCTTGCTATCCATTCGAAATTTAAGTGCTCATTTATGACCCGCTTTAGAGCTATTGTTTGATTAACATGCTATCCACATTTTACTCTTTTAGTTTAAGTTGGTAGCAGTGATCAGATTTGGGTAATCAACATAAATGTCATAGTATTAGAATATGAAAGTCATAAAATATACAAAACCTATCCTTTAAGGGAACTGCTAGCGGAAGATCACGTTAAGCCCTTAAATTACTACAGCTGTTCAAAACTTGAATGAGAGAGTTAAATAAATTTTACAAGGCTTTCATAATTGACAACTTGAATTGCCATGATCTGCGGACAACTTTGACAACAGTTTTAGCATTTGCAAATATGAAGTGGTGGACAACATTTCAACTTCGTACCTCAGAAATTAGGGGTCATAAGAGTTTATAAGATGTGGGGAAAGCTTGGACAACATTCTTTAATGTCCCCCAGGAGCTATGGTTTGCTTTACCTAGTGGTTCCAATGTACGACGGAAGTTACGAGCTTCTTACTCACCATAGAGAGATTTGAACCCAGGTTACACTTTTAGGGATAGTAGCATTCCATTTATATGGCATTGAAACAGGGTTGCAAAGTATAAATGGAATTTAATTACCTGGAAAATTGGGATTTAATTACAATGTATAGATCATAAAATCAGACAAAAACTGTATTTGGTTATTTCATGTCAAATATAGTGTGTATAGATAAAAAATAAACTTATACATCACAAAAATGTTAGTCATGAAAAAATGTTTAGCACTTTTAATAAATGTATTTAACTTTCATCTAAGAGGGTTTATGTACAAAGCATATGGCTGACCCTAATGAAGGCCAGAGGCAGAGGATTTCAAACCCAGAAAATAAAAGAGAGCAGACAAAAATAATTTACCCAGAAAAATAAAAATAGAGAACTCAGAAAATAAAAACACACACACTTTTGTATTATGTATTCAAATCTTAAACATTTGATCTCATAAAACAGAGCTGCTGCTCAACTTTGCTACTGCACAGCATTACCAATTTTCTATTCACTCTTGGTAATAATAATAAGAAAAACTTTTACATAAAAATTATGGTGAAAAACTTCACCACCAAGCAAATGAGGTGAAATAAATGTCATTAATTACACCTTCAGTAACTTATCATTCACGTCAAGTGAAAAACATTTTCATCTTAAATTACAATTAAAATCATATAAAAGTTGAAAGATATTCCCATATTTAACCGTCTAAACAAAATAAATAAAGTCCTTCAAATATTAAATGCCTAAGGAAAATATGTAAGCCAAAAAAATGTAGCCGAAAGATCACCACGACACTATCGCCAACCAAGATGAAACATGATGCGGGACTGTGGTATACTTGCACTACCGCATGAAGCAAATGAAGGGGCAGCGAGACTGCAGTTGACACCACTTTACCACATGGGTCAACAAGAGAGAACGCGGGAAGGTGGGAGAAAGCATGACAGAGTTGGAATTATTTCCAACACTCCCCCTTAATTACAACTACTGCCATCAATAATGCCCAAACGATTTCTCTGATAGATGAAGTTATCTTTTCCAAGTGCCTTAATAGAGATGTTTGCGTACTATTCCTAAGACTTGCAAAACTCTAAGAAAATTTTACCATTGTTGATTAACTCTCTAATGAAGTGATATCTGGTATCAATGTGTTTGCTCCTTTTGTGAAAAAATGGATTCTTTGACAATGCTATGGTTGAGTTGTTATCACAAAAGATCTTTGTTGCCTCTTCTTGTTCTATTTCAACTCATTCAACACTCTTTTCATCCAAACTGCTTGATGATATGCACTTGTTGTTGTAACATACTCTGCCTCAGTTGGTGAAAGAGTGACTATTGGCTGTTTCTTTGAAGCCCATAATACAACACCAGTACCAAGGTGAAAAAAATAACCTAATGTGTTTTTTTTGTCATCAATGCTACTAGTACAATCACTGTCAGTATACTCAATCAACTTGAACTCCTCTAAACTTGAATATTGAATTCCATAATTCTTTGTTCCACTTAAATATCTCAAAATTCTTTTTCCAGCTTTCCAATGTGAGTCTTTTGGAGTCTTCATAAATTTGGAAATTAAGCTTACAACATACATTATGTTTGGCCTTGTGGCTATTAGGTACATGAGATTGCCAACAAGTCTTTTATACAAAGTTGAATCCACATTTGAATCTTTGTCATCCTTACTTAACTTCAAACTTGTAACAATTGGTGTTGGTGCTGATTTGCAATTTATCATGTTAAACCTTTTCAAAATATCATTTGCATACTTGGAGAAATAAAGATACCATTTTCATTTTGATTCATTTCAATGCCTAAAAAGTATTTCATGAGTCCCAAATCTATCATTTCAAATTTTTCTTCATAGCTCCTTTAAACAAATCAATTGATAAATCACTCATGAAAATAAAATAATCAACATACAAACATACAATCGGAATTTCACCTTTTTCATTCATCTTAGTGTATAATGTAGGATCGTTGCTGAATCTACTAAAGCCATTTTGTAAAAGATATGAATCAATTCTACTGTACCAAGCTCTTGGGGCTTACTTGAGACCATATAGTGATTTCTTCAGCTTGTATTAAACTTTATCTTCTTGACCCAAAATCTCATACCCAGGTGGTTGTTCCACATAAACTCTTCAAGATAGCCATTTAAGAATGCTAATTTTACATCCATTTGATGAACTAACCATTTGTTTTGTGTTGTGATGGAAATAATCATCCTTACTGTGTCAAGACATGCTACAGGTGCAAAAGTTTCATTATAATCAATTTTGGGCCGCTGTGAATAACCTTTTGCCACTAATCTTGCTTTATGTTTTTACACTTCACCATTTGCATTTAATTTGGTTTTGGAAACCCACTTTACTCCTATTACATCCTTGTCTTTTAGAAGACTTACCGACTCCCATGTTTGATTATTTTCAATTGCATCAATTTCTTCATCCATAGCACATATCCATTTATCTTCTTTAATTGCATCTTCAAAATGAATTAGATCTTCAACTTGAGAATATAATGCAAAAAGAGACATTTAATCACTATTATTCTCACCTTCATTTTGGTCATATATGTCTCTTATACTTCTGATTTTTTGTCTTCTCATGCTTGCTAATGTAGTATTTGATAAATCACTTGAACTTGTTGAATGTGGACTTGATGGTCCAGCGCTAAAACTTCTTGTTGTAGATGGAATTTTCTAGCCTCTTGTTGTTGCTCTTACATTTGATGATGGCATCACTTGTGGAACAATTTGTTGAGCTTGAATGGGTGTGGAAGGAGTCACATTAGTAGAAATATTTGCTGGTACAGAAACTTCATTTTCCTCTTGTAGTATACTTGTTGATACATTGACTGTTTTTTCTTTACTTCAATCCCATGCTTCATCTTCTACAAACTGTACATCTCTGTTGATTATGACTTTCTTAGTTGTTGGATTATAAAGTTTGTAAGCCTTGGATTCATCACTATATCCAACAAATATGCATTTTTCTCTTTTGTTATCTAACTTTCTTCTTAATTTATTAGGCATATGAGCATATGCTACACAACCAAAAAATCTCATGTGAGCAATATTATGTTTTCTTCTAGTCCATGCTTCTCCAAGAACCATATTCAAAACACTTTTTTTTGGACACCTATTCATTATATATGTTGCACACGATATAGCTTTAGGCCAATATTCATTTGGCAAATGTTTGGCTTTCAACATGCTTCTAGCCATTTCAATGATTGTTTTGTTTTTCCTTTCTGCTACCCCATTTTGCTGAGGTGCATATCTAGTAGTAAACTATTTATAGATACCATGATCTTTGCAGAAATTTAAAAATTCTTTTGAAATATATTCATCTCCTCTATCCGTCCTCAAAGCTTTAATGTAATACCCACTTTGTTTTTCAACAAGAGACTTGAATTGTCAAAATAAATCAAACACCTCATTTTTATGCTTTAGAAAATAGACCCATGTTTTCCTTGAATAATCATCAATAAAAGTTAGAAAATAAAAGCTGCCACCAATTGAGGGTGTTTGCATAGGTTCACACAAATATGAATGTACAATCTCCAAAGGGGCTTTTTCTCTAGCTGACTTTTCTATTGGAAAAGCTTCTCTATACTGCTTTCCTAAAATACATCCTTCACATATTCTTTTAGGCTTATCTATTAAAGGTAGTCCCTTAACCATGCTTTTCCTATGAAGCAAATTTAGATCTCCAAAGTTAAGATGCCCAAATCTCAAGTGCCATAACCAATTTTCATCTTTTATTTCTGCTTGAAAGATAGTTTGCGTAACTATAGTGATTTCGTGTGCTTGTGCATAATCTATATTCAAATTTGGCTGAATCTTCAAAGCAAAAATTCTATTACTTGTCATTTTGACTTTAGCAATGAGCCGATTACTTGGTTATTTGTGTAAAATTGTGCACAGTCCATTTTTTAAAATTACTTTATATCATTTTTGAACAAATTTTCCTATACTCATTAAATTGTGTTTTAGACTAGGCACAAAATACACATCTGAAATATACTTTTGCTCCCCTCGTTTAGTTAGAATGTTGACATTTCCTTTTCCTTTAACCGACACTTTGTTATCATTGCCTAGTGTGACATCAGACTTTACATTTTCATCTAGACTTGAAAACATTCCTAGATTTTCTGTCATATGGTTGCTACGGCCTGAATCTCAAAAGCATACATCTTTTTCACTTGCTTGTGCAACATTACATACCAAAAACATTGTGCTCTATTCTAACTTTTGATTTTGATTTTCTTTTGTAAAATTTGCATTTTGTTTACCATAATCATACTGTTTCTTTCTACACTCATTCATGTAATGGCCAAATTTTTTATAGTAGTGACATTGGATTTGAGACTTATCATACCTTTGACCTTGTGATTGATTTTGAGTGTGACTTTGGCTTGAATTTTGACTGCCGCCTCTTCCACTTGAGTTTGATGGGATGCTTCTTCCACCTCTGTAAAAACTTCTTCCTCTTCCTCTAAAATTTGATCTTCCTCTGCCTCTTCCTTGGCTGATTGGAGCTTGTGACTTGAAAGCATGCTCCAATGACATGTTTGCAGACCTACTCAACCTCTATTCATGAGAAATGAGAGATGCATAGAGCTCATCAACTATAAATTGTGTGAGGTCCTTTGTTTCCTCTAGGGTTACAACGATTGTTTCAAATTTTGTGGGTAGACTCCTTAGAATCTTTTCAACCACTCTTCTATCTAAGTGTCTCACCATGTGATCTAATTTGATTGACCAGTCCAATGATTTGGGTGAAGAATGAATCTACTGATTCATTATCCTTCATATATATAGTTTCAAAATCCCTTCTCAATATTTGTAGCTTGGCTGTTTTGACTTTTTCTATACCTTGATAGGTTGTTTGAAGTATATCCCATGCTTTTCTGGACCTTGTTGCTGTTGCAATCCTTAGGAAAATTCTCTCATGCACTCCTTAGAGAATAAAGAAAAGAGTTTTTGAGTCTTTCCTATTGTCTTTTAATAAGTCCTCTACTTGAGTCAAAACATTATATGCTACTGCATCAGCTGGCTCTGGAAATTCATTCTCTACTAACTCCTATAAATCTTGTGAGAAAAACAATACCCTCATGGTAATTTCTCAATAATCATAATTTTTCCCATTAAACTGTGGGATTTGTGGGTTAGTCAAGCTTGTGCTTGCTGCCATTCTTTCATTGTGAAAACTTGCCTAAATACCTTTGCTAGAGCTTTTGAGAAAACCCTTTTATTGTGAACCTGCTCTAATAAACCTACTTTGATACCAAGTGAAGGCTAGAGGCAAATGATTCCAAACCCAAAAAATGGGTATGTGCAAGATCATGATGGGCCAAAAAGTGCCAATATGATGGGTATGTGGCTGATGACTTTTTTTAACCCAAAATTGATGAAACAAAAATGGTTTTTAAAGAAGATTCTTAACTTTTTACCAATATAAATTATGCTTTACTTTGAATTTAATAAATAATTATTATTCATTTTTTATTTGAATTATGACTAAAGTCTGATTGATAAGTTGATTGAAAAACATCTATAGTTTTCAAACAGTATCATATTTTTTGAATTTGAAACATGCTTCACTTAATATAGAATTAAAAAAAAAAGAATTTCATGAAGTTTTGACCAAGTTAAGTGGTTAGACATGACTTTTTATATTTTTTTAAATTTTTAATAAAAAATTCATAATTAATTATTTACTTAGAAAAAATTACAAAAAAATATGCATCACATCCAGACATGAGTCATCTACTTATATCTGAAATCTTATAAAAAAATATTATCATTTTATTGTGGTTAGGGTGGTCAGATAGACACCTACTTATTTTTTCCAAATTTAAATACTCTGCATTGAAATTTCAAATTTTCACCAAATAGATTAAAAAAAAAAAAGAACTTAGTAGTTTGGAAACTACATTCAATTTGCTATATATTCTATTCTTACATATTTTTGAAATAATATATATAAGTTATTCAAATTTTTACATCAAGTTTCCTAACTCTGATTTTTTTAACTTTTTTGCCACTTAAGAGCTTATTTTTCTATGATGATCCCACACATACCCAATAACATAGAGAAAAATAATTTACCCAAAAAAATAAAAATAGAGAATTCAGAAAATAAAAACACAAACACTTTTGTATTATTTATTCAAATCTTAAACATCTGATATCATAAAACATAGTTGCTGCTCAACTTTGCTACTGTAGAGCATTAAAAATACCGTGAAAAACTTTGCCAACAAGCAAATGAGGTGAAATAAATGTCATTAATTACACCTCTAGTAACTTTTTCATTCACGTCAAGTGAAAATCATTTTACCGCCAAGTAAGATGAAACATGATGTAGGACTATGGTATACCCGCCAGTAGGAGAGAACGCAGGAAGGCGGGAGAAAGCAAGACAGAGTTGGAATTATTTCCAACACCTAAAACAGTAGATTGAGGAGTGATTTGGATATGTGCTATTTGAGATCTAGGTTTGATTTGAAATTGTGGAATTTACTTTTAAATTTATATTTTCTGTTGATTTAGGGTTTTTCTTTGATGGTGCAAGAAAGCCTCAGCTACCAAAGCACGTCTTTCCTCTCAATTCTTAAATATCTTTGAGCATATATGATTTTTCCCTCTTCAAGCCTTCTGCCTTGGGCTTTCCTTAAGATTTTGCAATGCTCTTTAGTATTTCATATGGCTAGGGTATGAAACCCTCTACAAATCTGCAATAATTTCATTAACATGGCATTCCACAAAAGCAAATGCATTGTATTGTGCTCTGTTGTTTCGTTCATCTGCAGAAATGCACACACCCAAATATCTTAACCTTAATGGCTCTCTCAGAGGTCTTCATTCAAGTACAAACACAACAAAATGATCAAAGAGGAACCATTTTATTTCTGCCTATGTGTTCTTGTTAATCATTGAGTTCTTTTTTCCTTTTGGGTGATGCAAGATAGCAGTGCCCTATGGGTGCTTCTACATTAGTAGATTTGTCACATTTTTCTTCTCTAACATGTTAAATAATGTGTAAATGTTATGAATAAATTGTATTCACACTGGTTTCTGTATTCAACTTTATGTTTTCCTTGCAAGTTTTTAGTTGGAAAAGTATGATTATCTCAAAATAGTTGTTTTGTATGGAATAGTAAAAAGTAAAACAAATAATTTCTTTCATGAGACTATTTTGTTTAACCTACATCGATAAAGAAATTTATAGAAATATAATCAATAATTTCCAATACATGATTTTCAGAATTCATTTTATTTGCTTTAACATTATCTCTAGACTATTTTTTTAGTTTTAGCCTTGTTTGTATATTGCTTGAGAATGGATCTCTGTTTTGGCGTTTGATCTTGAACAAATTTGTGCTTCTCCATGGCTAGTTCTTGAGGTCTTGGTATTAAGCATCAAGAGGAAGTACACATGTGCATCTACATGTACAGGCTGTGAAGATCAACTTTGAATTAAGCTTCATAGGATTGGGACCGCATTGTCATATACCTCAGTCAATGCTATTATATCTTGTATAACCCTCTAATGCTGAAAAAATAATTCAAAAACATGTTAGCCAATATTGTTACAATTATCCAAAAACTCCTAAATGTAAATGTATCAATAACTGTTAAAGACCGGCGGGGAATTAGACCGACTGCATGCCTCAAATTGTCCACGCTTCCATCATTTCTCTACATTTACAGATGAGATCAATTGATTTCCATAACTTATCTTCCTCATACTCTTGTGCCCATTTCCAACATTGCTTTACAACTATATTTAGAAGCCTTACACACACCAAGCAATAACATTTTTCAAGGAATCCTCTATCCATGCCACGAAATCTTCAATATCTACATACGTCATTAATCTGAATAGTTTGTAGAGGTTCTACTTTGGTGCTATTTCCATCCAGTCCTTGGAATCACTTAAATTTGTAGCAACCTTCTTTTCGCCTTCTAGAAAACTTTCTCTTTTGAGCAAGCCCTTACATTTTCCTAATAGATCCTCTATAATTCTACATGCCTTAGTTTGTAGAACTCCCTTTCTGCAACCATGCAAACTTGATCCTTGTCTTTTTTAACATCATCAAAGAGGCTTATTTCATTGGCTTGGATATCAAACCCGTCTATGAATCTCAACAAGTCCCAAACTTCGTCACAATCTTTCAGAACTTTTCACACATGATTTGACTTGGCCTTGTGCAGTCGAATGAAGATTTTGATTAGTGACACTACTGTAATCCTCAGATATTCTATTTGAAGTATGAAATCTCTTTGGAGTAAGTTTGTATTGTTTTGTATGGAGCATTTTTCTTGCCTGCTACTCACTCCATGATTCATGATTCTTTAAGATCTCTGTATTTATATTTTATTTTCTTATACATTCATAGAATTCAAACAACAAACACAAGATACACTTTCTTTGTCATTGGCGATTTTCAAAAATTGTCAATGCACCAGATGACTTAGCCTGGACTATTGGCTGTGTTATTTTTCATTTACTTTTCTGAATCCATATATTTAAACAATTCCACAATGATACTTAGAACGCCTAATTCTCAATATACTAATGATAACTTACCATGGAACATACAAATGATAACTTGATGAGCTAATCCTCAACAGGAAGTAGAGTCGAATACCAAATAACACCTATATATGATAAGTTTGCTGATGGTCATCCTGTGTTCTGCACCTTAAGGGTTTGGTACCACTCTTCCAATTGCTGACTAATAAGAAGCCAGTGAGTTTAGCAGATTAATATACTATTCTTTCATACTTGTAAATAGCACTGGATACTAATAGCCATGCTTTATCCATTACCAACATGTATAATTGATGAATCTCTTCAATTTTTTAATTTTTTCAGTCTTTAGCAGGAACTTCGCTGGAATTTATAAAGTTTAAACAATAAATCCATTTTGGGCATAGTGCACAATTATCATTTTCCTTGAGATAGCATCTCGTATGAGGCATTTTATCCAGTAGTTTGTGTGTCAGGGTTGTGTTGCCATATTTTTTTCATTTCATGGAACTTTATGGGGTATTCTGTCAAATAGTTCCCCCATCTTGTCTGTGTGAGTTTGTATGCACGTCTATCAGTACACCTGCACCCTTTATGCTGGTAATAGATATCCATAGTTTTAAAATATCCTCTTAGGCATAGGTAAGACATTGGGAGATATTTGGATTATACCTGCTAATGGCATTTGTTAACGTTTCTAAAGTTTTCTTTATACAAATCCATTTTGTGTATATCTTATGATTATTGTATTCTATGAAACCGCATGGATATGAGACACACAACTTGTCAAATGAGTTACACGTCTAGTTCCTACTCTCAAACTTTGCATTCCATGAGGTTGAATTCCTTGAGGCATTCTATCAAACAGTTCATGTGCCTTGTTTGTGTCTCCACATTTTGAATGCATTTCTACTAGGCACTCAGCAATCACAACATTTGACAAAATTCCTATATCCTTTATGCTTGATGGATGCACGCAACCTGTTCAATCTCCCAATTCAGGCAGGGGGGATGCTGACAAAGATTGTGGAATTGTGCAATTTCATGAAAACTACCAGAGCTTTTTCAACAAATTCATTTTGTGCATATCCCGTAGACAGTACAGACTGAAAGATCACCTCCTTTGAGGCATTCTACCATATGATTACATCCATTTATTATTATTGTAGTATTCTTTATTATTTAATCATGTTATTAAATGTTTTAAAAAATAAAATAAAAAAATCACTATCACTCTTCAATAATCAAAACCAGAGTATACAAATGATTGAACAGTTAATAAATTGATTTTAAATAATTAAATTAAACAACAAAATAAAAATTGTGACAATTTTGAGTTTTATGTTAATAGTTTTTACATTGATCTTCCTGCAACCATGGAGCTAACCATTCCCCATTTTCCACTTGTCCAATCCTCCTTGCCTGAGATCTATCATCCATTTTGAGCCACTAATATTTTCTTTGCAACCTAACCCTCCATCCAATCCTACAAATTATATAAATTGGAGCTCCCCTAAGTCATTTGTATCACCTATCTTGAATGCAATATTATGCTACTAAAATTGAGCACTAACATCCTAAAGCAATCAAGCAAAACCACTTTAATATTGCAACTAGGAGATTAATATGAATCATCATTAGGTAATTTATATTATTTTATTCTTCGAAATGCCTAATTTTGAGCATGTTGTTAAAGATTGAGAAATTTAGGTTGTTTTAGGTTTTTTTTTTAGTGTCGCTTTCAATTGCACACAAGTATCAATCCAAATTCATATGCAAGTTTAGGTCTACACTTGTGTAAGTGAACATGAATGAAAAAAAATAGTCTACACAATTATATGTTTTTTCTTTTGAATCATCCTTAAAGGTCCCTAACATTGGTGAATTAGTTTTTGACACTTGTTCCAACCCATTTCCACCATTGGTCAATGAGCTAAGTATCTCATTCACTTTATTTAATTTTTATATTTATTTTAATTAATTCCATTTATAAGTCCCAACTATTTTATCTAGTTTTATTTAAGTGTTAATTGAATACATTTACTTGATTCACGTAGATTAAAAAATGTGGAGGTATTTTTTATTTGCATCCATATTATTAGGGGTAAATGATTTTGACCAAAGCTATGAACCGGGTACAAGAAACCACAAGAAACAACCAAACCCGCGAGTGCAATGGGCTAGCAAAGGCACAAGGCCTGCAAGTGCTTTGGCCCAGCAAGGGTTTGAACCCTGGTGGCCATCACTACAACCAAGTGACTTGACCACCAAACCATGCCCTTATCAACAAATAATGTGGAGGTATTTGAAAGAACTAGAAACTAAGATTTACATGTGGACTAATCATGCTTTGTATTTTTGTTTTGATTGTATCTACTTAATGTTTTACTAAGACTATCTATAACTAGTCTAACACTAATAAAAATTCAAGATAATTAGGACTAAAAATAGGCAAGTTTCTAGACTTTAACATGCACAAATGGGGCACTTAGGCGACATAAATAAAAAATTCAACAAAAAAAATAGAAATTAATAATCAATGAATTAGAATATGTAGATGTGCCTATGGAATAAAATAGCTTGATAGGAAAATTCTTAGAATCATATAATGATGCTATTTTTAGAATTTGGTTACTCCAAGATAAAGGAGGTCAAAGCTACTTAATATCTAATAGTTATGTAACAACCACCCCTTAGTTGCTACTATTTCTTTTTTCACAAAACAATTGAAAAAAAATACCAACTTAATCAATTGAGCATCTTCCTTGTAGCCTAGAAGAGTCAACTTCAAAACTTCATCACTTATATACTTACACATAGAAGTGGTAAGCTCCTAAGGTTAAGGCTATTCCTAGACTTAGACCTAAGCCTCGAGGGTTCATTCTTGATGACCTTTCCTACGTATCCCTTCGTAGGAAGTCAAAGGCTTCATAGCTCACCCACCACTATTAAAGGGAGTTCATTCTCTCCTCTTGTATGGGGGTATGTGTGGGATCATGATGGGCCAAAAAGTCGCAATATGATGGGTATGTGGCTGATAACTTTTTTTAACCCAAAATTGATGAAATGAAAAGGGTTTTTAAAGGAGATTATCAAGTTTCCACCAATATAAATTATGCTTTACTTTAAATTTAATAAGTAATTATTATTCATTTTCTATTCAAATTACAACTAAAGTTCTGATTGATAGATTGATTGAAAAAAAATTATAGCTTTTAAACAGTATCACAATTTTTGAATCCAAAACATGCATCACATTCTATGCTTCACATAATATAGGATTAAAAAAAGAAAAAATAAATTTCATGAAGTTTTGACCAAGTTAAGGTGGTCAAACATACGAGTTTTTTATATTTTTTAAAAGTTATAATAAAAATTCATAATTAATTATTTACTTGGGAAAAAATTACAAAAAAAATATGCATCACATTGGGACATGAGTCCTCTACTTATATCTAAAATATTTATAAAAAATATTATCATTTTATTGTGGTTAGGGTGCTATACACCTACTTCTTATTTTTCCCCAAATTTAAGTATTACTACATTGAAATTTCAAATTTTCACCAAATAGATTTTTTTCAACAAACCCTAGTTTAGAAACTACATTCAATTTTATATAGATTCTATTCTTACATATTTTTAAAATAATATAGATAACTTATTCAATTTTTTACATCATGTTGCCTAATTCTGATTTTTCTATTTTTTTTGCCACTTAAGGGCCTGTTTTTTCCATGATGATCATGTACATACCCATGGGGCCTATGATCTCACTTTTAAACCATAAATATTCATTAAACTTAGTCCAATCGTAATATAAGGATTACTATTTATCATCAAATGTTGGTTCCATACTAAACATTACCAATCCATAGTGTATAAATATACCCAATTACACAAGGGTCATAATTCCCTTATTCACCTAGTGAGTAACTCGAGCATACACCACATATACACAAGGTGACCAACTCATACACATCACATATACATAGATACTAGCTCCAACAAACTTCTCATATGCACAATGACTAGCTCTAGCATACGTCATGTATACACAATGACTATCTCGAGCATACATCACACATATGCAAGGTGACCAACTTGACAATACATCACATATATCTAATGTGACAATCCACACAATACATCTCATGTTCATGTAAGGAACCATAGGTAAAGTGGAAATGTATGCAACCTATTGCATACATCAACCCACTACCTGATTCACTATCATATGAGCTTACTATATCAAAAAACAAGCATCCCATACTACTTGATGTTGTCACTAGAAAGGGAACTAATATATCAATGTGCACAACTCTAGGCCATTTACACAAGTACTTAAGGCTCAACATTAGTGTATAAACATACTTAGTACACATAGGTTCATATCACTTTATGATCCCAAGGGTTACCTACCTCTAGTAATCCAAGATACCAATTTATAGGCCAATCTATAATATGGGATAGGTTCAACTATTATCTACCTATTATTCATTAGAAAATTTCTTCCCTCCAGACCATCAGATGAATAAGAAAAAAAGGTGGTTCATCGCTTGCATACTACTAGTGGAAAACCATCCAACCATCTAGCATGCACTAGATGTCCATCATTGACATGTCGTTGGCCCCAAGGCCCACATGCTCCTGGTGAAATATTTCTAGGCCTCTAGAGTAACATGGGGTATGCATCGTTGACATGCCATTGGCCCAAAGTTCCACATGCTCCTAGCATAATCTATCCCGTTATCCAAGTGGTATGACTAATAGTTTTCCGACATAGTATGCTCCTTGACTCTTGTCAATCTCCAGCATGGATAAGCTTATCTCTAAGAGGGTCATAGGATTTTCCGTCAGTGGTCACCTAAGATGGATAGGAATAGCCTACATATCAGAGGATTACCACCTCAACCTATGCCCTTGTAGGGTCCTACTTCATCCGTTTCCATAAAAGTTATCGCTTGCAGCCAGCTTAGCACTATAACTGGAAGAGAGATTCCTAACTAGGAATAAGTAGATCACAATTGACTAATTTACAAGCCTATAAATAGTCATATAAGTTCAAGGTTAATTTTTTTGCAACACATAAAAGAAATCACCTAGAACCATCACAAGACGAGACCAACTCAACATGTAACCACTACCAAGTAGTCTAATCCATTCCCTTCATTTAGTTTACTATTCAAAAACACATAACACATTAAATACAAGTTATTAGGTTTTCTTAACTCCTTCATAACCCTACAATACCTATTCCAACATCATCTAATCCTAAAAAAGAGAGAAGACCTCAAACTAATTAAGAACTCCAACATTTGGGAGTTTTCCCCTCGTAGACCCTCCCCCTATGGACTTTAGGTCACAGAGGCATCCTTCGTCCAAGGACCTCCTATGTACCCACTTCCAAATGGATCAAATTCACACATAGTTCTCTCAAGGTCTCTCAAGGACCTACACACAGGTTCCCATAACCCAAGTTGTCATTAATGATTCTCTTTGATAACTAACACTAAGTTCATGATTTAGCTACCTAAACAATAACAATTCCCTTCAAGAGTATCAATGTCCTCAATCAAATCCACCCATTATTATTCATAAACTAGCTTGAACATCCCAATGATTGTCTTATCCACATAGAGGCTAGGCTGACCAATCAAGCGAAATTACGTTGTTCAAATAAAACCATATGTACTTTCATTCAAAATTCAAATAATAGATTCAACATAGAGGTTCTTATGCTTAGTGGTCACTATGTATCTTGTGGTCATATAAGAATCTATTACTCTGATACCCAAATACCATTCTAGAATTATATAACATGTCTAATTATTGTATTTTAAGAAAAAAAGGATAAAATGACATGAAATGAATTTATTATGCCATTGCAACTCCAATAGAATTTCCTAAATGATAACATAATTACATAAACGATATCTTCTCAATTATTCTCAATATTTTCAAGTATTTAGAACCTCATTAGAAAATACCATGAAAAAAATAATGTAATAGTTATATACTTGCTCTAAACAAGATCGATACGTACGCTGACTCTAGATGGTTGGCCACACTATATTCATTGTACAAACTCATGAAAATATAAATCCAATAATAATACTAATAATACTCAATCTTCCAATTTCTTTTACCTTGTGGGGTCACCCCATATCCTTATAATAGTCTCATTCACAACTATATAATTTATTCATACTTCCCCTTTAGACTAAACTTGACCTTAATGATAATCAGTAGGGTATCTAGAAATGCTACATAAGATCTATACCATAACTCACTCTCAACAACATTGTCAAATCAAAAGGTAACCACCTTTCATTTAGTACACAATCATACTACAAGTTCACTATAGTTATAATATCCTTCCTTTCTTCACATGATAACCAATACTTTTAAAATATTCAAATTCTCAAGATATGAAATATTCACTCTAACCACTTATAACAAAATATGAGCTTATTGGTAAGTAATGAGACATTAAAAGATGTTGTCTAGTATGATTATACATAGGTTATCTCTTAATTCAAACTCAACAAAACCATCATATTAAGAGGCAATTGTCTCTCAGATATTACAAAATCATACTACCATTAATTTAACTTATAATACCCCTCATTTAAATTCACTTGATAGGTTCAATATAAAAGTTCATATTTTATAGGTAAACAAACATTTTATAGGCATGTAAATACCCTATCTATAGGTCTAAAGTGGATTACCAAAAGTATCCATTTGCGCCCTTAAATTTTTTTCAATATGATGTGGTTCAAGTGTCATTAAATAAAATCATTATCACTTATATTATTATGCAGCCATAAACTAAAACCTTTATTATATCTCTAATTTACTTTAGGATTCATTTAAAGGCAGTATTCATACTTTAATGAATCACCTTAGCCTACAACATTATATTAAATAAAAGCACTATCATGTCATTGAAATGAGTTTAATACAACTCTTCAAGCATTAAAAGTTACCCAAATACATAACAAAAGGGTATGTAGAAGACAGGTGGATTGTCTATGAAATGTCTTAAAGGAAAATAAAAGAACTTCTATAATCAGCTTAGCCTACAACATTATATTAAATAACAGCACTATCATGTCATCAAAATGAGCTTAATACAAATATTCAAGCATTAAAAGCTACCCAAATACATAACAAAAGGGTATGTAGAAGATAGGTGGATTGTCTATGAAATGTCTTAAAGGAAAATAAAGGTATGCACAGGGCACACAAACTATTTGAAAAAAACTCAAAGAAATGTAAATGCAAGCACTCAAGTATGAATCAACCTACATCAATTATTGGGTATGTGCAAGATCATCATGGAAAAAATAGGCCCAAGTTAAGTGGCAAAAAATTCAGAAAAATTAGAGTTAGGCAACTTGATGTAAAAATTTGAATAAGTTATCGATATTATTTCAAAAATATGTAAGAATAGAATCTGTAGAAAATTGAATGTAGTTTCTAAACTACTAGGTTTGTTTAAAATACAAAAAAATCTATTTGGTGAAAATTTGAAATTTTCAATGCAGTGGTACTTAAATTTCAGGGAAAAAATAAGAAGTAGGTGTTTGTCTGACCACCCTAACCACAATAAAATGATAATATTTTTTATAATATTTTAGATATAAGTAGAGAACTCATGCCTTGATGTGATACATATTTTTTTGTTATTTTTTTCCAAGTAAATAATTAATTATGATTTTTTTATTCTAAATTTTTAAAAAATATAAACACTCGTATGTCGGACCACCTTAACTTGGTCAAAACTTCATGAAATTCAATTTTTCTTTTTTTAATCCTATAGTATGCAAAGCATAGAATGTGACACATGTTTTGGATTCAAAAAATGTGATACCGTTTGAAAGCTATAGATTTTTTCCAATCATTCTATCAATCTGGACTTTAGTTGTACTTTGAATAGAAAATGAATAATAATTATTTATTAAATTCAAAGTAAATCATAATTTATATCGGTGGAAAGCTTAAAATCTCCTTTAAAAACCCTTTTTGTTTCATCGATTTTCAGTAAAAAAAGAAGTCGTCAGCCACATACCCATCATATTGCCACTTTTTGGTCCATCATGATCTTGCACATACCCTATTCTTGTATGGTGAAGTGCATAATTTAAATTAAAAACTACTATAGGAGGTGAAAAGAGGGTGTACGCTACTTTAGGAATGACATGGACGATATTCCTTTGGCAGACATTGATAGCTTTCCCTTCCTCATTTTCCATTGATCTACTCGGATCTTACTCAACTTAGAGGAAAACACCATTCAAAATATCCTCCTTTTCCTTTCACCACCTCCCTCTATTCCATATGGTGAATTTCCTTTCTTCTAAGCATTGATGGGTGTTCATAACCTATTCAAAATATCTCATTTGATGTAGACAAGGAGAGTACTAACAACAATTGTGGAATGTGGCTTTAAATTGTTAAATTTAAAGACAATATAATAAATGAAAGAAATAGATTGTAGAAAATAAGAGAACACAAAAATCAGAATACACAGAGGACACCAAAAATTTATAGTGGTTTTCCTATAAGGTTACATCCACTTTTAACAACATGGGATACTCTTTCATTTATCTCTAGTTTTACATAGTACAACCAACCAACAATGGCTACAACAAAAAAGCCAAATATATTAGACTGCATCTTCAACCACCATTCAAAGAAGAAGACATGCATGCCTCGGTTACATGCAATATCCATTACATTATAGGTATCAGTTACATGCAGCAACCATTACATTGTAGACAGAGGATTGGGCTACATTTATTTAGGTGTTACACCAACAATCTCCCACTTGCAGTCCAATCCGAGCTGCAAGAGCTACACTGAGATATCCCCCACTCTAGGCTTATTGTCACAACTTGACAATGTTGAGAGAAGTCCGAAAAAACTCAAAATTATCCCATGCTACAATCTTCATCAATGCATGCAATATGCTTCCTATAATATCAATGCACTCCTCTTTTATCACTTGCTTGGGACCCTCACTGGATTCAATCACTGAAATTTTTTTAGAACTGAGAATCTCTTCCTCAAGAAACTCTTGGTCTTCACTAGGTCCCTCATCGAACAATGAATCATCATTCATCACCTCATACTTTGTTTTAACTACAACATCCTCAACTGCAGATATTTTTACTCTTTCACATGTAGTTGCAATACTTTCACCTTCGCTACTTACTATCATCATTATCTTTGTGTCCTCCAAAGGACTTAACTCTGCTGCAACATAATTTTTCTCTTTGATTGTTGCACTTTCTCTTTTCTTTTCATCTTCTAATATAATCTCACCATCATCTAACTGATCCCCAAAACTTTCACTGTCAAGCATACTAAGAAAATCATTAATCAAAAAATCATTTTCAACATCTAATTTATCCAAAAATATTTCTTGGGCATGCCATAATTCACATAATGATGAATTTGAAGTAGGATGAACAACTCCCACTTCAGCATGACTCTCTATTACATACAAGGTGCCTAATTTTCTACCCCTTGCAATTACCAAGCCCCCCTTTTTAACTTTGCATCTATTAGATTCAAAACTAATTTGACAACCTTGAGAACCCAATTGTCTAGTCAAGATTACATTTTTTTTGAGCTTAGGAACATATCTAACATCACATAACAACCAAGTATATCAATTTTTTAGTTTTAATGAAATATCCCCTTTTCCAACAACATTACAAGATTCATTGTTACTAAGAAAAACCTTACCAAAATCATTGTTTGGCAGATTTTAGAAATACTCCTTGCATAGAGTGACATGAAACAATGAACTTGAATCAAACACCCAACCATTAGTTGAAATTTATTCTCTGGTTAAAATAAGAACACCTACATCTTCTTGGTATGTTGTGTTGGCTTCGTTATTGATCACCTTTTCTTGTGCCTTTTTGTAGTTCCAACATTTATTTTTCATGTGACCTAGTTTTCCACAAAACCAACAATCACTGCTTTTTCCCCTAGACTTTGATCTTCCTCTATCGTAATTTCTACCTTTATTAAGACTCCTTCGTCTATTGTCAGTATTTACAATAGTTAATGCATCACCAGATGAAGAATCTTGATTTTTTTCTCCTCATGTCTTCGCTATGAAGAGTTGCTGCAACATCATCAAATTTTAGTTTACTTTTGGAAGCCACCAAAGTGCTAACTGCCATCACCACACCTTCCCAGCTATTTGGTAAAGAACACAATAGTAAAATTGTCTTGATTTCATCATCTAAGTTAATACCCATTGAAATCAATTGAGTGACTACGGTATTGAATTCATTGAAGTGTTTTGACATAATTCCACCTTCTCTCATTTTCAAATTATGTAACTTTTTTGATAAATACCTTGTTCGATGCCGATGCTATCTCATACATGTTGGAGAGTTTATCCCAAAGATCTTTCATTGTCTTCTCAGTTGAAACAATGAACAAAAAATTGCTGGACAATGAAAGAAAAATAGTTGTCCTTGCTTTCATATCCATTTTCTCCCAATCTACATCCGACATTGAACCTTTTCCCTTGGTTTTTCCAAGCAATATGAGTGAGAGATCCTGCTTAATCAACAATGATTCCATCTACATTTTCCACAAACTGAATTTTTGTCCTGCAAACTTCTCATTCTTCCATTTGTTTGCTTCATCCATTGTTCTTTAAATTCTCCATGATTCCCAACCAACTTCACCACTGAGTTTCTTCACCTACCATCTTCACCAAATCTCTGATACCAATTGTTAAATTTAAAGGTAGAAGAATAAATGCAAGAAATAGATTGTAGAAAATAAGAGAACACAAAAATCAGAATACATAGAGGACACCAAAAATTTATAGTGGTTCACCTGTAAGGCCACATCCACTTTTAACAGTAGGGGACACTCTTTCATTTATCTCCAGTTTTACATAATACAACTAGCCAACAATGGATACAACAAAAAAGCCAAATATATTACACTACATCTTCAACCACCATTCAAAGAAGAAGACATGCAAGCATTGGTTACATGTAGTAGCCATTACATTGCAGGCATCAGTTACATGCAATAGTCATTATATCATAGGCAAAGGATTGGGCTACATTTATTTAGGTGTTACACCAACATAAACCTGTCAATTGCAATTTTATTGGAAGTTTCTCAAATGTCTTCAACAAATCCCTTTTGTGCATTTGCCAAAATTAGTGCATTCCATGAGATCATGTTTTATGGTCCTCTCTCTTCTCATGCCATTCTCTACCTTGCTCTCATGCGACCCCCTTCGTTTCCTCTCTCCTCTACATACTCTTCTATTCCCATGTGATTCTTCCCATTTCCCTTCCAAAATAGAGCTTGAATAATTACCCTCTAGTTTCTCTTTCTTTTCTTCTCCCTAAAATTCCTTTATCACTTATTTTAGATGAACATCCATATTCTATTTGAAAACTCCCCTTTCAACGTAGGTAGGGAAGATATTAGCAATGGTTGGGGAATTTAGCTTTTCAACTACCAATTTCCTTTGCTTGGATGATTTCAAAACCTTTTCAACAAATAAATTTGTGTCTACTGCCTCATGCGTCCTCCATCTGATATTTTTCTTTGAATTTGAAGGGAATCAAGACCCAATGCAAGCTCCTTCTACTCTTTAAGCTCCCCCATGTTGCTCTCTGCCATAACATTGTTAGAATCAACCCCCAAAATTCTCATTTCGACACACACATGGAGAATGGAATCAAAGGTTATGGACTCCCAATTTACATCTTCCAATTGCATTTATTTGAAAATTTCTACAATCCTTTCAAAAAATTCATTTTCTTCCTCTCCACATCGATCAAATAATCCTCCTTCCAATACTAGATCATCCACCACTTGTATTTCATGCTTTCCTTGAAGACTGATGGTTTTTCCTCTATTTGTTGGCTTTGATGGATGCCCATACTCATTTTAGGACACCCATACTAGCACCCTTTATTGAATGTACTTAGGGAAGTGAAATTGTAGAGGGATACTTTACTACATACAAGGAACCCATGCTTATTTAATAGGAGTTGCAGGAGGTTGTCTAACTCATCCTTTCCCTGTATTGTCCATTATTTATTCAATATTTTATTTTCATTATTATTTCACCCATTTAATGCCCAATCAAAAGGGAGTTGGCTAACTCCTAGACAAAAAGAACCTATGTACATACAAAAATCCATGAAAAAAATACATAACAACATACATGGAAACATACATAACATGACGAGACGTCATAGTGTGGGGTTGTCGAATGGATGATCAAAGTAAGTAAATTGGTAGATGGGACTAAACATCTAGGGATTGGAAGGTAGGAGTTAACGACACCGTCGGGTGGGTTTTCCCACCTGTTGTTGGGAAAAAAGGGCAGGCACCTTAGCTTTTTCATGAAGTTTCTTTTGTCTAGCACATAAAAAGTGAAAGGAATGACATGGACCTTTTCTGTTTGGACAAAGAAAGGTGAAAATATTATTTGTTTCTAGTCTACACATTGAACACTGAAGGTCTGAGTGCACATGGATGAGTTGGAGGAGAAAACTGACCAAATACAGGTGGTATTCAGTAGTGTACATGTTGTAAGATAAAGTTTGGAGTGCACATGGAGGAGTTGGAGGAGAATACCGACCAAATTGAGGTGAAGGGTGCTAAACAAATCGGTTGCAAGCAGAGGGTTTTATAAGACCTTGTAATTTGTAATTTAGGAAACATAATGTGTAGGATTTTAGTTACTTGAATGTCCTTGTTTAAATGTATGAATGTCTTCAAAATCACACATTCCATTGTTGTGTTTAAATTTTGCATGATAGAAAAAAAGTGCACAAAATAATTGTAACTAGGAAAACACAATGTTGGGTTTTAGTTATTTGAATCTCCCTGTTTAAATGTAAAGGGTTGTCTCATGGTAGGTTTCTTGCTTCTTAAAAACCATGGTTTTGCAACATGGAATGTTACAAAATAGTATGATTGTCTTCAAAATCACACATTTCATTGTTGTGTTTAAATTTCACTCGATTGAAAAAAAAAGTGCAAAAAAATTGTAAATGGGAAAACATAGTGTTGAGTTTCAGCTATTTGAATCTCCTTGTTTAAATGTACAAGGTTTTCTCATGGTGGGTTTCTTTCTTCTTAACACCCATAGTTTTGCAACATGGAATGTTACAAAATAGTATGAATTTCTTCAAAATCACACCTTCCATTATTATGTTAAAATTTTGCATGATTGAAAAAAAAAGTGCACAAAATAATTGTAAATGGGAAAAGATAGTGTTGGGTTTCAATTATTTGAATCTCCCTATTTAAATGTAAAGGGTTATCTCATGGTGGATTTATTGCTTCTTAACGCCCACAGTCTTGCAACATGGCATGTTACAAAATAGTATAAATGTCTTCAAAATCACATCTTCCATTGTTATGTTTAAATTTTGCATGATTGAAAAAAAAGTGTAGAAAATAATTATAATTGGGAAAACATAATGTTGGGTTTTAGTTATTTGAATCTCCCTATTTAAATGTAACTTAGGATTGTCTCATGGTGGGTTGCTTGCTTCTTAACACCCACAGTTTTGCAACATGGAATGTTACAAGACAGTATGAAAATATTCAAAATCACACATTTCATTGTTGTGTTTAAATTTCACACGATTGAAAAAAAAGTGCACAAAATAATTGCAATTGGGAAAACACAGTGTTGGGTTTCACTTATTTGAATCTCCTTGTTCAAATGTAAAGGGTTGTCTCATGGTTGGTTGCTTGCTTCTTAACACCCATGGTTTTGCAACATGGAATGTTACAAAATAGTATGAATGTCGTCAAAATCACACATTCCATTATTGTGATTAAATTTCACACAATTGAAAAAAAAATGTGCACAAAATAATTGTAAATGGGAAAACATAGTGTTGGGTTTTAGTTATTTGAATCTCCCTGTTTAAATGTAAAGGGTTGTCTCAAGGTGGGTTGCTTGTTTCTTCACACACATGGTTTTGCAACATAGAATGTTACAAAACAGTATGAATGTCTTCAAAATCACACATTCCATTGTTATGTTTAAATTTCACATGATTAAAAAAAGGTGCATATAATAATTGTAATTGGGAAAACACAATGTTGGGTTTCAATTTTTTGAATCTCCTTGTTTAAATGTGAAGGGTTTTCTCATGGAGGGTTGCCTGCTTCTTAACACCCATGGTTTTGCAACATGAAATGTTACAAAATAGTATGAATGTCTTCAAAATCACACATTCCATTATTGTGTTTAAATTTCACACGATTAAAAAAAAGGTGCACAAAATAATTATAATTTGGAAAACACAACATTGGGTTTATGTTTTTTGAATCTCTCTATTTAAATGTGAAGGGTTGTCTCATAGTGGGTTGCCTACTTCTTAAAACCCATGGTTTTTCAACATGGAATGTTACAAAATAGCATGAATGTCTTCAAAATCATGCATTGCATTGTTGTATTTAAATTTCACACGATTGAACAAAAAGGTGCACAAAATAATTGTAATTGGGAAAACACATTGTTGGGTTTCAGTTATTTGAATCTCCCTCTTTAAATGTAAAGGGTTGTCTCATGGTAGGTTTCTTACTTCTTAACACCCATAGTTCTACAACATGGAATGCTACAAAATAGTATGAATGTCTTCAAAATCACATATTCCATTGTTGTGCTTAAATTTTGCATGATTGAAAAAAAAAGTGCACAAAATAAGTGTAAATGGGAAAACACAATGTTGGGTTTCAGTTATTTGAATCTCTTTGTTTAAATGTAAAGGGTTGTCTCATGGTGGGTTGGTTGCTTCTTAACACCCATGGTTTTGCAACATGGAATTTTACAAAATAGTATGAATGTTTTCAAAATCACACATTTGATTGTTGTGTTTAAAATTTGTGAGATTGAAAAAAAAAGGTACACAAATAATTGCAATTGGGAAAACATAGTGTTTGGTTTCAGTTATTTGAATCTCATTGTTTAAATGTAAAGGGTTGTCTCATGGTAGGTTTCTTTTTTCTTAACACCCACGATTTTGCACCATGGAATGTTAAAAAACAGTCTGAATGTCGTCAAAATAACACATTCCATTGTTGTGTTTAAATTTCACACAACTGAAAAAAAATTGCACAAAATAATTGTAAATGGGAAAACACAGTGCTGGGTTTAAGTTATTTGAATCACCTTATTTAAATATAAATAGTTGTCTCATGGTGGGTTGCTTGCTTCTTAACACCCATAGTTTTCCAACATAGAATGTTACAAAGTAGTATGAATGTCTTCAAAATCACACATTCCATTATTGTGTTTAAATTTCACATGATTGAAAAAATAAAGTGCATAAAATAATTGCAATTGGGAAAACACAATGTTGGGTTTCAGTTATTGAATCTCTTTGTTTAAATGTAAAGGATTGTCTCATGGTGGGTTGCTTGCTTCTTAACACCCATAGTTTTGCAACATGGAATGTTACAAGACAGTATGAATGTCATCAAAATAACACATTCCATTGTTGTGCTAAAAATTTTCATGATTGAAAAGTAAAATTAAACAAAATAATTGTAAATGGAAAATAACAGTGTTGGGTTTTAGTTATTTGAATCTCCATGTTTAAATGTAAAGGGTTGTATCATGGTGGGTTAGTTGCATCTTAAAACCCATGGTTTTGCAACATGGAATGTTACAAAACAATATGAATGTCTTCATAATCACACATTCCATTATTGTGTTTAAATTTTGTATGATTGAAAAAAAAAGTGCAAAAAATAATTGCAATTGGGAAAACACAGTGTTTGTTTTCAGTTATTTGAATCTCTTTGTTTAAATGTAAAGGGTTGTCTCATGGTGGGTTGGTTTCTTCTTAACACCCATGGTTTTGCAACATGGAATGTTACAAAACAATATGAATGTCGTCAAAATAACACATTCCATTGTTGTGTTTCAATTTCACACGACTAAAAAAAAAGTGCATAAAATAATTGTAAATGGGAAAACATAGTGTTGGGTTTCAGTTTTTTGAATCTCCCTATTTAAATATAAAGAGTTGTCTCATGGTGGGTTGCTTGCTTCTTAACACCCATAGTTTTGCAACATAGAATGTTACAAAATAGTATGAATGTCTTCAAAATCACACCTTCCATTGTTGTGTTTAAATTTCACACGATTGAAAAAATAAAGTGTACAAAATAATTGCAATTGGGAAAACACAATGTTGGATTTTAGTTATTTGAATCTCCTTGTTTAAATGTAAAGGGTTGTCTCATGGTGGGCTTCTTGCTTCTTAACACCCACAGTTTTACAACATGGAATGTTACAGGACAGTATGAATGTCATCAAAATCACACATTCCATTGTTGTGTTTAAATTTTTGCATGATTGAAAAATTAAAGTGCACAAAATAATTGTAAATGAGAAAACACAGTGTTGGGTTTTAGTTATTTGAATCCCCCTATTTAAATGTAAAGGGTTGTCTCATGGTGGGTTGCTTGCTTCTTAACACCCACGGTTTTGCAACATGGAATGTTACAAAACAATATGAATGTATTATAAATCACACATTCTATTTTTGTGTTTAAATTTTGCATGATTGAAAAAAAAGTGCACAAAATAATTGTAAATAAGAAAACACAGTGTTGGGTTTTAGTTATTTGAATCTCCTTGTTTAAATATGACAGGTGTTCTCATGGTGGGTTGCTTGCTTCTTAACACCCATGGTTTTGTAACATAAACAATATGAATGTCTTCAAAATCACACATTCCATTGTTGTGTTTAAATTTTTCATGATTGAAAAAAAATGCACTAGACAATTGCAATTGGGAAAACATAGTGTTGGGTTTCATTTATTTGAATCTCCTTGTTTAAATGTAAAGGGTTGTCTTAAGGTGGGTTGCTTGCTTCTTAACACTTATAGTTTTGGATCATGGAATGTTAGAAAACCGTATAAATGTCTTCAAAATCACACATTCCATTGTTGTGTTTAGATTTCACATGATTGAAATAAAAGTGCACATAATAATTTTAATTTGGAAAACATAGTGTTGCATTTCAAGTATTTTAATTTTCATGTTTAAATGTCAAGGGTTGTGCCATGGTGGGTTGCTTGCTTCTTAACACCTACGATTTTGCAACATGGAATATTACAAAACCATATGAATGTCTTCAAAATCACACATTCCATTGTTGTGTTTAAATTTCGCATGATTGAAAAAATAAAGTGCAAAAAATAATTGTAATTTGGAAAACATAGTGTTGGGTTTTAGTTATTTGAATGTCCTTGTTTAAATGCCAATGGTTGTCTCATGGTGAGTTGCTTGCTTCTTAAAACCTATAGTTTTGAAACATGGAATGTTACAAAACCATATGAATTTCTTCAAAATCATACATTCCATTGTTGTGTTTAAATTTTGCATGATTGAAAGAAAAGTGTAGAAAATAATTGTAATTTGGAAAACACAGTGTTGGGTTTCAGTTATTTGAATCTCCTTGTTTAAATGTCAAGGGTTTTCTCATGGTGGGTTGCTTGCTTCTTAACAACTATGGTTTTGCAACATGGAATGTTAGAAAACCGTATGAATGTCTTAAAAATCACACATTCGATTGTTGTGTTTAAATTTTGCACAATTGAAAGAAAAGAGTACAAAATAATTGTGATTTGGAAAACACAGTGTTGGGTTTCAGTTATTTGAATCTCCTTGTTTAAATGTCAAGGGTTGTCACATGGTGGGTTGCTTGCTTCTTAACACCTTCATTTTTGTAACATGGAATGTCTTCAAAATCACACATTCCATTGTTGTGTTTAAATTTCACACGAATGAAAGAAAAGTGCACAAAATAATTGTAATTTTTGAAAAACAGTGTTGGGTTTCAGTTATTTAAATGTCCTTGTTTAAATGTCAAGGGTTGTCTCATGGTGGGTTGCTTGCTTCTTGACAACTACAGTTTTACAACATTGTATGTTGCAAAACCATATGAATGTCTTCAAAATCACACATTCCATTGTTGTGTTTAACTTTCACATGATTGAAAAAACCAAGTGCAAAAAATAATTGTGATTTGGAAAATACAGTGTTGGGTTTCAGTTATTTGAATGTCCTTGTTTAAATGTCAAGCGTTGTCTCATGGTGGGTTGCTTGCTTCTTAACACCTATGGTTTTGGAACATGGAATGTTACAAAACCATATGAATGTCTTCAAAATCACACATTCCATTGTCGTTTTAAATTTGGCATGATTGAAAGAAAAGTGTACAAAATAATTGTAATTTGGAAAACACAGTGTTGGGTTTTAGTTATTTGAATCTCCTTGATTAAATGTTAAGGGTTGTCTCATGGTACGTTGCTTGCTTCTTAACGCCTACTATTTTGCAACATGGAATGTTACAAAACCTTATGAATGTCTTCAAAACCACATATTCCATTGTTGTGTTTAAATTTTGCATGATTGAAAATAAATTGTACAGAATAATTGTAATTTGGAAAACTCAGTGTTGGGTTTCAGTTATTTGAATCTCCCTGTTTAAACATGAAGGGTTGTCTATTGGTGGGTTACTTGTTTCTTAACACACATGGTTTTGCAACATTGAATGTTACAAAATAGTATGAATGTCTTCAAAATCACACATTTAGTTGTTGTGTTTAAATTTCACATGATTGAAAGAAAAGTGCACAAAATAATTCTAAATGGGAAAACATAGTGTTGGGTGTCAGTTATTTGAATCTCTTTATTTAAATGTAAATGGTTGTCTCATGGTGGGTTGCTTGCTTCTTAACATCGATGGTTTTGCAACATGGAATGTTACAAGACAATATGAATATCTTCAAAATCACACATTCCATTGTTGTGTTTAAATTTTTGCATGATTGAAAAAAAGTGCACAAAATAATTGTAATTCAAAAAACATAGTGTTGGGTTTCAATTATTTGAATCTCCTTGTTTAAATGTCAAGGGTCGTGTCATGGTTGGTTGCTTGATTCTTAAAACCTATAGTTTTGCAACATGGAATGTTACAAAACCGTATGAATGTCTTCAAAATCACACATTCCATTGTTGTGTTTAAATTTTGCATGATTGAAACAAAAGTGCACAAAATAGTTGTAATCTGGAAAACACAGTGTTGGGTTTTAGTTATTTGAATGTCCTTGTTTAAATGTCAAGGGTTGACTCATGGTGGGTTGCTTTCTTCTTAACACCTATGGTTTTGCAACATGGAATGTTACAAAACCGCATGAGTGTCTTCAAAATCACACATTCCATTGTTATGTTTAACTTTCACATGATTCAAAAAATCAAGTGCAAAAAAATTGTGAATTGGAAAACATAGTGTTAGGTTTTAGTTATTTGAATTTATTTGCTTAAATGTCAAGGGTTGTCTCATGGTGGGTTGCATGCTTCTTAACATCTACGGTTTTGGAAATTGAAAGGTTACAAAATTGTATGAATATCTTCAAAAATCACACATTCCATTGTTGTGTTTAAATTTCACATGATTGAAAAAAAAGTGCACAAAATAATTGTAATTTTGAAAACACAGTGTTGGGTTTCAGTTATTCAAATGTCCTTTTTTAAATGTCAAGGGTTGTCTCATGGTGGGTTTCTTACTTCTTAAGACCTATGGTTTTACAACAAGGAATTTTACAAAACCGTATGAATGTCTTCAAAATAAGACATTCCATTTTAAATTTTCCACAATTGAAAGAAAAGTGCATAAAATAATTATGATTTGGAAAACTTAGTGTTGGGTTTCAGTTATTTGAATCTCCTTGTTTAAATGTCAAAGCTCGTGTCATGGTGGGTTGCTTGCTTCTTAACACCTACGATTTTGGAACATGGAATGTTACAAAACTGTATAGATGTCTTAAAAATCACACATTTCATTGTTGTGTTTAAATTCACATGATTGAAAGAAAAGTGCACAAAATATTTCTAATTTGGAAAACATAGTGTTGGGTTTCAGTTATTTGAATCTCCTTATTTAAATGTCAAGGGTCGTGTCATCATGGGTTGCTTGCTTCTTAACACCTACGGTTTTGCAACATAGAATATTAAAAATCTATATAAATGTCTTCAAAATCACACATTCCATTGTTGTGTTTAAATTTCACATGATTGAAAGAAAAGTGCACAAAATATTTCTAATTTGGAAAACACAGTGTTGGGTTTCAATTATTTGAATCTCCTTGTTTAAATGTCAAGGGTCATCTCATGGTGGGTTGCTTGCTTCTTGACACTTAGGGTTTTGCAACATGGAATGTTAGGAAATTGTATGAATGTCTTCAAAATCAAAAACTCGATTGTTGTGTTTAAATTTTGCATGATTGAAAAAAAAGGCACACAAAATATTTCTAATTTGGAAAAAACAGTGTTGGGTTTCAGTTATTTGAATCTCCTTGTTTAAATGTCAAAGTTAACACCTACGGTTTTGCAACATGAGATGTTAAAAAACCATATGAATGTATTCAAAATCACACATTTCATTGTTGTGTTTAACTTTCGCATGGTTGAAAAAATAAACTGCAAAAAATAATTGTAATTTGGAAAACACAGTGTTGGGTTTCAGTTATTTGAATCTCCTTGTTTAAATGTCAAGGGTTGTCTCATAGTGGGTTGCTTGTTATTTAACACCTACGGTTTTACAAAATGGAATGTTCCAAAACCATATGAATGTATTCAAAATCACACATTCCATTGTTGTGTTTAACTTTCGCATGATTGAAAAATTAAGTGCAAAAAATAATTGTAATTTTGAAAATACAGTGTTGGGTTTCAGTTATTTGAATCTCCTTGTTTAAATGTCAAGGGTTGTCTCATTGTGGGTTTCTTTCTTCTTAACACCAATAGTTTTGCAACATGGAATGCTACAATAGTATGAATGTCTTCAAAATAACTCATTCCATTGTTGTGTTTAAATTTTGCATGATTGAAAATAAAGTGCACAAAATAATTGCAATTGAGAAAACTTAGTGTTGGGTTTCAGTTATTTGAATCTCCCTATTTAAATGTGAAGGGTTGTCTGATGGTGGATTTCTTGCTTCTTAACACCCATGGTTTTGCAACATTGAATTTTACAAAATAGTACAGATGTCTTCAAAATCACACATTTCGTTGTTGTGTTTAAATTTTGCATGATTGAAAGAAAAGTGCACAAAATAATTCTAAATGGGAAAACACAATGTTGGGTGTTAGTTATTTGAATCTCCTTGTTTAAATGTAAATGGTTGTCTCATGGTGAGTTGCTTGTTTCTTAACACCCATGGTTTTGCAACATTGAATGTTACAAGTCAATATGAATGTCTTCAAAATCACACATTCCATTGTTGTGTTTAAATTTTTGCATGATTGAAAAAAAAGTGCACAAAATAATTGTAATTTGGAAAACACAGTGTTGGGTTTTAGCTATAAGTACATTTTATTTGTAGCTTTGGAGCAATTGCTTCCTTATCAACCCTTAGGATAGCAATGCCCATTTTTTGGATATATTTTTGAGTGTCTTCAATACTTTTTTGTAGCTTTGTAGCTGCTCTTTGCTTAGCTTTGAGAGTGTCTTTCTGATTAGAGAATGCAAAGGTTTTCTGCTTGATAAGTTATTTACAAAACTTGTCTACCTTTTCACATATGGATTTCATGTCTCTAGCCAACTGTTTCTCTTTTTTTACAATGAAAACATTTTTCTTGTTTACACAATATGAATGTAATAAAAGGGACATCTTCAAAATATATAACAAGTCTCAGGTAGACTAAAAATTGTGTTTCAACTTTCTATAATTAATAAATTATAGGCATGTTGGAAAACACTGTGGGTTATAGTTTCTATTATTTTGCTTGTTGTAAGCTAAAGGGTGGAATTTTTTGTTGTTGTTCTTGATGTTATTTTGCTGATAATGTTTAATTTTATGTTAACATATGTTTGAATTCAGTACTTGAAATCTAGTTATAGGATCATTTTTCATTTTCTCTGCTTAGACAAATTCATATGCAAATACAAAATCTCTCGACTTTATCCACTTCTTCATTGTGATTTGTCCATTGCACATATTGCACGTGCTCCTTTGTCAACTTTTCAAGAGTGGTAAGAATCTCTTTAATTAAAACATATCTCATTATGTTTGATCTCCTTGTGTTCAAGTGTTTGTAAAGAAAAATTCTTTTCAATTTCATAAATTATAGAACCTTTTGCATCCATATTTGCATTGTTTCTTTGCCTTTGCACATACTATAAATGATTTTTTGTCAATTAATTGAGTGTATAAAGAATCTCCTAAGTCAACACAGTATCTATCTCATTCACTATGGTTTTCAATGCAAGTGAGCTTCACAATTTATTGCAATTGTGGTTTACAGTTAAAATTGTTTTTCAAACTCTTCATATTTTTCACAAATAAATGCATAAATAAATAATGTGTTCTAGCCTACGTTCATTGAGTCATTTTTTAATCTCCAGATGCAAAGATCGTGTTTTTTTCTTTTCACATTATTGGCAGCCATAGAATTAATTACATGTTATTATTCACATTAGGCTTATAGGCTACATATAAAGTTGTAGGTTGGATTTCCCATCTTGTTGTTCAACCTGCACTTTTTTAGTTCATGAATTGTCATATACGCTTTTGCTGGTCATGTTAAGTCACCCAAAATGGAAGGCTTGATATCACAACATGCGTACTTAGGTAAAACAGGTTTGTACACACCATATACTATGGCATCTTAGTCTTCTTTCATTTGAGGTTGTGATTTTACTTGTGGTCTTTATGTCTATTTAGAGGTTCAAGTAGACACGTGTTTTCCAACATGCATTGGTTGACATCATGGTTGATAGGAAAATCTACACATGTATGAATTTTTGATTAACTCCATTACTGATTCATGATTTTTTCAACAGATGCAAAAAACTTTTTATTCTTTTGGCATTGCTAGTAGCAATGGATGCATATTTATTTACATAGAAGGTTGTCATAAAAGGTTTTCGTTTCCCTCTAACCTTTCCTCTCCATTAACACATACACATGCACCACAACCAAGGTATCTTTCCTAATACATTTTTTCTTGTAACTGTAGAATTAATTACATAGTGTTATGGGTATGTACAGGATCATCATGGAAAAAAGAGGCCCTTAAGTGCGAAAAATTTAGAAAAATCAGAGTTAGGAAACTTGATGTAAAAATTTGAATAATTTATCTATATTATTTCAAAAATATGTAAGAATAGAATCAGAGAAAATTGAATGTAGTTTCTAAACTACTAGGTTTATTTAAAAAAAAATTCTATTTGGTGAAAATTTGAAATTTGAATGCAGTAATACTTAAATTTTAGGGAAAAAATAAAAAGTGTCTATTTGACCACCCTAACCACAATAAAATGATAATATATATTTTTATAATATTTTAGATATAACTAGAGGACTCATGTTCTGATGTGATGCATATTTTTTTGTAATTATTTTCTAATTAAATAATTAATTATGAATTTTTTATTACAACTTTTAAAAAATATAAAAACTTGTATGCCTGACCACCTTAACTTGGTCAAAACTTCATGAAATTCATTTTTTTTTAATCTTATAGTATGTAAAGCATAGAATGTGACACATGTTTCAGATTAAAATAATGTGATACCATTTGAAAGCTATAGATATTTTTTAATCAGCCTATCAATTAAGACTTTAGTCATAATTCAAATAGAAAATGAATAATAATTATTTATTAAATTCAAATTAAAGCATAATTTATATTGGTGGAAAACTGAGAATCTCCTTTAAAAACCCTTTTCGTTTCATCAATTTTGGGTAACAAAAAGTCATCAGCCACATACCCTACTCATACCCATCATATCGCCACTTTTTGGCCCATCATTATATTGCACATACCCTTATGCACATTACACTCATACACCACATAAAAAGTTGTAGGTTGAACCACTCATCATGTGGTTCAACCTTCACTTACTTTTTGCATGAATTTCTAGATGCGGCTTTGTTGCACATGTTAAGTCACCCTAAATAGAAGGCTGAATACCACAACATGCCTCCTCAGGCAAAAGATGTTTGTACACCCCACATACTCTAAAATATTAGTTATATTTACATGCAGGGTTGTGAATTTACTTGCAGTCTTTATGTTAGCTCAGAGGTTCATCTACATGCTGTGTTTTCTAGCCTACATTTGCTTACATCATGGTTTATATGACATTTTACTCCTTTCTGCCTTTCCTCATTCTCTCCATTGCTGATTCATCTTTTTTTCAACAGATGCAACAAACATGTTATCATTTTGGCATTGCTAGCAGCAATGGATGCACTTATTCTTTTTACATACAAGGTTGTCATCAAAGGTTTTGGTTGCCCTCTAACTCTTCCTCTCCTTTAACACTTACACATGCAACACAACCAACGTATCTTCCCATGATCATACATTTGTTGTTGCTATTGTATAAGTAATTACATACTTTGATGCATGCTACACTCCTACGCCACATACGAAGTTCTAGATTGAACCACTGATCGTGTGGTTCAACCTTCACTTGTTTATTTCATTAATTGATAGATGTGCTTTTTCTCCTCATGTTAAGTCACATGAAATGGAAGGTTGAATATCACAATATGCCTCCTCAGGTAAAAGAGGTTTGTACAACCCATATGCTCTGAAATATTTGTTATATTTACATGTCAGGTTGCAAATTTACTTGCAGTCTTTATGTCAGTGTGGAGGTTCATCTACACACTGTGTTTTCCAACCTGCATTCGCTTACATCATGGTTGATAGAAAATTTTACACCTTTAAATACCTTTCCTCATTCTCTCCATTACTGATTCATCTTTTTTTCAATAGATGCAACAAACATGTTATCATTTTGGCATTGCTGGCAATAATGGATGCACTTATTCTTTTTACATACAAGGTTGTCATCAAAGGTTTTGGTTTCCCTCTAACCCTTCCTCCCCTTTAACACTTACACATGTAACACAACCAACATATCTTCCCATGATAATACATCTATTGTTTCTATTGTATAAGTAATTACATATTGTGATGCATGTTACACTCCTACACCACATACAAAGTTTTAGGTTGAACCACTAATTGTGTGGTTCAACCTTCACTTGTTTATTTTGTTAATTGCTAGATATTTTTTTGCTCCTCATGTTAAGCCACATGAAATGGAATACTGAATATCACAACATGCATCCTCAAGTAAAAGAGGTTTGTACACCCCATATACTCTAAAATATTTGTTATATTTACATGCAGGGCTGTGAATTTACTTGTGGTCTTTATGTCAGCGTAGAGGTTCATCTACACACTGTGTTTTCCAACCTGCATTCGCTTACATAATGGTTGATAGAAAATTTTACACCTTTATACCTTTCCTCATTTTCTCCATTACTCATTCATCTCTTTTTCAACAGATGCAACAAACATGTTATCATTTTGGCGTTGCTAGCAACAATGGATGCACTTTTCTTTTTTGCATACAAGGATGCCATCAAAGGTTTTGCTTGTCATTTTTTTGTTGTCGTTGTCTATGTCCACTTGTACATTGAGATGGACTGTCTGATTTCTAGGTTGCATTTGTGTTATATTTTATGCATAGCTTGATTCAATTTATCACCTTTAATTTTCCTCGGTTGAAGCCGACAACCTCCTATTGGTTTTATGTGGGTGACAATAATGTAAACACATTTTATTTATGTTTAATGAATGATTTATTTCTTTTTCTTGACACAATCCACACTAATTTTAAATATTCATCCAATTTTTTCCTTTCCTAGAATGGGGAGAGGTTTGAAATGGAAGAAATGAGATGTGCAAAATGGAGGCTCTCCTTTTTCCTCTTCCAATTTGGAATGGGCTGCTATTTCTGTCAACAAGGATAAGGTCTTTGACCTTGTTGTAGTAATTCCTCTTATGAGACTTGATGATTTCATTTATGGTGAAATGTCCATTTAAGGTTTTGAAACTAAATTTGTGTACAAGGAAAGAAGAGAACCTACCACCACATGTCCTCTAACCAACACAACTTATGGAAAAACAATTTTGTATCAGACGTTTGTATCTTTCAACATTCATTTGTATGGTCGAATGATATTTTACTATTCTTGCTTCAACATGATGAGATAATGCCTTTTTTGCAGCTACTGGTGTCAATACAGTTTTGTAGACAATAAAGACCAGCCTCCACTAGAGAAGAAACCACATAAGACATTTATACAAATGTGAGGTTGTCAATACCACTTCATGGTAAAGGTTATGAATGGAAAACCTGATGTTTCCTATATTATAGATCTATAAAGAAATGTTCCACGTTGATAAAAATGGTCAATTTTCCCATGGAATTCATGACACAAGTGGAGATAAGTGTTATATGTTTGCTGCTAATCTATCTACAGAGTGCAAAAACTATATTGAAAGCCTTTTTCTCATGGACGTGAATGCCAATGCAATAATGGATAGACACATTAGTGATCCTATCTTATGTGGCATGATTTCAAAGGGGTATCATTTCCTTACAAGAAAGGATGTAATGAATGCCTGGCGAAAGGTGCGTTCTACTCATGCACAGAAACACAAAGTCAATTCAACAAGTATCCTATTGTGGAATGTATAGGACTTTGACAACTTCTTCTACTTTCAATGGCCTGATGGGAACAATACACATTTTCTTATCAGGGTGCAAACTCCATGGATGATGGATAGGATGGTTAGCCACTCACACAATTTAGTCATCTCGATGGATTCCACATTTGCAACTAACAAATATGGGGTGAGGCCTTACAAACATTGACAAATAGTTCTTTGTGTTTTCAATGATCTTGTTGGTTGTAAACTTGATAATGCTCACATTGAGTTGTTATGCCTATAGTTTCCATTGTATACTCTACTCGTTTTCGATGAGTAACATAATGGTGTGCTGGTTGCATGGGTAGTCTCCTCATGAAACAAGATTGAGGATATCTCTTTGTAGGTACACATATTGCATGATTGTGGAAGAAGAGCCAGACCTAACTGGATAATCAATGCATTTTTGATCGATGACGTGACTATAGATATCCAAGCCATACAATATGTGCATCCCTTTGTTCATTTGTGTACCTTTCTCATTTTCTATTTATTTTCAATGCCACTTTCTCATGCAGATGAATGGTAAACAATATCACTTGTATTTTCTATTAGGGTTGTCTTTCAATGCCATGTGCTTCTATGCCTTTGGCATGTCAAAAGGGCTTGGATAAAGAATGTATATAAGTATGCAACCAAGGAAAGGGAAATGGACATCTTCCGTAGTCTTGGCATGATGATGATGGCAATCAATGATAGTGAAAATAGTGTCACTCAACTATTGAACTCTTTCTTTTAGGAGTTCAATGATAAGCCCTAATTCTTAGATTACTTCAACAAGACCTAGTATGAAGGAGAAGGTCGAATTGGTAAGTTGACAATTTATGTCATCTTGTAGGATTCACACCATTCAAATTCTTTGATGTTAGCTCTAATACATTGTGGTTTAACTAAGTATTAGATTTTTTTTCCTAGTCATGTGGGAAAAAAGTTGCAAACTATTCCCACATTCCAACAAGGATATAAATCTAGCCATTGAGTCGTACCATTGTGCACTCAAAACTCGGTACTTGTGTCATCATTCTAAAAATTGCACTAGGAGAATGGACTATTTGTATTACACACTTGTGTAGAAAATGGAACCATTCTATAGGAAAAAGGAAAAGTTGCAACATTATGGTTTTTTGATGAACCAAAAGTGTTTAAAATGTGATCTAGTTTGGAGTAGGCCAAGGCAATTATAGACGATTATTGTATTCTCGATGAAACAAATCCTGGATGGCACTGGGTGAAAAGTGAAAGTAGGTCCGACCACTACCTTGTTTAGAAATTTGGGGAGCACCTTTTTGTTTGTGACTACCCTTGGATTTTGTAGGGGAACACTTGCAAACATGTCTTGAAGGTTGCTGACTTGATTAAAAGATCATTTTCCATTAAAGGGGTTGTCCACAGTAAGTGGATTTCAATTTGAATTATGTTTTGCATTTTCTACTGCTTAATACAAGTTTCTTCTGTGTGGTCATTTAGATAGAGGAGGTGAACCAATTGATAGAGCTTGGATAGATTTGAGCGAGACATTGTCACATGGGGGTGTAGAAGGAAACAATCCTAATTTTTTGACCCCTACACAAGCTCCTTCTATTACTCACGCATATGATGAACATGTGCTCAAAATTTCTCTTTGGAATGACACAAATGAACTCTTGAAAAAAGTGATGCATACACCACCACAATGTCTACAATAGGTGCAATCATACACATAATGCGTGGAGAGGTCTCTACAGGACCTACAATAATCAAATGAATTTCTATTTGAATTCATTCCCAATCCTAATGAAGTTGCAACTAGAACCATTCACATGTGTCCATGGTTTAATGCAAGCAGGGATTGTTATCGACGTATGAAGCCTGCCACAAAATAGTCAGATCACTTAACCCCTCTAGATGACTCCTTTTCCTTCTCCTCAAACAATAGCTTGAATGTGAATTCAATATGCAATGTGAGAATTTAGGCACAACTGTTATGGATGTGGCAGAGGATACAACATCTAATACAGGTGACTATGAGAAAACCCATTTCAATTTCTATATTGTAATAGGAAATGGTATTATAGATTTCTTTTTTCTAGTATGTGCTTGTACCGCATCATAAACTTTCTGATTTCTTTTTTGGCTTTTTTTGTTCACTTCAACATTCTAATCTGGGTAAAGGAGTCCTCACCAGTGACTGTCTTTTGTGAGTGTAAACCCAATGGAAGGTATGGTTCTAATTTAACAACTATGCGTACATAAGTCCAATTTTTGGTATGACCTTATGCAATACTATGCTTCCTTATAAAAAAATGGCTACGGTGACAGGCTAATGTCGGCCAATGTGCCTTCACTCTGCTGCTTCTTCAAGACTTACTAAGGATTGCACAAGCATAGTTTAGTGAACCTTCGTCTATAGGTAAGCATATTTTTTTTTCTTACTTATTTGAATGAGTGGGAAATCCATTTGAGGTATTTAGAAGAGGTTGAATCAAATTTAGAAGTGTAAAGAGAAAGAAATTCAAAATCTACCTATGAACCCTTAACAAGGGGTTTTGAGAGTCTTGTGAGGTTTTAGATTTCCATCCCATCGATGCAGGTTTAGACGAATAGTGGGATGGATTTTTTAGGGTGTAATTAGGATGTTTTAAGAAGTGTATATGTTGAATCATGCAAGGGAAGTGAAGCATTCAATGTTTGGTTGTTGATCTTCAGAAAATATAGAAGTTTTCCAATGAAAATGGATGGCTACAAGTTGGTAATTGAGGAAAGCACATTCAATGGGGCTGAAATTTTGTTCCTAAAGCATGGGTAGACATTTCTAAACATGTTTCATACAGTGGTAGAGAATGGGAAGGTTTGGAATACACTATTCTATTAATCCCTCATTTGTTAGAGCTTGTTTTGTGCATAAAGTAAGGGTTTAGTAGATTAGCATTTTATTGAGCCTTTCTATTCCTAAAAGTTGATGATTACTAAGTTTTGAGACTTGTTAAAGGACTATTTTAAGTCATTAGGTGTCTTGATGATGATTTAAGACCTCCTCCTTTGTAAAATTGGGCTAATTGAGTGCATTTCTAGTGGTACAGTCATGTTTTCAAGCATTCTTCTCAAAACAATAGCATTTGAATTTGTGACATGTTAAAATTGGCACAAATGGGTTTCTGGAACAACAAATAGCTTATGGGGTTTCAATGTAGTTTGGATGGAATGCCCGCTTTTGCCAAGTTGCAATGCTACTAGGGTTGGAGTCTTGGATGCATGAAATTATGAATCTAGTAAAATAAAGTTGGGAGGATGAAAATTTGGATTGTTACTGTCATAGTAAGGTTGTTTAAAGGTATTTCAAGGCTTGGTAATGGTTTCCAAGTAATTATTAGTGATGGGTCACCTTTTGTCTTATCGAAAACAAGGTGTTATGAAGGGTAAATTGGGCTTGTTGAATGTAAGGATTAGGTCAGGATGTTTTAATCAGGTTTTGGTTTTTGATTCAGTCAATGAAAAGGTAATGAATGTATTTCAAGGTCTGTGGAGAGCTTTAAATCAAGTTTGGCTGATTGGTTGTCTTAATTGCCTTGTTTGGAATATTGTTGGAAAGATAAGTTATTTGGTGAATGCTGATAGTGATGAGTTCTCTAATCAGGTTTATGCTATGGTTCAATTAGTTTGATGAAGGTTAAGATGTATTTGAATTTTCTAAAGGTGTAGAATATTTATTTGGCAAAATTAGGGATTTTTGATGAAAAGATAAGTAAGTTTGTTAGTTTATCTTCACTGTTGTTATTTGGGTCTGCAGACCTATTTTCTCAACTTTACACACCGATAACTTACTCAATCACCCAACTCTTGACACTTTCAAACACCCATTATTCCCAACTCAAACATACTAAAAAAATTCAGTAGGTTCTTTTGGAACAAATACTTCAAACTAGCTCTTTTTCACTGTCCTAAACCCTAAAATAGGCCTATTTTACAAAGAGACTCATATTTTAACTCTTTCCAAACCTGAAATTTTGATGGGGTAGTATTAACCAGTCACTAAAACCACCAAATGTACAATTAGTTTTGGAAGATATGCTTCCCAAGACACTATTTCACTAAACCCTCATTTTGAGCCATTTAAATGAGGTTTTTATGGAAGTCAATGTTCCCAAGCTTTCAAGTCTCTAAAAACTCTTCAAACACAACTATTTAAGCCTTAAAAAATTTAATATAACCTAAAACTTTTCTTCCCCCAAGTTTCATATACTTTCACTTACTAAAACCACCATATTTCACCAAAAACCACTCATTCTTGCCATGCATGGCAACACACAAAATCACCTACAACACCTTCCCAAATCTTGCAAACTCACAATTTTTTTTTTTTCAGACCTATTAACAATTACCATGGAAATTATATTGAGCAAAAATTCATACAATAGATGGAACAACCATTTTTACAATATGAAGGTCTTAAAACCCTTAAATTTGGTTATAAACTTGCATACAATATTTTTGCTCTGGGATGCGTAAATCTCAGTGAATATTCACAAGAATGGAACCAAAATAACCTTAGTTTTATCCTTCACCAGATAAAGTTGACCTATGAGCAATATAACACTTGGACAACTTTCTATAAAGTTAGGAAAAGTTCAGATTTGAGTGTAAAATACATAAATCTCAAAGCAAGAACAAAGTTTTTCATTGAAGTTTTTCAAAATTATTCCAGTCTCTTCTATTAAAAATGACTACAAGGCCTTTAAAAAGGAATTAACAATATTTACCATGTAAAATTCCCACTAACTCAATTGGTTACATTATGGAGACCCACTATCTATTCCTGAAACATGCAAACTAGCTGGCAATAAATGCAAGATTTTGTATGCTTTACAATTTTAGCACTAATGACCCCACTAACCTATGTATTTTTGAGTTTCTTTTATTAATTATTGTAAATTTTTTGAAGAATCATTTGTTGAAGTGTATTCCATGCTATTAAAACTATGGGGAAGGACAAAGAGTCACTTTTAGTTGTGGGTGTATATGTTGACAAGTTTGATATATCTCAAGAAGTCTAAACATGCCTAAATTGTAGAACACTAATCCATTTTTATGAGTGTTGTTACAAAATAGAGTTATCCTATCTTTTGATATTTTTTTAAACATCTTAAGGGGAATTTGAATATATATGTAGAATTCAGTTTGATGATTTGGTTCAAAATATATGGTCTGACAGACCTTATTGCAGGGCTACCAACCTAGGACAGTATTTGTATAGTGTGGAATCTTCTACTTGGAAAGGTCATTAGATCATGGTGAGTAGACCTAAAAGGGTGGTGTTTGAATGTTTGGTTGTGAGGATTTAATTCTGTTGAGACTGAAACTAAAAGTTTCCTTATGATTGAAAGGTGTTTTGAAAGGTGGTTTCCTAGAAAAGTCAGTTGACGAAAACCCATTGTAGTGAAAAATGTTTATAGTAGATTGAGTTTGAGAAATTTATATCTTTCAACCCCTTAGCACTGCATCAGTAGTTATGAAATGTGAATTAACTACATAACTACTTAGGTTAACTTTGTAAAAAACTATATTGTAATTGAAATTTTCTCATCTATCAACATCTAGGTATTAGTTATGCAATGTGAAGTAATGCTTTCAGTTATAAAGATGTGCAATGCAATGAATGCAATCAGCAATATGAATATAAAGTACACAAATTTATTTTCTACAATTCATTAGTTAAAATCATCTGATTGCAACAAATAGAATGCTCACATTATTTGCCATGTTGGAAAATACACTGTCCCTACACAATTAGTTCGTTATGAAAAGTTTTGTTTCACTTTAAATTTTCTTAGCAACTATTTTGTGTAGTCCAAATGTCCTTTCTACCTTTCTCCATGTGAATGCAACAAGAATGTAATGAAGCCTTCATTCAGAGTGTGTTTCTAATTAGTTATTGTTGTATCTACTAAAATTTTTGTTGTCTTTCATTTTAGGCATTGTTGTTGCTGTTGTTCCAATCATGCATTGCTATATGCCCATTGGAGATACTACACATGCTGTTTCGTTAAGTTCTAAAGAATAGGTAAAATCTCTTCAGTGAAAACATTATCTATATCTTCCACTTTTCTCACTTCTTTTTCACTGTTTCCATTCCATTGACAATGTATTTCTAATTAGAGAATGTATGTGCACCTTCTAAAAAAGTTGTTTTTTCTTTCATTTTAGGCATTTTAGTACCTAGTACTACAGTTCTATAGAAGATGTCACATAGTTCACGAGCATGGGTGGCTAGTTGGTTGAACAACTACCACCCATATCTTCCATGCAATATTCTTGCTCGAATTGAGGAATTAAGCTACCCGTACAGGTTGCAGGAAAATATGTTAAGGAGAATTAATAGAAAAGGGCCAAACTGCACATATTTGAACTATGATAATTATGCTCACTTATTTAACATTTGGTGTATGGGAAAAAATGGGTATGGATGTTCAATATTACTATAGACATCCAAATTTGACCACCTCCGTATGGTCAAAATCATCTTCTTAATCATCCCTTTGCTCTTTTAAAATCATCCTCTTTGCCGGTATTAATTAAATCAGTCATTTAATTGATATTATGTTTCTTGCATAAGGTTCCCCAAGGTATCTAAATTTAATAAATACTTTTCCTCTATTTCTTCTCTAAATTAAATAAATGCATCACTTTATTTAATTTAGTCACATTTTCCTTTGGAATTTTAAATTTACTTTTAAAAATCCCTATTTTCTCTCTCATGTGTCACATCCTCCAACTTTTGCAAGTTGACCTTTAATCCCTCTTAGCAATCTAACCCTCTTTCTTAGTCATAGTTGATTTATAATTAAGATGTGCACACCCCTAATCATCATTAGGGTCCCATCCTCCATAATTTCCCACTTGCCTCTAATGAGTCCTTAATTAGCCTAATCAAGTACTTGCACAACCTTAATCACATATTAGGTCATCTCTAATTCCCATGTCATTTATGGAAAGTGTCCTTAGCCAACTTCATTAAATGCTTTCTCCTTTTGGACAAGGCATCTCCTTTCCCTATGTGAATTTTTAATTCACATTTAATCCCCCAATGCATTTAAGGAATTTTAAATTCCTTCTCTCATCGCCATGAGAATATTTGAGGAATTTTTAATTCCCCACTTGTCCTCTCACCCACATAGGGACAAGTACCTCCTTTATGAGGAGATCTTGTCCCAATCCCAAGGTACTATGTACCTTCTACATGTCATGTACTATCCTTCCACCTCATGTCCACTTCACCTTTTAGGGCCATATCACATGCCACATGTCAAGATGCGAGGGCTTGTGAGTTCTCAACTCACCTTAGCCCTACATATTGATCTTGGTGGCTCAATCTTGACCGTCCATTTCCCTAGAGATTTCCAAAATCTCTATAAACACCCCCTCTTTTCTCTCATTTTAGGAGATCATGCATTGTAGCCAAACTCTTGCAAAATTTCTCTAGAATTCATACTTAGCCATTTTCATGCTTTCATCCATTTACATCCATCCTCACATTGTCATCTAACTTGCATATCTTGCCATCCAAGGAGCACACAACACCAAAGATCGAAGGGCCAACCAAAGGATCGATTCGAGACAAGGTATAAAGTTCCATTTGTTATTTTTATCTTGTGTTGATTCCAACTTAGGCTAATCTTGAGGTGTAGGTTGTTTTGGTGTTTATTTGCACTCTTTTGTTTGCTGCTCATTTTCTAACACCCAAATTTGACCTATCACAATTACAATCTAGAAATAGAGATTGCAAATTTATGTGATTGGCTAATGTCTCTTTACCAAGAAATTTGATACCTTTTCCTAGCTGGATGCATCTAGAAGGTGTGCATTAAACCAACGATTATCATACACAAGCACAATCTTATGAACCAATTGAGCATGAGGTTTATGAGATTCCTCAAGGGGGAATCTCTAATTAGTAATCACATGGGTCATGTGGAGGAATGGTTGTTGGCCATGTTCAAATTCAACCACATTGTGAGGTTTGAAATCCACCATGAGATTCCTCAAGGGGGAATCTCTAATTAGTAATCATATGGGTCATGTGGAGGAATGGTTGTTGGACATGTTCAAATTCAACCACACTATGAGGTTTGAAATCCACCATGTCAAGCCCTCATTCAGGCTACTACATGCGAATTACGGGGTGCCAATGTTGTATGCTGTCAATTCTACCTTGACAATTAGAGTGCACAAAATCATTTTGGATGTTGAGAACACAAAGATTATACCTGTTTATAAATGGTTGACATAGTTCTCAGTGTTAGCAGTATTAAATGTGGATTGTAATTTTCTTCAGATTCTATAATATTTACTCAAAATATTTTTACATTTCACTGTGTGATGTGAATTTTTGTTATAAAATATGAAGGTGAACTTGAATACACTATTTTTTTATAGTTTTCATAATAAAAATTGTTGTCCTTGAAGAATAATTGAGAAGTTAGGGACAACCTTGTGTGTTTTCCATTCTGCAACTTTTTTTGTGCATCTTCTCTTCCAAACGTATAAGGATATTCAAATGAAATGTTTGCTGCAAGTAATGGGTTGTTATAAAATATGAAGTCGAAATTGAATAAAATATTTTGTTATAGTTTGCATAAAAAAATTGTTATCTTTGAAGAAGAATTGAGAAGCAAGGGACAACCTTGTGTGTTTTCCATTCTGTAACTTTTTTTGTGCATCTTCTCTTCCAAATGTATAAGGATATTGAAATAGAATGTTTATTGCAAGTAATGGGTTGTTATAAAATATGAAGGTGAACTTGAATACACTATTTTGTTACATTCTACATAATAGAAATTGTTTTATTTGAAGAAGAATTGAGAAGTGAGGGACAACCCTATGTGTTTTCCATTCTATAACTTTTTTTGTGCATCTTCTCTTCCAAAATGTATAAGGGTATTGAAATGGAATGTTTGCTACAAGTAATGGGTTGTTATAAAATATGAAGGTGAACTTGAATACAATATTTTTTTATGATCTACATAACAAAAACTGTTGTCTTTGAAGAAGAATTGAGAAGTGATGGACAACCCTGTGTGTTTTCCATTCTCCAATTTTTTTTGTGCATCTTCTCTTCCAAATGTATAAGGATATTGAAATGGAATGTTTGATGAAAGTAATGGGTTGTTATAAAATATGAAGGTGAACTTGAATACACTATTTTTTACATTCTGCATAACATAAACTGTTATCTTTGAAGAAGAATTAAGAAGAAAGGGATAACCTTGTGTGTTTTCCATTCTGCAACTTTTTTTGTGTGTCTTCTCTTCCAAACGTATAAGGATATTGAAATGGAATTTTTTGATGAAATGTAAAGGAAGAAACCATCACTCACATGATTAAAAATTTTACAATTAGGGATTCAATCCCTTCTATTCCTTCAAGTTCACAAGAAAACTACACAAAACAATGACTTCTACAAAGGAAAAAAATTGAGGTTTCAATTTCTCTGACCCAAACAAGTTTAATCATCTTCTTCAAACTCATTAGAGACTCAATCTAACCTAAATCACCCAATATTAGGACCTTTATTCATCATATTAATTCCTTTTCTCTTAAATTTGTTTTTAAGCTAGTAGCACTCCAAATATAAACTATCAGAGAAATCTCTCAATGCAGACCTTATCTTCAGATTGTAACTAGATTTTTAGATACCTTTTAAGAGTTTTCAAAACATATCAAAAGATCTCTATTGGTTACCTTGAGAAAAGATGCTCAAATCAAGACTATATCATCCAAATTAGGCCTAATTAGGGCTTTGAAACACTAGGGATTATTGATTTAGTCATCTCCAAACTCATCTTCCCTTAACCAACACTTCAAACATGCTAAATTAGACCTACTCATGCTTATTAGTCCATTAGAAATCTATTTCCTTGAGTGATTCACCAAACCCTAATTCTGTATTACTTAACTGTTCCTTAGAACTCCATTTTCTTAGACAATTACAGTCATAAAGATAAGGTTTTCTGCAAGTAATGGGTTGTTCCTTATAAACATCCATTTCCTTAGAACTCTATTCCTTAAATATTCCTTGTCTTCCAAATGTAAAAGGATATTGAAATGGAATGTTTGCTACAAGTAATGGGCTGTTATAAAATATGAAGGTGAACTTGAATACACTATTTTGTTACAGTCTGCATAACAAAAACGGTTGTCTTAGAACAAGATTTTAGAGGTGAGGGAAATCCCTGTGTGTTTTCCATTCTGCAACTTTTTTTGTGCATAGTATGTTCCAAACGTATAAGGATAATGAAATGGAATGTTTGGTGCAAGTAAGGGTTGTTATAAAATATGAAGGTGAACTTAAATACACTGTTTTGTTACAATCTGCATAACAAAAACTAGTGTTGTCTTAGAACAAGATTTTAGAGGTGAGGGACAACCCTGTGTGTTTTCCATTTTGCAACTTTTTTTGTGCATAGTGTGTTCCAAACGTATAACAAAATTGAAATGGAATGTTTACTAAAAGTAATGGTTGTTATATGAAGGTGAACTTAAATACACTATTTTGTTATAGTCTGTATAATAGAAAGTGTTGTATTTGAAGAATAATTGAGAAGAGAGGGACAAACCTTTGTGTTCTCCATCCTACAACATTTTTTGTGCATCTTTTCTTCCAAACATATAAGGATATTGAAATGGAACATTGGTGTAGGTGCACCCTAGCATGAACATGCCTCCATGAGGAAAAAATAGGATTTTGATTTAGTGTTGTTGATTTCATGGTGTAATAAGGTCTAAATGGCCACTTTAAGCATTTAATAGGTCGTAGATAGTAATTTTTAGTTCATTGGCATAAAGTGTAAAAGTTGCAAAAATTGACAAAATATTGTCAATGCAAAATTGTAAAAATGCAAAAAATACGAAATAGAGGAAGGTGAAGAGACAAAGTAATTGAAGAGTTAGTTTAGGCATTTTTTTTTATTTAAAGCATTTTTAAGCATCACAAAATTTGAGGTAGGTAGAGGGATAATGTAAGAGTGGAAAAATCAATGAGATACTTTGTTTTTCAGTTCTTTTCCTACATTTTTTGTGTTTGAGGCCATTGTATGACCATATTCTAGGTATAAATCCTCTCCTCCATTGTACATGATATTACTATTGTAAGCTATAGAATGAGGGAAACAAGCTAAACTATGCATCTACGCTTCTAAATAAGATAAATGTATCTAAAACTCAATGAATTTAAACTAAATTAAACTAAAAAGTTTCAAAATGCTATCCTATTGCTCTCTAACTCTAAAGACTTCTCTAATTTACTTGGCTCTCAGATTCTTAAGCTAATTAAACTATTAAGTGACACTTAGAGAATGAGAAATGAGATTATGCTACTCTATTTTAATCTAAATATGCAAACTCTATGCTAATGGCAGCCATGGCTGCAAATGCTGAAGCTGGATGGATGCTGGATGGTTGCTGGATGATTGTTGGATGAATTGGATGCTTGAGTGCTTTGGAAACCTGCAGAGTAAGATTACATTCGTTGGGATCTTTTTCTTGCAGCCCAACAGCTGTATTTATAGCATTCATGACAGCACAATTATACAGGAAACTGGGATGAGGGGCTGTGATTTCTTCTGGAGAATCCAAAGGCATGGGATGAGAAGAAGGAGCTGATCATGGAGAATGGTTTCTCACCATGAAAACACCAGGCAAGATAAGAGGGAAGGTGGGTGGAAGGTTGTTGAGAGATCTTCCTGCAGATTTTCCCTAAAGCTTTCCCGTGAATGGAAGTGCCATTAATTTGATTGGTGAGAAATAAATATTTATTGGTGAGGGAATAGTGCAAACTTTATGCAATAAATTTAAATAATTTTAATTTATTTAAATTTAGCAAAAATGAGGAATAAATAATTTAATAAATCAAACTATAGGGTTTGGTTTTATTAAATTAAAGGAGAGTGATAATTAAATAAAAGATTTTTGACAATCTTTATTTAATTAAGAGGAAATGTGAAATTAAATAACACGAATTATTTAAATTGTGTATTCAATTTTAAGATAGAAGAAATAATGATAATAATTAAATAAAACAAAGTTTTTAATTTTGTTTATTTAATTAAGAGAGAATTAATGTGATAAAATTGATAATAATTAAATAAAACAAAGTTTTTAATTTTGTTTATTTAATTAGGAGAGAAAAATAGGAGAATTGATAAATGAACTTAATATAAATAAATATTTCTATTTATTTACTAAGTAGAGGAATTTAAGATTAATTAATCAAATAAGGCGTATTCGATTAATTGGATTCTCCAGACCATTTTTAGGTGTCTACATTTTGCCCCTCTTTGAAGTGATGTGTTTACACAGTGTTTCAAAGAATGTTTTTGATTCGGCTGCCAGTATTGACGAAAGGTTTTAAAGCATGCCCTAGACTTGTCCCAAATGATGAATTTCGAAAAGATAGTGATATATGCCCCCTCGGGAGATAAATTGATGAATTTTGAATATTTTATGAATTTTCAGAAACTTTGAATTTTTATGATGGTTTGATGATGAATTGATGAAGAAATAATTTATCTCCCGACAAGGTTGTAAATGCCCCAGTGATTGATTAGAATTAATTCATCAGAATGAGAAATAAATAAATCCCATAAAATTCCCCCAAAAAATAGCCTATAAATGCTTCGAAGGTCATTTTCCAAAGTCATTTGTGCATTGACTTTTACAAATTTTGAGATAGAGACCCTCCAGAGCAATCAGAGCTAGGATGCCGATCCCATACCACACCCACCGACTCGAGCGTGTGCGCCATTACCAGCGTCCGGCCGACTATGGACCTCCAGTATGTACCTCAACTCGTCCTCGTAATTTGCGTATTTGATTTTGATGCATTTTGCACTTGTTTTTTAGTTTTAGAGCGCACAGAATGCGTTGTAGCGCATCCGTGCTCTGTTGTAGCGTGTCGTAGATTTAGCACGTTCGGTCAATAGCGTAGCGCGTTATGTAGGTTTTGCAGCGCGCCAGAAGTTTTAGCGCGTAGGGTTAGTTTGATAGCGCTTCCATGAAATTGTGTAGCGCGACATAATTTTTAGCGCGCCGGGTTTGTTCTGTAGCGCGCAAGGGGAGTTTTGTAGTGCGCCAGACTTTTTAGCGCATTAGGTTGATTTTGTAGCGCTTTGGGTAAAAATTGATTTAACATTGTGCGTTTTGATTTTTGTCGATTTGTTTTTGATTTTATCTATTTTAGTGTTGATTTTGACTAAAATATATGGGAAACGATTTCATGATGAGCGAGATCTATTTGATTGATAATAATTACCCTCATGATAGGCGAGGAATAATTATGCATTCTTAATGATTGAACCCAATTTATAGATGAGGGTTTCTTGATAATCTGATAGAGTGATAGGAAAAGGCACAATGTTTTGATTTGTTGATGATCTTTTGATAGTCTGATTAAAATGTTTTATTTTGCATGAGTACAGGAGCAGTTGGATGTGATCCAGGTGCGGGAGCAGTTCCCCTGGCCATTTGATATGATTTCGCGACTGTCTCCTGACGAGAGACAGCATATTGCTTCCTGTGGTTTAGCTACATTGTTGGACATGCCCCATATTAGACTCAATAGGGGTCTATTGACAACTTTGGTAGAGAGGTGGCATAGTGACCACAACACATTTCATTTACCTACTGGTGAGATGACAGTGACGCCAGAGGATGTATGGCGTATTCTTCGCATACCGTTTGTAGGAGAGATTGTTGTCCACGACTCGGAGGAGGTTGGTGGGGTAGAGGCCATGTGGAGGGTCTTTCAGGATCCTCATGTTGCAGGGGAGTGGATTCCGTGGATTGACATATATGAGGCTTATGCTCCACTTCCTTTAGTTTTGGCTGGTTTCATTGGTGGATTCCTTTGTCCTGATAAGAGGTCAAAGGGTCTATCTCTTGGTTGGGGTCGAGTGTTAGAGGGTCTAGTCGTTCATAGGACTAGATATGCTTGGGGCATGTGCATGCTTGCCCAGTTGTACCATGATTTGCATTGGATTGTTTATCTTGGCGGCAGCAGTCTATCGGCAGGGGCTACCCTTCTCCAGGTATGGGCCTGGGAGCACATTGCTGTTACACGTCCCGTACCCGTGTTGGCCAGACCAGCGACGAGGCCGTATGTTTTTCGATACAGAGGCAGGCCTACCTAGTATATGATGGGGAAGCTTGAGTATTGGAGACAGATCGTTGATGACATTGAGGCAGTGACCTGGTGTCCGTACCTAGACTGTGATGCTTGGGACGACGATGATATTGAGTTGGGGTTCTTATCCGATTCCATGTATTTGATCGGGAAGAGCCCCAGGGTCTTGGAGCGTTTCCTGTTTCGTCGGGTGTACAGACAGTACGGTATTGTGCAGTGCATGCCACAGGGTGTAGCCCACTATGGATGACGACAGATTGATGTGCCTGATTGGGGTCCTAGCTTGCCTTACGGGGCACTTGTTGAGGGTTACCATGCTTTGCAGCCATCAGCGTGGGAGGTTCGACGAGACATTGTCGAGGCACCCATTACACCTGAGTATGGAGAGTATCTGGCTCTGCACCCGCCTCCACGGATTACCATTCCAAATGAGCCAGCACCTGTACCGGCAGCCGTACCGGCAGCAGCACCAGCAACAGCACTAGCAGTAGCACCAGCAGGGGGTATTCAGGTCGGTCAGCGACGAGGGAGAGAGGAGGATGTTGATGTCGATGTGGAGAGTAGCTCAGAGACTAACAACGATGACAGTTCTGACAGCAATGAGGATAGCAGTGACAATGATGGCGGAGATGGGAGGGGACCGAGCGTAGCAGGTTTATCAGAGCCATCCTCCAGTGCGCCTCGTAAGAGGCAGGCTGTTACATCTTCATCGGCAGATCCCTCAGAGGTGGTAGGCTTATAGGTGCAGGTGCAGACATTGTAGGGTCAGCTAGCACAGTTACAGGGTTTATTAGCTCAGACTCAGGCTCAGACGCAGGCAAAGTTAGCCACTGCTTAGACCCAGATCACATCTCTGATTAGTGAGAGAGATGGGGCATTACAGGCAGCAGCGACCGCACAGGCTCAGGTGACAGGATTACAAGCACAGTTGTCCACAGCCCAAGCACAGATCACGACTTTGACTGCAGAGCGGGATACCATTAGACGGACAGCTGAGACAGCACAGGCGACTGCAGAGAGGTTACAGAGAGTGGCAGATGGGACCTCTGTAGCGGATTATATGCGTGAGGCCATGCGAGCCGGTGCTAAGATTGAGTTCTACCGGAGCCGCTACCATGAGCTATGCCCCACAGAGCAGAGAGTCAGCTATGCATAGTCGCGCTCAGGGAGGAGTCAGTCTAGGACAGTGAGCAGAGGTGTGACACAGCCTCTTCCGAGAGATCCGAGAGATCCTGGGACGTCTGGTGGTGGTACAGATACTGGTGCGAGACCTGCTCCTTCTGGTGGGAGTACTACCTGATATGTATATGCGTACTCATTGAGAGATTGATACAGCTATTTGTTGACATGATGTTATTTTCATTCTTTTCAGACTTCATTGTATATTTGACACTTGATGAGATATATATGTGCAGCGGTTCGATTGATTCATGATATGTTTTGACATGATTTATGTGATGGATGCAGTGATTTTATGATGTATTGACGTGATGGATGTGTGGATTTTATGATGTATTGATGTGATGGATGAAATGATATTGACGATGTATTTCTTTTCTTATGATATGTATGATAGATAAAATGTGATGGACGATGTATGGAAAATGTAATAAATGAAGATGTGATATGTGAATATGTGAAATGAATTGTAAAATGTGACATGTGATAAATGGATGATGAATAAATGAAATGTAAAATGTAATGATGTATGTAAATGAAATGTGATAAATGATAAATAATGAGATGTGAATAGAATGATTTACGATGAAATGTGATTTAATTGTAATGATAGATGAGTAGATGATGTTTAATGAATGATGAGATGTAACTGTAAATGAAATGTAAAGTAAATGTAAATGAAATGTAATGTAAATGGATTTGAATGATGTATGATGAATATGTGATGATGTAAATGTAAATGATGTATGGATTTAATGAAATGTAATGATGTATGATAGGTGAGATGTAAATGTAAATGATGTATGGGGTTAATGAAATGTAATGATGTATGATAGGTGAGATGTAAATGTAAATGATGTATGGATTTAATGAAATGTAATGATAGGTGAGATGTAAATGATATGTAATGAGATGGATTGCCATGATGTATGATGAATATGTAATGATGTAAATGTAAATGATGTATGGATTTAATGAAATGTAATGATGTATGATATGTGAGATGTAAATGATATGTAATGAGATGGAATGCCATGATGTATGATGAATATGTAATGATAAATGAAATGGTGTAACATAACGTGTATATATGATGTCACGAAATGAGATCTTTATTGTGGAATGATGAGATGAAGATATGATCCCATATGCATGTGTCAAGTATACTCAGTCTTTAGTAAGAAAAGATAACATCATTTGTGATTGAATCATTGTAACTTGTGCCATCAGTACTCTGCAGATGTATTATCATGAATGCCATCTATGTTAACCATGCAAATGCCTATTTTATCAATGCAAATCTAAGTGTCACTTTAATAATTATTTAATCTGCTTTGTATCATCACTGAGCTTTATTTTTAAAATGTTGAAAGCGAATACAAGCATCAATGAGATGAGATAGACCAATGATGACCTGAGTATTTCTTTCATGATTTTTGATATTGCAAGCGAACATAAGCATCATGGTATAAGATAAACCAATGATGACCTGAGCATTTCTTGCGTACACAAACAAGAATTAATCATTTTCTTAAGTGAATTTAAATGTCATCCATGATACTTGGTAGAGCATTTCCCGCGACAATTCACAAAACAATAATGACTAATTCACAAACAGCAGACAAAGAAAAGATATCATTCTTCTTCCTTACATCTCTAGTTCAATACATCATTGAGGTGCTCCAAAGAAATGATAATCAAATGATAAAAAGCACAACAATTCAAATTCTACTTAATGTATTTTCAAATCATTGTTCAGATTAGATCATCATTGTCGAGATGTGTGTGCTGATGTGTGCATGATTTTCCCAAATGTTTTGACCAAGTGATGCGACCTAAAAGACCTATCCTAGGGGTCTCGGGGACTGATCAAAGATTAGTCTTGCCTACGTTATACACGCAGAGACCATGTAGTTCGACTGACACAGACTCCACTTTTGACTGATGCAGACTCTATTTTTGTGTTTTTTTGATTTTCTGATGTTTTTGGATTTTGAATTTTCTGATGTTTTTTCGATTTTGGATTTTCTGATGTTTTTGGACTTTGAATTTTCTGATGTTTTTGGATTTTTGGATTTTCTGATGTTTTTGGATTTTTGGATTTTCTGATGTTTTTGGATTTTGATATTTTCTGATGTTTTTGGATTTTGATGGGTTGCCACTTGATGTTGTTATGTTTAACTGCCCTTCCATGCAAGCTGAAAGTCTACTTGTACCAGATAACATTAGGATGTTGCCCCCAAGCTAGGGTAAAACATGGTATCCTTGCTATGATATGGATAGTGATAATCTCAAATGATAGATGGAAATGATATGAAAGGAAACAATCGTAACAACACTGTACCCAATAGATAGAGGAGTTTTGGTGAAAATCACAAGTAACGCCTGTTTGCCAGGTTTTCATCACTTGTTTTTATTGTGTCCTCTTTCTTTTTCTTCTTCTTCTTTTTTATTTTATTTTTTATTTTTTTTGTTTATTTCTCTCTTTTTCTGTCATCATGACGCCTGTTTGCCAGGTTTTCATCAAGACAACTTTATTGACCGTGCACTAGATATCCTCAAGTGTAGAATCGCCGGAGATGAATGCTGTTCATGGGCTCCTCCAACATGTCTCCCTCTGGTGTAGACAATCGATATGCTCCTGATCCATAGACTGATATGATTACATAAGGTCCTATCCAGTTAGGTTCAAACTTTCCCTTCTTTTCTTTGTCTGCTTGATTTCTAGGGTTTTCCCGTAGGACCAAGTCTCCAATCTAGAAGACTCTAGGTTTAACCCTATGATTATAGTTTCTAGACATCCTTTGTTGATAGGCTGTCAAATGATTAACAGCTTGTTGTCGACGTTCATCAAGTAGCTCTAATTCCTAAAGTCTAGAGACCCTATAATCTTCATCTGAAATAAGTCCCTTTAGTGAGACTCGAAGGGATGGAATTTCTACCTCAATAGGTAGTATTGCTTCTGATCCATAGACAAGAGCATATGGTGTAGCTCCTGTTGGTGTTCTGATACTAGTCCTGTAAGCCCAAAGAGCAGGATTTAGCTGAACGTGCCAATCACGTCCCACTTCATTTACAGTCTTCTTGAGAATTTTGAGGATTGTTTTATTTGAAGCTTCTGCCTGTCCATTACCTTGAGGGTAATATGGGGTTGAAAAGCGATGTTGGATGTGGAACTTTTCACATAGTTCTTGGACGTCTTGGTTCTTGAAAGGCCTGCCATTATCTGTGATGATTGACTGGGGTATCCCATATCTACAAATGAGATAATTAAGAATGAAAGATGATATTTTCTTTCCAGTGATTGTGGTTAAGGGAACTGCCTCCACCCATTTTGTAAAATATTCGATTGCTGTGATAATGAATTTGTGTCCATTAGATGAAGATGGGTGAATTTTCCCTACCAAGTCTAGTCCCCACTGATAGAAAGGCCATGTAGTTGCAAATGGATGCAGCTCTTGTGCTGGTGTATGTATAAGATTGCCATGGATCTGGCATTTTGAACATCTTTTGACAAAGTGATAAGACTCTTGCTCCATGTGTGGCCAGTAATACCCCAAACGAAGGAGTTTCTTGGCTAAAGATAATCCACTTGAATGTGTTCCACAAATTCCTTCATGGACCTCGTGTAAAGCGGAATCGGATTCGTCATGTTCTAAACAATGTAAAAGAGTACCATCTAGGCCTCGACGGTAAAGGGTGTCGGCAATAATGGTATGTTTGGCGGATTGGCGTATGAAGTTGCGCTTTTGGTTGCAAGAAAGATCTGGTGGTAAGATATTATCTTTCAGATAAGCATAAATGTCTCCATAAATGGAGGATTGGGCACTATCTAAAAGGCTTATGGTTTGGGATTTGGGATTTGCGTATGCAGGATTTGATACTTGTTCTACAATAAATTGATAACGATCTTGTGTTTCAGGCATTTGTAGAAGAGATGCTATTGTGGCCATGGCATCTGCTGCTTTGTTCTCTGATCTTGGTATATGCTCAAATTTGATTTCTATGAAGTACTTTCGTAGGTCATCCACCAGCCTCTTGTACAAAATCAGTGTGTCATCCTTAGTTTGATAATCATTGTTGACTTGATAGATGATTAACTGGGAGTCTCCATACACCTGTAGTTCTGTGATTTTCCATTCAATAGCCACTTTAATTCCAAGGATCAAAGCTTCATATTCTACCACGTTGTTAGTGCAACGGAAGGTAAGCCTATATGATCGCGGGATTGTGTGCCCAAGAGGTGTGACAAATAGAATTCCTGCTCTTGATCCATGTTGTGTGTAGGATCCATTGAAGTAGAGTTGCCATGGTTGTGTTGTGACATTGAGGATATCTGCATCAGGAAATTCCATGGTCATATGATGACTGTCAGATAATGGAGCTTCTGCTAATTGATCGGCGATGGCTTGTACTTTGATAGCTCGCCTTTCCACATACTGAATATCAAACTCACTGAGGAGCATGACCCACTTTGCCAACCTTCCTGTTAAAGCTGCTTTGCTCAGTAAATACTTGAGAGGATCAATTTTTGCAACAAGCTTGATAGTGTGAGTAAGCATATAGTGTCGCAATTTTTGTGTTGCAAATATTACTACTAAGCATGATTTTTCAATGAAGGTGTAGTTTACTTCATGTCCATTGAGTGTCCTGCTGATATAGTATATAGCCTGTTCCTTTCCTTCTTTATCCTCTTGTGCTAGCAAGGCTCCTAAAGAAATGTTTGTTGCTGCAATATATAACAATAATGGCTTGTCTTCACTGGGTGGTACCAAGATTGGTGGTTTCATCAGATAATGCTTGATTTGATTGAAGGTACTCTCACACTGTTCATCCCATTTGAAAGGCACATTTTTATGCAAGAGATGGTTGAACGGATGACACCGATCTGCTAGTTGGGAGATGAATCTTCTGATGGACTATAGTCGGCCTTGTAGAGATCTTAATGTGCTGATATTCTTAGGAGGTGGCATTTCCATAATGGCCTGGACTTTTGCCGGATCTACTTCAATTCCCTTTGTAGAAACTATGTATCCTAGGAGCTTTGCTGATGTTACTCCAAAGGCACATTTCTTTGGATTCAATCTGACTTTGGATTTTTCCAACCTGTCAAATATTTTGGCCAATATCTCTAGATGTCCTTCCCTGGTGTAAGATTTGGCTAAGATGTCGTCCACATAGTCCTCCATGAAGGTATGCATCATGTTGTGGAAGATTGTTGTCATAGCCCGCTGGTATGTAGCTCCTGCATTCTTTAACCCAAAAGGCATGACGTTCTAGCAAAAAGTGCCCCATGGACATGTAAAGGCTGTCTTTTCTTGGTCTTCAGGAGCTATCTTGATTTGATTGTATCCTGAAAATCCATCCATGAGTGATAGCATTTTATGGCCGGCTGTGAGATCTACAATCATGTCTATGTTTGGCAAAGGAAAATCATCCTTTGGACATGCTTTATTTAAATCCCAGAAATCAGTACATATTCTGATGGTGTTATCCGGCTTTGAAACAGGCACAATGTTGGATATCCATTCCGCATAGTCAATAGATCTGATGAATCCAGCATCTATTAATTTCTTCAAGTCATTTTTCACTAATAATGCAACATGTGGATGCATTTTTCTCAGCTTCTGTTTTACTCATTTAGTGCCAGCTGGTAAGGATAAGTGATGCATAATGAGATCTGTGTCCAAGCCTGGCATGTCAGAGTATGACCAAGCAAAATTGATGCATCATTCTTCAAAGAATTTGATAAAATCTGGCTTTTCTGTATCTGTCATGGATACGGCCAGGTGTAATATTCTTGCTTTTTCCGCTGTGCCAATATTAATAGACTATGTGAGTTCTATTAACACTGATGATCTTTCATGGTAATGTTGCGGGAGAATGTCAAACCTTCCATCCTTTGGTGCCTCAATGAGGTTTTCGCCATCGGATGCGTTCTTTATTTTTACTATTTTAGGATCAAATACTGCCATAGAATGGTTTTCACCATTAGATCCATTTTTTTCTTTCATATTTTTGCAACTGGAAGGTTTGGCATCCTACTGCCTAAAAGCATCATTAAAAGAAGTATTGGTAGAACAAGCATCGGATTCCTCACAGCAAAGGTAGTTAATAATGGAGGAATCATTTTCAAAAACAGGGAGATTAATAAGATGTTGGGCTTCCCATTCGATAAGTTCGGGATGTAGTAAAGGCAATGAATCATTAGATGGGTTGAGGTCAGCGATTGTGAAAGCTCGGACGGAAATGTCGTCTAGGTTGTCTATGGTTACGTCGAGGCCTACAAAGGTATTTTCTTCCACATCATTTATCTCAATCGATGTCCGTTCATCTTCACTTGAGTCATCGAAATTTTGCATTTCAAAGACAATAGGATTAAAACTTGAGCTTTGACCCTCCTCGTGATTGGAGGTATACTTTTTGATAATATCAATCTGAATATCTTCATAGGAAACTTCTGATAAGTTGTCCCACTCATACTCATTTGAATCTGTTTCAGAATTATCTCTTATTTGAAGAATATGCTCCACAGTTTTATTGGTGATTTCTGCTCTTGCTTTTTCTGTGTATCCTAGTCCAGTTTTATCCTTATGTTGGAGCGTAAGAGGTTGGATTGGTTCTGTTATGCCTTGTTTCCTTAACCCAAGAGGTCCCTGTCCTGAATATCCCATCTTCTCAAGAATAGTTTTTCCTTTCCCATATTGAGTTGTCTCTATGATGTTACTTGCAGAAGCGGGGGCTTCCTCATCCTTATAAAGCCAATTTAGTATGGCCTTATCTTCTGATTCTTCATCTAAGCTCCCAGCTTTTACAAATCTGCCATCTAATGCTGTTGTAGATTGTTGTGAAGTGTGGGTGTTTGTGGATGGCTGTCCATGTGTTTGTAAGGAGGGTAACATTTGTGATAGATGGAATGAGTGTCCAACACCATATTCACTAATTCCTTTGTCACTTATCTATACTTCTTTGGTGAATTGATGTGAGAGTGGAGCCAATTGTTCTTCAACATTTGAAGGGTTAGATTGTGCCACCCTTATCTCTTGTGATCTTTGTTGTTTTGGAAGCCACTTTGAAATGAAGCTTTGCTATTGCTCACTATCTGATGTGCCAACTTCTCTATTATTAGGTATGAATGTATCCTAAGATGTCTTCAATGTATGACAAGCTTGGGTGTCATTGTAGTCTGCTGTGATTGTTACCTCCTGTCCATTGATGGGAAATTTTAGGCATTGATGATAGGTAGAAGGTACTGCTTGCATATCATGGATCCAAGGGTGTCCCAACAGTATGTTGTATGTCAGTTCCCTATCTAAGACTTGGCAAACCACTTTTTGGACAATAGGCCCAACTTGAATGGGTAATATGATCAATCCTGTAGAGGACCTTTCTTCTTCATCATATGCTTTGATTGTGATTTTTCTTCTGGTATCAATGGCTTCATCTGAGTATCCTAGTGCATGAATCAGCTTTAAGGTACAAATATTTAAACCGGCCCCTCCATCTATCAGGACACGTTTTACATGATGTTTATGGATAAGGACTTCAATGTGAAGGGCGGAATTATGCGGATGGGTGAGTGATACATCATCATGTTCGGAAAAAGAAAGGCAATGAGGTGCAGATAGATGTCCCACCATAGCTTGGAATTGACACACATCCAGATTGTTAGGTACTGTAGTTGATACGAGAGCTTGTTCAAGAACCTCTTTGTGTGATGGGGAAATCTTCAAAAGTTCCAAGATTGATATTTGTGCTGGTATTTTTTGTAATTGATCGATGAGATTATAT
>VDFB02379711.1:31265632-31348551 GCA_007258455.2 Sequoia sempervirens | reverse complement strand
CGGATCCCCTGAGCAAACAGTCCTTGGCAATTATATGGTGAGTGCTTGAGGGTAGATTCTTCCCCGCCCCTGCACCGCCGAGTATTACAATGTTTGGAAACTGACAAGCGTGCTTCTAGTTCTAAGTTCTTAGATAGGGTTTCCGTTCGGAGCGGCAAATGGATAAACTCCCTCAAGAGACCTCCCAATCTTTAAAACAAAGATTTTGGGGATGGTTATCCTGCGCACTTCCGTTGAAAGAGGGTTTCCCCAAATTCACATAAATTTTAAAGTGGGTTGGAATACCATGGCTTTTGGCTGTCCCCACTCAGGTCGTTCCCGTAGGGTGAGTACTTTTTCCCACTACGACAGGCCTGTATAAAGGTTTTAACAAAAGCATAAAATTGCATAAAGTAAATGGTGAGTCTGGTATTTTGATGCACCTAGTTAAGGGGAGAGCATAAACCTGTCACCCAAACACAACAAGATTTTGTTCTTTTTAAGCCCAAAAGATAAATGATTTACTTCTAATGGAGATATTGCTCCATGACAAGCAAGATGTTCAATTTTTAAAACCTCAAAAGAAGTGTGATGTTTCTATCCTAGGATTGGTGCATTTTTAATCCATTTCTATCCTATGATTGGTAAATTTTATCCATTTCTATCCTAGTATTGGTAAATTTTATTGTTTCTACCCTAGGATTGGTAAATTTTAACCAAACAGAAAGAAATAAATGAAATCTGGCCGCGGACGCGTCAGATCCAGATGAAAGAAATGACTTTAAATGAAAAGAAGTGGCGTGCTAGAACATAAACCAGACGTGCTAGAACAGTGACCAGGCGCGCTGGAATAGAAACCCGGTGCGCTGGAATAGTTACCGGGCGCGCTGGACAAGAACCTGGCGCGCTAAAACAGAATCCTGGCGCATTGTAAAAACTCTCGATCCCGCGAAAACTTTTACGCCGATTCTTGTACAACAAGATTTTCAAAAATTAGCAAAATACGGGGTATAGCCCCACGGTGGGCACCATTTTGTAAGCTGTAGAATGGGGGAAACAAGCTAAACTATGCATCTACGCTTCTAAATAAGATAATTGTATTTAAAACTCAATGAATTTAAACTAAATTAAACTAAAAAGCTTCAAAATGCTATCCTATTGCTCTCTAACTCTAAAGACTTCTCTAATTTACTTGGCTCTCAGATTCTTAAGCTAATTAAACTATTAAGTGACACTTAGAGAATGAGAAATGAGATTATGCTACTCTATTTTAATCTAAATATGCAAACTCTATGCTAATGGCAGCCATGGTTGCAAATGCTGAAGCTAGATGGATGCTGGATGGTTGCTGGATGATTGTTGGATGAATTGGATGCTTGAGTGCTTTGGAAACCTGCAGAGTAAGATTACATTCGTTGGGATCTTTTTCTTGCAGCCCAAGAGCTGTATTTATAGCATTCACGGCAGCACAATTGTACAGGAAACTGGGATGAGGGCTGTGATTTCTTCTGGAGAATCCAAAGGCATGGGATGAGAAGAAGGAGCTGATCATGGAGAATGGTTTCTCCCCATGAAAACACCAGGCAAGATAAGAGGGAAGGTGGGTGGAAGGTTGTTGAGAGATCTTCCTGCAGATTTTCCCTGAAGCTTTCCCGTGAATGGCAGTGCCATTAATTTGATTGGTGAGAAATAAATATTTATTGGTGAGGGAATAGTGCAAACTTTATGCAATAAATTTAAATAATTTTAATTTATTTAAATTTAGCAAAAATGAGGAATAAATAATTTAATAAATCAAACTATAGGGTTTGGTTTTATTAAATTAAAGGAGAGTGATAATTAAATAAAAGATTTTTGACAATCTTTATTTAATTAAGAGGAAATGTGAAATTAAATAACACAAATTATTAAAATTGTGTATTCAATTTTAAGATAGAAGAAATAATGATAATAATTAAATAAAACAAGTTTTTAATTTTGTTTATTTAATTAAGAGAGAAATAATGTGATAAAATTGATAATAATTAAATAAAACAAAGTTTTTAATTTTGTTTATTTAATTAGGAGAGAAAAATAGGAGAATTGATAAATGAACTTAATATAAATAAATATTTCTATTTATTTACTAAGTAGAGGAATTTAAGATTAATTAATCAAATAAGGCGTATTCGATTAATTGGATTCTCCAGACCATTTTTAGGTGTCTACAACTATGATTCTACTTTATGATACATTTTGTTTCATTTAAATCCATTCAGAATTGTGAAAGATATTGAAGTTTTTCTCTAGGCAGGTAAAACCTTGAATTAGGGTAAATAGTGTATAATAAAAATTATGTTTCTCAGATTTGATTTGTTGGAATCTCTTAAAAATTGGTGAGAAGAATGTTTGATGAGTATTATAAATGATTTCAAGGTTCTAGAGTGTGGTAAGGTGGTTTTGGGTAGTTATCATGAAGCCCAAGGTCTAGAAAATGGGTAAAATCTGTAAATGACTATGTACATTGGTGACTTGATGAGTTTTTTTTGTGGAATATGAAGAAGAATAGAGAAGCGAGGGACAACCCTCTATGTTTTCCATCCTCAAAATTTCTTTTGTGTGGAAAATTTTCTACAAGCAATGGTACTTATAAAATATGAAGGTGAACTTCAATACATTGTGTTCTTACAGTGTGCATAACACTAATTGTTGTCTTTGAACAAGATTTGAAAAGTGAGGGACAACCTTGTGTGTTTTCCATCCTACAAATTTTTTGTGCATCTTGTGTTCGAAACATATTACGATATTCAAATGGAATGTTTGCTGCAAGTAATGGGTTGTTATAAAATATGAAGGTGGACTCGAATACAGTGTTTTGTTATAGTCTGCATAATAGAAAGTGTTGTCTTTGAAGAAGAATAAAGAAGTGAGGGACAACCCTCTGTATTTTGAATCCTCCAAATTTCTTTTGTGTGGAACATTTTTTGTAAGCAATGGTACTTATAAAATATGAAGTTGAACTTCAATACATTGTGTTCTTATGGTGTGCATAACACTAACTGTTGTTTTTGAACAAGATTTGAAAAGTGAGGGACAACCCTATGTGTTTTCCATCATGCAACTTTTTTGTGCATCTTTTTTTCGAAACGTATTATGATATTGAAATGGAATGTTTGTTGCAAGTAATGGGTTGCTATATAATATGAAGGTGAAGTTCAATACACAATGCTGATACAATTTGCATAACATAAATCGTTGTCTTTGAAGAAGAATTGAGAAGTGAGGGACAACCCTATGTGTTTTCCATCATGCAAGTTTTTTTGTGCATCTTGTGTTGTAAACATATTATGGTATTGAAATGGAATGTTTCTTGAAAGTAAGGGTTGTTATAGAATATGAAGTTGAACTTCAATACAATGTTTTGTTACAGTCCCTAGAACATAAAATGCTCATTACATGTGCTTACATTTTTAAGTAAGGTGACATACATAAGTAAGTTTTCATAACAAAGTAACTGACATAGGAAAGTGTGTTTTCCAACACTACAAGAAATGCAAGCATTTTATTTGTTTCGATCACATGAAAAAAGGAAATACCATTTTTACTCAACCAACTGGTTATAAAATTTGAAAGTGGACTTCATTACATTTTTGGAGCTTATAAAAAAAATAAAAATCATGAAATATGAAAGTGGACTTAAATTCATTTTTGGAGCATCAGAAATAAATACTTATCATAAGAAAATAACTAGCAGGGCACAGTGTGTTTTCTAAAAAATTAATCAATGCAAGCATTTTATGTTTTCCAATCATATGGAAAAAGAAAATATGCCATTTCCACTCTACCTAATAGTTGTTCTAAAAATTGAAAGTGGATTTCATTTCATTTTGGGAGCGTACGAAATAAATTTTTTTTAGAAGTATATAGCTAACAGGGGATAGTGTGTTTTCCAACACTACAACTAATACAAGAATTTTATTTGTTACAATAACATGAAAAATGGAAATCTGTCATCTCCACTCTACAAAATCATTGTTGTAAAAATTGAAAGTGGATTTCACTTCATTTTTGGAGCATGAGAAATAAAAAAAATTCGTAAGGAAATAACTGAGAGGGGATAGTGTGTTTTACAACACTGCAAGCAATGCAAGCATTTTATTTGTTCTGATCACATGGAAAAGGGAAATATGCCATCTATACTCTAGCAAATACTTGTTCTAAAAATTCAAAGTGGAATTCATTGCATTATTGGTCTTAATGAAACAAATAATTATCATAACAAAATAATTGATAGGGGGCAGTGTGTTTTCCAACACTACAAACAATGCTAGCATTTAATTTGTACCAATCACATGGAAAAAGGAAATATGTCATATAAAGTCAATGAAATACTTGTTCTAAAAATTGAAAGTGGACTTCATTACATTCTTGCTCGTAATGAAACAATTACAAGGCTATGAAAATTCTGATGTGAAATGGATAACAACAAAGTGTTCAAAGACATGGAAATAGTATATTTGATCACCGTAATTGTTCAATAATCAAATAATTATAGAGAGCCATGAAAAGTATCATATGAAATGTATAACAACATAGTGTTCAAACATATGAAAATGGTATATCTCTACACCACAATTGTTCAATAATCAAATAATGAAACCCACATGCAGAATCGATATTTTGAGCCTATCTCATCATATCCTACAATGCCTATTCTTTGTAATCAAGTTGATGCTTTTGTAATAAATGAAACATTTCTTAGGGTCCTTGTGTATTTCAGGAGGGGTGATTCCAATTCCACGAGTCCTCACTGATGATGAATGTGAAAAAATAGATTTCTTCATAGGTTGTGCTTTGTCCTTGGCAGGTTTAACACCTTCACCCTATAGAAAAAAAAAAATCATAATTAATGTATGGATGAAAACAATATAAGGGTATGTGTAGGATCATCATGGAAAAAAATAGGCCCTTAAGTGCCAAAAAAATTAGAAAAATCAGAGTTAGGCAACTTGACATAAAAATTTGAATAAGTTATATATATTATTTCAAAAATATGTAAGAATAGAATCTGTAGCAAATTGAATGTAGTTTCTAAACTACTAGGTTTGTTTAAAAAAAAACAATCTATTTGATGAAAATTTGAAATTTCAATGCAGTGGTACTTAAATTTCAGGGAAAAAATAAGTAGGTGCCTATTTGACCACCCTAATCTCAATAAAATGATAATATTTTTTTATAAGATTTTAGATATAAGTAGAGGACTCATGCACCGATGTGATGCATATTTTTTTGCAATTTTTTTCCAAATAAATAATTAATTATGAATTTTTTATTAATTTTTTTAAAATATAAAAGCTCGTATGTTTGACCACCTTAACTTGGTCAAAAATTTATGAAATTCAATTTTTCTTTTTTCAATCCTATAGTATGTGAAGCATAGAATGTGATGCATGTTTTGGATTCAAAAAATGTGATACCATTTGAAGGCTATAGATGTTTTTCAATGAACCTATCAATCAGGACTTTAGTAGTAATTTGAATAGAAAATGAATAATAATTACTTATTAAATTTCAAATAAAACATAATTTATATCGGCGGAAAGCTGAGAATCTCCTTTAAAAACCCTTTTCATTTCATCAATTTTGGGTAAAAAAATAGTCGCCAGCCACATACCCATCATATTGCTACTTTTTGGCCCATCATGATCTTGCACATACCCATAAGGTAGTATGATATATACAACATATCATTTATGTGTACCTCTAGAAAAAATGCTTCATCTCATAGAGCTTCCATACCATGAAGTTGCCCATGCACTCTGTCGGCCTCCTACAATGATTTAACAACTAAGCCCTTACAACTATGATTCAAAGATTGGGCATCTAAACTAAATAGCCATTCAATTATCATGAAGGTGCATTTAACTTATCAACCTAGGGATGTGAACTTGAAATGGGTCAGCACAACATGTGCACTAAGGATCCCAAGTAGCCATATTCATTCTACAACTAAGAAAAACATAATGCTAAAGGTAAATTTCTTAAAAGGAAATAACATAAGTACTCGACATCAACCAACAACTATGCTAAGCTAAAATGCATGACATAAGTGAAAATATGAGCAAACAAACTAGAAAATACTCTATCTACTTTGGATATAGGAACAATCAAAGAAAAAAATTCTAGTGGCTGTAGGAACAGTCAGTGCTAGATTTTTAACTAATTACTGAACAGAAAGTAATAACTAAACTAAACTAAACTAAACTAAAGGATGGAATGCTCACCAAGTGGGCCCCCTTGTATGAGTATCCTCTAAAACTAATGTAAACTTAGATGCTTAGACTTATAACTTCATCTCATTCATTGGAAAAAATGAGTACAATAGAGTAGTGTAACTATATTGTTGAAAACTAAGAATGCAATTACATCATCAGATCGTGCAACCTCTAAAGAAGGAGAATTTGACTCTTATTTATAGGAAAATAAGCTACTAACTAAATGAATTGGGAGGATGCCACTTTAGGAAAAGAAAAGAAAGTTGAGAGGCGGTTACACATGCATGGAATCTGGTTAGACGTGCTTTCCTCAACGTAGATTTAGCACAACAGTAACACCTATATTTGATCAACATCAATAAATATCATTTACAAGGTGCTTACAACTTAGTTTTCATGAGGAATCTCCCGTCATCAACCTCTTTGAATGATTCCCTTCATTGACCTTTGCATGACCACTTTGTTAGCCATTATGGTGAATGACCAGCTAGTAGAATCTTCTCAATTTAGTGGCCTCGAATCATATCTGCATGGAAATATTAGTACGCACAATAATCTCATATTTGTAACTATCTTAAAGAACATTCATTAATCCACATGTAGAATTAACACAGATAGTCCATATAACATGTCAATGTCATTAGAGATTTGTAGAGATAAAATTAGACCCAATGTCTATGGTTTTGAGGAAATATCAACATTCAAACATCAAGGTTTATGACAATTTCAACAAATAGATTATAAATTCTACCAAAATTAAACCATAAACTAGAATCATCATCCCCCAACCTAAGGTTTTGTTGGTCCTCCAGCAAGGGAAGGGTTTTTCTTCTGCTTAGTCAAAGCCCTAAAATTTGCAATCGCCAACTATCCTACATTAGTGTTTGTTGTGCGTGAATCAGGATCCCAATAGAACCCTTGTTGTCTGTCCAATCTTTTCCATCTTTGTCTCTCTGCAACAATATCATAGTAGTAAAACTTGTAATTTGGCATGGGCCAGATCAGGATGGGTGGCTAAAAATTCAGTGGAATCTAGAATTGTCCTTTTTTCCTCCCAATCTATATATATCTATCAATTCTTTTAAGTGTTACAAAATAGTTCTGTATAGAGTGGGGCTCAGATTGTTGTAGCTCATCAGTTAGGCTGTTCCATCTTTGTGACATGTATCTCTACATAGTTTTCTCTTTTTCTTTTGCCACCACCTCATATTCACTGTGAAATGATTCTATCCAAGGCATAATCCTATTGCCATAGCTAGGTTTGAGAAGCATTCTGTGCCATTCTTCGTAAATGTCATATTATATATTATGATGGAAATACACCCACATACAAAGAATTTATGCACAAGCTACTAAGAAGTCATCACATAAAAGATTTTTTTGGGTGGTCTTTTCCAATCATTGCATACAAGAAACCCCATTACACAAAAATACAATTCAATCACTGGCTGTCTTTTCACTGGTGCTTCAATCTCCTTTTTATTCATTTGCAATTTGTATATCTCAATAGCTGTGTCAAACACACACAAGAGCATGTGATGATAAGTTTGATATGGATGTTTCCAGGAAGAATTCATGGAATTTGGTTTACAAGTCTTCCATTGCCACCATTGAGAACACTACTAAGCCTATCTTAGACTCTACTCTAGATTTGTTGGTTTTGTTTCGTTTGATTTTTGCTTTCCTATGATACTTAACATTTGACTGTGTTTCCTTTAATGATATTCTAATGGAAAACAACAGGCGGTGTGGGGTAGTAGATTTCCAACTAAATTTGATGGTAAGAATAATATCTATCCATGATGTGAGAGCTGAAAAAGTGTTGATACAGAGATTCGTCTTCACATGGATTTGTCTTTTGCTTGTCCATGTCTTTTTGTGTTCTGTCAGCAAGACCGGAGTCATTCGCCAAGACCCTACCCCGACTACCCTTTGGTCATATCGATATGTTTGCTATATCTTTGATCGGAAAGACACCGCAACTTCGCTGAGACCTCATATCAAAAAACTTTAGTATGGCCAAAGTGTTTGCTTGGACCCCGAAAGTTGGTGAGACAAAAAGGATTCTCTGTAACCTCACCCTCAAGAGAAAGTCTCTCATCGACATGCATATCCTCATCGCCAGTCAGCAAGACACCACAACTTCGTTGAGACCTCATATCAAAAAACTTTAGTTTGGCCAAAGTACATGGTTTTGAGTCGATTGGTTCAGAGTTTTTCCTTATTCGCAGAAGTCCATCGAGTTCGGATTTCTTCGAAATCTGGTATCTCTTTGATTTTTCAAAGTTTCCTATCTGGCTCGTTCTTCGCAGGAATCTGTCCCTCACAGATTTTCTCAAAATCTGATGAAATATAAAGGAACGTGAGATAATTGGATTTGTTTATGATTTGTGATGCATTTAATGATTATTTCATGTCACATTTGGATTTCCTGTGTAATTTTTTGATTGATCATGATCAGGTTTAATGGTTAAGCAGGTGTTTCCTGGTTATTCCATTGGAATCCGATCGGTCTAGAATTTCCTGAAATTCCTCTCTAGCTCAGATTCTGCAGATGGTCTTGAAACCCAAAATTTGTTGTGATCATTTCATATGAGATTTAATAACACTTTGGCTATATGAGATGCATTCTAATAGTGTATGGATGGATTAGCATTAGTTTCCTATGGTTTTTATTGTGATTTTCTTGATGGATGCAGGCTGAATCTAGCAAGGTAGCAGAGGGATCCTCAATTTCTGAGGCAAAGAAGATTAAGATGGACATCAAGAGTAAGATCCCTGAAAGCAAGATCACATCAATTTGGTCAGAGGTGACTGATACAAATGTTGGACAATGGGACTACAAAGAGTTCAAAGAAAGAATGGCGGCTAAAGATCTTCCTTTGGTGGTCAGAAGGATGAAGGAATCAAGCTTGTCCCATGTGGCCGGTTTCCCTTCCATGGTGCAATGTTATGAGCTTGTCCTTGAGTGTGCCAGGTACTATGACCAGGGTACACAAAAGATTATCAGTCCTCAAGGGAGAGTGATAGCAAACCTCAACCCTGTCTCTATTGCTCAGAATTTTGATATGCCAGACAGATCTCACATGGTGGCATTCGACATGGGGTCCGCCAAGGAATTCTACGAGGAGAAAACTGTTAAATCTTAGCAATTCATCAACTCTTGGCTGGAAAGGCCTAAGTCACACTATTCCAAGCTGCCCAAGCAGCTATTCAGGGCAAAGTTCAAGAAGGAATACTATGATGCTATTACACTACTCAGTAGGGTGGTTGGATTGAAGAATGTAGGAGTGTTTGAGAATTGGATGTGCCATGCCATTGTGAGGATGGAGCAAGAATTGATTGATTATCATTGGGATGGTTTGATTAGTAGAGTACTCCATGAACAATTATCCAATGTGTTGCAGACCAAGACTTTCACAATGACTTCATATCTAGTCTACGCACTTGCAAGATTCCATCCCTACAAAGGATTGGATACAAAGGGAATTTTTGGACAGGATGTTATTTATGAAGTTTTCCTTCAATTGCATTTGGGAAGTTCAAACTATAGGAGGGAAAATGATTCATTTACCACGTATATCACCAGAATGCTTTAGGAAGTAGACCATGTCAGAATTTCAGATCAATCCAAGGAGCTCATCAAGAAATATGGAGCTTGGTTTATACAATTCCCAACCTTCTCCTACATTCGGATTGATGATTGCCAAAGGGCCCCATACAGACTTCCAAGGTATCCCACTGATCACATTATATTGTTGGAAGTAACTAGACAGCTTTGTGACTTTGATGCTATTGTCAAGAAAGACAAACACAAGACAGGATTTGGTGGAGATTTTCCCCTAAGGATTGGCACTGGAGAAGCATGTCCTTCCATTATTTTTGCCTAGGCTTCAGAGGAAGAAATGGATACCCTCGGTATGTCTTTTCATTCTAGGAAATCAAAGTTTGATATCACAGGTGAAGCTCAAAAGAAGGCCAATAGAGAATTTAGCCATAGGGTTAATCTAGAAGACTATTGGGCCAATTGTAGTGATGAGTATGAGGTCAGAAAGAAGAAATTCTCTCGGCTTCCAGTGGATGCAGTCTGTTTGTATAATGTAAAGGCAGTCCCTGATCAATTAGAGGATGATGTAAACCTATTTCAAGATCATGCCTATGAAGCGGTGAAGGACAAACCAGTTGGTGATGTGGACTGGTTAGAGGAGGAGAAAATAGAATTGAAACAATTGATGGATCCAGTTATCAAAGTTACCAAGATGTGGCTCAAGCATACGATATGGGAGTTGGAGAATGAGGGAGTGAAATGCACATACAACTTGATGGGAGATTTAGATCCTCATTCATCCTCTAAAGAATCTACTGAGCAAGATCCTAAGGGAAAGGGTAAGGTAGATTCTCCTTTCAAAGTTAAGATAAAAGGTGTTCAAGGAAAAGAAGCCTAGGAAACTGAAAAGCAGAGAAAGCTGAAGGCTAAGAAGAGGACAAGGACTAAGAAATCTGGCCAGGAGGAGATTGAAGAACAAAACCCTGAGGCTGATGCTCCAGTTCCTAAGAGGAAAAGAATTGTAAAATTATCAGAGAGAGCAAGCTCCAAGGTAGTAGAAGAAGAAATTCCCCCACCGGTGGTGAATGTTGAAATTTCAGAGGAGAAGGCCAAGGTGTATACAAGGAGGTCTAGGACTCCTCCTAAGGGTAGTGTGCTTAAGGCTAACCTTCCTTCGGTCATTTCTCATGACATGCAACATGATGATTTTCTTGCCGCTCATGAAACTCAAAGTGAACCAGGTGAGTTGGAAGATGCTAAAGATCATCCAGATACTAAAGGTGAGGAGTTCCATGAAGGTGAACTTTACAATGTAGAGGCTAAAGTTGAAAAGGTAATGTAATCTCCCTTGGTTGCATATGCAGGATCGCCAGTCACAAATGAAGAATTTGAATCTCCTCCAAGGGAAGAAGAGGTAGAAAATATCCCATCACCTAAACATGAGGAAGAACACATCGAAGAGATAAAGAGTAGGGATGATACTTCTAAGAAATAGAATTTGGGAGAAGAGATACTAGGAGATCAACAAGGAGTAGGGCAGAGCCAGGTGCAATTGGAGTCCAGTGTCCCTGAATGGTTGGAGAGAGAAATAAAGAGGAAACAAGTAGTAGTGGAGGACACACCACCAAATTGGGATGAGCTCCTAGCTAAAATTGGAAAAGCAAAAGGTAAAAAGAAGGCTAGAGTGATCTCGAGGGTTGAAAGAGATGAGGCACATAACAAAGTTGTTCATATTGCCATCCCTACTCTAGGTAAAAACAGAGATGATGTGGTTGGAAAGGATTACAATATTCAAACTTTCAATCTAGGGCCTACATTAGTCGAGTAGGACATTGAGGATTATGAGGACTCCAGTGTAGTTATTGTGGGTAGGCTAAGGAAGGAAATGAAGACCAAGCAGGAGCTAAAGAAAGAAAATGAAAATCTCAGGAAATGCTTGGAGGATTTGATGAAACCGTTGCAGTCCATTAACCCTTCTTCCTCTGCTGCGAATCCTCTACCTCAAGAGACCGTCACTGAGCTGGAAAAGATGAAAGCTTCCACCCTTGCCACTACGAATTGGTTGAAACATGTGCAAATAAAGGGTGATGAAGCTATTAAATAAATCTTGTCAACAGGGAAAGATGTTGCAAGGATGATGGATTGGATGAAGTAGGTGTTAGACCAAGATAAAGAAGGCACAGACCTCCTGCTGTAGAAAACCAAGACTATCATGGAATACACCAAGGATAGATTAGTAGGTGACAAGATCCTTCCCTTCTCTAAAGCTACTAAACCTTGGGAGTGGTTTGAGGCACTACAGATTAGGCAGAAAGTGCTGAAGAAGATTTATAAACAAAGAAGGCAGATTGATGATACCCTAAGTGGTGTATATAATGGCTCCATGGCCTTTTTTGAGATCATGCCTGGGCGAAGGAAGATTTCTCCCAAATATTTGATTCTAGAATAGTTGAGAAGTTAGTGGCAGGTTGTTTATGCACCACTTGATGATGATTCTATTTCTGAGCACTAGTTGGATGATGCGGCCACCTACCTTGCAGTTATTGATAAGTATATGACATATAAGGTGGATTGGGATAAGTCAGTCAAACAGTCAAGAGAGAAAATTGCATCCATTGAAAATCAACTTAGGGTTTTTCCTTTTCCATTAGTAGCTGACTTGGATGGGACGTTTTTGAAAGTTCATGAAATGTTGGGTCAAAATAAGGATAATAGGGAAGGGAGTTAATGATAGGCTACAGCACGATTTGTGCTTCCCTATTATCTTCTCGTGCATTGGTCTAAACTGCATTGCAGATCCCAGGCTGACTTGGATGGAACATGCATTTAATGCTTATTTGACCTATTTTGAATTTCTCTTGGCCAGGTTGTTGTGCCATTAATATTGTGAAACTCTTGCTGGGTCAACATGTTGTTCTAGGGGGATTCTATATATTGGGAATTTCACCTCATTTGCAAGGGTTAGAAGATAGAAGTAGAATAGAGCAAGGTAGTTAGAAGTGAATTAAGTTAAGCTAGGGTTTCTGAGTAGTTGTTCTTAAGCAAATATTGTAACAGAAAGCTGCAATTATTGCTATAGTGGACAATTTGAATGCAAGAAATGACATTGTGATTTGGTGCCATACTTGTATTCTTTTGTCTTGCATGATTCTTGTTTTTCCATCTTTAAAATTGCTTTGAGTTGGTTAATATTTATATTAGATTTGATTCAATAATGTTAGTGATTTGATACTTGAATGTTGCAGCAATCTCTCAGTCCATACTTTTCACAGCCAATTGATTATTAGTTGCTTTACAAAGTTAGCCTGGACTTCATATTCATTGTGCTTAGTTTGATTGTGAGGATTTTTTCATTTCAATTGCAATAGGTTTGTTTGAACGAATGTTCATGATTTGAAAATTCTAACACCTTAGAAGATTGCACTGTTTCTACAAGATTGCTGATTTATCTGGGTCGAGTAGAGATCAGTTTTGAGGGGTTGGTCCATTTCAGTGTTTATCATTTGCATTGTTAATCTTAGGAGTAGTATTAAGTTTAGAAATCTCTTTGAAACCATTATCTTTTGTTATTTCTTTGATTATTGGGTTAAATCTAGGATTGAAGTATCATTATATTGCTAGATCTGATAAATCAAGATTCAATATTTTGCTTGTAGTAAGGTCCCTTTGTGATTACCAACATTTTCACATTTATCACTGAGTTGTTTGTGCATTGTCAAGACCTGACATTAGAGATGTTGGGGTTATCTCTTGAGGCTTGCTGATAGAGATTTACCTTTCAAGAGAGAGGATTCTATATTCTGTCTGAGTTGTTGTTGTGTAGAAAACACCATCAACACTACCCATTCATCAAAATCGGATTCATCAACCCGGGATCCATCAAAGGAATTTTTGGGTTTGCAAAATCAACCATACTATCCTTAGCATTTGCAAAAAAAAAATAATCCTGGTCAGTTGTCCTTTGAGGAAAAAAAATTTTAGTCATAGGCCATTTTGCTTTTTAAAAAAATCAGGCTTATATTTCTATTAGTTTGGTAAAAAAATTTATTCTGGCAATTTATATAGTTTGCAGAAAATATTTTGGAGTGACCTTCAATTTATTTATCTAGTCAACATCATCCTTTTTTTCTAATCCATAGACTATATTAATATATTTCTATCAGCTTCATTAGGGTTTGTTTTTTTTTTAAATCATCGAGCTTTTATTTTGCAGATTTTATTTTTTTGTTTTGGCATATTCATCTTTATTTTTAATTGCTTTCAAAGCAATATTAAAAATCAAATAAAATCTGTATTTTTAGCCTTATTCAAAGTTTTCCTACAAGCTTTGGTTGGCGCATTTACCAAATGTCACAGGTAAGTTGTACTCTGATGACACATCTCATATGGGGGCCCTCCATTCTCATTGGTCGGTTGACTGCCATCCTCGGTCGCTGGTATATTCCCTAATGCTAGTCTATTCACTCTATTACCGAAAACCTTCTTCACTAACCAAGATCTAGCCGACCCTCACAAACTACTCCCATCGACAACCCTTATGCTCACCGTCGGTTTCTTCATCTACCAAAGCTCATGTTTTTCCTCTTGTAGAGATCAAAGCCCCTAGCCAATAGTTCCATTAGTGACTGAGGGGTCCGTGAAAGGGGTGGCACACTTTTTTTTTTCCTCTTTTTCACCTGTGGTCATATCAGCGACCAGGTGCCAGCACCCAGGGGGGCTGTGATTTTGCCCCTAGTTAGCCTGCAGAGTGCCTAATCTAGGCATTTTTTTCATTTTCTCGTAACTTTCACCCACAGTGTCAAAAATCAACAAACGAGATACCATCGGAAAGGGAATTTCAAGTAATTTTTAGTGGTGACATCCATTCTATGAATTTTTTTTGTAGAAAATTCTATAGCCAACTGAAGTAAAAACCCTAATTTGGACTCGAAGGCTCATATCTTCTCATCAGATTGTCGGATTTTGGTGATTCCAACGACATTAGGAAGGTGATTTAGATATTTTTTCATCAATCTAGAACCCTTGATCAATTTTAGCTCTAGGTACTCTTGCATTGATTTTTTTAGTTTGGTGCATTTGTTCAATAACTTGGACATCCTGAAGCTTGGGAAAATATTTCTTGATTTGGGTAGCATCACTTCAGTTGCACATCATCCTTGGAAGTCTTTCTTTGCTGTTGAAGGTCATTTTTATTTGTTTCTTTGGAGAAAGTTCATTGTGGGGCTAGCATATACTCCTTTGGTTATGTTGCACAAGGGAAACTATTCACAATGGCGGATGGGATCATACACCATCTCCAATCACTTGATTTATTGCCACATCTATTTGATATAGTTCCTCATCTAAGTGAAGGTATTCATGAATTTGCTTGGAGTTGCAGCAGATACACTATTTTGGAGATCATTGAGATGTAAGTTGATTGTGATGTTTTGAGTTCTATTGATCATTATGGTTGTCCTCCTACCCTTTGGACTAAGCTTTGGGAGGTATATGGAGATTCATAAACTCTACCATTCCTCAATGATCATGATTCAAAATATCATTCTTCAGATCAGGTACCCAACAATGATATTGTTGTGTAGGAAGTTGATTGCCTTGAATCTTTTGAAGAGGTTGACAAGTTTCCTTCTGGTGCTTCTTCTCCATCAAAGATAGTTGGTATCCCTTCACATTCAGTGATTCCTTGTCCAAATTCATTGATTGAGGCTTCCACTATCATCATTCATCAAGACACCTTCAGTTTTCCAGACTTAACATCACAGGATGGCTTTGTTTCAAGTATCACTGACTTGGCTACTTCTACAAGTTTGGAGGACATTCTTGAGGGGGTATCACTCCTCTATTCAGATCACACTTTGGAGAGTTCTCTTGAGTCTCCTCAACCCTTTGTCTGAACCTTGATTGGATATCTAGAGACTATCTTGGAGACACTTGCTTTCTCTTCAGAGATTTCATGTATGAGACTTCTTCCTTGTCATTTCATTCAGGACTTGAGGTTTCTTCAGCATCCACCATTGGATTTACTTCTTCCTAGTGGGATACTTGTGGTTTGGACACATTTTTTTCTTCAAAATTCTTTCAGTGGTTTTGAGGACACTTCATTTAGGGGGGGCTATCAAGTCTCCATCATATCCATCACATTCACCATATCTCCATCTTTGGTTATTGTTCAACATCAGTTTCTGCATTGTCCCGATTTGTCACCCTCTTCATTAATTGTGGCATATTCATCTTCAGGCAAGCAAACACATGAGCATATTTTAGAGACATCATCATCCACCTTCATCCTTCCTTCCTTCAATTCCTATCGGGAATGGGAAGCATCTCTGCAGTTACACATGGTTTTCTTTCTTCTGAAAGGGAGACAAGTTGTTTGTCGACATTGGATCATGTTTTGTATTCAAACACTTACCATCTTTGTAGGTGATCTCATCTTCTAGGGGGGATATATTGTCTCTCTCTTTCCATTTGATGGGGGGGCTATTGTATTGTATCCATGTGACAGATGGTGTACTTGGGGGGTATTTGGGAGTCCTCCATCCTTCCCATTCTCACTTTTTTGCATTTTCATCTCCTTTTTGGAGAGGGGTTTCATTCCCACTAGGTTTTCCCCTTTTCTTCGATTGTGGGAGATTTTCTGCATCTTTTTATGTACATGGGTACCTAACATGGCCTCATAGCCAGGACCCATCATCAATCATCTTTGCATAATCATTGCATTTTCCTCCCTAAGTTGAACTTATGGGGGGGTGTTAGTGTAATTAAATTAATTATTACACTAGCATAAGTTAACTTAGGTCATATATCATTTAGTCCTAGGTTGCATTTTTAATAAATTATTTAATAATGGGGTAATTTCCCCTTCCATGTTTATAGGGATAAGATTCCTTCTAGAAGATGAGTTGTCCTTCTAGAACTTATCTCAACATTTAATAATTTCTTAGATAGGGTTCACATTTTGTCACATGTTGTTAGATCATGACACATGGCAACATCTCATCCATCTTAGGTTTTCTCTCTTGCCTATATAATCAGGCAACTTGTTCATTTGTAACATATCAATCATATCATCAATATAGAATCTCTATTGTGCATGACTAGTTGTAACAATTTATATGTGGTTGATTATCTTTCCTGGAAAGGGTCCTCCATTGAAGATTCCAGAACTTCGGGCACTATGCATACATAATCTCAACACATGATAATTTATGATGGGTTATTTGATTGCTTTCTGATCATGACATGGCCAAAAATGGTGTTCTCGAAAGTCAAATTTTGCAATTCTAATGACAACCCATTTTTATTTTGTCTCAAATCTCTATATCTCCATTTTCATCAAGAATGAAGGTCATATGATGTGTTATTTTAATGCATATCAGGTGTTGTAAACACGTTCCAGGGGCTAGTTTACAAAGGAGGTACCTATTTTTTATGGCTGGGAAAAATTTGAGGAAATGAGTTTTCTCTAAATAATTGATTATGGCCGCTCACAAAGAATCTCAGCTCCAAGGGTCACCATTTGTGTGTAGTGAAATTTCTCCATTTGGGCCGCATGCGTAATTAAAATTTTCCTATTTTCTAATGTTCTCAAATGTCAATATTTAAAATATTGTGAATATTTTAAATATTGTATATTTTTTAAAGATGCATTTAAGGAAAACATAAATGCAATTTCAAATGTTTGGGAGAAAAAGCAAGTTTAATTCTTGCATTCTATTGGCCGAAGTCATGACAACACAACAACAGGCTTTGCACCACAAAACTCTTGGCGGGTCGATGATTTGATTTACATATCCCATTTTACATTCACGATCAATGATGGAAATCCCTTTTCATTGCGAATCAGTGTTTTAATTTTTCATCTCCTCATCTCATTGGCGATGGGTGATATGCCTGCGTGAGTGGCCATTGCGCCAATTGAAAGGAGTCAAGTCCATGGTGCAGAGGGTAAATCTCACACAGGTTGAGTACATTATGAGTAGAATGGGAGCATTGAAGTGAGATATGCACATCCTTCAAAGCATCAAGGATAGAGGAATTATGTGTGGAGTGTTGGGAGATTGCAGTGAAATGTCTCAAGATTTGTTTGAAGAAATTCTATTTATCTTTGCACCATATTCCCTTTTCATTCTACTCGAATTCATTATAAAGTGAAATGACTAGAAGGTCAACTTGATATTGCAAAATGAAATATTCTCACAGTGGCACAAATGAGGCAAAAGTTTTCAAATTCTGTACTTCAACAACAAAAATTCGTGAATGTTGTGTGTGTGCTTTACAAACCGTGTGTTGTGGAAAACCCTAATTTTCCTATCATGGATATATTTTTATTTGTACATTATGTTCACAATGGTATGATGTCACATTTTCCTCTTTGCCAATCGTTGGTAGATATCAGTTCTTTCAAATTCTATTAGCGATTAGTGAGACAAAGCTGCATAGTTTTATTAGGCATTGCTATTTTAATTTTATCTTTCCCAAATAAATTAGAGATAAGCAGTGGATGAATCCAATGGTGGGCCCAATCCAAGTGAATCAAAGTAAAAGCATTAAAACAAAAAGTGGCCTGATAAAATTTGGAAAGAGATTAAAATTTAAATGCAAAAATGAAAGTAGAGAGGGATGGGTAATTCTATTTCACCTGAAATTTTCCATTTTCATTGAAGGGGTGAATGAAATGATATGATTAAAATATTTTTCCTAGGAGGGCAATATTTTAAATAAAATATGCAAACTAGGGCACCTAATAAATTGTTTAAAGGTAAATATTTTAAACATATAGTGAGGAGTGATTTGCACAAGTAAAATTTGTCCAAATAAATTTTATTTACTCCATGTAAGTGGCAATTATTTTGAAGGTTGTTGGGTAAAAGTTTTAAAGAAATTTCAAATAAAATATTAAAGGATGGATGCACAATGGAAAATAAAGTTAAAAGGCCCCTTTATAAAGTCTGAGTGCTTTATTTTCCTAGAGATGACTATTGCAGAGTGCATGGGAAAATAAAGAGTAGAGGTGAATTTTTTCTATAGAGAAAAGAATATTTGTAGCTTGATGAAATGAAGAGTGAAAATATTTCATGGAAGGATTTTTATTTCTTACATAAACGGATATCTTCTACAACAAATAAAAAAATAATGATAAGCCTTCACAAAGGGGAATATTTTTTTGTTACAGATGAATGATGATGTAGGAATGCAAGAGTAGATGGAAGAGTCTTCAGCAAGCAAAGGAAGTTGAAGATCAGTGAACCAAAATATGCCAAGTGTCTTATTCTGATCTCCACTTAGGGTTTCTTTCTCCTTAAGTGTTTTTTTGCTTCATTTGGAGAGAGTTGTTTTGTAATTAATCATAAAGAACATTTTGATGAGAATACAAAGCATTCTAGAGTCAAGTTTTAGGGTCTGAGTCTATCAATACTTATGTAATTTTGATTACAATACTAGCAAAATAATGCTGAATATTTCAAGTTTGATACTATTTTACTCTCCTGTGTACTAGTTTTACAGATTATGAATAATACAATCAAGGTTGTCTTATTTTTCTCTATCAATTTCAGATGGATGTGTGGCTCTATTCTTATTTATTAATTCAAATAATTAATGTAGGTACTTGAATATGGATGTAAGTTTGTATTGAATTGAGTGCTAGGATGCTAGTAAGAAGTAAAAGGTTAAAACACAATGTTGAAATACTGTAAGGAAACATTTCAGAGCTTCATATACTATCAAATGTAAAAATTGTTATCAGATTATGTATGTGTTTTGAGTTGACTCTGTTCCAAGGATGAGACACTTATCTAAGTTTTCTATTCATGTTACATTGTTGATTAATGCAGTAGCTAATCATCTTTTAAATCAAATATACTTATCATTCTTGTTGTGGGTGTGTGTGGAATTCAAAGAATCATAGCTCTAATGTTTAATTTGTACACTGCAATGAAGGTCAACCATATCTTCAGGGTATTATGTTAGTTAAGCATATAAAGGAGATTTATCTATTCACTGTGTGTTTGATACTTTGGCACACAAGTATCTGAGAGAACACTGTTGGGATCACCCTCCCATGTTTAACAGAGTTTGAAGTGCATTGGAGAAAGGGGTATTTTATTCACTCTCCCATTCCTTGGCCAAATCTCTCCTTGAATATGACCATAAGGCCTAGCAGCCCTTTAGGATTCAAGTTGATAGCAGATTTGAGTACCAAAAGATTGATGACTCTACTGGGGAGAATTCCAGAAATATTTGGTTTCAGACCATTCAGTCAAAGAGTCATTGAATTTTCAAAAATGATGAATGGACTTGCATGCTTGAAGGATATTTTTGTAATGTTTCTGATGTATTCTTGAAGTTTGGTGCTCTACTGGTGTAGAGAACTCAAAAATACATAGATCTTGGAAGAAGCTTTTTGCTGCTTGAAGATGTTTTCCTCTTTCAAAGAGGTGGTGACTCTACATAAGTTTCTACATCATCAGAAGAGTTGGTTGTAGCAATTCTCAGGTATTTTTCTATTGTAATATCTTTTTATGAAGGTTTTCAACAAGAAAATCTAATTAATATTGTCTCTTATTTAGTATTTTAAGATACTAGTAGAAAGGGAAATGAGAAAGTCAGATATTCTGAAAAGAATATTGGAATTGAATAGTTGTAGAGGGAATAAATTTTATTTACAAAATGTATTGCAGTCCTAGTTCTCCCTCTACAAGTTCTAGTATCATGCTTGGAACTCAGCGCTATCCTCAAAGGAAAGTGTTCACTAATGAGAGATACGACCCTATGGATTTTAGTAAAATCCAAGGTTACCCACATTCTGTCCCAAGAAAAATTAATGAATATTTTCCTAAGTTTAAAGGAGGTTTTGAAGAATTGACATCACAACATGTACAAGTTTTTCTTAATGTAATGGAAGACTGTCAAAAAGTAGAAGAAGATGCTATCATGATTTTTTTTGTAAGAACTTTAGAAGATAATGTTGAATATTGGTTCTCTTGTTTACCAATGCATTTCATTTATTATTTTGAGGAAGAGTCAATAGACAATAAATGCTTGACTAAAGAAAGAAATTTGCATACCCAAGAAGTATTTGAAGAGAAATATGAAAATAAGGTTGAACCTATGTCACTTATTGATGCATTACATGATGTAAAAATATTTAAGGGTGAATCCCACTATGATTTTTATGATAGATTCATGAAGATTCAGTTTGCTATACCAACATTAAATAAACCTAATGAATTAGTGTGTATTGATGTTTTTTGTGAATGACTTGAGTCAAGTCTAAGTGTAGACACATAAAATGTACTAATTAACACTGCACATCTGATCTCGACCACTAACATCGCTTCATCCTGAATCATCCCTTAGTCTAACCATTTAATCAACTACCTTTATTTGATTAAATTCATCAATGTTCCTCTCTTAATTGAATAAATCATTTATCTAATTAAGTCATCCTTTCTTGTTAATTAAATCAATCAATCTGATGTAATTATCCCTATTTAATTAAATAATTAATTTTATTTGATTAAATCCTTAAAGTCATCTTATTAAATAAAATAAATTAAAACCTTATTTAGTTTAATCTAACTTCATCTCCTTGGTTAAATAAAATAAAAATCTTTATTTAATTAATCTTGAAATCATGTTCTCATATTTTGATTTAAATCAATCCATAAATCTAAATCAATATGTCACATCATTCTAATCTCTCATTAAATTAATTAACCTTGATTAATTTAATCTCTTCTCATGTCCCATCCTCTAGATTTTGCAACTTGCACAAGAAAATAGATTTAATTCATTTATTAAATCTCTATTTTCTCTCAAAAGGCATAATAAAGGAATATTCCTCAAATTTGAATTCAAAAATCCAAGTGGACTTTGTCCTTCCAAAAAGGCATTTAATCCACCTAGAAAGTCCTTTTTCCTTGAGCCAAGTGGCATTCAATGCACCTTCTTTCCCTCTTACATGTCATTACAACAAATTCAAAATTCAAATATATGCATTTATTGACACATTCTTCAAAACTTACACATCCTCCATCCACTCACATGTTGACAAGTGGCACCTTGCTATTTGTTGATTCTTAGTCCCAAATTGCTTTATTTTGGACATCTCCTCAACTTTACATTCTATAAATAGGAGGCTCCATTCCTCAATTGATCATCCACAACTTGAGTAAACTTACTATACTCAAATTCATATCAATCTTCATTCATCTTATTGAGTTTTATAGCTAGGGTATGCAGATTTTGTTTTGGAGCACTCATCAATCTTCAAAAAAGTGGATCACAATCTTCATAAAATCATAAAATCTAGCATTGGAGTTGGGAAAGGGCCAATTTTCACATCAAATTGGTACCAACTCCCTTGAAAGAGATAAAGAGTTTGCTTTGTTTTAGAATAGGATTTGATACGTTAGCTTCAAGTTTGTTGTGTTCTTCATGTTATACCTTTTCTCTTACATTCAAATGGATTTCTTGAGGGATCTATATTCTAACTTGAATTGACCTTATTAATGTGTTGTTTGTTGTGTTCTTGTAGGTGTGGGATCTAGGTTCACACTAAGTACCATGCCAGCTCATTTGAAGCCCCCTAATCTTAAATGCATATATCAATGGATTTCAGTAATTGAGGAAATGATAGATAAATATGGAAGCAATCTCCTAACTCAATTGTGTGATGGTACCTTTTCAAGAATTAGTCCAATAGATGTAGATGGTATAGTAGAATTCAAGAATGATGCATCGTTTGGTGATGAGGAAGGCTTTTTTGAATAACCTATAGAAGAAATAAACCCAGATGAAGATTGCAACCATAATGGTCATGAAGAGATAGATGAAACATCTGAAGTTTCTTCTATTTTATTTGAAGATACAAAAATAGAAAGCATATTTTCTATATTAGATGAAAGTTGCAACAATGCAAATGATACTGAAAATATTTCCTCTTCTATGGACTTTGAGTATACAAGTGAAGATTATGTTGATTATGAAGTTCCATGTCTTCATGATGAGAACAATGGTGTTGTAGATGGAAGTTTGCAACTATCTAGAAAGCATTCTTGTCTAGATAACATTTATGAAGCCTCACTATTGCATGATGATGGATATGAATTGGATAAACTTTTTGAAGAGGAAATTGTGATCAGCAGTGTTATGATGCAAATAACAAGGAGTGCAATGGATTTCATTTGGAGCAATCAACTACAAGCATCTACAAGGAAGAAACCATTGATGGTTTTCAGTTTGATAGTGAAGAAGGTAGCTTTGTTGATTGTTGCAATAGTATGAATGAAGGAGATATGTATGCAAGAGATTCAGTGGATGAATCAGTTCAAGTAGTTGTTTATGAGGAGCATGCATATGTTGGTAATGATGAACAAGGAACCCCTTTCTTTTTTGATCCTTCACTTTCTTCTACTCCTTTTATTGATTCTGAAGTTACCATTGAATGTTGGCATGAGAATAGCATTGAATTAGTCATACATGAAAGTGAAAATATAGTGACAATTACTGGTACAACTAATGAAACTTTTTATGATAATTTTGCACTTGAAGAATTTGATTGTGTCAATCACATGGATGCATATGAGGATATTTTTTCTAGATCAGTAACTCATAATTTTCCTCATGAGCATTATACATCATATTTTCATGTTGATGCAACAAGAAGTAATATTGAGTATGATACTCCTGGCAACAATGTTTGTGTTTGGAATGCTCACTGTGAGGAATCTATTGTAGAGTTAAAATATGAGTCATCAAATTGTGCATATGAGTTTTCCTTATGTGCTAATATGAAGAATGCAGATGCCCTTGTCCATGAACATGAAGTGGAGAATACTGTTTGGGATGTTGACATTTCTTTTGAATACTATGATTTGAATGTGGACAGAGGATTTGTGGGTGTTAATGAGCCTTATTTTTAGAACATTAAGGAATGTAATAATGGGACTAAGTTGTGTTGTTGGGATGATGATACACTTGATCGTGACAAATTAGTTGAATGAGTTACAAATGTGTGAGCATTCATTGCTTAATACACAAAAGGATTGCACACTGTTTTAGAGGCATGATACCTTTTCAAAGTTTAATCTTTGTGAAGGAATTAGTAAATATGATAAGGATATGTTTTCATATAGACTTGATCACTATCCTCACATTTTTTCACTTGCCACAAAATCTTATAATGAAATGAGTGGCAGTGATGCAGCCTATGTCATTTGGTTGCCATGTGATAGTAAAGTTAAACTCAAAGGCAACTTGGCCCATGTTTTTGCAAGAATGAAGTCACTCTTGTTGATGTGGTGTGACAAAGGAAAGTATGGATTAAAAAAGATCAGCTCTTTTAATAGATTGGTGTTTGACAGAGGAAAACACTGGTTCTCCTTTTTCATTTGGTGGTCTGGGGCCACCAAGTGAGGTTAAAAGTTGAAAAAATAAAGAGACTCTGTCACCCAATGTTTCTGGCACTTGGTCTACTCTCCCAGAGGATTCTAAATTCTTGCTTTGTTCACTGAGGAACAAACGTCCCCAGAAAGAGCCACTATTGGCACCTTCAAATTTTCAAATTTGAAGTGCCAATATTGAAAATTTTTCCTAATTCACTCAAAAATACCTTGTAGAATAAGCCTAAGTAGCCCACTTTGGGAGCTTACAATTTGACACCCATGAATTGTCATGAAAAATCACTTTGGGGAAGTGTTAAGCATCTATCAGAGATAGTGTGTGACCATTTTCTACTTCCTTGGATTAGTTTTGGTGAGTTTTTGAAGTATTGGTTTCAAGGTCCAGAAGTTGGTTTGTTGTGTACACATGTTGCACCTTTCTAAGTAGGCCATCTTTGTGATGTTGTATCTTTGTGTCTGCTGAGTATTAAGCCCAACTAATTATTTTCCATGATTTTTTGCATCTTTATGAAACCCCATGTCAGTTGGAATAGCCCCATGAATCCATTTGCTAAGTTTTCCAACTTGAATCCATTTGCAAAAAAAACATATTTGCAAACTGGACAATGTCAAATCTACAAAAAGTAGCCTCACATTTGAATTTTTATTTTCTAACCATTTAACCTGCATGCAAAAGTGGTTGTTCCCCATGATTGCATATACTATTATCTACCACTTGACAGGTTTGTATCCCCCTAGCTCCTCATTTTCTATTTTTTCAATGCTCATTCCAAATGAACTTTTTAAGGGTTTCAAAATCAGCATTTCCAGATTTTCAAAGATGGCAACTTTTTCAATTAATATCTTTTAGCTAAGGATCCCTTTTGTCAATTTGTTTGTTTCACTGCATTCTTGGGTCAAGTGTTTACATGCTTGTTCAATTTCATTCCTCCAAGATAAGTTCTGATGGGTTATTTAATTGCTTTCTAATCGTGACATGGCAAAAAATGGAGTTCCAGAAAGCGTCAAATTTTGCAATTCTAATGACAACCCATTTTTTTTTGTCTCAAACCTCTATAGCTCCATTTTCATCAAGAATAGAGGTCATATGATGTGTTATTTTAATGCATTTCAGGTGTGGTAAACGTGTTCCGAGGGCCAGTTTACAAAGGAGGTCCCTTATTTCTTATGGCTGCAAAATTTGAGGAAATGGGTTTTCTCTAAATAATTGATTATGGCCAAAAAAATCTCAGCTCCTGGGGTCAGTGTTTGTGTGCAGTGAAATTTCTCTATTTGGGTTGCAGGCGTAATTAAAATTTGCCTATTTTCTAATGTTCTCAAATGTCAATATTTAAAATATTGTGAATATTTTAAATATTGTGTATTTGTAAAAGATGCATTTAGGGAAAATATAAATGTAATTTCAAATGTTTGGGAGAAAAAGAAAGTTTAATTCTTTCTTTCTATTAGCTGAAGTCATGACAGCATGACAACAGGGCTTTACACGACAAAACTCTTCACGGGTCGCTGATTTGATTTACATATCCCATTTTACATTCACGATCAATGATGGAAATCCCTTTTCATCACACATCGCTATTTTAATTTTTCACCTCCTCATCTCATTGGCAATGAGCGATAGGCCTGTGTGAGTGGCAACTGTGCAAATTGAAAGGAGTCAAGTCTGATGGTGCAAAGGGTAAATCTCACATGGGTTGAGTACATCGTGAGCAGAATGGGAGCATTGAAGTGAGATATTTGCATCCATCAAAGCATCAAGGATAGAGGAATTATGTTGGGAGTGCTGGTGCCATGAGAGGAGGTCGTTGCGCATGGGGCAGCCATTATACCGACTGAATGAGTTGGAGATTGCAGTGAATTTTCTCAAGATTTGCTTGAAGAAATTCTATTGATCTTTGCACCATATTCCCTTTTTCTTCTGCTCGAATTCATTGTGAAGTGGAACGACTAGAAGGTCAACTTGATATTACAAAATGAAATATTCTCACAGTGGTGTGGCTGGGGTAGAAGTTTTCAACTTTTGTACTTCAATATCAAAAATTTTGAATGTTGTGTGTGTGCTCTGCAAACCGTCTACTGTGGAAAACCCTAACTCGCCTATCACGGATATATTTTTATTTCTATATTCTATTCATGATGGTGCGATGTCACATATTCCTCTTCGCCAATCACTAGTAGATATCAATTCTTTCAAATTCTATAAGCGATTGGCGAGACAAAGTTGCATAGATTTATCGGGCATCACTATTTTAATTTTAGCTTTCCCAAATAAATGAGAGATAAGTGATGGATGAAGCCGATGGTGGGCCCAATCAAAGTGACTAAAGGAAAAGCATTAAAACATGAAGTGGCCTAATAAAATTTGAAAAGAGGTTAAAATTTGAGATGAAAAAATGAAAGTAGAGAGGGATGGGTAATTTTATTTCACCCAAAAATTTTCATTTTCATTGAAGGGGTGAATGAAATGGTATGATTAAAATATTTTTTCCGGGAGGACAATATTTTAAATAAAAAATGCAAATTGGGGTACCTAATAAATTGTTTAAAGGTAAATATTTTAAACATATAGTGAGGAGTGATTTGCACAAGTAAAATTTGTCCAGATAAATTTTATTTACTCCATGTAAGTGGCAATTATTTTAAGGTTGTTGGGTAAAAGTTTTAAAAAATTTCAAATAAAATATTAAAGGATGGATGCACGATGGAAAATAAAGTTAAAAGGCCCCTTTATAAAGTCTAAGTGCTTTATTTTCCTAGAGATGACTATTGCAGAGTGCCCATGAAAATAAAGAGTAGAGGAAAAAGTTTTCTACAGAGAAGAGAATATTTGCAGCCTAATAAAATGAAGAGTGAAAATATTTCACGGAAGGATTTTTATTTCTTACATAAATGGATATCTTCTACAACAAATAAAAAGAGAATGATAAGCCTTCACAAAGGGGAATATTTTTTTGAAAGAGATGAATGATGATGCAGGAATGCAAGAGCAGATGGAAGAGTCTTCAACAAGCAAAGGAAGTTAAAGATCAGTGAACTGAAATATGCCAAGTGTCTTATTCTAATCTCCACTTAGGGTTTCTTTCTCCTTAAGTGTTATTTTTCTGCCTCATTTGGAGAGAGTTGTTTTGTAATTAATCACAAAGAAAATTTTGATGATAATATAGAGCATTTTAGAGTCAAGTTTTAGGGTCTAAGTCTATCAATACTTATGTAATTTTGATTACAATACTGGAAAAATAATGTTGAATGTTTCAAGTTTGATACTGTTTTACTCTCCTGTGTACTGGTTTTACAGATTATGAATAATATAATCAAGGTTTTCTTATTTGTCTCTATCAAGTTCAGATGGATGTGTGGCTCTATTCTTGTTTATTAATTCAAAGAATTAATGTAGGTACTTGAATATGGCTGTAAGTTTGTATTGAACTAATTGTTAGGATGCTAGTAAGAAGTAAAAGGTTAAAACACAATGCAAAAATGTTGTAAGGAAACATTTCAAAGCCTCATATACTTTCAGATGTAAAAATTGTTATCAAATTATGTATGTGTTTTGAGTTGACTCCATTCTGAGGATTAGACACTGATCTAAGTGTGCTATTCATGTTACACTATTGATTAATGCAACAAATAATCATCTTTTAAATCAAATGTACTTATTAGTTTTGTTGTGGGTGTGTGTGGAATTCAAAAAATCATAGCTCTAATGTTTAATCTGTACACTGCAATGAAGGTCAGTCATATCTTTAGGGTATTGTGTTGATTAAGCATATCAAGGAGATTTATCTGTTCACTGTGTGTTTGATACTTTGGAACACAAGTATTTGAGAGCACACTATTGGGATCACCCTCCCAAGTTTAACAGAGCCTGAAGTGCAGGGGGAAAGGGGTATTTTATTCACTCTCCCATTTGTTGGACAAATCTCTCCTTGAATCTGACCATAAGGCCTGGACGCCATTTAGGATTCAAGTTTTGTAAAAGATTTGAGTACCAACAGGATGCACTAGATGAGGCCTATCCATTTGTAGGGCGTTGAGTTATCCATCTGCGGGGTGTTGATTCAAGCATGATTGGGTCTCCTCATCCATATGAGAGGTGTATTTTATTCCGTGTGGTGCCATCCCTTCGAGCAAGCATGATGACACTTCATCTAATTTTCACTCTAGTACCAAGTACCTTAGTAGTCATGAGTAGTTCCTGACATGTTATTGTATAAGCATCTTCATGCTATGACATTGGCCTTATGCATTGTATTTCATGTTTGCTCCATGCTTGATGTGAGTGTTGGCCATATGTTACCCTTGCCTTGTTATCTCTATTTGGGCCTTATGACTACCTCCGAGCACGGTGGGGTGTCTTTTGAGTCCACATGGTAGTGAGGCATTGCCATCACCATTGGGGACCAGTGTATACGTTATTAGAGCATCAGTTGGAGGTGTTCTCTCTTGCTCTCATTTTATTAGTTGATGCATTTTATTCATGGCTATTCCATTGTACTCATGTATATTTCTTTTATGTATATTGTACTCTCTTAAGAGAGAAGATGTAATCATATAATTTAATGAGAAGAAATGTGATAGTTTATATTTGGCTTACGGGTCTTGGTGTTAGTATCAGACTCACTTGTAATATGATGATTATTATGCATTTTATTTCATAATCTTTCATGCAAAAATTAGAGCTTTGACTATATATTTCCTTCATGCAATAGTCTACAAAAGTTCTGACGCAACACAACTTTTTGTTTATTGCTCTATGTTGTTGCTAAAGTTCCAGCACATCAGAGCTTTTTGTATGTGTTTAGTGATGTTACAGTAGAAAGTTCCAAAGCACAAGAGCATAATGTTTTGGATAATCGACATAGAAAGTTCTAGAGCAGGAAGTTCCGGAGAAGAAATTTCTAGAGCTATCATGTTTTCTCCTGTTTAGATTTTCTCTGGAGGGTAAATCAGTCCTCTCCTCTTAGTTGTGCATTCAACAATGCTTGGCTATGTATTTTGTTGATATATCATATCGACAACTACTTTTTGTGTAGGTTATTCTTCATGTTTAAAAAAAATAAAAAAATAATCTTGTCCTCTTTTGGCTCTTACCCCTTTAGGGTTGCGATGCAAGATGTTGCATCTGGTATCAAAGCCCATGTTCACACATTGGGAGCTCTAGCGTACTTGAGCCTTCTATGTTACATTGTGTTTTCTGTGAGCTTGTTATTTTATTTTCATAGTATTGTTGATTAGCTTTCATTCCTTAGTATGGTGTATAGATCATCATTGTTATGATCTATTTTGATGTGTTCCTTGTTTCCTTTAGGATGCCTCATAGGGGTAGAGCTAGAGGTAGAGTTAGAGGTAGAGCCCATGTTGCAGCACTGGGATCCTTGCTTATAGTTGATACCTTCTCCAATGTGTTGTGTGTGGTGGATAGCAACAAGTGTTGTTTTCTACCCATTGCATGTCCTGTTGAGGAATGCTTTTGTGTGAGGGCTAGTTAGACCCTTGAGCCTACTAAGAAGTGTGTTCTGATTGGTCTCCTTCTTGATGTGTGGCTCTTTTTTTGTGTAAAGGGTTGTGACCCATGAGTGGTCCCTGAGTGTGGTTGTAGCCCATGTGGTGGTAGTGTGCTTGATGTGTGTATTCCAAGTGCTTGTTGTGGTGAGATAGTCATAGGACCTCTTGATTTGAGTGCGTTAGTATGGCATTTTAGAGGGTTGAGTTTCCCAACCCTGGCTTGTGTTGTGGAAGAATGATGCCTTGTAGGCCTTTCCTTACCCTATGAGATTGGAGTGATTCCCTTGGTTGAGAGTCTCCCAAGGTTGAGATTGATTACTTCCCTATATCTTGTGTTGCAGGTGGGCATGTTGGACCTTAGCTCATTGGTGGGTTGCAGGTGACATGTGTTGCCTAAAATTACCCTTGCTTGGTTTTTTTGTTCTTGTTGTGGGAAGGTCTGTTTGACTTTGAGGGTGCCAAAATGTTCCATTTGTGTGTATTCTCTTCTTGAGTCTTATTTTTCATCACCATGCAAAGTTTCCAGTGCATGTCTTCTTGTTCTTTACCTCATGTTAATAATTGCTAGATTGACCCTATGTTGTTTTGGAGTTGCTTTTACATGTTATATTGTATTGAGATTATGAAATATGGTAATAGAAAATGAATGATCATGTTGTTAGTTCATAGATATTATAGCATGCTCTCGTACGATTGATGCATTTGTGTGAAAGTGATTGTGTGATGATGAAACCACATTTGCATTTGTGCATGTGTTAGAATTGTAAATCCCTCTCTCTCCTTCTCTCTCTTCTCATTGGTTTAGCAATGACGCCTATCTTTGAGTGTGTGGTGTATTGAAATCCATTGTATGCTTGTCTCTTATGAGAAAATATTTATGCATTCATGAAGGTTTTTTTTATTAGATCAACCTTGGGAAAAGGACCTAAGCCCCCAAGTTGCATTCATAATCATGAAACATGTATGAATTTGAATAGAAAAACATTCTACATCATGTAAAAGTTTAGAGAAAAAGGGAATAGTGAAACCATTTGCATGTTAATGAAAAATGCAAGATGTTAAATGTATGTTGAAGTGATAATGTTGCATAGCTTGTCTTGAGTAAACATTGTAATGATATTGCATTGTGTATAGGAAATAAATATGATTAATATATGTGTGTAGTAAGGTGATTTACCACTTAATAATAGTGAATGTGAATGTGAGAGTTATTATGGCATTGTTGATTTACTCCATGTAGCACTGTGATATATTGTATGTGATAAAGGCTGTAATTAAAAAATTATGTTTGATGAAATTATCGTCTTGAAAAGAGAAGATTGTATGGATGTTGGGAGTACACATTCTTGGAAAGTTTGTATTGACCTTGCATAATTAGAGGTGGATAATGGTTTTATTTTGGTAAGAGGAAATTGGTAAAAGGTACTCCCTGTTATGTGAACATCCTGTATTAGTGCTCATGTTGAGTGTTGTGAACACCCCGCACTTGCTTTGTGTCCCCATGGGATGATGAGACTGTGTGCCCATCCATGGGGAATATGTTGTATTTTAGGTGTGGGATTAACCATACCATTATATGTGCTTGTATGTTTCTTACCTGATTGAGGGCCAACCCATGTGTGGTTGAAATTTATATATATTTAAGAGTTTCCAAAAGATATTTTCATAGATTCTTTTCTTTTGGTTTTCTAGTCCCTCAATCCATGATGGGGTAGTAGCAACCACAAAGTTCCTTGGGTGGGGTGTGCAGTGTACACATATTGTGGCGCAGAGCAGTCTCAGCTCAACCGATCCTGAGGAAAGTACTCACTACTTCCCATTATGATGGATTAGGGTACTTGATCCATATGTGCTAGCCTAATCCTCTTAGTTTTGAGTATATCAGCATTGGTTTGTTAGTATTTCTTGGTCGTCTGTAAGGACATTGAGCTAGCATTTCCTGGCCACCTATAGGGGCATTGAGCTAGCATTAGTGAGTCAACCTCATCCATATGAGAGGTGAGACTTGAGTAGCCCCATATTGATATACTCATATATGCATTATATATATACCGTGTTGCTGATGGGAGCGAGTTGGGATCAATGAAACAATGCTACGTGCATAGACATGTGAAGGCACACTATGAGATTGTATTATGATAGCCTACTTTTGTGATGAGCATAATGGGGCCTTGTACACTTGTAGAGAGACACACATGTTGCTCTCAACAGTGTTTGGGTTAGTTGGCATATGGGTATGTCCTAGCCATGTATACCTCTAGCTACGATGAGCACCTGTGTGTGCCTTCTCCACAAGGTATTGCTATGCGGGGTGTGTTTTATGTTTGCCTACTTCTGTGGAGCCACAAACAAAATACCATGAAGCATACAACTAGTACATTCCTTCTTTGACTAGCGTATGATCATGTTGCACCGAGACATGATGCGAGATGTGGTTGAGGCGCACATCCCATGTGGGCATCCAAGGAGTGTGTGGGCCACTTGGTGAGTCCATGCCACGTGACGACGCAATGCAGGGTGTAGCTGAGGAGTACACCTCATGCCATGTGGTTGGCGTGTTCACTTTGCACCTCATGAGGGGCTATTGTGATAGTCAGACGGTGTTCCCTTCTTCCTTGTTTGGTGGCTAGTTTAGTCACATAGTTATGTATTGTGTCATTTTGAAGATTGTGAATCTTCTTTTGGTTATTGATGACTTTTATTTTGATTTTGAGGACTGGAAAAAAATTGATTTATTTTGTTTGTGATGGTTTAGCCACACTTTGTGATTTTATTTGCACGTAGCCCTCATGGTTACATATGATTTAGTGTTGAAATTGCGCGCATTTCTTACTTTATTGTTGAAATTGAATCTTTATTTGGGGTGATCCCACAAAGCTGGTTTACAATTTTTGGGAGATTTTGATTTTTGCTAAAATCATATATTTTTAGAAAATATAATGATTTGAGCCTTAAAAAGTTCCATTTAAAGCATTCCAATTAAAGAGGGATTAATAAAACTACATTAGATCAAACCCCCTTGGATAAAACCCCGCTAATTTTAAACCATACCTATAACGGAGTCTCCTTTACACCTATCAAAAGGTTGCTAGCAAGAAGTTAAGAGTCCACTTTTTGGCCAAAAAGTGAAAAAGTGGAAGTGTTTTCCTTGATTTTCAGCATTTGATATATTTGACCTTAAAATTTGAAGCACTTAGAGATGGAATCTTCAAAAATGTCACTGATCATAAAATGTAGTTCTCGGAGTCTAGTTTCCAAATATGTAATTTATTTCAATACCCAGATTGTACAAATTGAGTTTCAATAGGCATTTCTAAAAACCACTATTTAAAAGTCACTTTTTTTATACCATACCATGCATGTGTACAACATCCATATTTTGACCTAAATTATCGTATTTTTCTAAATTCTTTTGGGAAAAGATTTTTGACTCACTGAAGCTTGTTCCCGATATTTTTTTGTAATTTTTTATTGAATATTTTTTTTGTTAATTTTTTATTAGGCATATTTGTCATTTTAAAAAATTGTTGTGTATGACAAGCATAAGATGACCTTAACTTATCACTTTTTATTTTTTTTAAATTGAAAAGAATTGTCTGAAGTTTGTTCTTGTGCAATCTGTTCATCAAAATGTTATGCTGATCAAAAGTTATTAAAATATTAAAAAACCCTGATATTTAAAGTTTATGGACCAGTTTCATCAGAAATTAATTGAAAAATAGAAAAAATAATCCAATTGTAAAAAAAATTACATATTTGGAATCTGCATTGTCTCATTTAAAATGGTTTTTAATTTCGTAAAAAAATTCTACAAAAAAAGTCATCAGCCATATGTCCAAACTCAGTATTTTTCTCTGACATTGTTAGGACCTTCAACTTGCAGGTCAAACAAGGTTGAAGGACTAGGTTTGGATTCCCAATGCTTTTCCTGAACCAAAATACAAAGTAAAAACCTGACCACAAAGCAAATTCAAATTCAAAATTTTGGAAACGGGATCCCATTTTGTAAAGCAGGATCTCATTTTTGTTTTGTTGGTGTAAATAAGTATTTTTACTTATTACACTTTACTTAAGCTTACTTAGGGAATGCATATCATTATAGGTTGCACTTGTGACACCTAGTTATTTGCATCTTTTATCTAAGTTTGTGCATACATTGAGAGATATGAGTTGGACACTTAGGGAAGTGTGTGTAGGAGAAATTCCACTCTTTGTTGTGTGATCTAGTTATCACCTTTTTATCTCCACTTTTCGTGGCATGATAATTCCACTGTAGGTGGGAGATCCACCTTTCATGGAATTATATAATATTTCTCTCTGCCTACCCCACACATGATTGAGACACTTGTCTCATTCATATCCCTTCATTGTGTCCTAGCTTGTTTTTATAAGCAAGCCTTGTACATGCTTGTAATAGTCTATCTTCATGCATATTGAGAATACAATCATCATATTCTCTCATCTTATCTCTCTCTTTTGTGCTATGTTTAGTCTCTTGATCTTGTTGTTGCTTTTCATAAGTTCTTACATGGTATCAGAGCGGTTGGAGGTTCTTTGCATAGCCATTGTTGGGAGATCTTAGTTCGTGTGAAGGTGGTCAAGAGGAAAATCTACGAAGCAGCTACATTTTGGTGCATCCTAGATGAGATTTGACCTCAAATTTGGATTTAGAAGGTTGTTTTCAGTCAAGATAGCCTTTTGTTTCATCAAAATTGGACACCAGGAGCTCCAGATCTAAAAAAATTAGTCAATTTGGGTATTTTTCAATTTTCTGAATTTTTCAATAGTTTTGAAAAAAAAATTATCAGGAAATTTAATTTCTAGTTTGAATATTTATGCAAAAAAAAAAATATTTGTTAGAATTTTTTTGAAATTTTTTTTAGAAAAATTAGAAAGCCCGATAATTTGTATTTGGGGTTTTTCAATTTTTTTGTAAATAAAAAATAAATTAATTAATTAAAAAAAAAAATTATTGTTTTTGATTTCTTAATAAAAATAAAAAAAACAAAGCAAAATTTATGCGGACAAGATAGGTTCGCAGACCTATCTGTACCACGTTGTACCTGCGGGCAGAGTACTTTGAGCTAGCTGCAGAGCTGCCAAGTGGCAACCTCTTATTTCTTGGCATGCCCGACGAGGGTCCCATGCTCCTTCACCCACGGTCCACACTCCATCGGCGGGTTCCTTTCTTTTATCAGTGGCCTTTAGCAAAAAAACTCTGGTGGTTTCCTCAAACAATTTTCGGTGATCTCCAATCTTCAGTCCGACGACTGACAATACAAATAAAAGTTGGCGTCTTTAGAATCAGTGACGATGAAGTAAATCCGGTGGCTTCGTACACCAATCAGAGTCAACAACATATGTGCCTATGGCCATTCTACAGTAGCTAGTCAAATCAAGAATATTTTTGCACTTTCGAAGGCATATTCCAGCAAAAATAACCGGAGTAGTGACAGTCGAATGGCTTTCAATTTTAAGCCATAGTTTTGGAGAATATTCCAATATGGGGAGTATATTCTTTTTTGATGGGGCTGAAGACGTCAAATTTAAGCACATGTTATGCTGATGTCAGCTTCACGTCAGCGTGACGTCATCAGATTTTAAAAAAATTTCCCCCCTCTCCAATGGAGTTTTTGAATTTGCAGTCTAAGTGCGGAGGCTCATAACTTGCTCATTTTGAGGCCTTTTTTGGAGCAATTTTTTTTATTTGGGCTAAGTTTTTGTTCACTCAATTTCTAATTTTGGTGGACATATTTTCTAGAATTTTCAGTTATTCAACACTATACCTATCTAATCCTCATTTTTGCAACTTCCAGGGCTTCATTCAGGCACATACGAACTCCTTTTCAGGTGCCATTTTTTTTGAAAGTGCATGATTTTTCATCTACTTCTTGAATCTGCAATTATTTTGAAGTGATCTTGAATGAATTTTCTACTTTCAACATATGGTCCTTTTTGGGCTATTTTGCACTTGTATTGCATATATCTAAATTTAGGTCTTTGCTTATTTGTTCTAGTCTATTCTCAGCCTATATGTGGAAATTTGTAAATCAGAAATCATAAGCCCACTTAGCCAAGTTGCAAGTGGCCTATTGTACACACACCAAATTATAAAGTGCCAAAATCATCTCTTTGGGGGGTACTTTGATTGAGTGAATTTGTGGGGGGTGTCTCTTGTGTGATTGTGCATATTTTCTCTCTTGTGCTCTTGCATTCCATCATGGATTCATCTAAACTTCCACTCTTAACTTCACATAATTATGCTACATGGAAAGTATGTGCATGGAGTAAACTAATGGAAAAAGGTTTAATTTACTATATTGATGGAACCATAACTGCACCTTCGGATCTTAAGGAAAATCCAACTGCATATATGGATTGTCTCACTAAAACTTCTATGGCATTGGGTACACTTAGAAAGTTCATTTCAGATGATCTCATTTTCCATGTTGATAAATGTACTACAACCAAGGAAGCTTGGGATAAGCTTGCTACTTTGTATGGCAAGGTTGATAAGGTTAAGGGGTACAAGCTTGAACATGATCTCCTAAGCCTTGATCCCAAGGATTTTGACACCATTCAAGATTATGTCACTAAAGAAAATGAGCTAAGAGCACAACTAGAAGATTGTGGTATTGAGAAAGAGGATGATCAATTGGTCTTCAAGTTGTTAGACAAGCTTCCATCTGAGTATGCAGCCTTTGTTTCAAGTTTTCAGACTCCAAGATTGACAATTAGCAACTTCACATCACCATCTTTTGAGGATCTCACAGATCTTTTGATTCTTGAGCAAAATAAGTTGATAAAAATGGGCATTCTCAAGTCTTCAACTTCAAAAGCATTGGTGGTCAATCATGGAAATAAAAAGCAAGGCAAAGGGAAAGGCCAAAAGCAATCTTCACCAAAGACACAAGGAGATAACAATCAATCCACTCATCCACAACAAGGCTCATCATCATCTTCGTCAAGGAAGTACAACAATTCAAGCATGAGGGAGAAACCAACATGTGCATATTGCAAAAAATTTGGTCATGGGGAGCATCGTTGTCATGTCAAGCAAATTGATGATTGAAAAAAATCCTCAAGAAGAACAACATCAACTTGCCAAATGCATATCAGGAGAAGGACTCATCTCCTTCCACTTCTACTTCTAAGGGAAAAGCGCAACTCTCATGGCAACAACATCTAGCTCATCTCCTTCTTCTACATCATCTCAACATGAGACACGTAAGGGGCAAGCATTTCTTGTAGTTGCAGATTCAGATAGGTGGATCCTTGATTCAGGAACTTCTCATCATATGAATTCTTCCAAGGATATGTTCTCTTCATTTGATTCTTGTTCATCACCACCCATTTTGATGGCCAACAACACTTCTTTGGTAGTTTGTGGGAAGGGGTCTATTGACATTAAAGGTGGAGCATTTAATGATGTTCTATGTGTGCCTACTTTGTCAAGGAACATCCTTTCCATCTATCAGATTACACATAGTGATACAAGAAAGAGTGTAGAGTTCACACCATATTTTGTCATTGTTCGAGATTTACATAGCAGGGATCTTGTTGCAGTTGGGGAGGTTGATCATCGTTCTCGATTCTATACCTTCTCATATTTTGCTCCTATTGATGATTCAATTCACCCTAGTATGGACACACTTGAGGAGAATGAGTATGGTTACTTGAATCTTGGAGTGCTCACTACTCCTGAAGTTCTTGAGCCTATTGTTGATATGCCATCTCCTACATTGACTGATGTACTTGATGATACTTGTGTTTTGCTAGTTTCAGTTCCTTGTGATTCAGTGCAACAGTGCATACCTTGTCTTCCAATAGCAGTTTCATGGGATGACTACTTGACAGACATTGGCAGCTTGTTTGTGGAGTCCTCCATTGCAGATTTGGGAGACACATTTGATTACTTACATCTTCTCTTTGATGAAGGTGATTCTTCTTTAGTTGTTGCAAGAGAATAGTTCGACCCTCCTCTACATGATCAGTCTTTCGAGATTGATGTGATTGTGGATGCATATGTGCAATAGTTGGAGGAGACCACTTTCTCTCTTGAGGAGACACTTGCATCTTTAGAGCATGTTCTACCTTTATCCTTGCTAGATCTTGAGTTGTATTTTTCAGCAGATGAGAGTATTGTTGCAAAGAGGTTCTCACAGGTTACAGGAAGTGACTATACTATGACCATTGCACTTACCATTGCAGCTTCACATAGTTTGGTAAAGGCATCTTTTAGCATCAACATATAGGGAAATTTGAGCAGATTTCAAAGACTCCTTATATTTTGAAGGTTCTTCCTTCTTCACTTGTGGATTGGGGAAACTTCATGCATACACATTTGGTATTGTTTCTTCCTAAGGGGAGGAATGTTGTTCGACAGTTTTGGAGTAGCTTCTTCATTCCTTCTCGAGCATCTTCTGTGGGTGAACATTGTATATTGAGGGGGGGGCTACTTTGTCTCTCTTCTTCTCTTGTATGGGGGGGAATTTTTCCTCACATGGGGTTTTGTCCTTCTCATATTGTGTTCATATGCTTTTGTTTTTCTTCTCTCTTTTGAGGGGGAGTTTTTCCCATGAGGTTTTTTCCCTTTCCTCACTTTTGGGAGATTGCATTACACTTGTACATGGGTACCTAACATGACTCAGTTTCCAGGACCCATCTTGCATCTTATCTTGCATGGTTAGCTTGAGTCTTCATTCCCCAAGTTGCACTTAAGGGGGGGTGTTGGTGTAAATAAGTATTTTTACTTATTACACTTTACTTAAGCTTACTTAGTGAATGCATATCATTATAGGTTGCACTTGTGACACCTAGTTATTTGCATCTTGCATCTAGGTTTGTACATACATTGAGAGATATGAGTTAGACACTTAGGGAAGTGTGTGTAGGAGAAATTCCACTCTTTGTGGTGTGATCTAGTTATCACCTTTTTATCTCCACTTTTCGTGGCATGATAATTCCACTATAGGTGGGAGATCCACCTTTCATGGAATTATCTAATATTTCTCTCTACCTACCCCACACATGATTGAGACACTTGTCTCATTCATGTCCCTTCATTATGTTCTAGCTTTCCTTTATAAGCAAGCCTTGTACATACTTGTAATGGTCTATCTTCATGCATATTGATAATACAATCATCGTATTCTATCATCTTGTCTCTCTCTTTTGTGCTATGTTTAGTCTCTTGATCCTATTGTTGTTTTTCATAAGTTCTTACAGGTTCTGCAGAACGAGATCCCATTATTTAAAACAGGGTCCTATTTTCAAAATTGCCAAAAATGTGAAATTTCCATTTTTGGAAACTTTAAAAACGAGATCCCGTTTTGAAAATTTTTCAAAAATGATTTTAAAAAAGCGAGATCCCAATTTTTTAAAAAGTAGGATCCCGTTTTTTAAAAAATGGGATCCGGTTTTTAATTTAGGCTCAGGATCCCAAAGCTAAATGGGATCCCATTTCTTAAAAAGCAGGATCCCGTTTTTGCAATGCCAATTTCATTTTTTCGACTAAGGAAAAAACTTCCACGTTTTGTGGACTCAACTTCTTGCACTTACCCAAAATGTTGATAAAAAACCACTTATTAATTTACCTTTTGGGGATCAAATGAATTCATTTAATTTATTTTTTGTAAGTATGTAGTCCTTATTATAAGCTTCCCAAAAAGTATAATTTTAAATAAATTTAATTTTATTATTATATTTATTTTTTATTTCTTGTGAATGTAGATTTTTCACCAAAAATCAAGCTCTTTGTTCTACACGTGTAAAAATAGAAGATTATCAAAAACAATTTTGAAAAATATGAGTGCACTGGATATTGAAGTCCTTGATCCAACAAAAAAAATTTGAATTTTGATACATGCAAAAAAAGTTTCATGTTATACAATTCGCCTATGTTTGAATTGTAATTGGTTTGACTTCGAAACTTGATGAAGGAAAAAATATTTAATAAAACACTATGAAACCAATTGGAAACACTAGATATCGTAGTTACAAATCTAAATTTGAAAAAAATAGAGTTTTATCCTTCATGGAAGAAAAGGTTGTGTTATACGGTGAGCGTCACTCCTTAAAAATGGTGTTTACTTAAAAAAAACTAGTTTTCAAATGAGATGGAAAAAAGAAGTGCAATTTGATTCCAAAAATTTTGAAAAAAATATATTTAGAATCTATAAACAAAATTTCACAAATATTTAGCTTGCATCATTTTCAAATTCCTCATGGTTTAGCCGCTATAGGTGCCTGAAAGTGAAGATTTAGTTAGAAAAAATCAGTTCAGTGTCTAGTTTGGCCAAAAATTGTAAACTAGTATTGTGGGATCACCCTTTGATAATTATTTATGATATTTGGTGGCTAAAATAGTTTTCTATTTGTTGTTTTCAAATTTTGGTCTTGTGTTGTAATGTGATCTCTCATCGAGAATGGGATATCCGAACTCGGTGTAGTGTATATGAGGAAGTAGACGCTGAGAACTTTGAGGATGGGGGTATGTGAGGTTGTTATATAGCAAGGACCCACTACCCACCAATGTGTGATGACTACCTCTTGGAGGCTAACCACCTTATACAACAAGGGATAGGTCATTGTGGTATTCTTTGGTCTCACCATGTGTGTGTGGCCTAACACCATCAAACCACTGAGTGTGAAGTATGGATTATGTGAGATGGATATTGGATTTTGGCTCATGGAGTGGTATTTTGCTTACCAGTGTCCAGATGTACCTTTGTGTAGCCTTGTGATGTGATTCCTAGTGATGTATGTATGTATAAATGCATGTTTCATATTGGATATGGTTGTATATGAAAAGTTCAAAACTTAGCTTAATATGCTTTAGAAAGTCTAAGTTGTTATATTTTGTTGAAAATGATGCCAAATATTTTATAATGTGTGAGATTGGAAGTGTGTGGTTCAAAACAAATATTGTTGCAAACAATGGTGTTTTGGAAATAATTAAGTGCTTATACATCTTTTTTACCCTATTCTTAGTAGAAATCAATGTGTATCTTAACCTATCCTTGTATGAATGCAAATGTTAAAATAAATGCTTATTTTAAGAATTGTGACACATGTGATGTTAGCAAGATTAACCATGTTATTTTGTTTCATGTTGAAACCTTATAAGGAAAATGTCAATATATTGATAGTGATTCTTAGAAAGGTGAATGTTAAAAGGATGCCCTTTCTAGTTCGTTTAGTGGTGATTGATGTATATTATATTTCTCATCTTTGGAATGAAGCACAATCGTTTAATGTTGATTATTTTATTGTGAGTACTGACGTGTGACATGGCTGCATATTGAGTTTACATGACTTCCAGGAGTAAGTGAAATCTTAGGGAGGGAGGATGTAACACCTCTCTAACCCTAGTCTGGGTAAGATATCATTTTGATTTTGATTTGATATTTTAAATGTTAAATGTTATCATAATGAGATTAGACATTGATGATTAAGGGAAAGGTTATCATGGTCAGTTATTATGTTGGATTACATTTTTATATATTTATATATTGTTATCTTTGTTTTTGTATGATTACGGACAAGAAAAGGATAATGTCATAACACTCGTATCCGAGAGGCTTACAATATCATGACCCTTTTTCTGATGATTGATATTACTTTGACTATATGATATATGTAATATGCACATGTACTTTGACGTGTGATTGGAATGATGCAGGTACTAAGTATCGACTCTGCCTAGATCCACAGGCCTGAGCTTACTTGTATCCCCCAATGGTGGTTACTGAAGCTAGTCACAGGCCAAATTTCCCCTACCCTAGCCCTTTGTACCTTGATAGTGTGGTGTTCCCATCTTGTTGTCTTATCGTCTGATTACCTAACGGTAATGTTTAGAGCACTTTTTGGTCACATGTGGTTTACCAGTATGTCTTGTTGGGGTATTTTGTTATGGTTTTCATTAATTTGTTATGTGGCTATATATTTTGGTTGTCAGTATTATGATGTGGTTTCATATATGGTATTTTATAGTGTTTTATTGATTGGAGATTTGAATGGTTATATCCATGAAGTTTTAAATATGTTATTTTAAGTGATTTTATTGATCATTCGAGATAATGATATATGTCATTTAGTAATTTTTAATGATTTTATTAATCCTTTTTGTGAGCTCTTATAGTCTTATTTAAATCTTATTGGGGAGCTTGTGTGTATTTTAATGTTGGATTTAAATTATTATTTTTACGTGTAATAGAGAATGTTGTATATTTAGTGATTTTAATTTATTGCTTTAGAGAGCATTAATAGTTTATTTAATTAAATGTTTTAATTCATTTATTGTTGGAAGAGTTTTTAAAAAGGGAATTAGGTTTTGTTTTGGGAGTTTATAAAAAAACAAGATTTGTTTTGGAGAGAGTTATCATTTTGGAGAAGAAATTCTCTAGGTTTTTTAAGAAGGAAAACCCCACAAATTGGGCAGCAGAGTTGAGGAGAAATGCGGAGATTTTGTTGAGAATAAATTTGTGGGCATCTGATTTTTTATTTCAACATTCCATTTCCTCCTTGTTGTCCTATTTTGCAACCTAGTTGTGCCTTGCATTAAGAGCATTCTTTCATTTTAGTTTTGGGGCAACATTGAGGTATTTTTTGTGTGGCTTTTGAAACCCTTGAATTTCTAGTGATATTGAATGTGATTTAGCTAAGGAATGGTATGCTTGGCATCTCCTTATGGCATATTTATTCCTTTGTTTTATTTGTGTGAATATTAGGAGGTTGAATAATGATTGTGTGGGATTTGATTAGCTGTTTTGTAGTTTTCTTTATGGCAGAATTGACTATGCATTTTTAGCTTGATTCATTGCAATTGATTGTTCTTAAATAAATCCATTCTCCTGTCCTAAACTTTGAAACAATTGAAACTCAAATGGGTTGTGGACAAAATAGATTTTTGGACACTTTCATTCTCTTTTTTTTTTAGTTTTTGCCTAGCTTGTAAAATCATGTTTTTTTGATGCTTCTCTTTAACCACCTATTTTAAACACAAACTAAAGATGGATTCCATGTAGAAACACCCAAATATCTACTAGGTTGGAGTTCAAAACATATTTTAAATACTTTCATTTTTGGCCAAAATTTGTGCCGCCTAGTAAAACACATTTTTTTATTTTTATTGTTGCTCATTAACAACCTTTTAAAAATACAAAATAAAGGTGGATTCCATCTAGAGACTCCCATATTTCAACTGGGTCATCTGATTTTTAATCTGGGCACTTTCATTTTTCAGTTTTTCTGCCCAGCTTCGCTAAAAATGCATTTTTTAGAACAATGCCTTATTTTTTGTCATAAAATTAAAAACCAAAAGTAGAATCCAACTAGAAACATCAAAATATAAACTAGGCCAAACTTATAATTTTAATCTAGGCACTTTTAATTTTTATGAAATTTCTATGCCCTCTTTTCATTCCATTGAGCAACAAGTAGAAACTTGTTTTGTGCGACCGTCACTTAGTAGTTTTTAATTATTTTAAAAGTGGTTTTGTGGGATGATTTAATTAGGTTAATACCGATTATATGATTGGTTTCTTTTTATGAAGTTATGGTGAATATTTGAATGATATTTGATCTATTTGTTAGTGGATGTGATTAGCGGTTTAAATGATTTAGCAGCAATGTTGCTTGGTTGTTTTAAAAGGGTTTTAATGATGGATTTTTGTGTTTTTTTCATTGTTTCATATTTTCTATGAATTCCTTGTTTGGTTAAATGAGATGAGCTTAGGTCTAGGTAATTAGAGTGATCTTATGGAGTGGTTCTCTATGGGCCCAGGGCTGTAGGTGGCTATTAGGGGAACTAGTAGTAGAGTTATTGTAAAGAAGTAATAACTAAATAAAACAATGGGGTAAACACTAATAAGATAATGAGTCCCTGTGCATGGCTTTGAGCACTTGTAAAGGCTAAGGATGCACTCGAGAAGACTTATCTATTTGCGGGGTGTTGAGTTATCCATCTGCAAGATGTTGATTCAGGCATGATTGAGTCTTCTCGTCCGTATGAGAGATGTACTTGATTCCATGTGGTGCCATCCCTTTGAGCATGCATGATGACGCTCCATCCGATTTTCACTCTAGTACCTAGTACCATAGTAGTCGTGAGTAGTACCCGACATGTTATTGTATGAGCATCTTCATGTTGTGACATTGGCCTTATGCATTGTATTTTGTGTTTGCTCCATGTATAATGTGAGTGTTGGCCATATGTTACCTTTGCCTTGTTATCTCTGTTTGGGCCTTGTGACTACCTCTGAGCATGGTGAAGTGGTCTCTTTTGAGTCTACATGGTAGGGAGGCGTTGCCACCGCCATTGGGGATGGGTATACAAGTTATCGAAGCATCAGTTGGAGGTGTTCTCTCTTGTTCTTATTTTATTAGTGGATGCATTTTATTCATGGCTATTTTATTGTATTCATGTATATTTTTTTATGTATATTGTACTCTCTTGAAAGAGAAAATGTAATCATATAATTTAATGAGAAGAAACGTCATGGTTTATATTTGGCTTACGGGTCCCGGTGTTGGTATTAGACTTTCTTTTACTATGATGATTATTATGGATTTTTTTTCAAAGCTTTCATGCAAAAATGAGAGTTTTGGCTATATATTTCCTTCATGCAATAGTCTGCAAAGGTTTTGACACAACGCAACATTCTGTTTATTACTCTGTGTTGTTGCTGCTAATTTTTTTTCGTATCGGAGCTTTCTGTATGTGTTATGTGATGTTATAGTAGAAAGTTCTAGAGAAAAAGGTTCCAGAGCACTAGAGCAGAAAGTTTCAGAGCACTAGAGCAGAAAGTTCCTAAGCAAAAAATTCTTGAGCTATTGATGCAAGGGCATCTGGAAGCATTCAAAAAGTTGAAGCGATTGACTATGAAGTTCAATTTATCCATCAGCGTGGCTAGCATAGTATGTGGATAATCAAAGGTTGGGGATTAAAAGGTTTGTTGTTGAGTACATCTAGTATTTCCATGTTAATTTTTAGGGATCCGCATGAAGGATTGATCGAGCTGTGAAGATCTGTGTGTTAACAGTTGTTCAGTTATTCCAAGTTGGTGTTCCTAAGGGAAGATGATGCGATTCCAGTATGTGGAGTTGTAGATATTTTTGTGGTGATTCGTGAGGCTCGTGGATGTTTCCAGATCGTGTGTTGTTGGTCCACATTGATTTGTGTGCCCACAATTGGTGATTTTCTTTTGTGAGGTCATGTTTACCTTGTTCTTGACCGACATGGTGTTGTGGCATGTTGTGTATATTTGAGGAATAATCTAGAAGGTGTTTGCATGATCGATGATGTTGATTTGGCTCCTGGCCTTATTGTGGCTGACCTCGGTTGATTCACATTGTAATTTTTTTTTGGGGCCGACCTATCTAAGTTGGCATGTTATTTTACTAGCTGTTGTAATTGGGCCGACATGTTAAGGGTTCGACGATTCACAGATGATATAAATAAAGGCAATAAAATTTTATATGGCATCAGAAGAGGGATAGATTGACAAGGTGCTCAATGGTGTGAAGAATGAAGTATGGTGATGAAGTCTTCTAATCCAAAAGGATCTTAAAGTAGAGTGTGTGGAGTAGGGAAAGAAGCTGATGGAAAATTCTTGTTATATGAAATATTTGTAATCCCTAGGTTGCGGCCTTGAATCTGTAAGTCTGCGAAGCATTTTTAATGTGTTTTGAGATCTAATATAATGCGGATGAGCTTTGAAGGCTAGGTTTTTCCTTGTTAAAGTTTTCGCAAGATAAATCTTGTGTTTGGTGTTCATGAATGTCTTTTATCTTTCTATTGATTAACTGTTAAATTTTGTTGCATATTTGTGTGATCATGGAGTTAGTGTGTTAGGCTACAAGGCTAGATAATACTTAATTGGATCCTCCTACCTTGACTACATCAAATGGTATCAGAGCTAGTTGCGAGACTGTTAGTTGGTTGTGGATTTATTGGGAGACAGTTTTGAAAGAAGTGTGAAACCCTAGAAGAGAGATCAAGGCAAGAAAGATTCGGGTAAGCATTCAGATTTGGTTGTTTATCTAATTTGTTGCAATGGGGAAGAGTGGGAAGAGGATGAAGGGAAATGAAACCCTAGTATGTGAAAGGGATACTTTTGAAGAGGAATTGTGCGAAATCAAGAAGTGTAATGCAAAATTGATAAAGAGGATGAAAGAACTAGAAGAAGACAAGTATGATGCTCTTGAAGAACTGAAAGATGTAAGAAGGAGAAATGAAGAATTAGAAGTAGAGCTGGATACATTTAAGGATCTTGAAAAGGAATTTGTAGAAGGATTCAAGTTGTTTAAGAGGTTGGAAAAGAGGAATAGAGATTTGGAGGAAATTTTGAAAGAGCTGAATGAGGAGAACAATTTGCAGAAGAAGGAAATATCTAGCTTGAAGGAACATGTTGATTAGTTGGAGCAGTCACTTATAGCATGCCGAAAGGAGAATGAGAATCTAAGATCTAAGCCTGAATGTTGTGATGTTTCTTGTGATACTAATGATTTGTGTGATGGTGCAAAAGTTTCTTTAACAAGTCAAGTGGAATATAGCAATGTAACGAATCCTACAGTTGTTGGTGATGGTATTGGTTTCAAAATCATGCAGAGAATGGGATATGAAGGAAAAGGATTGGGAAAGTAGAAGCCAGGAATTACATAACCTATTGAACCAATGGTGAGAACAAAGAGTGAAGGCCTTGGATATGACAGAGGTAAGAATGTTATTGCAAGTTTGAATCATAGAAAAGAAGGTATGTATTGTTCACATTGTAATAGGCATGGACATGAAAGGGATTTATGTTGGGATTTACATCCTTGTAAGTTATGTGGATTGAGGAATCATTCTAAAAAGATGTGTTGGAATAAAATAAGAAGGAGAAAGCCTATGATAGATTGTAAGCAGATGGATTATGGATGGTTTGATGGAGAAGACTATAAACATGTTACTTGTATGCTTAGAAGATTGTACAGATGGAAGAACTCATATGTTGGAGGAAAAGAGGGATCAAGATGTAGAGAAAGAAGACCTTATGTAGAGTATAGAGGAGTTTGGAGGGAGAAAGAATCAAGTGTTAAGTGTTATCAAGAACTTGATGAAAGAGAAGCAGTAAGGGATGTAGAGATAGTTTGTGCAGATGAAGAAGAGCCTGAATAATTTATCTAGAGAAAGGGGAACCTTTGGAGATATTAGATGATTGCACAGTGGAACTGGAAGAAGGTGAAGCATTGATCTTTTGGAGAAAATTTATGTACCGGAGTGAAGTAAATGTGAATAATCTTGAGGCAACTTGCAGAGAAGGCTTGCTCAGACCGCCGATCAGTGAGGCAGTGCAAGGCTTGTATGTAGATCATCGAACCTTGACCATGACAAGATGAAGAACTAAAGGAAACTTGTAGGGTGGGCTTACTCAGACCGCCAACCAGTGAGGCAATGCAGGGCCTACAAGTAGAGCACCGAACCTAGAAGAGCTTGAAGCAGTTTGCAGGGTGGACTTGAACAAAACATCGACCTTGAGGAAGTTGCAAGTACCTATGGATAGATCATCAAACTGATTCAAAGAGGAGAACTTGAGGTAGTTTTGCAGGGTGGACTTGAACAAAACGTCGACCTTGAGGCAGTTGCAAGTACTTGTGAACAAATTGCCAAACCCATTTAAGGAGATAACATTGGATTTGAGATTGTATAGACCAAAGTGAAGAGGCTCACTTTTCAATAACCCTGAGAGTCTGATGCAAGGGCATCCAGAAGCATTCAAAAAGTTGAAGCGGTTGACTGTGAAGTTCAATTTAGCCATTAGCATGGCTAGCCCAATATGTGGATAATTAGAGGTTGTGGAATGAAGGGTTTTTTGTTGAGTACATCTAGTATTTCCATGTTAATTTTCAGGGATCCGCATGAAGGATTGATTGAGTTGTGAAGATCTGTGGGTTGATAATTGTTCAGTTATTTCAAGTTGGTGTTCCTAAGGGAAGATGATGTGATTTGAGTACGTGGGGTTGTTGTGGACGTTGTGGTGATTCGTGAGGCTCATGGATGTTTCCAGATCATGTGTTGGTCCACATTGATTTGTGTTCCCGCGATTGGTGATTTTCTTTTGTGAGGTCATGTTTACCTTGTTCTTGGCCGACATGGTGTTGTGGCGTGTTGTGGATCTTCGAGGAATAATATAGAAGGTGTTTGTGTGATCAAAGATGTTGATTTGGGTCCTAATTTTATTGTGGTCAACCTAGGTTGATTCGCATTGTAATTTGTTATTGTTTGGGGCCGATCTATTTGAGTTGGCATGTTATATTACTAGTCATTGTAATTGGGCCGCCATGTTAAGAATTGGACGATTCGTGGATGATATAAACAGAAGCGAGAAGATTTGATATGGCATCAGAAGAGGGATAGATCAACAAGGTGCTCGATGGTGTGAAGAATGAAGAACGGTGATGAAGTCTTCTAATCCGAAAGGATTTCAGAGTAGAGTGTGTGGAGTAGGAAAAGAAGCCGATGGAAAATTCTTGTTGTATGAAATATTTGTAATCCCTGGGCTGCGGCCTTGAATCTATAAGCTTGTGAGGTATTTGTAATGTGTTTTGAGATCTAATGTAATGTGGATAAGCTTTGAAGGTTGGGTTTTTCCCTAAATAAATTTTGTATCCAGTGTTCATGAATGTCTTTTATCTTTCTGTTGATTAACTGTTAAATTTTGTTGCATATCTGTGTGATTATGGAGTTAGTGTGTTAGGCTGCAAGACTGGACAGTCCTTAGTTGGATTTTCTTACCTTGACTGCATCAATTATCCTGTTTGCTCCTGTTCAGATTTTCTGTAGAGGGTAAATCAGTCATCTCCTCTTGGTTGTGCATTCGGCCATGCTTGACCATGTATTTTGTTGATATATCGTATCGGCAACTGCTTTTTGTGTAAGTTATTCTTCATGCGTTTTTTTTAAAATAAAAAAATAAAAAAAATAAAAATAAAATTATATTGTCCTCTTTTGACTCTTACCCCTTCGGGGTTGCGATGCAGGATGTTACAGCTCAAGAGGCAAAATTCATAGAAGATGTAAAACCAAAGGTTACAATTGCTAGCACAAAATCTCAAGATTTTTCTGCATCGCAAAATTGACGAAAAAGTGGTAGCTTCATGGATTTTGCTCAAATGGGAAATCCATGAAATGGTTAAAAACGTGAAATGATGAGGTAGCATAGATGATGTTTGGGGATTTCTTTTGATCCCGAATTTCGTGAGGAAATGGGGCGTGTGAAGAAGGCTCATTGATTTCTTGAGTATATGAAATCCACGAGAAAACGTGTGGATCAAAGAATTCGTGCCTCTATGAAACTGTAAAGTTGGAAAACTCGCATAAGGATAAGGGATTTTAATCTTTTCGAAAATGAAGCCCACGAAAGTTTGTGATAAGTCTAAATTCGTAAAGATCCCAAATCTGCAAGGTTCCAGAATTCTGAAGATAAATCTAGCAATGTCGTAGGTAACTTCAAAAGCATGCCAAATTCATAAGGACTTGAAGCCCACGGGAGTATTGTGTTTGCAAAGCAGTGAAAGGTCATGTTGGATGATATAAATGTTAAAAAGAAAGGATTGAAAAAGGACTTGAGACTATAATTATAATAGGGTTCCAGTGTTTGACAAACTGAACGATGCCTGGTATGTTGGTATATACTTGCGAGCTCGGAAAGTATGAGATATTAAATACTGATACAGCCAACGACTTCCATTGGCGTTGCTCGAATGAATTTCATCTTGGTTTGCACGGTGGACCACGGAATTCAAATCAAATTAGATCAAGCTTCACCATATGAAAGGGTTGTCCTAATTAATCATGGTGCAGGTGGTAAGAATTTGCATTTTGAGAACAAGATCAGGAATTTTAAACATTTCTAAAGTCAGCGAGCTTGGTCTGAATAATTCGTGTTGATATGAAATTCGTGAAGTATTGGTAACATCAAAAAATTTCAGCACTTAAGAAATCGGCCGGGCTTAACCGGCACACTCTAAAGGTACACTCCTTAGGTGGCCGGGCCCATTCATTTAACATTTTCGTACTTTATTCGCTTTTTGAGAGATTTCCTGTTTCAGTAAATTTTGCATCTCATTTCAAAAAGATGTTGCATAGCATTTCAAAACAATAGGTACTTGCGCACTTATTCGTAGGAGATGATTTATTTAGGTGTATGGGAGTTTAATTAGAGATGCCCGTGTTTAAATAATATAAAATTTCAAATAATTAATTAAAAAAATATTTGATAATAAATATATATAATGAAACAAGTTTTAAAAATAATAATAATAAATATATATAATAAAAGATTTTGAAACAAATTTTATATAATATATTATTTTTCAATTATTTTAATTATTTTATTTTTTAAAATATATTTTTATTATTTTTGTACGTACATCACGATTTCATAATCACTTATATAATATATTTATATAATATTATTATTTTATTTTTAAAATAATATAAATATACTAATTAAAATTACTTGATATAATAATATACATTTTTTTCATAATATGATAACATTTATGATAATATATTTATACAATATTATTATCCTACTTTTAAAATAATATTAAAATTATTGATACAATAATATACATTATACTTTATTTTTATTTACTTAATTTTATTTTTTTACTTTAACACTATTCAGGTATTTTTTATTTTATTTAATCAAGAGTTATTTCTATTTATAGTTATTTTTTTAATTTGAAATCTCATTAAAAAACTCTCAAGAAAATAAAATATCAACAATCAATAGTACTTTAAAATGAATTATAATTTTTAACATATTACAACAAAAACTAATTTCAATAACACTTATAAAAATAATTTGTGAAAAAATAATTCTTAAATGAAATATGATACTAACATAAAAATATAAACAACTTTCAAAATATTATAATTCATAAAACATTCAATGGATAAAATATTTTTATAGTCCCATATTTATGAAATGAATCGTAGGCAAATTTATAATATTCAAATTTAATATCATTTTCTCTCTTTTCATTCATTCATAAAAAAAATTCTAATTTTATTAAATTAAAAATATTAAACAATAATGATTCCCCCAATTAGATTGTGTACCTCTCAAACTCCAAATAAATAGATATCTACAATAATAGTAAGACACAAAGTGATATTCCATGATCATATATAAAAATTGAAACACAACTAAATATTTAAAAAATTAAAACTATATAAGAATTATTTAATTTTTAAAAATTAAAACTATATAAGAATTATTTAATTTAAAAAAATTAAAACTATATAAAAACTATTTAATATTTAAAAATTAAAACTATCTAAGAATTATTTAGTTTTTAATCTACTTTTTATTTTATATGTCATGATCATATATAAAAAATTGAAACATAATTAAATGTTCTAAAAAATTTAAGTTATCTAAGAATTATTTAAGTTTTTTATTAACTCTTTTATATTTTTTTTCATTTACCTAGAATTATTTAATTTTTTTTAAAACATTAAAACCTTCTATTTAAATATTTTTTTTTTAATAAAATAACTCTAAAGTAAATAAACATAAATTAATGTCAATTTTCTAAACATATCTAATTGATCACCTACCTTATGATTTCCCATGGATAAATTAATTTGTCTAATTATCCAAAAAAATGGTATGGTGAATTTATTAGTAATAATAAATCAAATATTCCAACAAGTTCACGTGTTCCTTAATATCTTCCCTTTTTAGCTGTTTGATTAATAAGAAAAAAATTCTACATTTCTCTTCACATGTCTCCAATTAACACTTGGATTCCATAATCTTATGCAATGCTAAGTTTGAATTATTTCACATTTCCCCTTATTTGTACCATGATGCTAGCAAATCAAACATGATAAAGCATGAAGTAAAAGATATCTAATAACATGCATATAGTCAAAGCTCTTAGCCCCCTATATTGAACTAGAGATTACTTTAAATTCTTGAAACTTGTAGCTCATTTTCTATACTCTTCCATACTTTGTTTATTATCTCTTTCTTGCAGATCTAGAATTGTTCTTCTTTCTTTTGTTCATGCTCCATAATTTTTGCTAAGACCCTTTATTGTAGGTTTGAATCTAGTATAGTCATAATTTTTTGGTTCTATGATCTATTTTTCTAACTCTTTAGAAAATTTATCTAACTCTTCTTTTGGGATTATCTCATTTTTTCTTTGATATTTGTGGCTTAACTCACAAGGTCCATTACAAAAGAAGAAAATTTGTATTTCTTCTCAAATTTTTTCTAGTATATGCATTCATCTTCTTTGTAATAATTGGTAGTGTGGTCCTCTAGTGGATGCATGATGTTCCTTCTTATGTGATTCTTCCTTTGAGTTGTTCAAATATGGTGTTTTAGAAATTATTTATATGCCAGTGCTAGTTGTGGCTTTTTCATTTTTGTATTTGTCTACCCTTTACTTTTATCCATTTCAAGTAGTTTGGGAAAGAAAATTTTATATATTTTTGAAATGACAGTTTCCTTCAAATATTTTGATAGATTCTAGTAACTTACAAACCTTAAAGTAATTTATTCTACTAATGATCTCAATGTAATTCATTGAAGTGTAGAAATATAACCTCACTTTGAATCCTTCTAGGTAGAGTTTCATATATATTGAAGCTAGCAACAAGATATGATAACTCCATAATTTATAGAATGACAAGATCACAAATTTGATACCATTGCAATAACCCTAATGATTATTTTATGTAACTACATTGTTGGAATCCACAATAACTAAAAATTATACAAACTTTATGTAGCTATGATTTTCGAAGAGGAAAATTCATTAATGACCTTAGAATGAGATCTTTTCATAGGTGCAAAGGGATTTCATCCTTGATTCTCAAAGCCGAAGGGTTTTCATCTTATGATCTCCAATAGATCTAAGGGTTTCTATCCTCAAATTTGGTTGCTTGAACACATGTTTAGAATAATTTTACAAGTGTTTTTTTATGTGGAGAATATGAATAATAACCTTCGATTGGTTGTTTTCACTCTTGATATCCTTCCAATTAATGATTGGTATGCAATTTTCAAAAATAACAAATAAGATTATATAACAAGGTAGTAGAGGATGCAACCACCACATTAATGAAAATATGGCTATATTCCACCTATAGCATTATGAGTTCATGTGAAATCATTACCTTGTTATTTAAAACTTATTTTTGTATAGGGAAAACCCTTATACAATAGTTTCAACATTAAAATTGGTCATTAATGGCACTCTAGGGTGTGCAACAAGGAAGATGAGAGTAAATAGTGTGAAAAGGAAAAAATATCAATTTTTTTAGGTTGGAAAAAATTTAAATCTCATGCCACATATTGAGGGTCATTTTTTGGGAGTATAGCACCCTAGATACCCAAAATTTTGATCTAATTTAGGTGACATAGTTTAATATGTTGCAGATTAGAGTTTGGGGGTACCATGTATAAGGTACTTGAGTTAGGTAAAGGTTGAAGATCCAATATTGAAAGGTAATTTGATGTAAGTGTTGGGGAGTTGGGATCTAGGTTAAAGGCATATTGGTAAGCAAACAATGAAGTCATGTAGAAAGGCATGCTAGGATAGGGACATCTTAACTTTTGATAGGAATAATCTGATTAACAAAATGTTGGTTAAAAAGGAATGATAGGATGAGAAAGTTCAATTTTTTTATGGGAATATAAAGGAAAGGGTGGAGTTTGAGTAAATGATATGATAGGATGCAAATATATGAAACTTTAAAAACTTGCACACTTAGAAAATTGGAAACACCTACACACTTAGAAAATTTTGAACTTAATGGGCACATGGGAGATGAAGAGGGAGAACATATATGCAAACTTTGATAGAGGTAGACATTATAAACAAGAAATAATAATTTTCTCTATAAACATAAATTAATGGAAAATGAGATATTATATTATTTAACTTTTTTTTTAAAAAATTCAAATATTCTAAGTAAATAATTTTTTTTTTATAAAATAAATCTCAAGTAAATATAAAAATTAAGTAATTCTTAGATAGTTTTAACATTTTAAAACATTTAATTGTGTTTCAATTTGAATATATGATCATGACATAAAATAATTCTAAAGTAAATAAAAATTAAATAATTCTTAGATAATTCTAATTTTTAAATATTTAGTTGTGTTTCAATTTTTATATATGATCATGACATCTTTGCGTCTTACTAGTAGATATACATTATTTATTTAAAGTTTTAAAGTTTTAAAGATACAAGTATGATTATAGTCTAATGGAGGGATCATTATTTAATATTTTAAATTTAAAATAAATTCAAATATTTTTTTATGAATGAAGAAAAGAGAGAAAATGATATTAAATTTGAATATTATAAATTTTCCTACGATTCAGGTTCATCAACATGCAACTATAGAAATAGTTTGTCCATTGAATGTTTTATGAATTATAATATTTTGAAAGTAGTTTATATTTTTATGTTAGTATCATATTTCATTTAAGAATTATTTTTTCACAAATTATTTTAATATGTGTTATTGAAATTAGTTTTTGTTGTAATATGTTAAAAATTATAATTCACACTAAAGTACTATTGATTGTTGTTGTATACACTGAAAATGGTCACATCACAATAGTCTGGTAATTAATTAAATATTTTAAATATTTAATTAAATATCTAAATTCAATCTACATTATTCATTCTTTCATCTCAATTAAATAAATAAGTTTATTTAGTCACTTTCCTTATCCATTTCTTAATTAATTAAATAAACATTACGATTTATTTATATTAATTATCATATAATCTTGACTTGAATATTTTATTCAAATTTAGATCATATATTGTTTTCTTCTAAAAATCCTTAACATTCATTCAAAATACCATTCACAATTAAATATTCCAAATATTTAATTAATTCCTCTAATTCGATGAAAAATATTCCATATTCCTCTAATTTCCATTCACAATTAAATATTTCAAAATTCTTCTAATATTCATTTACAATTAAATATTCCAAAATATTTAATTAATTATTCTAAAGTCTATTCACAATTAAATATCCAAAATATTTAATTAAATCTTCTATAGTCCTAAAATCAAAAATTAAACTCACATAAATGAAATTAAATAAATTTATTTATTTGATTTGCATTATCTTGAACAACCGTGAAACAAACTGCCAAAACAGAAAAATTAATTTCTCTATCCCTATGCAAGCTTGTCATTCTTCTCTCCAACCTCCCAACATTCTCCATCTTCCTCTCAACCTCTCCTTCTCTTACCATTCAAACTTACCAGACAACCTCATAGCTGTTGATCTTTGCCAGCCAGGATTTTTCCTGTAAAAAGCTATAAAAAGGACTATCGGGTCTTTGAAATTACATAAAAGATTTCATACAGAGAAACTATAGCCAAATAGCTTTCAAACATCCATAGCATAGTCTTATAGCATCCATAGTTTTTAGAATCATAGCATATCATGGCCAATCATCCACATAGTTTAGTTTCAATCCACAGCTCTTGTTCATAATTCACTGCATACTCATTCTACAGGTTGTCATTCAGAGAAGCCTTGCTTACACAATCTGAGAGCAGTAGCTTAAAAAGAATCACTGGAGATAGAGAAAATGGAACGGCTCTGAAGAATTCTTGTTTACTTAATTTCATTTCAATTTCTTTAGTTTAATGTTTCATTAGTGTGTTTTATTGTTTTCATTTTGATACACATATTTAACAACACAGTTGTTATTTTATTTGAGACTTTTTTATGAGATTTCAAATTAAAAAATAAGTATAAATGGAAATAACTCTTGATTAAATAAAATAAAAAATTCTCTAATAGTTGTAAAATAAAAAATAATTTTTTGATAAATAAAAATAAAGTATAATATATACTATTGTATCAAATTTTTTAATATTATTTTAAAAGTAATATAATAATATTATATAAATATATTATATAAATGTTATCATATTATAAAATATAATGTATATTATTATATCAACAATATACAATTTTAATTAGTATACTTGTATTATTTTAAAAATAGAATAATACAAAAATATATTTTAAAAAATAAAAAATTTAAAATAATTCAAAAATAATTTATTATATAAATTTTGTTTCAGAATCCTTCATTATTTATATTTACTAGCATACCTATATTTAGAAAAATCTATGTAAAATAAATAGAGAGATATCCTTTTGGGGAGGCTTATTGCATTTATATGCTGTAAATTTAAAAAACCATCTTCTATCTATTATAATTTTCTTGTAAACAACTCTTGTTTTGAACTTTACTGGATTTAACTAGTTCTATTTTTAGAATTAGGCATAGGGTTCAATCAAGGTTATAGTTTAATTAGAGTTACAATTATGGTTCAATTAGGGTTACAGTTAATATAATTGTTCAATTATGTTGAGGTTTAAAATTTAATTTTAGGGTTCAATTATGTTAAAATTATAATATAATTTGATTATCTCTTTTTATCCAAAGTTGGGTTCATTATTTTCTTCCTTTATTTTTTAATTACAATTTTTTGTTTATTAAATTTTTTATTGTTGTGTATAATTTTAACTCTACTTCTTACCCAATTATAATCTTAACTTTAACCTTCACCTTAACCGTAAACTTAATCATAATTCTAATCAATTTTGAATTATGATAGAACAAATAAAATTATAATATTATTAATAATTATAAAATTAAAATTATAACCCTAAAATTAATTATTTCAATTATATTCTCAAAATTATTAATTATTACTGTAATCTTAGATAATCAAGAATTTAAAATATTTAAAAATCTAACTTCAAAAAAATCATAAAATATTTTGCATACCCACTTTTATATTTTATTAGGAGAATGTGTCCCTTGATGATTTAAAATCCCTCTAAAGGTATTCTTAAATACCACTAATTATTTTAAAAAGTAAACATTAGATAAATTGAGTTAGGGTTATGTTAAGATTAGGGTTCAATTTGGGTTAGAACCAATGTTAGGGTTAATATGAAGGTTAATTTTTAATTATGTTCTAATTATAGTTTAATTAGACATATAGTTTAATTAGGGTTGCAATTAATAGTAGGGTTACTCTACAATTAGTGTAACCGTTCAATTATGTTGAAGTTTAAAATATAATTTTAGGGTTCAATTATGTTAAAGTTATAATATAATTTGATTATCTCTTTTTATCTAAAATTGGGTTCATTATTTTCTTCCTTTATTTTTTAATTACAATTTTTTGTTTATTAGTTTTTTATGGATGTGTATAATTTTAACTCTACTTCTTATCCATTTGTAATCTTAAGTTTAACCTTCACCCTAACCCTAAACCTAATCATAATTCTAATGAACTTTGAATTATAATAAAAAATAAAATTATAATATTATTAATAATTATAAAATTAAAACTATATCCCTAAAATTAATTATTTCAATTGTATTTTTAAAATTATTAATTATAACTCTAATCTTAAATAATCAAAATTTAAAATATTTAAAAATAATTATCTAATAGAATTAAATTTAATATTATTTAAGATAAAATTATACACATCCATCAAAAATAATTTATTATATAAAATTTGTTTTGAAATCCTTCATTATTTATATTTATTATTATTTTAAAAGCTTGTTTCATTATGCATCTCTAATTAAACTCCCATACACCCAAATAAATCATCTCCTACGAATAAGCGCAGGGTATGGGTTTAAAATGCCGTGGAATATGGAGTATTCGGCGGAGTATTTATAGGAAAAAATTCCAACATATTTATTCCCGTATGGACTGTAGGAGTAAAAAAACACCATAACTTTAAACGTGAAAACGGAGATGCAAACGGAAATCTATCAAAAAGCGGAAATAGTGCGGAAATGTCACCACCTAGGAGTGTACCCTTAGAGTGTGCCCCTTAAGCCACGCCTAAGAGATCCGTGAGAAAAGTCAACATCAGGGATTTTGCAGTAAGGTAAAATCCACGATGCTATGTGATGATGAGAATGTTCGGTAATTCCACGCTTGTGTGAAATCCACGAGAGGTGGTGAGAGTGAATAAATGAAAGATCGGGATGGAAAGTGGAGGTCTGTAGATTTTGCATGGGTGCGCTAATAGATCTACGATGGTAAATGAGAACCGTCTATAAGCAAAAGAATGGAATCTTTAACCACTAACAGAGTGAGTGTTTACAAGATTCGGTGATTTCCCCATTGAAGGTTGGAGCACATGAATTCAATTTCAGAGATTATGAGTGTAATAGTTCGATTTACCTTTCATCGATTAACTCCATTAATGGGTGGCTTCTACAATATTTTGTGGGGTGGATAGTATTGTCGCTAAAAGAGATGATCATAAAAAATAGAAATAGAGGTAGATTATGAATGAAGCATCAGATGGTTGCGAGTAAATGTTGCAAGTTTTACACTGGTAAAAAAGGCAGCTAAAGGAAACTTGAGGCATTAAAGTATCAATACCTCTGGTAGAATTAAGGTTGACAGTACTCATTGGTAGCATACTCGGGTGAGGTTTGTCTTGCTATGCATGGAAGCTCTCTCAACCACTCGATCTATACATAAAGGAAAATATCATTAATAAAAGGGGCTCATGAATTTGCTGCCAGGTGAAGGCATAGGGGTCAATGAAAGGCTACCGGGAGTCCGCAAGGGGCATATGTACTCGCAATAAATTCTCAAGGCAAGCATTGGGCTGAAGTATTAACAGTGCGTGGGGGATCATCGGTATTAACCAGAGGTGTAGGGATTCATGAATACAATTTTATTCATAAGACTGACAAGATAGAAGCCAAGCGTACAAAGGAAGGTTTACGAGATTTATCTAATTATCAATATGCAAAATAATGACCGATTTGGTTGGTGGTATTCCTCCTCCTGTTGAAATCAAATACAGTTTGAAAGGTGCAAGGAGTACACTCATGAGAATTGGAGCCCTGGGGGATCGATCTTTTCATCTGTTGAAAATATATAGATTGAAAGCAATGATAATATTTGAGGGAAAGCCTTCGAGAATCAAATGCCTACGGTGTTTCCCACATAACCTAAAAATTCATTAAAAGGGCAAGGGTGATAGTCTGTGAAAAGACGATAGTCTAGGGTATGTAATTTTCCACGGGACCTGCTATCTCATGAGGGATTCGATAGGACAACGTTCGCGGGGCATTCAGATGCGAAGGTTAAGACACATACATAGAAGAAAGGCATAGAGGTTCACAAAACAAAGGAGCTCACGGATTTCATTTATTCATGAAATCTGCGAGACATGTGAACTTGAGAATTTCTTGATAAGAAATCCGTGACGAAGAATGTGGTCCGAGGTGTTGGAAATATTTATTGTTGAGTCTCTTTATGTCAACCCCCAGCTTACTACCTGTCAGGTGCCTTTTTGTTTCAACAAGTTTCATGTCCTGCTCGTGACAGCTCCAAAAATTATTGTGGTAGGTGATTTTAACTTTTGAGAAGGAATTTTGTAAAGACAAAAAATGAATGAATGTAGTTATTGTGGTAAGTAAGTTTTTTGCAGCAACAAGAAGAAGTGAGCAGCAAGTAAGTTGCAGAAGGTGAAGTTGTAGCAGCAATAGAGAATGTCTTGAGAACATTTTGCAAAGTGTTTGCAGTGAGCAGCTGAAAGCTTCTGATCGTTCAGTGTTTGTCAGGAACAATAGGTAGTTCCAATTGAATAGAAGGAAAGAGAGCTCTGAGAAGTTTTTGATAGTTTTTGAGTTTTTGGGTGCAACTCCAGATTATTGCAAGCTTAATTTGTAATTAGTAGATTGGAGTTTCAAGTTTGAAAGCATTTTGTAATTGTTATTTTTCTGGTTAATACAAGAAGCAATTTTGCATGCCCATTTTTTGTCTCTCCAAATCTATTCCACATTTGTTTTGGTATTCCCTTGTTGTTTGGGGAAACAAGACAACAACCCTGTAGGTTTAATTCTATTTGAATTTTCTGACATGGTATCAAAATCAAAAGGCCCTAAGTCTTGAGTGAGTTGGGCATTTGTTTTTCTGGGTGTTTAAAGTTTTCTTGTTGAAGAAATGGTTGAAGATGAAAGTAAGAGTTGGCAGCAGCCACCACCATTTAATAAACAAAACTATGGTGTTGGGTATTGAAGATGAATACCGTAATGGTTGCAAATGATTTTTGAGAGTTTGTGATCAGTGGGTTCAATGATGTGACTGATCCAACAACATATGATGCCCTCACAAAAAACTAGAAGGCCCAGTTGAAGGAGGCAAGGAGGAAAGATGCAAAAACATTGAGTCTGATTGAATCAGCCTTGACAGAGGCTATTTTTCTCAGAATAGCAGTAGCTAACTATGCAAAGGAAGCTTGGAAAATCCTCCAAACCAGCTACAAAGAGACTGATAAAGATAGATTGGTGAAGCTCCACATGCTTCAAAGAGAGTTTTAGATTCTCCAAATGAAGTACAGTGAGTCCATATCAGAATTTCATGCAAGACTCTCGAGTTTGATAAACTAGTTGAAGGTGAATGGAGAAGTCATGGACGACCAAAAGATTGTGGAGAAAATCCTGAGAAGTTTACCCACTAAGTTTGGTGTAGTTGTGATTTTCATTGAAAAGGCAAAGGACCTCTCAATGTTGTTTGTTGATGTGCTGATGGGTTCTCTACAAACCCATGAGCAACACCTAAATTGGTTTACAAGTACTACCTATGAGCAAGTTTTCAAAGCTCAATCCAATGTAAGAGGTAGGGGGAGAGGTAGAAACAACTCCAGACGATGTCGTGGCAACTCCAGACAAGGAAATGTTGTAGGAGAATGATCGGGATGAGCTAGGAGCCAAAAGGGAGTGAGCAACTCTTATACCATCTCCCGACAAGGCAAGAACAACAACTCAAGTCAGAAACATGACAAGAGCATTATTGAATGTTACTATTGCCATAAGTCTGGCCATTATGCAAGTGAGTGTTGGAAAAAACAAAAATATCAATCCAAACAAAGTGCAAATTTGGCTGATAAAAAAGTGGCTGGAGGTAATCAATAAAAGGCCTTCATCATGTGCAACATTGCTGAGCAAGATAATGACGAGGTATGGTTTGTAGATAGTGGCTGTAACAACCACATGAGTGGTAATGACAATTTATTTTCTTTCATTAATAAGAATTTTAAGTTTGAAATTAAAATGGGGAACAATGAATTAGTTCTAGTTGTGGGAAAGGGATCTATTTTGTTTTGAACCAGACATAGTGAGAAGGAGATTGATGATGTTTATTTTTCTCCTTGTATAAAGCACAATCTTATGAGTATTGGACAACTTACCCAAAAATGTTACAAAGTTTTGATGGAGAAGGGTGAATGCATCATTTATGAGAAGGATGGAAGCAAGAAATTAATTGTAGTAGTGAAAATGATGAAGAATATAATGTTTCCATTGAGGCTCGAAAGGTGTTTCTTAGTTCAGTCCACAGTTGTAGGAAAATGTACAGTAGCAAGCAGCCTTAAGATAGTCATTTAAGACCCTTCCAAGCTATGGTATCTCAGGTATGGACACTTAGGCTATACTGGTTTAAATATTTTGTCAAAGAAGGGTATGGTTGGAGGTTTACCAGCCATAGTAGAGCCTAGTGGTGGATGTGAAGCTTGCATTTTAGGCAAGCAACATAAGAAGCCCTTTAAATCAGACAATTCTAGAAGGGAAAAAACACCATTGGAGCTAGTGCACACTGATTTGTGTGGCCCTATGCAAGAAATTTCTATTTGTAAGAGCCAATATTTTATGACCTTCATATATGTTTAAAACCGTAAGAGGGTATGTGTAAGATCATGATGGGCCAAAAAGTGGCATTATGATGGGTATGTGGCTGACGACTATTTTTTACCCAAAATTGATGAACCGAAAAGGGTTTTTAAAAGAGATTCACAACTTTCCACCAATATAAATTATGTTTTACTTTGAATTTAATAAGTAATTATTATTCATTTTCTATTCAAATTATGACTAAAGTTTTAATTGATAGGCTGATTGAAAAACATCTATAACTTTCAAATGGCATCACATTTTTTGAATCCAAAACATGCGTCACATTCTATGCTTCACATACTATAGGATTAAAAAAAGAAAAATTAAATTTTATGAAGTTTTGACCAAGTTAAGGTGGTCAGACATACGAGTTTTTATATTTTTTAAAAAGTTGTAATAAAAAATTCATAATGAATTATTCACTTTGAAAAAAAATACAAAAAATATTCATCACATTGGGGCATGAGTCATCTACTTATATCTAAAATTTTATAAAAAATATTATCATTTTATTGTGGTTAGGGTGGTCAGACAGAACCTACTTTTTATTTTTTCCCTAAAATTTAAGTACCGCCGCATTGAAATTTCAAATTTTCACCAAATAGATTTTTTTTTTAAACAAATCTATTAGTTTAGAAACTACATTCAATTTTCTACAAATTCTATTCTTACATATTTTTGAAATAATATAGATAACTTATTCAATTTTTTACGTCAAATTGCCTAACTTTGATTTTTCTAAATTTTTTGCTATTTAAGGGCCTATTTTTTCCATGATGATCCTGCACATACCCAAGATATGGGTTTATTTTTTATAGCATAAATCTAAAGCTTTTGACAAGTTTGTAGTTTTTAAAGCCCAAACTAAAAAGGAGAGTGGATATTTCATCAAGGTCCTAAGGTCGGATAGAGGGGGAGAGTATACCTCCAATCAATTTGTGAATATTTGCAAGCAACAAGACATTGAGAAGAAGCTAACAATAACCTATACTCCATAGCAAAATGGAGTGGCTAAGAGGAAGAAAAAAACCATTGTGGAGATGGAAAGTATGCTCAAAGCCAAGAAGCTTCCAGATGAATATTGGGGGGAAGTTGTAGCAACAACAATGTATCTGATAAATAGAAGTCCTACAAAGGCAATTTTTGACAAGATTCAACAAGAGGCATGGTCAAAATGAAAGTGGATGGTTGAGAACTTGAGAGTGTTTGGATGTGTGGCATATGCACTTGTGCCAAAAGAAAAAGAGGCAAAAGTTGGATGACAAGGATTAGAAGTGCATCTTCATGGGCTACAATGAAGAGTCCAAAACCTACAGGCTGTATAACCCAGTCACCAAGAAAATCATTATTACTAGAGACATGGAGTTCTTATAGGATGAGACATGGGATGGCTTGATAGTTTCTAACTACTCAGAACTACTCCTGACAGCTCTTATTGAAGAAGGAAAATAACATGAAGTGTAGCAAGATGAGCCTACACTCACTCCCAATAGCTCTGGACTAACTTCTGAGAGCTCTTGATAGCTCCTGACGTAGGTAGACAGTCAGGAAGATAGTCATAGAAAGTCAGAGAATTGGTCGCAGAGAGCTCACGACAACTCCTGACAACTCTTGACATAAGTATACAGAAAGGCAAGCAGCCACAGACAGTCAGAGGATTGGCTCCTGAGAGCTCCCGATAGCTCCAAATATGGTATGTTTAGCAAAACAACAACAATAGTAAAAGTTCAGACCCCACTCTCACCTCCATAATGCCAAAAAAGACCAAGATTCTAAGGGAGATTTACTAAAGTGAAAGGTATGATGAAGAATTTGATGAGTGTGAATTTTGAATTATTTTTTCATAATGATATAATTTATTTTGAGGATGTTGTGAAAGAAGAGAAATGGTGTGAAGTCATGGATGATGAGATAGATGCAATAGAAAAGAATAGAACATGGGAGTTAACTGATTTTCCTCCCAATAAACAAATTATTGGAGTGAAATGGATCTATAAGACCAAAAACAACACTGGTGGAAGAATAGAGAGACATAAGGCAAGATTAGTTGTCAAAGGATACAAACAATAGTTTAGGAGAGATTATGATGAGACATTTTCTCCAGTAGCAAGGATGGAAACCATACAGTTAGTCATAGAAATTGCAACCTAACATAAGTGGAATGTGTTTCAAATAGATGTGAAGTCCACTTTCTTAAATAGAGTGTTGAAAGAAGAGTTATATGTGGAGCAACCACTTGGTTATGAAGTTCTGGGTCAAGAAAACAAGATATAGAGGCTGAAGAAAGCTCTTTATGGGCTAAAACAAGCTCCATGAGCATGGTACAATAGGATTGACTCATATTTGTTGGGAAATGACTTTAGAAAAAGCGATAGTGAACCCACTCTTTACATCAAGGCAGCTGATGGTAAAGTTTTAATTATTTTCTTGTATGTTGATGATTTAGTTTTCACTGGGATGATGATTTCGTCATTGTTGATTTTAAAGAGACCATGAAAAGAGAGTTTGAAATGATAGACTTAGGTGTCTTGAGGTATTTTCTAAGCATAGAAGTAAAACAAATGCATGATGGTATTTTTATCTCTTAAGCAAAGTATGCAACAAATATTTTGAAAAGGTTTAGGATGCATGATAGCAAGCCTACCCCCACACCAACAACTATAGGTCTGAAGTTGAGCAAGGAAGATTGCAACAACAATGTGAATCCGACCATGTATAAGAGTTTGGTTGAAATTTTAATGTATTTAACAACCAAGCCTGATATAATGCATAGTGTAAGTCTAATTTCTAGATTTATGGAGACTCCAAAAGAGTCAAATTGACAAGTGGGTAAAAGAATGCTGAGGTATGTGAATGAAACCAAAGGATTTGGTATTTTGTATGGTGCAACAAATGATTTTGGGCTGGTTGGTTACACAGACAGTGATTAGGCAGGGAGTGTGGATGATAGGAAGAACATATCTGGATGTGTTTCATTTAGGATCGGGAGTCATTTTATGGGCTTCCAAGAAACAACCCATAGTTTCCCTATCTATAGCAGAGGCTGAGTATATAACAACAAATGCAACAACATGCCAAGCTATTTGGCTAAGGAGGACCTTAGCAAATTTGAAGGAAGAACAAAATGATAGAACAACTATGTTTTGTGATAATGTTTCATTGATTGCTTTGATGAAGAATCCAATGTTTCATGGAAGAAGCAAGCATATTGAAATCAGGTATCATTTCATAAGAAAATTAGTTGAAAAATGTGAAATCAAGATGAAATTTTGTAGGTCTGAGTAGTAACTTGCAAACATTTTCATTAAACTATTGAGCAGTGATTGCTTCAAACACGTAAGAAGAAATTTAAGTGTTGATTTGAATAAGAATGATGTTTGACAACTTAGTCAAAGGGGAAGTGTTGAAAATATTTATTGCTGAGCCTCTTTACGTCAACCCCCAACTTAGCTACCTGTCAAGAGCCTTTTTGCTTCAATGACAAGTTTCTTGTCCTACTCTTGATAGCTCCAGAATTTATTGTGGTACGTGATTTCAAATTTTGAGAGGGAATTTTGTGGAGACAAAAAATGAATGAATGTAATTATTGTGGTAAATAAATTTTTTGTAGTATCAAGAAGAAGTGAGCAACAAGTAAGTTGCAAAAGGTGAAGTTGCAACAGCAACAAAGAATGTTTTGAGAATATTTTGCAGAGTGTTTGAAGTGAGTAGCTGAAAGTTCTTGATCACTCAGTGTTTACCAGAAGCAACAAATAGTTCCAATTGAATAGAAGGAAAGAGAGCTCTGAGAAGCTCTTCATGGTTTTTGAGTTTGTGGGTGCATCTCCAAATTGCTGTAAGTTTAATTTGTAATCAGTAGAATGTAGTTTCAAGTTTGAAAAAAATTTGTAATTGTTATTTTTCTTGTTAATACAACAAGCAAGTTTGCATGCCCATTTTTTGTGTCTCCAAATCCATTCCGCATTTGTTTTGGTATTTCCTTGTTGTTTGGGGAAACAAGGCAACAACCCTGTAAATTTTATTCTATTTGAATTTTTTAATTTTTTGATAAGAAGAAATCCGTGACGAAGAATGTGGTCCAAGGATTTTGCAAAAATGTGAAATTCACGATGTTTTATTTACTCGGGAACTTCTTGATAAGAAGAAATATGCGATGAAGATGTGATCTGAAGATTTCATGGTGTTTGGAAATTTGTGATGGAAAAGTTCAAGAATTTTTTGATGATAAGAAATCCATGATGGTGGCGATTTTTGGAAGTCTGTGAACTTGCGAGGAGCCTGGAATCACCAAGTAGTTGAGTTACCTGATGCAAAACAACACGAATGGGGTGTTGATGCAGAGCATGTGGTTTTTCTTGATTAATGAAGGTTGTGAATATGCAAGGTAATGCCTAGGCACGGTTTGCAACATTTAAGGATCAGAGACATTTCGATGGTGTGCTTGAATGGAAGTATCTTTATTAAAAAAAAACAAGGAAGGGTATATAAACTCATTTATTATCTGATTTTATGATCGGTCGATCCTTTAAATGGGACTAGCTCTACACTTCTATAAGTTTTAAAGTTCCTTTCATCAATTTACTACTTTGAGGAGATCAAGGTGGTGGATCCCTTGTTGAGAAGTTTGTTCAACGCTTCATTCACTATGCAGGGTCGAATTCATGAAGAAGTTAGTACCAATAAGATGAGGCTCGCGGATTTCATTGCCTTGTGAAACCCCTCAGATCAATGAATACGCCAGAGAAGAAAATTCACGGAGGAAATAATTCACGGGATGAAAAGAGACTCAGTCGCGAAAGTAAAGAGATCACTATATTAATCACCTATGATGCAGGCTTTCGATTTGCTATAAAGCTAAGTGCTCGAGCCTGAAAATAGAATCTTAACTTACATAGGAGGAGACATCGTATTAACGTTTCCTTACCAACTCAAGGACATATGTCTCTCTGCATTTCAGGACTATGCATTTAGCATAATGAATTAGATGATGAGATTTGTGAAGAAAAAGAATCCATGGCCTCACATGATCCATGAAAGCGATAGATGCTTGAAATTCTGGAATTAGTCAAGCGATATAAAGTTAAGATTTGAATTGCAAATGTTGAAATATTGGGGTCGTTCTTCACAGTGATCGTCATTATTTGCAAGCCACTGGGGTTAATGCATAATGAGCCAGGAGAACTATAAAATGAGCTTCGTGTAATTTCAAATAACCAGGAGGAGCATGCCTTAATTAAGGTCGAGCCTGAAAATCTGTGAAATACATCCAACAAATACACAGAATAAGTGAACCCGGATCTAAATTGATGCATTCACCTAAGGTTTCTGTGTCAGATATTAATCGGATAGATTCAAATTTACCATTTAAAATGCAAATATTCAGAAATAAGTTCAATATTCCCAGGGGCGAATTATCAAAGGTAGCGAATATGGAGCAAGTTCGGGATAAGTTCGGGAAAATGGATGATATCCGGATTTCTTAATGAATAAGTAAAATTTCTAAACACTGGAAATCCAAGTATACAAAATTATAATGATCAATGGATAGGTATTAGCTTATGACTATGATTCTTAGAATCACAATCCTATTTGCACATTATTATTAATGAATTTAATATAATTGCTAATACTATGTATTGATTTTTATTTGATATGACTTTATGAGGAGAGTGGAAGATTTTAAGTGTTGGTATAATCTTGAGTTCTGCTAAAATATTATTATAATTCTCAATTTAATATGATTTTATGCATTGATAGGAATAATGCCAGGATATTTATTACAAGAGGAAGAAAACGTAGTATCTAGGAGGATCAAAACCTGCATATGAAATCGTGCAAAGGAAGGGAAGATTCAAAATGTTCAATTGAACCTGCTTATAGATGTGTGCAAGGATCTATAGGCTACCAAGACGATTTTAAAGTTGCAATTTAAATTGCAACTTAAAAATTTAATGGGAACCCACATGAGAATTTGTGCCCAATTATGTGTCAACTAAAAAATGTTTCAAAGAAGAAAACAGGGTATGTGCAGAATCATGATGGGCCAAAAAGTGGCAATATGATGGGTATGTGGTTGACAACTATTTTTTTACTTAAAATTGATGAAACGAAAAAGGTTTTTAAAGGAGATTCTTAACTTTCCACGGATATAAATTATGTTTTACTTTGAATTTAATAAGTAATTATTATTTATTTTCTATTCAAATTATGACTAAAATCTTGATTGATAGGCTAGTTGAAAAACATCTATAGCTTTCAAATGGTATCACATTTTTTGAATCCAAAATATATGTAACATTCCATGCTTCACATACTAAAGGATTAAAAAAAGAAAAATTGAATTTCATGAAGTTTTGACTAAGTTAATGTGGTCAGACATACAAGTTTTTATTTTTTTTAAAAGTTGTAATAAAAAAATCATAATTAATTATTTACTTAGAAAAAAATTAAAAAAATGCATCACATTGGGGCATGAGTCCTCTACTTATATCTAAAATATTATAAAAAATATTATCATTTTGTTGTGGTTAGGTGGTCAGACATACACTTCTTATTTTTTCCCTAAAATTTAAGTACCTTTGCATTGAAATTTTAAATTTTTATCAAATAGATTTTTTTTAAACAAACCTAGTAGTTTAGAAACTACATTCAATTTTCTATAGATTCTATTCTTACATATTTTTGAAATAATATAATTAACTTATTCAAATTTTTATGTCAAGTTGCGTAACTCTGATTTTTCTAAATTTTTTGCCACTTAAGGGCCGGGTTTTTTTATGATGATCTTACACATACTCAACATTTGAAGCTATTTTTAGCAATTTGGAGGAATGTTTATTTCTCTGACCCAAATTTGTAACAAAATCATATGATTGGATGCCATTGAGGCATGTGTTGCCAAACCTAATGTAACCTCTTAGGGTTTTAAAGATGTAATCTAGACCCTTGATATGGATTTAATCCTAGCCATTTATTCAAAATGTAAAATCTATTAAAATATTGTTTTTGCTCATTTGTAAGGAGTTAGTTGTCAGGTTAGGCTATAGGAGAGGATAAAACTAGATATTGTTAAGCAAATACTAGAGAAAAGTTATGTAATTGATCTGGTGAATTTATAAGTTAACTTTTAAAAGTGTTATGGTGTCATGCTTCTTATTCTCAAGTGTTAGTTTCATGTTCATTCATATTAATGGTGAAGTGTTGAAGATATTGATCAATCTTTAGTTCATACTATTATTGACTTGTTGATTGTAATTTGTTGTGCATAGTTATTTTGAGCCTTGCTACTGCATTAGTTCAATTGTGAATGTTCACTCATATTGTGCCAGGAATTGGATATGTGCATGGATGTTTACAATCTAAAAATCTTTGAGTATTCCTTTGAAGATTACACTATATTTGTGATACTATAGATTTAATCTTGGTTAAACATGAATTGTTTATTTGGGGGATTTGTCTATCTAAAGCATTAACCATTATTGTGAGTATATTTGGAATAATTTCCCCAACAAAAAACTCGCCAATCCAAAACTTGGAGAGTTTTTGAAACTCGGCAAAAACTTGAGAACTTAAAAAATTGCTTAAATTTCATTAGAAACACATTTTTTTTGTAAAATTCAATGACAAGATGAATCCAATGACTCCATAAATGAGTAAAAAAGTGTTTTCTATTAATTTTGATTGACTTTAATGCAAATTGATTACAAAATAACATTCTCAAGCAGAATCCCGATGGCTAAAAGCCTAAAAGTCTGATACATGAAAATTGTAAAACTAGAACTAGAAACAAATACTAAAAAGTAACTAAATACAACATGTCAAGCTTTCCTCTTCCCTAGTCTAGTAGCAACTAGGGAAGGGGTGGGTCCTCTAGGCCTGCCACGTGTGTGTGGCGGCAGTGGTGGTGCTATTGCTGCTAGCTCCTTGGCTGGCATCGAAGGATGAGTATTTAGCTCTGAAAAACTCTCATCCACATCCTCAAGAATGTCCCCCAACCCTACATCTCCTAATGCACCCATATCCTCCATTGCTTGTCTCTCAAACTCAAGGGTTTCGTCCATGGTAAACAATGGAGGTTGCTCATCTTGCCCTATCCAATCACTTTAAGGATCTATCTCATCTAAATCAACAGGATCTAGTGATTTTTCTTCTACTCTTTTTGTGTGCAACTGAAGGTTGTATTGCACAAATACAAGGTCATTAAGGAGTTTTTGTGCTAACTCTCAAGTGTTTTTGAAATGAAATGAACATTAAAAAAGACATTTTTAGCTTTAAGTTTTGCATAGCCAAGTTTTTCAAAAAAATCAGAAAAACTTGTCTAAGAAAAATTTGTGAGTTAAACTCTAAAAAAATCATTTTAAAAAAACTCACGAGTTTTTAAAAACTCAGCGATTTTTGTGTGAGTTTGCCAACTATGGTTGTGAGTGTCCTTAAGTTTTAGAATATGACCTTTCTCCCTAAACCCATAAATATGATGAAGAGGAAAAACACCTTACAATTTGTAAACTCACAACCACACACATATTTCTTGGACAACAATTAAACAAATCAAAACAATTCTTGTAATAACACAAATCTGCATGAAATGATTTCAATTGCTCATTCAAAATCTTAAGTTTTACATAGAAATCAATGTCAAAATGAAATTACATTTTTGCAGCCATATGGGCAGATTCAAACCATCTAAAATTTGATATAAATTAGAAAAATACAACAAAAATCAAATATAAATTGATTTTCTTCAACTCAACTTCCTTTACTAGATTCTAGAACTTGTAACCTCCAAATTGTCATGTGCAGCCTTGTTGTAATAAAAATTTTGTAACCCCATTTATATGTTGCCGCAACTTCATCTTCAAACCTGCAAATTTATGGTGTTTTGGTCTTTTTCTAATGGGTACACCCCAAGCTTTACTCTTCAAATTTCTGGCATCAAGATCCCTTCCAAAATTGCTAAAAATCAAGCCTTTTCAAGAAAAGACTTCCATCATTTTGTGTAACTCCTAAATGCTACACCCAATCCAACAAGATGTTCCATAAAATGCAATAATGAAAATATTAAATTATAAAAGCATCTTTGAACCCACTTTTGAAAATTTCTAATTCAAGAAGATAAATTGATTTTTCCACTCGACTCTAGTAGACCCCAGAATAGAAAAAGCTATCATCACAATCTTTGACAGCCAACTTTTTGAATGCTTTTATGAGGTAAAATAAAAGAATTCATAAAAAACTTGTAACCTCCCAAAAATTTACACCCAGTTCTGCCTTTTTTTTTTCAAATTTTCCAAGTCACCTCTACCATTATCTCCCACTCAGAATTTGCAATATAAAATAAGACTAATGATTTAATATAAATTATTTAAACTTTAATATTACATTTTATTCACATAATAATATTATTCCAAAAAAAAAATTAAATTAAATAATCTTTTTTTTTTGTTGATGATGATTGCTCTTACATCCCAAGATGCTCCTGCATCAAAATATTTTTTCATTTCTTTGAATCTGTGTTAGTTTAGGTTGAAAGCATCACTTAAATTTTGCTACATTTGATGATAATATCATTTCCATATTTCATATCTTGAAGGTTTGGTCAGGGTTTTCATTTATCTTTATATTTCATAAAACCCCATTTGAGTCTTATAGCTTCTAGCCTTGTTTTACCGTAAATTCCCTTTATGATTACCAACATATCACATCAACAACTGAGTTGTTTTTGCATTGTCAAGACTTGAAATTCTAAACCTTAGGGTTATTTTCTAAATTTTTCTAAAGGCTACCTTTCAAGAGAGATAGAACACTCATTTTTTTATCTATGTTGTGCAATGTTAAAACACTCATGAACAAGATCGAGGATAAATTATTTTCTCAAGCCATTCCCCAAAAAATAATCCTAGAGATGAATTTTTTGTTGACCATGTTCTATCCCCCATAAAAAAGGATGAAGGTCCTTTCTGGTATAAGGATATTATTTATTTTGGCTCTAGAGTTCACATAGATAGTAAGGATTTATAGAAGATGATGATGATTAACCTAGAAACATGAGAATTAAAAAGAGAAAAGAAATTGATAATTTAAAATATCGAGATCAAATAAAAACTGAAAAGAATTGAAGCCAAAAGAACCAAAGATAATTTGAGGAAAAGGATAGAAGCAGTAAGAAATATTAATCAGACAAAAGATATCCAAATGCTATCTCAGCTAAGGTAAGAACTATCTTGATAATTTTTTATGGAAATAATGCATTATTTGGTGAGGACCATTTGAAGTCTTTTAAAATTTTAACTGATGATTTTTCAAATTGAGGATGAATATGTGAATATTTAACTGATGAAATTAGTGATTGGTACAATGGATTTACTTATGCAAGTATAGGTTCATGGGAAGTGTTTAAAATAATTTTTAAAGAATAGTACATTTAGATAAAATTGATCCTATATTTATCATTAATGTGTTTGCCAATTCATTAGTAAAGGATCAAATAAGTCTATTTTATATTTTAATACTAGGTTTTCCAAAGTTATGAATAGAATCCCTCCATATTTGAGACCTAATTAATCCATGTTCTTAGTCTTGTATTGTAATTCTTATAATTCTAAGATGGGCTATCTATTGAGGGATAAAGATCCCCAAAAATTAAGAGATGCATATGTGGACATTCATATTAAAAGAAATTAATGAGCAATAGAAAATATTCATAAAATGAGTAACTTAAAAATCCTTAGTTGTGATAAAGGAGAGAAAAATAAAGGATATATACATTAGAGGATAAATTTAATGTCATGAGTGCAATAAAGGAACTAAGCTACAAGGTATCCAAAAATAGAAAGGGATTATATTATGATCTAGGTAATACAACAATAGGCATGAAAGAATGCAAAAATTGTCTGATCTATCCTATAATACATCATGGCATATTGGCAAGCCAATGTAAAATGATCAAAAGGGGTCTTCAAGTAATGAAATACCATATCCTCTCAAGAAACCTTGTGTGTTTCCTATCAATTGCCTCATTCTCCATTGTAGTGCATGGTTTCTCATTCTCTTACAACTTATGATAATCCATGTGATGTTCATGTAATGACCTTGACCATGACACAATTTAGGATGATGAGCACTAAAACATTAATATGATATATCCACTATATTTTGCTAAGATTTTGAAGATTACTATTCTTTAGACGAATGTGGTGCTGAGTCTAATATTGATGATAGAATATTCTTAAACAATTATTATCATCAAGAAATATTTTTTGATGATGAAGAAGAAATTTTTTGTATATATAATTTCTAGTCTACTGATTCATATTTTATATTAGGAGGGCCTTCTAATGAGGAAATTAGAGCCTTGACATCTATTTTCACTGCTTAGGTTAAAAGAAATTACAACTTAAGGAGTAAAGGAAATAATCTTGATAGAGAATGCAAGAAATGTTTTAATCAAAGAGAAGCAAAATGAAACAAAAACTTTCATCCCTACTAAAATGATGAAATAAAAGGGAAAAGTGGAAAGAATTATGTACCCTATATAGAGACTACTCAATTAAAAGTAAAGATAAAATTCAAGATGATGTGGATGAAAAGCATGTTTTTAAAAATATTTCAACTCATAAAATATCACAATACAAAATAAAAAGGATAAAGTAAATGTTCCTATACATGTACCAATGATCTTATTTTTACTTTACCAAAATATAATCCAATTGAAATCACTCAAGTCCTTGGTCAAGTCAAATTCTTAGTGGCCTTACTAGAAATGATTAGAATTGGAGAACATAAAGATAATACTATGGAATTGATAGGTGATATTGATTCATATTATTCAAGAACTAAAAATACCACAAATCTTATTATGAAGAATAAGAAACATGTAAATAAAGTCAACAACAAGGATGTAGGCTAGGAAATCCCTGATTTTTTCTTGGGAACCACTAAATAAATGTCCATCCCTAGTGGACCCATTTTATGTAGCCTTGTAAATAAATGGTAAATTGGTAAGTAATTGTATGGTTGACTTTGGGACATCAACCATTATCATTCCTTTATCAATAATGAATTAACTTGGCCTTTAGGTGAGTAAGTCATATGTGAAATTTTTTTCTAAGGATTCAAGAGAAGTTGGACTATTATTCACATTATTAAAAAAAATGAAATGAAATCAACTACACTATAAAAATACAATAGGAATGTCATAATGGTTGATATTCCACATCAATATGGAATGTTGATATCAAGAAGGTGGTCTACCATAGTAGGAGGAATTATCCAAATAAATTCATCTTATGCTCTCATTCCTATGAATGGGAAGGATGTGATATTAGATAGAGAGAAATTATACCCTACTCTTGTAGAGGATTTTGAATATATTCAAGAGGTTTATATTATTCACATAAATTGAAAACTTCGAGGTTGAGATTTATCAACTTGAACAAAAGAAGATAAACCCTTTGTATAAGGAATTTCAAACAACTAATGATCAAGAGGTATCAAGAGTATTAAGATATTTCTCAACTTGATGGTGCATCTTCTAAAGAGGTATAAAGAGTTTGGGAGATACTTATTTCATCAAATGGTAAGTCTTTTAAATCCTCTTTCACTCTACAATTTAAATTTACCTACAATATTATCAAGTATGAAGCCTTACTATTAGGATTGAATATTCTTGTAAAGCATGGTATTTAGAATCATAGGGTCTTAGGAGATTTTTAATTGATTGTTTCTCAAGTTAGAGAAAAATATCCTTCTAAAAATAAAATAATTAAATAATATAAGATCACTATATGTGACACCATTGAGTTATTTGATTATTTTTCAATGGATGGGATTGGTAGAGGGAAAAATTTCATGGAAGATTTTATGGATAACATAGCATAAAGGTTTGATGATGTAACATTAGCTGGAATTTCTAAAATTGAAATGCTAACTTGGCCCTCTATTCTTGATAACATGTCATTGGAATTTTTTTCATGATGATCAAGGTTTGATTAAGTTCTTACATTATGTGGATGAATATCATAATAAACAAATTGATCTCCAAAGTTTTGTTGAAAATATTAATGGGAAGGATACAATTTTTGGAAATGAGGTCATCCAAATGAAGAAAAATAAGCTCCCAAAGGGACTAGTGGCATTGGAGATGTTTTTTGATAATAATGGCATATATATAGCTAAACTAGCTCCTATGCATGAAAAATATTTAGAGGTAGTGAATTTAGGAATAGAAGCATCACCACATAAGGTGTATATTGAAAAAAAGCTAAGCCCATAAGTAGGGTCTATGCTTATTTATCTATTATGAAAATACATTTTTTTTTTTGTTTGGCCTTATGATGATTTAAAAGATTATAAAGAGGACTTATTGTAGCAAGAAATCCTTCTTAAGTCTGATGCCAAGCCACTTAGACAAAAATAGAGACTTGTAAACCTTACTCTAGCACCTAAGTTGTAGCAAGAATTGATAAAACTTAAGGATGGTGGGATAATAAAGAAAATTAGGCAATCCACTTGGATTTCTAATAGAGTACTTGTAAGGAAAAAAATGGATACATTAGATTGTGTGTGGACTTTAGGAACCTAAATATGTCATTTTCTAAGGATAATTATCCTCTTCTTAATATGGAAGCTATGCTGCAAAAATTTAATGGTTGTGAGCTATTATCTATGATGGAAGGGTTTTTAGGATATGACCAAGTGAATTTTAAGGAATTCTATTAGTATAAAATAGCATCCACTACACCTTGGGGTACTTATGTTTATGTTAGGATGACCTTTGGTTTGACAAATTTTGGTGCTAATTTTTATGGAGAAATGGATGTTGCATTCTATGATTTGATCATATTCATCTCCTTATCATCCTTAGGGAAATGGACAAGCATACTCCATTAAAAAAATCTTGATTAAAAATAATAAAAAGGATGGTAAGAAAAAATAAGAAATCATACGACTAAAAATTGAGGCTAACCTTGTGGGCTGATAGAGTAATAATTAAAAAATCCAAAAGAAATTCCCCTTATGAGTTAGTATATGGCATGGATGCAAAAATTACAATGATCAACCTTTTTCTAGTATACAAGTTCATTCATGAATATGATGGAGAGATAATATATGCAATATCCTATGGATCAAGAAGACAAGCTCAGTCTATAAATATAAGGAAGCAACAATAGGTGAAATATCTTTTTGACAAGAAATCTTGTAATAGAAGTTTTGAGATTGGTGATTTAGTATTGATGTGGAATGATAGGTTTTAGGAGAAAGGAAATCACGAAAAATTTAATCCTCTATGGTTAGGACCATATAATGTCATCAATACTCATGGGGAAAATTCTTAGCTTTTTGGAGAACATGAATAAAGAATACAAGGAATTTCTAATGCATGAAAAAAATTTGAAACCTTATTTCTCTTGAGCTTTTATCTATCTTTTCCATGTACATATACAATAGATAAAAATGTTAGAGTAATAAATTCATCACCTAATTTATTAATTAATCATTAATTAATTGGGTCACTTTATGCTTTATTACACTTAAGCTAAACTTAGGAGTGCTTTTATTTGAATTATTTTCATTTATTAATTAGTTGCATTTTGCATGATTAAATCTTCTTTTGCGAACCCCAACCTAGGTACTGCAAAACAAAGAGAATAAACACCTCAAGTTAGATATTGCAAGTCTAAACAAGGATTCCCCATGAAATCCATTTACAACATTCAAATTAGGAAAAAAATATTGAAGAACACAAAGCAAATGAAAAAACAAAGATTGAATCCTAATTAAAAAAGCAAACTCTTGATCCCATGGGGGAATTGGTGCCAATTTGATGTGAAAATTGGACCTTTCCCAATTCCTATGATTGCAAGCTTCGATATGTTGACTTGATGAAGATATTTGATCCACTTTTGATGATGAATGGTGAGAGATCCAAGGAAAAATCTGCAATAACCTAGCTAAGAACTCAAGATTGATGAATGGAAATGGCTAAGTATTTTAGCATGGTAACTTTACTTGGATTGTGGATGATGAAATGAGGATATGAGCATTTTATTTATAGGATTTCAAGATGGATGAAAGTCCAAATTTGAGAAATGTGGGACTAACATTCATCTAATGATATGATGCCACTTTTCAAGCTATGAGTGGATGATGGATGTGCAAGATTTGAGGTTTGTGCCAATAAATGCCAATATTTGAAATTCAAATTTGTTGAAATGACATGTAAGAGGGAAGGGAAAATGCAATAAATGACACTTGGTTCAAGGAAAAAGACATTTAAGATGAATTTATTGCCTTGTTGGATGTACATGTTGACTTGGAATTTTTGAATTCAAATTGAGAGAATATTCCAAAAGATACTATGTGAGAAAAATAGGGATTTAATAAATGAATTAAATCTATTTTCATGTGCAACTTGCATTATCTACAGGATGAGACATGAGATGAGATTAAATTAATTAAGGGTTAATTAATTTAATGAGAGAGGTTATATGATGTGACCTATTTGACTCAAATTAAGTGGTTTATTTAAATCAAATAAGAGAGGAATATGACAAGAGATTAATTAAATACAGATTTTGATTTATTCAATTAAAAGAGGTGTTAGATTAAATCAAATAAGGTTTTAATTTATTTAATTTAATGGATAGACTTGAGAGATTTAATCAAATAATTTCATTATTTAATTAAATAGGGATAATTAGATCAGAAGGATTGATTTAATTAATAGAAGGAACTGACTTAATTAGATAAAATAATTTATTCAATTACGGGATGAAAATCAATGAATTTAATCAGCTAGGGAGATTTTGATTAAATGGTTAGACCGAGGGATGATTCCTGAAGAAACGATGTTAGTAAGTTAGGATCAAATGCAAGATGTCAATCGTTATATTTTACGTGTCTACATTTTTCCCCTCTTTGAAGCAATGCACTCGTTGCGTTAGTTCAAAGAATAAACAATCTCGATCAAAGCCAAAAATTTTGATATTTAAAAACTTTCCTCACTACTACATGGCAGGAGAAAACATGCCATTATAATGCTCCCTTGAGAGATTGGACGAAAATTTTAATTTTTTAGGTGATCTCGCAAAAAAAGATGACAAAGTACCGAACAAGTCTTAAAGGGGTCTGAGAGGCTAAAAACATGTCTAAATACAATAAAACGATGAAAAACAAGCCTCAAACAGACAAAAACAAGTTCAGGGGTCCAAAACCCTAGCAGGACGGCCATTTAGGGTTAGAAAACCCTAATTTTTAGGCTTAAAAGGGGCCCGAGGGGTCACTTTCAAGTTATTTTCACACACCTCCGCTAGCAAACTTTGAGACTCGAGCTCTGACCCTTCGACGATATGGTGCAACGATAGCTTCCTCTACACATTTCGGACCGAGTTCAGACCTACCAGCAGCCACCTGGCATTGGGGTACCGGTATGTGACCCTTACTGAAGCTTCGTGTTTTCATTTAATGCATTAATTACTCCTTTAAAAGATGAGCTTGCCTCCAGCGGTGCTATATAGTGCCGCTTGGAATTTAAAGTGTGTCGCACCAAGCCATTTTGTGCCACAACAATGTAGTTTGAAGTTCAGAAACTCTGCCACTAGGATCAGGCTCGACGGGTCAGTTTGGGAAAAATGCGCCACGACGGTGCCCTTTTCATGCAAACTATGACGCTTGGGGTTAAACTGCACTGCGGCGGTGCATTTTTTCTCTTTTTGGGCCTAAGCATTAGAGTTTGCAAAAACTCAAACTACAATGCCTTCACAAACTATGATGCTGGAGATGAGTTTGGAGCGTTAGACCAGGAAAATTTGAAAACTTTTTAACACGGTGACTTTCCTTGATGTAGGACGGGCCGAGGGAACTCTACTCTCGGGAGCACCGATCACCAGATTTGGCTAGTGTCCTACGAGACCTGAGTGATAGAGACCAGGATCGACTGGGAGTCATAGGATTATGGCACATTGCGTACATAGTGCCCGTGCACACACACCTAGGGATACTATCAGTGCTGGCAGAGAGGTGGCATAGCGAGACATCGTCATTTCATCTCCCTACTGGCGAGGCCACCGTCACCTTGGAGGACGTTTGGCGCATCCTACGATTGCCTATTCACGGGTGATGAGCTATATATGATATGGACAAGGGACACAAGTGCTACACCAAAGTCCTCACCACACGGGACATTATTTACTGCGAGGGGCAGATTGAGCTGGAGAGATACAGGATCATCTCACCTCCCTTCCACTGGGTGGTTGTAGCAATTATTTCTGGTTTGGTTGCCCAAGACAGACGAGGGTGATATTTCAGTCTTGGTTGGGGTTATTGCTAGGAGCGGATGGTCCGGGATAGGCCGGTTCGCTTCGCATGGGGACCTGCCCTTCTAGCCTCACTCTATAGAGATTTACACGAGTACGTGTACATGGATGGCAGAGCGTTGGGGACTGGGGTGACACTACTTCATGTCTGGGCGTGGGAGCACATTTATGTGTTGCGTCCATGAGTCGTTCCAATTTTGATGGGTACAGAGGATGCCCTCGTTTTACGGTATAGAGGCGGTGTGTCCTTTACACACAATGGAGAGCATGGGATCCCCTACTAGAGGCGGGTCCTAGATGAGATGCTTGTTTTTACTTGGCGCCCATACCTTGGTAAGCCTAGATGGGCCAAGGATGCCACCCAACTCTTTTACTACCGCTAGGATCGATATATGCAAGGGTAAGAGCACACGATGATCGAGCGGTACTTCCCTAGGCACATACAACGTCAGTTTAGAGAGCCACAGGATCGACCCGATGACGGTTATGTAGTTGTCTTTGCACACAGCATGACATAGATAGCATGGGGGCACGGTATTCCTACCTCTGAGGTGGTTGATAACTTTAGGAAGTTGGTAGCTCGACCGTGAGCTTATGATCAGAGCTTGGCAGATCTAGGGACCACTTAGGCCTACAGAGACTGGTTCAGACCTCCTCTTCGACTAACTATTCCAGGTGAGGATCAAGAGGTGCGTAGGGTCAGAGGCAAAAGGAGAGGATGAGGGCGAGGACTGAGGGTTGATATTTGACAGGATCCACCAAGGGTGCCCCCAGTTCCTCTAGGTCAGGGAGATGTTCACATGCAGGATTTTCCAGTCCCACCACCACGAGCTAAGGGTGAGGATCAGGTTCATGTGCAGCCACAGGTACAACCACAGGGACAGGTAGACAGTTGGGATGCACTGATTGCATAGCTGCAAGCCCAAGTTTAGGCACTAACAGCAGAGAGAGACTAGGCTAGGGCTAAGAGAGAGCAGCTCAGAGTAGAGAGGGATCAGGCTGTGCAGCAGAGATAGGCTACAGAGCTATAGGCAACTACTGAGCTAGGTCGTAGGCAGCAGATCGAGAGCATGATAGCCTCCTCCTGCCAAGGTACAGCGCCAATACGATCCTATAGGGAGGCTATCCGAGAGATAGAGTACTACTATCGGACCTACCATGACACTGTACATAGAGCAGATTGGATCTTTGAGTACTCAGAGCGGGCCATCCAGAGACCACCAAAGGGTCACAGTGACAGGGGTGAGGGTAGCATTCATAGAGATCGGGCTTGATCCTGATATTATGATATACTTTTTGTGCCTTATGGGCTCATTTTTGATAGCCTGATGGGCCTTTTGTACCGATTGACATATATGTACAGTGATCCGATTTATTTTTGAACTATGACAATGACATGATTGATGATATATATGAGCCGATTTTGATGCAATGTACTATGTACTCCTTTATGCATAGATGATTTATTTCTATATGCTTTGCAGTGATATTTTATGGATGCATTTATTTCTAATAATGTTTATGCAATGATTATGACTAACAGATCTATATTATTCTCACCTATGATATGATGTATAACGATGTTGTCTATATGATGGTTTATTTTATGCCAATGCAATATGTGAAATGGGTTCTAATATGTAAAATGATATGATCTGTGGTATGTGCAATGATGTGTGGAAAATGCTTATATATGAGATGATTTATGGATGGATGTGATATGAATGCGATGGTCATGATATGATGTTAATGCATAATGAAATTGAGATGCTTATAATAACAAATGTTATTATCCTAAATGATGATGTATGTGATGCAATGATATGTTAATGCAAAGTGTGAATGTAATCTGATGATAATGATGTCATTTATGTTCCACAAGTATGTATGCCTAATGAATTAAATGCTTATATACCTATTGCTTATGATTATGCAAAAATGATTATGAAATGCTTCCGTAGATGCTATGCGACGATTTAGATGGTAATATGAAATGGTTGTGAAATGCAAATGAATGTTTATGAAATAATCGATATAATGCCATGAGATGCAATATAATGGGTGAAATGCAATGACATGGATGCACCTATTTATGAACAATTTTTATGATAACCCATTTATATGATGATAATGCAATGCGTATGTTTCCTATATGATCTGTTTATGCAATATGCTAATGATTTGTGGATACAGGATCGATGGTGATGATGGTGATGATGATCAACTGTCATAGTACCTTGTTAGTGCGGTTAGTAAGAAAAGAAGAAGTCATTTCAACAAGACACAAGATGATGCAAATGCAAATGATGATGATGATGATGATTACTTGCCGAGGAATTGGGATTTTCAAAGGGCCATATTTTCTTATGTTTGATAACACACATGGTACGATGCATCAAGTTTAGAAAACTAGGATGGTGTGGTACTTAGTGTGATGGACTTTGACTCGACAATCAGATAGGAGTATTCTTGTTCACACCTGACATACGAAAACCTTGCTAGGATGTACTTTAGAAGTTTCAGGCACCTCGGGCCAAAATAAGGAAAGGTAAACCTATCCCTGTAATAGTCAACAAGTTGCCCGAGACCTCTTCCCTACATACCTAACAAAGCAAGTATTCACTGACATTATATTACAAGAATATCCAACAAGCACAACAGACAAAAGATAATGATCATTGCCCCATTTCTATTTCTCTAAATCCTCTGTTTTGGGATATCATCGAGACATCCTTGGAATGAGCGCAAATAAGATAAGTCAAAAGATAAAGACCAAGTAAACAAACAAATTGATGCTCTTCAATACTGCTAATGGAAAGAGGATGTGTTTTCTAAGGATGATAACTGAAACTTATTGCCAAAAGATAATGCCCATTGTAAGAAGGATTCATCCTAGGACATGTTAGTTGATGGTGGCATGTCATTTTGTTTACCCAAAGTGCTCTAAGGGATGATTGATATGGGACCGATTCAGATGATGTGTTACCAATACAAAGAGGTGACCAATTTCTTACGCACTGACTTAGATTTAAGACTTCACGTTTAGAGTTATGCTTTTAAGCTGCTAGACTTGTTTCCAACTGTTTCACCAAAGGTTGAGGGTGATGATCAGTTTATTATGGGTGATGCTTATTGTGGGTGCAAGCGAGATGAGATGGATGGTTTTTCATTCTATTGTTTCTTTTTGATGTTTTAAATTCGTTTTTGAGGCTATTTTTGGTATTTTTAAAATTTTGCCAAATGTTTGATTTTTAATTTCTTGGTAAATGTTTTTGGATTTTCTGAGATTTTTACCAAGAGATTAAACTCAGCACCTATCCAAGGGTCTCAAGGTTGGATCGTAACAGGACAAGCTCCTTGCTCAATATACGAGACTATCGAAGTTCGGATTGACCACTTACCGCATTTACAAATGATGATATACATGATGAGATGTCGGGCCATTATGATGGACCTTCATAAGACCCATTGATAAATGTCTCGGGATGATCGAGATCAACCCTGCTCACGCCGCTCAAGCTTAGAGATCAATAGTTCTATCAAGACTAATCTTGTTTTGACTTTTGAGCATGACTTTTGACCTATTTTGATTTTCACTGTTTCTTGATTTCGATTTTGGAGGGACTTTAAGAATATACATGAATCTAAGCGGATAAGAACAGGCGCCTAGCATGATGCAATAGACTACTTTGATAAATGCAAATAAACTGACCTTGAGGATGGGCTGAGTAGTACTAGGAGGGATCATGATATGAAAACAAGAGCAAGCTATGGTGCGGATGCAAGTGAATAAATGATGGATGAAGACCTGAATGTGATGGATGATGGATGTGAAATGGAGGGATGATGCCGAACAAGCCATAAAGATCTTGGAGGATGGAAAGTGCTTATTTACACAACGCACCTGTTTGTCAGGTTTTCACCAAGGTACTTGCCCAAAGTGCCACTGAAGTGGTTTTCACTAGAGGACGATTTTTCTCTTTACTGTTTTCATCCTTTTTCAGATTTTTTTGGATTTTTTTGCTTTTTTTATTTTTTTGTTGTTACCAAGACGCCTGTTTGCCAAGTTTTCATCAAAGTAACCATTTTTTAGTACTTTTTTTGATTTTTTTGGATTTTTTGGTTCTAT
>VDFB02379711.1:31112712-31263515 GCA_007258455.2 Sequoia sempervirens | reverse complement strand
TGCTATGTTATGTTTTTCTGACAGAAACAACAGCAATTTGTGTGTGTCCCTCTTTTGAACCCCTTAATCTCAACCATTTTCAAAATAAATTAGTAGTTTAGAAAGTATACTCAGAGCACTGCGGTCCTTGTTTTTGTTTCATCAAAAATTTTTGAGTGTAGCTATCCTCAATTTCACGTCCAAGGTCAGTATTTCCTGATTTCAGAAAAAAAAGTGGCCACTTAAGCCCCTTTTTTGGGAACCATCTTGGTGCACTTACCCTGGGATGAGGGTGGGATGTTCGATAGGTGGATTAGAATCCTTAGACCATTGAAAAGGGAAAGCCAACTTGTCTTGCAATAGGGATTGATTTTAGTAAAGGATAGGAGAGATGAGGATTATTGGCTAGAAGAGTTATCATATGGTCTCCAAGGACTATGTCGCATAGGGATAATTTATTTTCTCTGAGGTACATGTTGTGAAGATGATGACATGATATTTCATGGATAGTGTATGATCAAAGGATAGACATGTCAATATTTTTTCCAAAGCATGATTTATGTTTGTATCCTAGTCATTATCAAGATCAAAGTAGGTGGGAAAATGGATGGGAATGATATGGATTAAGTGGATAGATGGAAATGTCATGAAAAGGGTATGGGAGATGAGACAACTTTCCCCCAAGTATAATGGTCCACATAGATAATTGATCTTACACATGATGCGTGTTTGCTAGGTTTTCATCATGGTACTTATACAAAGTACCACTATTGGGAAAAAAATTTCTCTTTACTATTTTTCTTGACATTTTTTTTTTGGCATTTTCCTTTGTATTGTCTAGACAATCAATTTTATGGTGTTGATGTAGATGTCGATGTCATGATATTCCAATAATGACCTTTATTAAGTAGTTTCCTTGTTAGGATCATAATGCTTACATACAATTGATTGATGTCATTGTTATCCTTGATGCTAGAGTTGGCCTTATCAAAATATGCACATTGTGATAGAGTACCATGAGAGTCCTTACAATAAAGAGTTGCTACCAAGATGTGACAGATTCATGAGGTATGATTTTTGAATTGATGGGTGATGTTAGATGTGGAAGGATTGTTTGGACATTTGGATGAATCACTTTTTATTATCCAAACTTGGGATGTTGGATGGCAGAGTTTAGAATTTTGATTAGGATATCATTTGGAACCAACACTTTTATATGCCTTGCTTGATGTGGACATTTATTATATGTGGGAGTCCTCGTTTCTTGTAGCTCCACATTTTTATTGACTTTTGGATTTGGAATATTTTCTTTGCTTGATACATTTTTCTTTGGGATCCATTTTAACTTCATTTGTCCACTTGGATTTTTGTTTGATTCAATGGCCTTTGACATTTGATTTTGAACTTTGGATTTGTTATAATTTTCTTTTTGTTGGTTCAAAATGGAAGGTTTAAGATATTGGGAATGATGGTTTATGGTATGGAGGGAAGGAGTGTTGGTAGAAACATTATGGTAAGAACTACTCATGGCCCCCATTTTGATGTTTGTATCAGATAAAGTTGCCCCCAATATTGAGGAGGTACCACTAACATCATTAGATTTTCTGATTGAAGAATAACCAAGACCTTGATGTCTAGAATTTTCATGAAAATGTATTGGTTCTCAAATTCCTTTCTCATGTATGCCTAGTCTTCTTCCTTGATATTGCATACTTTGATAGATTTTGTTTGTGATGGGGTGTTTTTTATTTTGAAAACAAGATGCTAACCCATCATTGTGTATGTGGACATTGTTACTTGGAATATTTTCCTCTACGAGAAAGCCTGATTTGATAAAAGTGGATGGTCCTAGTTGATAAGATGTCATAGCTTCATTGAAATGTTGGATAAATTTCTGATTAACATCTTTGGTATGATTTTGTGACATCAAGTTAAGATGATTCTACTGGTACTTCCAAGTCAATGTCAAAACTTTCTTTATGGTCATTGTCATAGAGTCCTATGAATTCAACTATAGCTTGATTATTTGCAAATATGTCTAGAATAGGAGTCTTGTTCTAGAGGAAGATCATCTATGTGTCCTGTGGGAGCAATTGTCTCATCTGTAATGTTGGAGGTGGTTGAAATGTGGATGTCAAGAAAAGGGTTAATATTTTGATCTATGATTGGGCTATCATGGATAACTTGATTTTGATTTGTTTTGAGGTTTATTTCGTCATGGTTTTGATCATTCTCTTGACATATGTCTAATGATTTAGGTAATGGAATGATATTATTTTCTTCAATTGACGCAATATTTGGACATGGAAATGATGGAGTTTCAATGGTGAGATCCTTTTTGGATTGGTAGGCAATGGTAGACATGATTATGATAGATGGATAGATGGTGTATGAATAGCATTTTGACTGGATTGAATTTCTTTTCATTTTGGAGTTGAACAAGTTTCCTTGCTAGTCATCCTTGGAGAGCATTAATTATTGTGGTCTTATTGGATGGTATAGTAGATTGGGATATAGTGGATTGGAATGGACTAGTGGATGATGGGTTAAGATAGAATGTAGGGGCTTGGAATGGATTAGTGGAAGGTTGACTAGGATAGGAGGTAGAGGTTTGGAATTGATAAGTGGAAGGTTGGTTGGGATAGGATGTGGAGTCTTGGTATGGATTAATGGAAGTATGGTTAGGATAGGATGCGAAGTCTTGGAATGGATTAATGGAAGGTTGGTTTCCCTTGTCAAGGTTAGGATAAGGAAGACTAATGGACATTTGTTGTGGGTTAATGGTATGGATTGTGTCAAGTGACTCTAGATAGTGAGGGTATATGGATGAAGGACTAGAGCTTATGGATTGTTGGTAAGATGGGTAGACAGATGGCTGACTATGGATTGTTAATGATTAGGATGTAGAATTGATCCATTGTCTCTTAAATTCTATGGCTTGTTGGTATTGACCATTGTAGGTTAATTGGTATTCAACTTGACTAGCAAGCATATCAAAGTAAATGGAAGACATCATGGTGGTGAGGTAATGTCACTAAGATGCAAATGTGATGTTATGATGAAAGGTGGAGTATGAATAAGGTATGTAACCTAAGCTATATTTTTTGTATTTTTGAATATATAGGGATTCCTAATAATGATACCTAGATTAAGAGTCAAGGTGATGATAGTCTATGACTAAGGTATGAAAATTTTGGAATGAAGGGATGGAATAGTATGACCTAGTATGAAGGCTAAAAGCTCTGGAAAACCTAAGATATGGTAGATAATCAAACTAAGATAGGTATAGAAACTAATCTGATTATCAATGACCTTGAGTAAAGTAAAGACTCATAAGATGTGTTGACAAGGTGGTCTCAAACTGGACTGATGAGTTGAGGAACCAACCTAAATTATGAGGACTAGGATGACTATATTTGTCCAAAAGGTAAGGTCAAGAGAATATAGATTTGAAGCTATGGTCTAGTCTAAGTTTGATGGATTTCCTAATCAAGAGGTTTATGCAAGCTAAAAAGGATGACCTAAAGTTTTAACCTATGGGGAAGGTCTAATGCAAAAGGATGATGTGATGGATGGATTGATAATGGTAGAGATGAGGTAAGAAAGTCCTTGGAATAAATAGATTTGAATTTCAACCTTGTTTTGGATATGTAGTCTCAGTTTGTTTTAAGGTTGAAATGTTGTCAGTTTTGGGTGTGGTGTTTGTTTGTCTAACCACTCTAACCACAACAAAATGATAATATTTTTTTATAAGATTTTAGATATAAGTAGAGGAATCATGTCCCGATGTGATGGATATTTTTTTGTAATTTTTTTCCAAGTAAATAATTAATTATGATTTTTTTATTACAACTTTTAAAAAATATAAAATCTCATATGTCTGACCACCTTAACTTGGTCAAAAATTCATGAAATTCAATTTTTCTTTTTTTAATCTTATGGTATGCGAACATAGAATGTGACACATGTTTTGGATTCAAAAAAATTGATATCGTTTGAAAGCTATATATTTTTTTCAATCAACCTATGAATCATGACTTTAGTTGTAATTCAAATAGAAAATTAATAATAATTATTTATTAAATTCAAAGTAGAGCATAATTGATATTGCTGGAAATTTGAGAATATCCTTTAAAACCCCTTTTTGTTTCATCAATTTTGGGTAAAAAAAAGTCGTCAGCCACAAACCCTACACATACCCATAGGAAGAGATACTACCCACTAAATCCCCACTTGGATTTCTCTAACCACATAAACAAGGAAGACATCTAGAGAATTGGTGGCACTAGCTCTCCCTTACATGGCACAAACTTCTTAGGCACACCAAGTCTCATTCCCCAAAGAGGATTTTTTTGTCTCTACACATGAATAGTGAAGAAGTGAGGTGGCTTCAGAACGACTATTTCTGCGCTAGCAAGTAAAAAGGATTTTGGCCACTAAAACAAAGGTTCTTAGTCAATACGCGGGGACATGGCACCTTGCAAGCATCCAACAAGCCACTTAAGGCTTTAATCAATCCTACTAGGTGCTCTCATATGTTTTATGGTAGTACCCCATTCTGAATGATGTTGTATGGCTAAGGCCTACATACCATGAGGACTTGATAGTTTAGTCTCATCTTTTTATATACTGGCCTGAGCAAAAAACTGGTTGGAGTCATTCCTCTTATGAGGTAGGCCCCTCTAAAGGTAAACAAAAGCAAGAAAAGTATGTTGTTTTTTATCTCTTAAATCACACGAAGGACAAGGAGAGAGCATACACAATTTATTTTTCTCACACTCGCATGGGGAGGTTCATTTTAAATCCAAATCGAAATGTATGGGTGACTGTACAAGTGCAAAAAGAATGCTTTTGATTCTCAAGATCACCAAGCAGTGTGAGAGAAGAGCATACACATCCAATGGTGAAATGAAAACCATAAGATAGAAAATACTCGTTAATTTTAATCTTGCTTATGACATCAAAGCAAACACTCGAGTTATTTTTAGACCAACTAATCTAAATGTGATCTAATCTACAAAAAAGAAGACACAATGTTTCAAGATACATTATCTTACAATTGAACCTACAACACACTAATTAGTAGTTTGAGTCACTTGTCTTTGATAAATGAGAGTCTAAGTTTTTGTTTTCAATTCTTGGACATACAAACCAATACAAAATGAAGCCCTTTACTTGATTTATGCTGATAAAGATTCTACAAAAACTTTCATCAATAAATTTTTTCATCAAACAAAAACATATTTTCACATTAGGTTCACCAGATGTAATTAGGGTTATATTTTCAAGTTTAAAGCATATTAGATCAATAAACAAAAAACCCCTAATAAACTATCGAGGACAATGAAAGCATAAAAGCATAAAGCAAAATGAAATAATCTCACTCAATCCTTCATGCATTCATTGAATTATCTCCATAGCTCTTCTCCATTTTGCTACTAAATGATGCTTTCCCTTAGATTCAAATGTAGCCTAAAGAAAATGACAACAAAATATCAAAGAAAGTATTATCTCAATAGCAATACATCCTATATTCTCTAACTATTAAAATGATAAATGACAGTGCTATTTATAGAGAGTCGGATGGAAAATGGACAGTCAAGATTACACAATTTTTATTTTGATCAATGGTCAAAATTTAATGAGACGAGATAATATAAGATTGGAAGTGAAGGAGAATGAGGAAATTGAATGATTTTTTAACAAAATCAATTAGTTTAAAGAGGAAAATGCATTTTCAAATAATAGAAACATTATTTAAATGCAAAAGGAAAAGTCAAGTTATTTTTTTGATTAAATGGCAATTTAATTCAAAAAGGTGAGCAAAAAGGTAAGTCATTAATTAAATAATATTTAATTGATTTGTGTGAGAAAAAGATAAAAGTGAATAATTAAATAATTAACATAATTATTCAATTATAGTGGAAAATGACAAATATTATTGATGCAATTAAATAAATGATTAATGAGGAGTAATGGAGGAATTAATTAAATAATTTTAATAGTAGAAATATGACCCTAGACAATGGAAAAAAGGTGTTAGTAAGCGTTGGACATTTTTTAGTGTCTACAGTTACAATGTTTGGAGTTCCTAGCTAGTCAATCATAGACAATGCAATGTGGATTTGAAGAGTTTGTATACTTTTGTTAGGGATATGGAATAAAATTATCATATTCATCTCCTTATCATCCATAGGGAAATAGACAAGAATACTCCATTAACAAAATATTGATTAAAAATTATAAAAATGATGGTAAGAAAAAATATGAAATCATGCGACTCAAAATTGAGACTAGCCTTGTGAGTTCATAGAGTAATAATTAAAAAATCCAAAAGAAAGTCCCCTTACGAGTTAGTATATGGCATGTATGCAAAAATTCCAATGAGTGACTTGTTTCTAGTATAAAAATTCATTCATGAATATGATGGAGAGATAATAGACACAATATCCTATGGATAAAGAAGACAAGCTTGAGGTATAAATCTAAGGAAGCTGCAACAATAGGTGAAATATCCTTTTTGACAAAAATAATCTAATAGAAATTTTGAGATTGGTGATCTAGTATTGATGTGGAATGCCAGGTTTGAGGACAAAGGAAATCATGGAAAATTTGATCCTATATGGTTAGGACCATATAATGTGATCAATACTCATGGGGAAAATTCTTAGTTTTGTGGAGAACATGAATAAAGAATAAAAGATATTTCTAATGCATGGAAAAATTTTGAAACCTTATTTCTCTTGAGCTTTTCTCTATCTTTTCCATGTACATATGTATATTTGTATAGTTTATTTTCCCTATTTGGTCTTGTATAGTTGTGGTTATTTTTTACCCATAGTGAAGTGTTTTCCCCTTTTTGTCCTATGTGTATTTGTTTGTGCGTGTACTCTACAGCTTGGAGTCTTCTAAATTCTCACCATTATTCTCTAAAGAATGCATTCCCAAACAAGGGCCGCTATTTAAATTAGTCAATTTTTAGAGTTTTAATTTATCTACGAAAAGTGTTTATTCATTCAAAGTTGAAACCCTAAACCCTTGGTGGATGGTTTATACTTATCTTATATTTCTTCATTGACTTGTCTAGACCATCATGAGCTCTTAAGTTTTATTTTTTATGTCATCAATGTTGTTAATCCATAGGCCCCTTTAGTTTTCTAACTGTTATTAATCAGATATGCACCCTATGCTAAGTTTGTTAAAAACTTAACTATTTGTTGACACATGGAAACCTTCTTCAAATGTGGGTGATCTAAGTGAAGAAGGAATCTCCAGAGTGAGCTGGTTCTCCAAATGATAATCCTATTCTAAATTATTTTTGGATGGAAAAGGCTTAGAAGGATAACTGGATTTAAAACTTATGACTTAAAGTGATTTTTAGAACTTTAATGATGACTTTGATTATCTACCCACAAACAACTCTCAGAAAACAACAGTAACCTCACAATCTCTCATGAACACTCAATACATAATTGATTTGCATGAAGACTCTGATTCAAACACAACATGCAAGTTGTATCATATGAACTTTCTATATCAAAATTTGCAATAATAGGACATAAAAAAGGATCTGTAAACATAATCACAATGGAAACATCAAACTAAGATTGCAAAGGAGACATAAATTGAGAAATAAGAATGTTTCTTTTTGAAGGAGTATCCAAAGTCTGAGTACAAAAATGTTTACAAGCTCTCATAATGTGTGTAAGAGCAAGACACACAAATATGAACTAAGAAAAACTCTAAGTCTTTCTTCAAAATATATCTCTCCAAAACCCTAATCAAGCTAAATAGAAAAGCCCAGAAAAAACCATCCAAATCTGCATCATACTATGTAATAAAAGTGGAAAACTCACACTTCATGTATGTCCATCCAAAAAACACTCCAAAAATAGGCCTAATCTGCTTTAAAAGCTGAAAAAGCACCTCATCTTGACCCCATGCAGCTCAAATTCGCCCAAGGAAAAATCAATCTTCACTACTTTCTTAAAACTGCTAAAAATAGAAAAGGAATATCTAAACAATTTATAAAACATTATTTTCTCCTTGCTTTACAATATTTGCAGCTTTAATCTTCTCAATTTGACTTATTTTTTGCAATTAAGATTTTAGAAATCTTTGCAAAAATTACAACTTCATGTCTCCCTACAATTTTATTTTTTCTCCAAAAAAATCATAAAAAATATGGGACAATACCTATTTCTGAGTTTTAAATTGATTTTCTAAAAAAATAATCAAAATAAAGCCTAAGGCATGAATGTTTTTATCTTCTAAGGCAAGGCATTTGAAAAAAATTAAAACCCTAAGGTTTTTAAAGACTTTGCAAAAATATTTAAATGCCTAACCTAAACTTAGGCAAATGATGTTTAATAAATGTTGAAAAGGTTCGACCCAAGCAATGCATTTCAGTTAACATGTTTTTACTTAGGACTTTAATATTTTCTAAAAGCTTGGAAAATGATCCCTAAATCGAATTAGGGTGGAAAACCCTAATAAAAAAACATGGAAACCAAAAAACTAGGCCTTATTTCACACTTCGCATTTGGAGAAAAATTACTTTGTTCAAGCAGCCACCAAGGAAGGGTTTTGAGCTCGATTTTTTTCACTGTCCTTGTTGTTTTGAGAGATTCTATGGTGATTTTTTTGTAGGAAAAAGCATGGTAAGATTTTCTCTAACATCAAACTTCATTTTAGATGCAAATTTAGCTTCTTGGCCGTGGCCTTTAGCCATCTTTTGATATATATATTTTCCTTGTTTATCTCTTGTTGATACTTGCTCCATCTTGAGGTTGACATTGGGAAACAAAGGGTATTTGAGTGCCTCCTCTTGTAACGAACTAGGTAAGCTTTCTATGTTCAAATCTCTACATTTCACATACATTATAGTTGTAGCTACATGAGGCAATTCTGAGTGTTGTATTTGAGATGCATTTGTTTTTGTTTAAAATGAAAACCCCAAGTGGGTACCCTATTTTAAAGATGGAATCTGCTCCTCAGGCTGCAGCCTATAACACTCCATTTTACCATTTTTTAAAGAAAAATTTAAGGTCAAGGTTTGAAACCTTGTTATTTCTCCATTATATGGCACTTGATTTTGAAACCCTAAATGGGCATTGTAGCTCATGAAAGAAAAAGAAAATGGCCTCTCAAGGTCATGGGTATGAGATTGAGAAACAAACTTTTCTCCCTTCTCTGAATTTGAATTTACAAGCTCGATTCAACATTTTCTGGAAAACACTATGTACCATTTCTCTTGCACTCATTTGAAACCATGGATTAACACTTGTCTTGTTGTAGCATAGTCCTCTATTTTGAAAGAAACAAAAGACCTTATGCAACACACATATTTTACTTTCAGATGTACTATATATTGACATGATTTATTTCTTGTCATGCAATCATTTCCTTCCAGCCACTGTGATACTTTGTGGGATATTTTGATGTTTATTTTCACTCATTTGATGCATTCAAACACTTTAGGAATAATGCACCTTCAGGTTCATATTTAAATGAAACAATGTATTGTTATCTTTCTTTAGCCTAAAGCATTGAGAATATTAAAATAGAGAACTCATTGTGTTGAAACATATTTTAACTTTAAACCTCACTCATGTCAATGATGCCTAACTGAGCTTCTTTGTAGTCACTTGTCATACTTCTCATGCACATTCTAATTTTCCACCATAGTGCTATTTTATGTTGCAAATAAATACTAAACCATGCAATCAAATTTTTCTCATAATAGAGGCATCAAAACATTGAAAGAAGTCTATACTCAACAGATTCTTTACATAAAGCAATGTTTTCTTACCTGATGCACATTTAAAATTTGGTGCTCTTAGAATTCATAGTCAGTAATATCACCTTTTGAAATATTTTTTATACTCCTTATGCTCCTTTTTTCCCCCTTGGTGGCAATAGTGAGGATGTGACCATAATTTATGTATGGGAGATTTTGAAATAAGAGCACTTAATTATGATGTTCTGAAGCTTATCCATTGTTTCAGCTGAAATTGATGATAAACAAGGAATTATGTATGCCTATTCACTATGAACTTGAAACACTTGCAAAAATAGAAAAGATCACCATGGAACGGCATGAATAAATATGAACAAATCACATGGCAACAAAAATGCAATCAATCATGGCAGTACTAAAAATTTTCAGTAGGGAAATTGTTGCATTTCATTTGATTCTGTATCAGAATTAAATTCATTATCCACTTGTAATTTTAACTTCGTTGCTCATATTTTATTGTTATGAGTGAAAAATGTACTTGATTGTTTTGATAATTGAAATATGTTTCACTCCTTCATGAATGGCTCAGATGAGCATGATAACTGAATTTCCTTACTGTTGGAACTATAAAATTCTGATGATTTTACATGTTGTTCATACTCATATTTTTCCAAATAAGTCCTACCATGAGCATATTTTCCCCATATTTGGCCATGTAGTCCCATAAAATCATCTAAGTCTGAATATTTCACATTATAGTTGCTATCAGCATGAGGATATCAAGGTCTCCCCAACCCATTGTGTATTTTTGCTAATATACATCTGTTGTTGTCTATCGGCAAGACTTCTTTGGTGTCACAGTGATCAGAATTCATCTATAGGCACCTATCAGTAGGACATAACACATTGTCTAGGCGACAAAAGATTCATATTAGCAAGAGGGTCTTCATCGGGATGAGTCATAGTGAAGTTATATTGTCTCACCAACCGGCCCAGGAGTATACACTTCGGCCAAAAAAATTATATTCAGTATGTGGTCTCACCGAATGGGGCATGTCTCACCGACCAATGCGAGGAGGCTTATCAGCCAAGCTAGCAGTATTGATGTAATATCTTGGTGAATACATCGGGTCTTACTGACAAATGTAAATGGAATTGTATTAAAAGCTTTCAGAATGAAGTTATGAAGTCTTGCCGACCCTTGTGTCTCATCGATAAGGATATGCATCAGCAAGAGTCATGTTATCGAAGTGAGGTCTCACCGAGCGCATTGTGTCTTACCGACCAGCGTAGATGGATATTCATCAGTCAGAATAAAAGCATCAGATTGAGGTCTTGGTGAATTCATAGTGTCTTACCAACCGACAACAAAAAGAACATCTCGGTAAGACTCATGTGTATTAGAGTAAAGTCTTGGCGAGTGGCTCCAGTCTTGCCGACAAAACACAAAAGGGATTCTATCAATGGTTTATGGTGTGAGGTTATATAGTCTTTTTGACATGTGTTTCATGCTAAAGTATTGTTGCATCGGTGAGAAAGTGCTTGTGTCTCAGCGACTGGAAAATACATTAAAGAATGCATCTTGGTAAGACAAAGTATTGTCTACAGGACGTCTCCCTGACAATAGAATGTTACAGCGACACACATAAGATGAAAGAATGGCTATCGACGAGACATTGGACTTTGGTATGACTGTAGGATGTCACGGCGAATATTTAGCGACTATTAATTGAAACCCGAATACAGTTGCTCGCCGACATTTGGATGCGAAGCGATGTGTCTGTTCAAATGAAAATATATAAATATTCATTTCTGATTGTAAATGAGGAGACATTAGATATTAGATATACAGTAGATAGATTAGAGATGGATCTAGTAGAATAAAAAATTTAGATAAGAGATTATGATGCATGATTTCAAATGGAGATATCAATGAAAATCAGTTGATGTGGCAGTTCATTTCTGATGTCAATTGTCTATTATGCTTATTGAAAGTATTACTAATTTGTCTCCAAGATTATTTTTTCTGGTTGTTTAAATTGATATAACAAGCTTATATTCAGTTTATCAGTGCACATTTGTTGTATCTGTGTGGTCGATTGATTGGTTCTTTCAAGAAAATATTAAATCCTTTTGATTAATCATAGTAATCAGGGAAATTCTTCTAGATCATTAAGAAGAGCTTAGTAATCATAGTCTTGCATGTTTATACAAGTTATAAACAAAACATATGGCGAACAATTTGAGTATTCTCCAGAAATAAGTTGCCCATTTCTATTTCATTTGACTCCGCATACCCAATAAGGCACTAGTCTCTGCATCTCACCATTAGGATTCATTCAATTCTTTTTATATCTGTTAACTGAGCATATTAGGATTTATTTTTTGAATATTGCTATACAATTTATACCAAATTTAATTTTATTTGTCCACTTCCATCTGTCATCGTGGACAAATCACTGCAAGAGAGAAGATCATAAGTCAAGTCTACCCAAGTCATATAGGTACACCCACCTAGGTCTAGCAACACCGAAAGAGTAGAAATCTTAAACCATTTGGCTTTGTTTGTTACCCTAAAACGTACCAAGAGATTGGCAACTTCTTGAGGTATTCTTACTTGCATTTTTGAGAGCTAACAAATTGGCAACTCTGCTAGGGATTAACTCAAAATCTGCGCCTTAATCATAGAGTCAAAAACCCTGTACATACTCCATTGGGATAGTTAAAAACAAACATTTTCTCACTTTTAAGAAAGTTAGTGGCGACTCTAATAAAAAAATTGCAACATGAATGGAAGAAGATCTCAATACAGGGGAGGTCATACTGGAGCCCCCGCTGGAAGTAGTAAGTGGACACACAAGGATGATAGGGTTGATAAGGGTAAAAGGATAAGCGAGGACATGTGCATGACAAACAAAGAAAAAGCATCAATACCACATTGTGAAACATATGACCGTTATGACACATGGAGAGATAATTCAAGTGCAGAGCCTTGTACCCCAGAAGATCAAAGAAATCCTTTTTATGATCCTCAGAAACAGGCTGAGTTTAGAGATGAACTTGAGGTTGAATGAATCAGAAATCAACAAGAATATGATCTAAAAATGTAGGGTAACCAGAATGAACCTATTGATCATGAATCTCCTCAAGAAAATTATGAATCTCTAACCTATAAAGAAGTTAAAGCACAGTTTGAATCTCAGAAAAAGAAGAGGGAAGAATAGGAGAAAGCACAAATGATATAAGCAATGAGAGAATTCAAATTGTAGAAAGCCTAGAACATTGCTCAGAAAGCTGGTTGCCCCCCAAAGTATGTACCACCTCATAAGCAGAGTAGTCATGGTCCAGGGCCTTCTGATCCACCAAGGGTTCCTCACCATCAAGTAGGGAATCAATACAGACAGCCAAATCATCCACCTCATATTCCCACATAATATACAAATATGTAGCCACCTCATAATCAAAATTATGTACCACAACATCATACACAATTCAATAATCCGATGTACCAATATCAGTATCCACCTAACCCTCCCCCTCACCAGTATACAACAATGATCAGACAGTTTGATTTAGTAGGGTTTCAATTATACCCTTACCCTATGGATGGCAGTTGGACAGGTTTGGTGCCTAAGTTTACAGGGAGTAGTGCAATTTCTGTTGAAGACCATTTAAGGAGTTTCAATGCCTTCATTCAAGATTTGGATGTACCTTATGAAGATTTACATATGAGGTTGTACATGATGTCGCTTACTGAAGAAGCCAGAGATTGGTTCAACAGCCTAACAATAGCCTCTATTGATTCTCTCCAAATATTTCAGGACCGATTCCTCAACCAGTATGGGAATCAAAGTGCACCTGATGCTACTCTTCATGAATTGATGCGAATTCAGAAAAACCAGAATGACTTAATTTATGATTTCAACTGAAGATTCAATAAACTGCAGAATAAAATTCCTCCTGGATCAAAATTACCAGACTCTATAGCATTGAGTGTTTATTTGAATGCATTTGATCCAAAAATAAGGTACAAACTAAGAAATAGGTTCCCAAGAGATTTGGCTGAAGCCCAGAAGACAACATTAACAATTGAAAACAATAGGAGGGTTGTTGGGATAATTGATAAAAGAAACAACCCTAGGGCTCCCCGACAAACCAATAATTATCAATACAAACAAGAGAACACATACAAGAATGAAAGGCCTAGGTTGCATGACATGCCTTATAATACAAATTGGAAGGATGGAAAACCTATAACAAATAGGCCTGGAAGCAAAGAAACTCCTGATCCATTGAGGAAAAGGGGAACCTATATGGTAAATAACAATTATTTCTATGAAGTTTTTGATAAGCCACATTCCATAGATTATTGTGTTGTAGCCCAAAGAATGCAAGAAGAATGAATGTTGATAGGAAACAGTGGAGAAAATCACACAGTGTATTTGACTACAAATACTTTTCACCATGTTGAGGAGAGGTACTCATCTTCAGAGGATGAAGGTTATGATTATGATGTTTCAAATAAAAAATACAATGTCCATATGGCTGAACAGTAGGCCCTTTCTGACTTTGAAGAAGATTATACAGAGCTACATTCTGTTGAAATACCTGCTCAATGTAGTATGGGGAAACTTACTGAAGAGGAGATAGAGAGATTAACTGTTGCTACAGTTGAAGAAGTAAAGAGTAAGTATTGGTTGAGAAATAAGACAGTAAATGAGAAGGAAGGTGTCCCTATGGGAATCTTTATGAAAGAGCAAAAGGCGACACAAGGAACTATGAAAAAGGCAGAAAATAAACAACATGATAAAAGTGAACAGAAGCCTGTCCAAAAGGAGGAAATGAAGGAATTACATGCAGAAATGCAAAAGCCTGATCAGCCAAGTAAAAGAGAAAAGGAAGAAAACAAAGGAGAAACGTCAGAGAAAAAGAAAATGGTTAAGGCGGAGGGTTCTTCTTTTGACTTCACTTAGGCTTTATCTTAGGTAAAGATGTTTGTCCCACTAGTTGAGATGATGAAAATTAAGGAATACAGAGATAGTGTGATTCAATTAATAACAAATGGGAATGAAAAGCATATAAATTCTGAAAGCAAGATGGCCACCAAAACTGTTAGTAAGCAAGAGAAAGTGAATATCCTAGGGGTATGCCTTAGTAATGCATTATTGAGTCCCCCACAAGTTGATCCTTTTTTCACTACATTACTCATAAATAACAAACTACTAAGGAATTGCATGATAGACTCTGGAGCTTCCATAAATATTATTCTAGTAGGAGTTATGAAATAGTTTGGCATGTGGATGGATACCAATGGAGGTAAGTGTTATGCAATGGATAGCTGGCCTGTTCCTGTGGTGGGTATAATGAAGGATGTTGAATTCAAGCTAGCTGCTTATCCTTAGGTGGCCTATAACATTGATATACTAGTAATTAACACCCCTCCTCAGTTTGGGATGCTTCTATCAAAATAGTGGATAGTCGCGATGGGAGGAAATGTCCAGTTTGATCTCTCTTATGCAACAATTCTGTTAAATGGTCAGGAAGTGAAGTTATACAGGGAGCCAAGGATGAACCGGGTTGTTGACCGTGTACCATAAGATCAAATCAATTGTTTTTGTGATGTCGATCTTGGGAGTTTTATGATAGAACCAACCTAGCCAGAATTAGTCAATGCTGACCCAATTGAAAAGCATGTGGCACAAAATTGCAATGGTGTGTGGAAAATGTATTTTTATGGAGCATGCAGCCAAGAGGGTAATGGAGCAAGGATAGTTTTTGTTTCACCTGAAGGTATTACATTTAAGTATTCATTCTTGTTAACATTTGAATGTACAAACAATGTGGTGGAATATGAAGCTTTATTGATAGGTTTGAACATAGTTGTGAAACATAAAATCAAGTTGTTGGCTGTTCTAAGGGATTCTGAGTTGGTTGTTTCACAAGTTAAGTCCAAGTATGTAGCAAAACATAAAAGATTAAACCAATACAAGAATGTTGTATGAGACACAATTGAGTTGTTTGATGTCTTCTCAATTGAGTGGATTGATAGGTCAAAGAACATAATGGAAGATTTTTTAGCAAATGTGGCACTGAAAAGAGATGACATTACATTGGTTGGAGTATCACAAATTGAGTTCAAGACAAGGCCTGCTGTACCTAATAACATATATATTTGGCAGGTTTTTAATGATGATACTGACCTTTTGAAATTCCTCCATTGTATAGATCAATATGAAGCCCAAGAGATTGACTTCAACGCCTTTGTTGAAGAAGTGGATGGGAAGCAAACAGTATTTGGGAAGGAGATCCTACAACTCAAAACAAATAAGCTTCCTAAAGGCTTAGTGGCATTGGAGAGGGTGTATGATGGAAATAATCGGTCCCTCATGAAGCAAACACCAGTCAAAAGGGAATATATTGAGGAGATTAACTTGGGGACTGAGATGACACCAAGAAAGGTATACATAGGGAAGAAGATAAGCCCTAAAATTAGAAAAATGCGGATAGAGTTGTTGAGAAAATATAAACATGTGTTTTCTTGGTCTTATGAAGATCTAAAAGCATACAAGGAAGATTTGTTTCAGCATGAAATACCATTGAAGCCAGATGCTAAGCCATTCAAACAAAAGAAAAGACCCATAAATCCAACATTGGAGCCTAAAATGCAAGAAGAATTGGCAAAGCTCAGAGATGGGGAATCATTAAACCTATCAAGCATTCAACATGGGTCCCAAATTTGGTTCCTGTAAGGAAGAAAAATGGAGATATCAGGCTATGTGTAGATTTCAGGAATCTAAACATGGCATCCCTCAAAGATAATTATCCTCTACCATATATGGAGGCTATATTACATAAGGTGACAGGGTGCGAACTGTTGTCTATGATGCATGGGTTCTCGGGCTATAACCAGGTTAAAGTCAAGGAATTTGAGCAATATAAAATGGAATTTACAACTCCTTGGGGGACATATGTATACATGAGAATGCCATTTGGTCTTACAAATGCAGGAGCAACCTTCCAAAGAGCTATGGATGTAGCATTTGCAGATTTGATCAATGCTATCATGGTGGTGTATTGGGATGACCTCACTGCTTACTTAAAGAAGGTTCAAGATCATGTACAACATCTGGAGAAGGTATTTATTAAAGCCTTAGAATATGGTATCAGCTTGAACCCTAAGAAGTGTCATTTTGTAGTCACAAAAGGTAAGCTCTTGGGACACATTGTTTCAAAAGAAGGGATTAAGATAGATCCTAAGAGGGTTGAGGCCATTGATAAAATTAATGTCCTTAAAACTGTCAAGGCTATACAATCATTCTTTGGACAGATCAACTTTGTCAGGAGATTTGTTTCTAACTTTGCTGAGATAATTAAACCTATATCAAAAATGTTGAGAAAAGGATAGAAGATAGAATGGACTACAGAAGCTTTGGAAGCTTTTATATTGATCAAAAGGGCCATCAAGGAAGCTCATGTCCTTAAGTCTCCATATTTTGCAAAACCTTTTCAGATATTTTCATTCGGCTCAATGCACACTATTGATGTTGTTATGTTACAAAGGAATGAGGATGGTCATGAACAACCCGTGTCTTTCTTTAGTAAGTCATTACAGGGGTTTGAATTAAAGTATGATATAATGGAAAAATAGGCGTTTGCATTAGTGAAATCTATAAAATCTTTCAGGCCATATCTTGTTGGAGCAAAGGTGATGGCCTATGTTCCTCATGTAGTTGTAAAGGATATTCTGACACAGTCTGAAGTAACAGGAAAAAGAGGCAGATGGATCAAAAAAATCCAAGAGTTTGACATGGAGATACAAATTACTAAACTAGTAAGACGTCAAGGCTTGGCTAAGTTAATGGCAGAAGCGAATATTGAAACAAATAAAATTTGCAATGTAGAAGAAGGGACTGCAATTGTGAGCATTAAGCATACTCCATGGTATGTAGATATCATGCATTAACTTCAATACATGAAGTGTCCAGAGGGATTGAGTGATAGCCACAAAAGAACTCTGAAGTTGTAGGCATCTAAGTATGTCTTCATGGATGGAGATCTATTTTGGAAAAATAGGGATGGTATACTATTGTTATGTCTGGATGAATTACAAGCCAGGCATGTCTTAAGTGAAATGCATGAAGGGTTTTGTGGAGGACATTACTCAACAAAGACAACTACACATAAAATTCTCAAGGTAGGTTATTACTGGCGAAAGGTTTTTAATGACTCTTTTACATATGTAAGGAAATGTGAAGCCTACCAGAAATTCTTTGGAAAAATGAAGTATCAAGGAGCTTTGCCACTTCGACCCCTGCAGGCTGATGCCTCTTTTCATCAATGGGGAATTGATTTCATTGGAGAAATACAAGAAAAATCAAGTGGAGGACATAAATGGATACTGGTGGCCACTGATTCTTTTACCAAATGGGTAGAAGCAGTTCCAACTAAGCAGGCTACAAGTAAAGTTGTAACAAATTTCTTAATGGATAATATCATTACCAGATTTGGTACACCATTAAGGCTGATCATGGATAATGGGATGTGTTTTAGATCAGATGAATTCAGAAACTTTTGTAGAACATATGGCATTACCATTTCTTATGCAGCCCCTTACCATCCACAAGCTAATGGTCAAGAAGAGTCTACCAATAAAAGTCTTTTGAAGATTATAAGGAGGATGTTAGGTCAGAACAAGAAAGTTTGGGATTCAAAATTAAAATTGGTTGTTTGGGTTGATAGGATTACTGTAAAAAGGAAATTGGAAAATCCCCATTTGAGCTGGTGTATGGAACACAGGCCAGAATGCCTTTACAGAATTTGTTACCAGTCTACAAGTTTGTCCTTCAGGAAGATTTGGACATCCCAGAACCTATGGAGGAGAGAATGGAACAACTAGCTGAACTTGATGAGATAAGAAGAGGAGCTCAAATTCAGAACATGAAGTTACAAAAATAAATGAAGTATCTATTTGATAAAAAGGTGAAAGATAGAAAATTTGAAGAAAATGATTTGGTACTGATGTGGATGCAAGTTGTCAGGAGAAGGGCAAGCATGGGAAATTTGAAGCCTTGTGGCTGGGACCTTTTTTAGTTGTTGAAAATAAGGGCGAAGATTTGAATATTTTCTACAGAATATGGCTGGTGAAGATCATGAGTTTCCTGTACATGGGAAATTTCTGAAACATTTTTTCTCTTGAACAATACAAGGGATTAAGGGTTGCCAGTGCATGGACAACTCTTAACAATCCTCTCAAAATTCTATCTTCCATGCACAGTAGTCTAGGAAATAAAAGGAACATGAATTGCTAGTACATGGACAATCATGGTTCTCCTTTTTTCTAAAAAAATTCCATGTACAGTACTGTAGGGTCAAATTCATTTCCATTTCCATTCTTTCCATCTTGCTCACTGTTTCATCATCTTGTGTCTGGTCTGCTCAACCTGAGATCTAGATCCTTGCAATTATCTCACAATCATTCATCCCCAGATGGAGCCACTATTGGAACTATAAAATTTTGATGATTTTACATGTTGTTCATACTAAAAAATTTCCAAATAAGTTCTACCATGAGCATATTTTTCCCATATTTGGCCATGTAGTCCCATAAAATCATCTAAGTCTCAATATTTCACATTATAGTTCCTATCGGCATGAGGATATCAAGGTCTCCCTGACCCATTGTGTATTTTTGCTAATATACATATGTTGTCTATCAGAAAGAATTATTTGGTGTCACAACGATCAGAATTCATCTATAGGCACCTATCGGCAGGACATAACACATTGTCTTGGCGATAGAAGATTCATATCGGCAAGACAGTCTTCATTGGGATGAGTCACAGTGAAGTTATATTGTCTCACTGACTGGCGCAGGAGTATACACTTCAGCCAAACAAATTATATTCGGTATGTGGTCTCACCGAATGGGGCGTGTCTCACCGACCAATGCGAGGAGGCCTATCGGCTAAGCTAAGTGGCATCGATGTAATATCTTGGCGAATACATCAGGTCTTGCTGAAAAATGTAAATGGAATTGTATTAAAATCTTTCAGAATGAAGTTATGAAGTCTCGCCGACCCTTGTGTCTCACCGATAAGGATATGCATCGGCAAGAGTCATGTTATTGAAGTGAGGTCTCACCAAGCGCATTATGTCTTGCCGACTATTGCACATGGATATTCATCAGTCAGACTAATAGCATCAGAGTGAGGTCTTGGAAAATTCATAGTGTCTTACCGACTGACAACAAAAAGAACATCTCGGTAAGACTCATGTGCATCGGAGTAAAGTCTTAGCAAGTGGCTCCATTCTTGTCGAAAAAACACAAAATGGATTCTATCAATGGTTTTCAGTGTGAGGTTATATAGTCTTGCTGACATGCATGTCATGCCAAAGTATTGTTGCATCGGTGAGAAAGTGCTTATGTCTCAACAACTGGAAAATACATTAAAGAACACATCTCGGTAAGACGAAGTATTATCTATGGGACGTCTCCTCGATAACATAATGTTACAACGACACACATAAGATGAAAGAATGGCTATCGGTGAGACATTGGACTTCGGTATGACTGTAGGATGTCACGGTGAATATTTAGCAAGTATTAATTGAAACCCGAATATAGTTGCTCGTTGACATTTGGATGTGAAGCAATGTGTCTATTCAAATGAAAATATATAAATATTCATTTCCTATTGTAAATGAGGAGAGATTAGATATTAGATATACAGTAGATAGATTAGAGATGGATCTAGTAGAATAAAAATTTTAGATTAGAGACTATGATGCATGATTTCAAATGGAGATATAAATGAAAATCAGTTCATGTGGCAGTTCATTTCTGATGCCAATTTTCTATTGTGCTTATTGAAAGTATTACTAAGTTGTCTCCAAGATTGATGCTTTCTGGTTGTTTAAATTGATATGACAAGCTTATATTCTGTTTATCAGTCCACATTTGTTGTATCTGTGTGGTCGATTGATTGGTTCTTTCAAGAAAAAATTAAATCCTTTTGATTAATCACAGTAATCAGGTAAATTCATCTGGATCATTAATAAGAGCCTAGTAATCATAGTCTTGCATGTTTATACAAGTTATAAACAAAACATATGCCGAACAATTTGAGTATTCTCTAGAAATAAGTTGCCCATTTCTATTTCATTTGACTCCGCATACCCAATAAGGCACTAGTCTCTGTATCTCACCATTTAGATTCATTAAATTCTTTTTACATTTGTTAACTGAGCATATTAGGATTTAGTTTTTGAATATTGCTATACAATTTATACCAAATTTAATTTTATTTGTCCAATTCCATCTACCATCGTGGACAAATCACTGCAAGAGAGAAGATCATAAGTCAAGTCTGCCCAATTCATATAGGTACACCCGCCTAGGTCTAGCAACACCTAAAGAGTAGAAATCTTAAACCATTTGGCTTTGTTTGTTACCCTAAAATGTACCAAGAGATTGGCAACTTCTTGAGGTATTCTTACTTGCATTTTTGAGAGCTAACACTTACTCAGCCCCATTTGTATGTTGAGGGGTAGCATGTCGAGCTCTACCCTTGTGGGAGCCCATTTTACTCCGCATGCTTTATGTCTTCATGAAATGATCAACTACATGACTTTTCATATACCTGCACAGGAAACAAACAATGTTAGCATAAAATAATGATGTGACATTCCATTTTCAAGCTCTTATTACTACACTCTTCATTATTAGCTAATTCCATGCATTTCAAGGAATGAATTATATCTTTGTTGGTAGAGCATGTAGTCTAACTCAGATCTAGAGCTCTAACAGGACTTTCCCAATTTTTTGCAAGTATACTCAGAATCAGAAGCAGGACGGAGCAAGCTGCAAGAACATCAACTGAAGATTGAAACACAGGCAATGATGGATATGTCTTATGTTATTTTCTTCTTACTTTTTCACTTCCAGTTGTACAATTCATTTCTTACAATAAATGTTTTTGGCTATCTCCACAGCTTGTGTGGATCTTTTAATTTCTTCTTTCATTTCCATTCTAAAAAGAAATGTATCAAAATGCAAGTTTGTACAATCATTTGTATTTACAAACAAATGAAATACTATAGTGTGCATAAGCATTATGAAATAAATGAAAGCAATTGTTATGCTTTATCATTTGTGTATTCTGTTTTGTACTTCATTTATGCTGCAAAGCATTAAGTAAACATTTGAAACTCTATTTACTAAAAAAATTTGCATAACTGGAACTTGGTAAACCAAGTGCAAACAACAATTAAGCACATGCAAAAATTAACTGAACTTTCATTTTAAAATGAAACATACTAATTAGCTCTGCCAATTGAGTTGTAGTGAAAATAGGTAACACTGGCCAATTGATCCAAATAATCATATGAATTTTAAAATCACTTAAGCCCATTTTTAGTACACTTGAGTGATTGTCCCTACCATTAGTTTTTCTTGACATCCAAGTGAGTTGTTGAGAATGTTATTGTGTGAGTACCCATCGTTGTTTCATTGTTTATTATGTGATTGAAAAATTTATACGACCTTGTGCAATTAATTAATTAAATGAGAAATCCTTATGAGGAAATTTAACTAAATTTAAAATTTAAAATAATAATATAATATAAAGTTAGTAATAAATAATTAGATTTAAAATTGTTTAGATAAAAGTTATGTTTTAAATTATATTTTTAATATTTGAAAATTTATCATTTGGGGAGGATAATTGTTTAATTATTAAAATAAGGGGATTTTTCATATGAATTTAGAAGATAAGTTTGCAATTGTTGTAAAACAAAATGAAAAAATAGAAAAAGATAAAAAGAAAGCCATGCAAGGCTTCAGACGAAATTTTAATGGGAAACTTGTCAAAATTGGAGAAATAATTATTTTAATAAAGTGAATTAAAGAAGATAAGATGATAAGATTTGTGAACTAAGTGGAAAGTTAGAAAAGATGGAAAAAAGATAAAATTGAGCACATGCACGACTCAAAATGGGATGTTGAATAGGAAACTTGTTAATTTGTTTTTTGAAAGCTTGTCGTGTTTTGGGATTTATATAGGTTGTTTTGGAAAAGATAGGGGGGGAGACATTCTGGTATTGCATTGATGGATAGTCTGGTAGAGACTGATTAGGCCAGGTGCAGATGAGGTATGATGTTCACTTTATTCTTATGCATTTATTTATAAGTTTACATCTTTTATATCGTACTTCAGAGAGATCACTCTTTCTTTGATTTTGCGACCCTGAGTATGGCTTTGGATCATGAATTAAAAATTGATATGATTTTTTTTGTAAGGATTTGGTAAATGTTCGGGAATCCTAATTTAAAAACATCAAGTCTGCTTGAAGCATTGTAATTTTCTTCTTATATCATAGAAATGTTTATATATATATATATATATATATATATATTTAAAGGAGCCATTAGGCTCGATCGTAATTATCTCATTCATGAGATATTGGCGTATGTTGTCCTTAGACTACTCCTTTATCTATCTCAGAGTATTGCACTCCTTTGGGGTGAACCTTTCTTAATTCAATCCTAGTGTTTAGTCTTCTCAATGAATCCTCCTTGAGACCGACATCTCTATGATGACTGCAACTAAATGTAGACTTGTTAAGGCCAACTTTCCCCATTTAAAATCTACCTTATTCCTCACAATTAGCGAATCTGTTTTATTTGGTGGAAGGGAATCATATCTCTTTGAACTTTTCCAGTTGTAACTTGGGGCGGGTTTAGCATAACTGGCACAATAGCTGGTCATTGTTGGTGTTGATAACAATTTTTCCCCTCTGGATATGATCTCAATTATAGGGCCTTCGAGATGGTCGAGTTGGCTATTCATTGTGAATACTTTGTGCACTGTAAGCATTTTAGTTGATGTGCTCAACACCTCACTCTCTCTGGAAATTTATTAAATCCTCTGGTACCCCTGTAGATATTAGGCAGCTAGCATGCAAACATAAATTCAGTATTTATGTTAAGCATTGACAGGACCATGCTTGATTGTTATTCTATCTTTCCACATTGTTTCTCTGAATCAACGAATAGTTAGATTTACCTCTTTCTTATAATGTTTCTTTAATCTTGATTTCTATATTAACAATACTGAGATTTGTATGGAATGTCATTCAACATTCTGCGTAACTTGTGTTTGTAACTACCGCAATTGCTATCCTTATTGCCTTAATGGATTTCGTACCCTGTTCTAACGTGCCCATACTAGCAGGAGTAAGCAGGATGCAGTGAAAGTATTGTTTCATTCTTGTAAATTGCATTCATCTTGAATTATCCAAAGTCCTTTTAATAAATTCATTAGTGTACCTAACCGGATAATCTTGGTGCATAATAGATCATATATATAGCTTGCATAAATCTTATTGTATCGTATTGTTGTTTCTATCAATTAGTGGCAGCTTAGATAGTCTATTCTTATCATATCATGTATAGCTCTCTAGTTGTATCACCTTGGATTTGCATCAGGAACTTGCTGACAATATTATTATTGTTTCAGACTCCTCAACATGAATCCATTAGCATATGTGAATTCTTCCTAGTGTTTGTAGCACTTGTCACTATAGCTTGTATCTTATGCGGCCTTTTAACAATATTATTGATATCCTCATTCTATCACATGAACTATTGTATTGTAAATTATATCAGTCTTCTAGTTCTTAGAATGTAGCCCAAATCCATCCTATCAATATTATCTTTGTTTATTACTCTATAATTAGTACAAAAATTTGAGGTATTTTATTTATTTCATGGACGTATGATACTTGACCTTAAATTAGTTGAAGGAGAATCTAGACATGACATAGGGTTATTGGTGAATTTTATTCTTTTCAAATTTGTTAGTTCTACATTTTTTTTTAACGTTTAAATTTAAATGCATCTCGTTGTTATTAATGTGGACCTTATTCATTGAGATTATTATAGTGTACCCTAACAAAAGAAAGAGTACCTTTTTCGCTGGCAGTAGATGATATGTTACTAATCAACACTATCATATCTATGATCTCTTTTAAATTAGAAAGAATATTTGAATTCAAAGAGGGCATACCTATATTAGTATAAATAATACATTATTAATTATTCAAATGAGGAAGTATTTGGGTGATAGGGAGGAAAGATTGTATTTAAAGGTTTTAGGGAATATATTTAAACCTTTAAAGAATAGCAAGAAGGGCTATTGAATTGAATGGATAGAGGTTTTTAAGAAAATAAGTAATGATCTTTTATTAATAACTGAATTTAAGTGATATTAATTGTATTATATTTATCTATTTAACCATCTAGCATGGGATTTCCCTTTGAATTAGCAACTAATGCATGTTGATAAAAGACATGAAGGTACACATCTTTTGTAAATTCAGTGATGAGTAAGTTGAATTGGGACTAACATGATTATATTTTCGTTCTTTACTTACAATATTTGTTTTTAAGATTTCCCTGTGTAAGCTAATTAGTGAATGAAAATTATAATGATTTAGTAAGTTGCTTATGTGGATTAGGTAGGATGTTTAAGCTTCTTAATTGATTGTGAGTTTTCCACTTTGAATCTATACTCTAATTGATGAACTCTTGTGATGGTGGTAGATTTTTATCCTTGACTTGTCTATGGGCTTTGGTGAAGGTTTGTTTTTTCTTCTTTGTGTGTCAACTGTAAGGGTGTCTTTTGAAGAGAAAGTTGAGGTCTCTCGAAGATGCCTAGTTGAATTATTTTGGATTTATGAGTGGGTTTTGTGGTAGCCTCCTCTTGATTTATTTCAATGTGTATTCCTTTTGAGTTTACCTTGATTTGAGGAGTCTTTATTCATTGAAATTGTGTTGGAAAATTTACATGTTGAAGTTTTATGTTGAAAATTGTATTGCTTCGCTTTACCCTAGTTTGTGGGTTATTAGTTCATCATTTTCTTGGGCTTCTAGAGGTGGGGGTAATCTAGTTTGGTTCTTGCCAAGATTTTGATTGTAATTGTGATTTTGAGTTCAAGCATGGGTTGTACCATTTTTATGGGTGTTGTTCATATGATTTTGGCGAGATGGTTTTGCCTCGCGAATGTTCCATATGTGGTCTAGTATTCTTATTGGTACAACCCCTTGGTATTGGATTTTATGTTTTAGATTTCTAGGGAGTGTGGCTCTACGTGGGCACCGATGGACAAAGGGGTTGTCAAGATAATCCACACTACAATTAGAGTAATAAGTGATAACCTAATTAATTAATTAGGGGGTTGGGTAGTGAAACATTAATAAGATAATTATGGATGCCTCATCCACCTGTTAGGGCTATCATAGACTAAATGTGGGCCAAGAAGGTTGTGGTTGGCATGATCGTTGCCTCATCTTCATGAGAGGTTAATGATTCTGCATGAGTAACCCTATGGAGCGACACCTTGAGATAGGCAGTCAGGATAACCATAGATGGAGTTGGCACCTTGTGGTAGGTTGTATGGATAATCCATGTAAGGCCATGCGATGAAACTCTCCTTTAGCATTCCCTTTGGTTTATTTTATTGAAATCCTTTGGAAGTGGTCTATTGTTATGTTTTGGTGATTTATTGTTGTAATATTTGGGAAGTGATTTATTGTTGTTATAGCAATTTATTGATATTATGATATTTTATTTATTGTTACTATGTTTCTAAAGTGGTTTATCACTATTATGTAGTGATTTATTGTCATCATGTTTAGATGTCGTGTTTTCTGGTCATGGTTTATTGATTTTGTGACTATCCTTGGGTTTCATGTTACTCTTGTAAGACATTGAGTCTTGTGTTTCCCTTTTTGGATGTTCTTGGTTGAGGTCTCTTTCTTGTCAGCTCCTTAGCATGGGGGGTGGGTCTTCAGACCCACGTGGTTAGGTGGAATATGCTAAGCACCCCATTGGGTCCCCAATCAAGGATCTAGAGGTGTGGATTGGTGTCATTTGTGGTGACTCTAGAATTGTATCCGTCTTGGAGCCAGTTATGATATTTCATATTCTACTACTCAGTTGTATCATTCTATCTTGTTATATGGATTCCCATTCATGTTGGGGAACACTGTTGTATCATTATTACTCTTGAACATTGTAATGAAATGTAATGATAAACCTTGTGTGGCTTTTGATCTGTGGTAGTTGTTATTCGATACATTGTATTTGGGAAATATGTTCCTAGAGTTTATATGATGATAGAGATTTTATAATTATGAGTTTTAAGTTAATTATGTATATGTTATCTATATGTATGTGGATGGTTTCTTATTAAATTTTTTTCATGTATGTGTTACATTTGTAAATGTTTACTTTGCTATGGATTATATTTTTGGCTTTCATTCTCTTTCATCATTGTATAGATTTAAGTTTCATAATGACTCCTCATGTTCCCCAAGGGACATAAGTGTTAGTGGATTTTTTTAATTAAGTTTCATGACTTAATGTGAATCTCATGTATGTTTATATTTACTTTTTGAAAAATAAAATTATGTGGTAATTATTGTTAGATATCCTTTGTGGTTCATACGATGGGGTGTTACACATCCACATGGGTAAATTTAATTTGAGTGCATCTATCCTTTAGAGTGTGTTCTCTTATTTTGTGAGCCTTTTAAAGTTGTGATCATGCACTATTCTATCACATGGATTTGACTATCTCTAAGCTATCTTGATTATATCATTCTTTTGGGTCGTATAAAATGTTAAGGTGTCAATATCTTATTGATAGAAAAAAAATTCTTTAGAGCACACATTATGAATACATGAGCCCATTAAATTTGCACTAGTGTGCTATGCTACCATATGTCACTCCTAATTCTTGTTCTTTCTTACTAGATAAAGATCACGTCATTTACAAATGACAAATTTTTACTCAATGTGCATTCTTTTAGTATAGCACAACTTCTCAAAAGGAAGAAAAAGATAAACATGGTATCATGCACTATGGTGACACATGATATCTAGTAAGTTTAGGATTCTTTAAAAGTCCTAAGTAGTGATGAATGCCAACAAGAATGATTAAGCACTACATGTTGTGTCCTCATTGTAGAGTAATATTTATTTATAGTGTGAGTTATAAAAGTAAGATTCATTCAAAGATATGCTAGTGTGCTCTATTTAAATGTTCCCTTTACAATATAAAGGCATAAAAACATGGCATATCCATCTCAAAGGCCCAATAGAAAGTGTGGGAATAATCCTATGATTTAAAAAGAACTTTACAAGTAAAACTTTCATATTTCATTGCATATTTTCAATACAAAATGATTTTTCCAATAAGAATTTAAATTATTTTTGTGCTAATGCAATGGGAGTGAGATGACCTTTGATCATCAAATTCCCTCAAAGATCAATAGTTAGAATTCTAAAATAAAAATGACTAGTAGGAGACTTAGAGGTTTTACTCATATGTGTCATTACTATAAAAGTGACTAATTCCTACTCAATCTTATAAGAATTTTATGTCCAATTATAGTTAATTCATGACATCTAACATTTGAAAACTCATTTTGCGTTGAAACTAAAGCTAAAAATGCATTTTATAGAACTACATCAACAAAAATTAGGGTTTACAAGGAAGAATGAGTGAGTTAAAATTTATATTATTTGTTACTTCAAAGAGCTTGTTTTATATGTTCAAAATCAATTTAGAGCTTCTTGAACACTTTAGGATAGTTCTAAGATATAATGGAGTCCTAGCCTAGGTTAATTTCCAAACCTTAATTTCTACTAGTAAAAATCCCTAAAATGAGCCAACCATCATCTTAAGCTAGAAAGACAAAATGAGGATTAGAAGAAGCCATACTAAGCCAACTCATGATTCTTCCAAGAGTAAAAAGAATGCCTAAGGGTTTGGGATCCTTTTATATAGGTTAATTGATAGGGAAGAATTAGTAAGTGATACAACTATCCCTACCCAAGGATGGGATCTATTCAATTATCGTTTCAGGAGAAACCAAGTTGCAAGGCCAATTTAAAATATTTGGAATATAGATTTAGGGAGGTTTTTGGTCCCTAATATTTTCATTAATGTGGACCTTGTTAGAGCTATTGCAAAAGGATATGAGCTAGAATCTATGGCTTATTGAATGACAAGAATGGTCTTTAAATGAGACTGGATATGGAGTACATTTGTGATGTATTCAACTTGAATTTTATTAAAAAATTTCACATATATTTTAACTCATTTTTCAATGGATACAATAGGGATAAGAACACATAGAGTTTTGTAGCTTCCACATCATAAGAGAAGGGATTTAGATAGGACATTGGTAAATTTTGCTAAGGATGAAGTAACGCCTTTTGATATGGACATCTTTGAAGATTATTTCTTTCAAAATTATTATGCTCTATGTCATGTTTTGGCAATTCATGTCAAGAAACAAATGCTAATTCATGTAATGATGTTAGCAAAAGATGTTCAACATAAGGACCTAAACAATTTTTTTGATTATGCCACTTTCATTATAGATGTAATCCATAGTGACTTAAACAAAATAAAAGGTTATAATAAAATGATGCATTTAAAGTGGAATTCCTTATTATGTCATCTTCTTCTATACGATCAAAGATCAATTTGGAGTTTTGCAATGCAAACTAAGTTTCATGATGTAGATGGTTTTCCATTGCTAGTTTAGGTGTGAACATACATATGGGATATGCATTGTCAATTCTCAAACTATACAATATTTGAGGAATGTTTTATATAGGCAGCCCTAAGAAACTTGGGTTGTCAAAGCACTAGTAGATTGTTTGAGGAGGTGATACTATTTTGAGACATAAATATAAAGCACCTAAGGTAGGGTTAGATCATAATTAGGTTTATTGGTTCCTCCATTCTAACACCATATTCATCAAATTGTATGGTGCTCTAATTCAGCCCCATATCTTTCCAAGAAATATGCTTGACATAATTTATTCTCTTGAAATTATGTGGAAACTCAATGAAGTAGACAGGTTTCACTCGAGAAAACACAAAAATGGGTCATTTCATCTTGCATCCCTTGTTTTTTTATTTCCTAATTATTTCTAAGGATTAGAATTATTATCTCCAATGTTCCAAGCTTATAGAATGAGGGTGGTTAGGCTAGGGAATTGTGACCTTGAACATTATATTGATCAAATCAAGCTAAAGGTTAAGAAGTCAAAGTTCTACCACCAATTTTATAGGATTGAATATGTAATTAGATATTCAAGCAGAGTTCCAAATGAGAATAATGCATAGGTTAAAATTATGAGAGGATAAGAGAAGAGGAATAAATATAACCCAAACTACAAAGGAGCATATAGTTAGATTCAATAATCTATCACTAGAATACAAACCATGTTAGATAAATTTTCTATTCTTGCCCCTAGATCTTCAACATAAATTCAAATACCAATAATAGAAGAGGAAGTTGAGAAACCTAAGTAGAAAATTGAGGTGTAGGAATCATATAATGCTCCACCACAAGCACTTTCAAATAAATAAAGTGATGTGCAACCATTGGCTGATTATTCAATTAATTATGTATAAATAGAAGAAGTTGGATAAAATGCACCAAATATAGAGGAAGTCAATAAAATTTGTGCTTCCCCTCCAAAAATATAGATTTATGATACCCCACAAGAAAGAATGATAATTTATCTCAAGGCTAAAGGGGATGTGGTTAATGAAATCAAAGTCTGGACATGTACACAATTATGATTGGATGATCAATTCATTGACTCCAATATTATTATTTTTCTGAAAAAGAGTAAAATGAAACAATTTTTTATGAAGTTAAATAAGGTATAGGGAGAGGATTCACCTCAAGGATTTGAGGAGGTGATTAATGAATTTTTTAGTAGAGGTTGACTTCCATTTCAACAACATAACACTAGAAAAAGGAAGAATTATGCAGGAAAGTGGGTGTTTATTTTTTCCACTATGGGATACTACCTTAGCTATTGCACTAGGTACAATTAGGAAGTTTGAAATTAACCAAGATTTATTAACATATTAAGAGTAATATTATTAAATATATTTTGGATCATTATTTATCTCAAAGTTTGAAACTTTGGCAATATGGTCAATTTCCTAAAAAATAAACAATCCTCAAGTGATAAGGGATATAAACGACCTTACAAGTAATCTTATTTTTATAAGTCTTCTAGACACTATTTCTCTTGTGGTAGTATCTTTCATAGTTCGCATTTCTCTGTTCAATGAAGCAACAACAAAATGTTACATGCTAACCAATGCAGGAGCATCCAATGGTGTAAGGGAAATCTTGTATTACCCAAAAAAAAAAAATTCCTTATTTCCTTTAGTTGTTTTGGGTTCCATGATGACACTTAAGGGGTGTAAGATAGTTAGAAGTTTGAAAAGGCCTAAAATGGTCACCTTCTATTTTTAGTAAGTTGGCCTAAACGTGAAAGTATGGACTTAAAAATTTACCCCAAGGAGTAGAATCAAAAAATAAATCCAATGGAAGAAGAATCATCTCAATATCTTGTAGTGTTTGAGAGATATTAATTTTTTACCAAGATTTTCCTCTAATGAAGTTTCAAACTCACATTTGAAGTCCTTAGAAGGCCCATAAAATCTCAAAAAGTGGAAAAAATGATCTTTAGATCATTTTGGCATTGTAGATCATTTCATGAGCTTTCCAATTTTTTTATAATAGTAAATCAGACATCCGAGTGTAAATTTATGGCTCTAAGAAGCTGTGCCACCAGAATGTGATTTTCAAATGAAATACCTAGGTGAGAAAACAAATTGTTGGACTTTAGGGTGCCAAAAAAAGAGAGGTAGTTACACTTTCTAGGACATTATAAGGAAGTTATTGGTGTCAAATAAAGGTTTGAGTGGAGGTTATAAGAGGAAGCTACATTAGTACAATTTGTGTCTTCGAATTGTATCGTTTTATTAGAGATATGATTTTATTTGTATTGAATCAATCCCATGCAGTTATAACATTGTAATTTCTAAATCTGTAATTCCATTTTTTGGAAGAAATTGAAAGTGGTGTTAGAAAACAATGATATGTTGAGAGGGGGGTGAATTAGTATATCCACAAAATTATCCAATTCAACTTTATCAACAAAATATTTTTAGTACCTTAAAAATATAAAGAATCAAATGAAATTCAAGACCATAATTACACAACCATAACACCAGATTTACATGGAAAACCATAGAAGAGAAAAACCACGGTGAGCAAGATACTTGGAGCTACTATCCAAATTCAACCTCACAAATAAAAGAAAGGTTTACAACAAGTTTTATGGGTTGTAACCCAAATGAAGCTACAACTCCCTAAAAACACATTTTTATGGCTTCAACCAAAAGAAGCAACAACTTAGACTACAAAAAATAACACTTACAGATTGAGGCTACCACCTCTATAAAAAAATACTTGAAAAATTTTGTTCAACAACTGCCATCACAAAACTCTTCACGCTGGGATATATCTTCAACGCTTCTCAAAAAACTCTACTATCTTCAATTCACTTCTATTTTCCTCTTAATAAAATTTATCTTCCATTTATATCTTCCAGAAGCTTCAAAAATTTTCTCCTTAGTTATCCAAAATGAAATGTGCAATGACCACAACAAGTTGAATTCAAAACATATATAGTAAGAAGGAATTAGATGTAGTTCAAAATAAGAGATAAGCATGACCTATTTGTTGATGGTGTTTTCTGCATAGCAACAACTCAGACAGAATATAATATCCTATACTTCTTCAAAGGTAAATATCTATCAGCAAGCCTCAAGAGACAACCCCAAGGTCTCTAATTTCAGGTCTTGACAATGCATAAACAACTCAGTGATAAATGTGAAAATGTTGGTAATCACAAAGGGACCTTACTACAAGCAAATACTGAATCCTGAACTTTATCAAATTTAGCAATATGGTGATACTTCCAATCCTAAGTCTATCTTGAATGATAAAATAAATAGAAAAATACAAGGTTTCAAGAGACTTCTAAGATTAAAACTACTCCTACTATTAACAATTCCAATGGTGAAACACTTTAAATGGACCAATCCCTTAGAAACTAATTTCTACTTGACCCAAATAAATCTGCAATCTTACAGAAATAGTGCAATCTTTTAAGGTATTAAATAATTTTAGATCATGAACATTCATCCAAATCAACCTTATTGCAATTGAAATGAATAAACCTTCACAATTGAACTAAGTACAACAAATATAAGGTCCAGAATAACTTTACAAAGCAACTAACCATCAACTAGCTACAAAAAGTATGGACCAGGGATTGCTACAAACACATCAAGCATCAAACCATAAAAACCATTGAATCATATCTAATTCTAAATCTAACATATATCTAATATTTCTCAAGAAATCTCAAAAGATAGAACAACAAGAACCATGCAAGATAAATTAACACAAGAGAATTCACCAAGAGTACAATGTCTTCAATTGTATTGAATCACCCAATAACAACAACAATTCTAGTGTTTTTTATTATAGCACTTGCTCAAAATAAACTAACTTAAAACTCTAACTCTTGCTCTATATTGCTCAATTCACTTCAAAAGTAAAACTATCTAGCCCTTACAAATGAGGCAGCTTGCCAAATTTATAGAAACACCCAAGATATGTTAGCCTAATTAGGGTTTACAATAAAAGAATGGCCACAAAAAATTCAGCCCAAGAAGTTATAGAATAACATGAAATAGTATTCAATGCTTGGGAGTCATCCATGTCAGCCTGGGATCTCCAATGTAATTCATTACAATGCATGTAGAGGAGAAGGAAAATAATGGGGAAGCACAAATTCTAATGTAGTATTGCATTAACTACTTCCCCCCTTTTCCTTAGCATGCTCCATCTTATCTTGTACCATAAAAACTACCTTTTTTCGAGTCGGCCACAGGTGGCATAGGTAAAACCTTAACTCTCTCCTCAAGGGACTTGATATCATCCCTTGATTACTTTACTATTTTATCCCAATCTACCTTACTTGTTTGATATTTATCAATCACTGCAATGTAGGTAGACGCATCATCCAATTGGTGTTTATTGATAGGGCCCTCATTTACTAGAGAATACACATCTCGCCACCATTTTCTCAATTGCTCCAAGCTAAGATGTTTTGGAACAAATTTCTTTCTCCCTGTCATCACTTCAAAGAAGGAAATGCACTTATTGTGAATTTCAGTCAAGATGTCTTTATTTTGTTTCCCCTGTTTATACACCTTCTTCAAAGCCTTTTGAGTTATTTTCAAAATTTCAAACCATTCCCAAGGCTCTGCAATTCCGGAGGAAGGAATAATTCCATCATTTATCAATTTATCGTCAGCATACTCCGTGATGGTTTTGGTCTTTTTCAGCAAGACATCCACATCCTCCTTATCCTGAGCTAGCACATTCCTTAACCAATCTATTGACCTCATTGCATCTCCTCCATTCAAAATGATTCCCTTGATAGCATCATCTCCCTTGAGTTGTACCCCTCGCAACCAGCCGATTGCAGTTTGTGTGATACTCTTCATTCTTTCCAACTCTGATATTGTTTCTTGTGGTAGAAAACATGCAAAAGAGGATGAGGAGTTGATGGACTATAAGAGCTTCATCAAGTCTTGCAAATATTTTTTAAGTTTATCATTTTCCTTCTTACACTCTTTCTCAATCTCTATCTCCTTCCTCAATCTAGACAAGATTAGAACACTGGAGCTTTCATACTCTTCAATCTCTTGCTCAATGGAAGTAGGCCCTAGGTTGATAGTCTGCACACTATAGTCACTACTAGTTACATCTTCTCTATTCTTATCAAGAGTAGGAGCAGCAATGTGGACCACCCTATTATTCGCTTCATCCCTCTCAATCTTTGAGATAACCTTGGCTTTCATCTTTACTTTACCTTTTCCTATATTCATCAATAATTTATCCCAATTGGGAGGAGTATCATCTACAACAGTCTGCTTACTCTTTAATTCTTTGCCCAACCAAGCAGGCACCGTGGGATTTGACTGCACACTACCCTATCCAACCATATCTTGATGATCCTTGGAAGCCTCTTCATGAAAATATTACCTCCCAGGAGTCTCTTCAACCTTACTCTCTTCTCTCTTGTCATATTCTTCTCCCTCATGCACAGGTGGAGTCCTATCTAGCATTTCCTCCTTCTGAGCAGATTTATCTTCTTCATTCCTTCCTGAAATTATTCTTCCTCTAGATCTTGGTGACTCTCTGCCTCTTTGGACTCACCTGGTACATTACGAGCTTCATCGAAAGGAGGAGTATCATCATGTTGTTCTGTAGCAGGAGTGATTGGAGGAGCATATTTCCTTGGCACATTGTCCTTAGGAGAAGGAGTTCTTGATTTCCTCATATATACTTGTGTTGTTTCTCCTGAGCTCTCCACATTTATCACAGGTGGGCTAACTTCCTCCCCTACCTTGGAGCTTTCCTTTTCTTTCTATGATAATCTCACTATCCTTCTTCTCTTTGGTATAGAAGCACCAGCTACTTTATCTTCCTTCATAGCCTCATCCTTTGGTGATTTCTTTGTCCTTGAAACATGTTTCCTCTTCTTTGCAATAGGCTTTCTTTTCTTTTCTACATCCTGCACTTCATCTGCCTGAACATCTTTAATATTTATCTTAAAAGGAGAGCTCACCTTCTCCTTACCCTTGGGATCCTGCTCAACTGACTCCTCAGAAGTGGAATGTGACTCCAGGTCTCCCATTAGATTATAGGTGCATTGTACACCTTCACTTTCTAGTTCCCAAATCTTATGCTTGAGCCACAACTTTGTAAACTTAATCACTGGAGTCATAAGTTGTTCTAACTCCATTTTATCTTCCTCCAACTAGTTTATTTCTCCCATTAGTTTATCCTTCACCGCCTCATAATCATGGCCCTGAATCAAATATCCATCATCTTCAACTTGTCCGGAATGGCCTTCACATTATATAGCCATACTAAGTTTACAGGCAGCCTGGAAAACTTCTTACTTCTGATTTCAAATTCATCAATAGAATTGGCCCAATAGTCCTCTATGTCATCTTTGTGGATGTATTCCCTACTAGCCTTCTTTTGTGCTTCACCAGTCCTATCAAACCTAGATCTTTTGGAATGAAAAGATAGCCCAATGGTGCTCATTTTTTCTTCAAAAGCATAGGCTGAATTAATAGAAGGGCATGCCTCACTATTGCCTATCCTCAAAGGAAAATCTCCACTGAATCCAGTCTTATGCTTATCCTTCTTCACAGGTGCATCAAAATCACATATTTACCTTGTGACTTCTAGAAGTATAATGTGATCTATGGGATACCTGGGGAGTTTGTATGGATCCCTTTGAAATCCATCTATTCTTATATATGAAAAGGTGGGAAACTGTATGAACCAAGCCCCATACCTTTTTATTAACTCCTTGGCACTGTCAGATATCCTTACATGATCTGCACCTTGGAGAAATCTAGTGATGTACATGGGGAATGCATCATTCACCCTTCTATTTCTTGAGTTACCCAGGTGTAGCTGTGGATAAACCTCATAAATTACATCTTGTCCAAACACACCTCTTGTGCTTAGTCCCTTATATGGATGAAACCTAGCTAAGGCATAAAATAGGTAAGAAGTCATTGTGAAGCTCTTAGTCTGTAGGACATTACACATTTGTTCATGAATCATGGCACTTATAATGCTTGCCCAGTGGTAGTTAGTCTTTTGTTCCATCCTCAGCATGACATAGAACATCCAGTTTTCAAACATTCCTACACTCTTCAACCCTACCACCCTACTGAGAAGGGTGATAACATCATAGTATTCTTTCTTGAATTGAATAGCTACTTGGGTAACTTTAAAAAGTGGATTTAGGTTTGTCCATCCAGGAGTTGATAACTTGTTAGGCCTTGATGGTATCTTCCTCATAAAACTTCTTTGCCACATACATATCGAAATCCACCACATGAGATCTGATAGGCATGTCAAAGGTCTGGGAAATAGACACAAGATTTAGATTTTCCACAATTCTCCCTTGGGGATGACCTATCCTTTTTGTACCCCTGTCATAGTGTCTAGCACATTCGAGCACCAATTCATAACACTGCACTATAGGAGGAAATCTAGCTACATGTACCAACCCCGATTCCAATGTCCTTTTGGCTAGCAAAGGAAGGTCTTGTGCTACCATCATACTCTTGAATTCTTCATAATCTCATAGTCCAACATTTGTATTAGTTACCTCTGTCAAAAAAGAAGTAAGCTTTCTCTTAGGAATTCTACTCTTGATATCCATCTTGATTCTTTCTACCTCAAAAACAGAAGACCCCTCCTCACTTGGATCCATCACTTTACCCTTGGTTCCACTTGTCCTTGCCTTACCTGACTTAGCCTGCATTTAGAAAAGAAACCATAATAAAGATCACATGGGACACAAGTCAATCAATCAAAAATGGCATATTCATCCCTAATATAAATCCCATGATAAAATACAATGCTCTAAAAACTCATAAGAATTAATCATCTCAAAGTTTGGGTTTTCAGTCCTCCCTTGGAATCCAGGCTAGAGAGGAATTTTGAAAAATTTCTAGCTAGGCGGATTCTAGTGAAATAAACATCAAAGCACCGAATAATCATTTAATCAACTATTATTAACTTAAGAAACAACATGATACATCTTTAATAAATTCAAATTGATTATACAATGCATATCATACTATCCCTCGGCTATTCATTATCAACAATACTTTAGAGAATTCTGCCTAGGACAGAAATCTGCAAAAACTGCAATGGTCTACGAATTTTGAGAAAATGAAGGGACCAAGGAAACTTCGGTAAAATCTGGAAGGAAGGAAAATCTGTGAAGCAGACAAAAGTATGGATCACTACACACTTCAAGAAAACAAAAATAAAGTGGAGAATCAGGAAATTCCAGTCGCTGAGGATAATCTCGAAGTTGAAGGAAAACTCGAATGTCAATGTTTTCTCACGACTTCACTCATATTGATCAAAATATCACAAATTTGAGGATCTTGGGCCCACGACTAGCTCAATTCAAACCTTCTACAGATCATCTTTAAATTCAAGGATCGTCATAAGGTAAATCGAGAGGAATTGGTGATGCCCTAGGTATGAAACCCTAAAATTTTGCCATGAATGCATAGCACAAGCTTGGAATCAACTTATGCATTTGCTAGGTTCATAGAAGGTTCATCATGGCCTACACAAGCAAGCTTCCTCATGATAAAATCGCAAGAAAAGCTCAAAAACTCACTTGGGATCATCACTCTAACAAAATTGAATAACCCTAACTCCAAGATGCTCAACACCCAAACATGCAAGAATTCAAACTCCAAGCACACCAAAAATGCTAAAGAAGCATTCGCATTCAAAAATCAAAATCAAAGTAATGAAGACATACCATTGATGAAGTGAAACTCGATTACAACAATGAAAGACAACAATCTTTTGCACCTTAGCAAGCAATAGATGACGCCCAGGAAAATCACCCCCAAATCCAAGAAATCTGTGAATTCAGACACCAAATAAAGCCCAACACTCCAAATAAAGCACCTCAAATCCAAAAAAGAGAAAATGATAAAGACTCCATGGCATGAAACTCCCCAAAATTGATTAAATACATGCTAAGGAAATCGTAAAAGCGAGCATTAATGCATTTGTTAAGACAAGCTAAACCAAAACCCAGGAATCTAATGGGTTGATAGAACTTTAGAGAAATCCGGTCACCATGGAATTTTATGAAGGACCAAAATCTCTGGACCAAGTGTAAAGCAGCTGCCACTGGGTTTTGAAGGAAACCGGGGAATTATGCCAGGAGTGAATTTTCCTGAGAGCAGTGAAAAACCCAGAAATTGTCAAAAATTGAAGATTTTTAATATACACAAAAGAGGGATCATCAAGGCAAGCAAGATAAACATCCAAGAACATTCCCAAGCAAGAAAATCCTCAAAATAAAAGGGCCAAAACACCAAGAATGAAAACAAAGAGGGTCCCTACTTTTAGCGGGGCATGTGTGCGAAAAATTGCATAATAAATGGTGACTCCTGCTGGGAAAATGTTGCAGAGCATTTCAGTGACAAACTGGAATCAAGAACCCAGAATCTATGGTTTCAGTCCCTATATTAGGTCATCAATTTGGAAGAGCTTCAAAATTTAGAGATAAGCAAACCATCCTTGTACTAGGGTCTAAGTGTGTGCATATGTGTTCATTCCTATTTTCCTTGGTTACAATGAGGATCAAATTAGGTCTGACTAGGCTACATAAAGATTCAAACTCCAAAAGCAACCTGGATATAGCCTCGTTGCTAGTCAAGCATCCATAGCCCTGATGAGGTTATCACTATGATTCCCTCAAGCATAGCTCTACTGCCAGCCAGACGTCCATAGCCCCAGTAGAGATACTTGGATACTCCTGATAAGTTGAATTCATTCTTTTGATTTTCAATATTTTCTTTTTTTCTTCTTTTGATATTTCTTTTATTTTCACTTTTGTTTCAACTTGTGAACAATGAAGTTCACACTCAGGTCTGAGAACCACAGTGGCGCTGAAGTAGAATATAAGATTTTTCACCTAGGAAGACTTCATAAGAATCCCTTGCAACCTTGGAATTTTAAAAGATCTGTGTAAAATGTAAGACCCAAATACATTCCAGATATAACTTAATCCCATGGATTATCCACTCGAAACATTTAATACATATGACACCAAATAGAGGACTTTCACCAACTAACTCTAGAAAAAAGATTGAAGTTTGTAAAATAAATATTCAGAAGAAATCCATATAATAATATGATTGTCATGCAGGTGTAACATACCCAAAAGAAAGCCATAAAACCCTCAAAACAAGAGTAGAGAAAAAACAAGCAAACCTAAACTTACCAAAATAGAAACAAACAAAACAAAGAAGAAAGGGAAACCTACTCTAACCAAAATAGACCAATAGAAAGGAAACCTACTCTAACTATGTTTAGGAAAAGAGTTGTAAATAGCTTAGGGTTGGAAGTAATGCTTCAAGTACTGCCCATTGACGGGTAGTGGGATATCCTCTCCAATGAGAGTTTTCAAGTGAAAAGTATTATCTCCCAAAATCTCTAAAATTTGATAAGGGCCAAGCCAGAGTTTGTCAAATTTACCATGCTCTCCCTTATGGTCATGGGCTTTATCCCAGTAGAGAACCAAGTCAGAGATTCTAAAGGCTTTTACATTGGCTCTCCTATCAAACCATCTTTTGACTACCCCTTGATGTTTAGAAAAGTTTTCAAGGGCTTCATCTCTTTTCTCTTCAAGGTGTAATAGCTTTGCAAGTCTGGCCTCATGCTTGTGCTTGTCATCATAATACTCATTAATAAACTACAAAATAGGGATCCTAAATTGAATAGGAAATACAAGTTCCAAGCCATACACAAGGTGGTAAGGAGAGGTTCCTAGGGAAGTCTTCTACCTTGTTCAATCTACCCAGAGAGAAAATTTGAGTTGAGTGTGCCAATCCTTGGGATTCTTCTCTAATAACTTATGAATGACTGTTAATATGTTCTTATTGGAAGACTCAACTAGACCATTACCCTGGGGATAGTAATTAGTTGCAAAATTAATAATGATTCCATGATCAAAGGCCCAATTAGAAAAGTTCAATGATGCAAATGCAGGACCATTATCACAAATGAAAAATAAAGGACATCCAAATCGATTGATAGTACCTGATTCGATGAAATTGATTACCACTTCAGAAGTACATTCTTTTCATGCAAGAGCCTCCATCCATCTCATGAAATAATTAGTAATAGTATGAATATACCTATGTCCTGCAGATGAAGGTGGGTTGATTGGACCTATGAAGTCCAACCCCCACTATGCAAATGGTTTTACCTTAAAGACTAGTTGAAGTGGAAGAGCGGCATGCTTCTCTTTTGTTGCTACAGTTTGAAACACATGGTAAGTTTTGAAATTATTTTGTGTGTCCTTGAACAATGTGGGCCAATAATAACCTACCCTCAAAATCATGTTTGTAGTGGAAGGTGCAGATCCATGGCCAGTACCATATCTGTCATGAAATTATACCATAACCCTTTCAGCCTCTTGCTGCCCCAAACATCTAAGTAGACACCTTCATGGTTCCTTTTGTATAAGACCACTCCCTTTAGCATGAAATTGACACTCTTCAAATGTAACACCCTTCTCTATATAGCGTTGAGATGATCAAGACACCATTGATTCAAGAGATAGTAAATGATATCATCATACTAGCCCCCTGGGGAAACATCTTCAAGATTGTAGTGTTGGGTTGTAAGATCAGGGCCCATTTCTTCCATTTTTCTTGTAAGTTCTTGGCCTCTTACTAGCTTCATGGGTTGAATCTCTATGTTGTATTCCTGCAACATGGTCACCCACTTTGCTCTGCATTCCCCCAGCTAATTCTGCATCAACAACAACTTGACTATAGGATCAAAAACTATTGCAAAGACCTTGTTCCTGAGAACATAATGCCTAAATTTCTTCACAACTCTGACCAAGGCATAGGATTTTTTCTCCACACTTGGATACCTTAGTTCTGCATCTTTCAATGGTGCACTCATAAATGCTATGGGATACTCATTCCCTTTATCATACTTTTGAGTCAACATGCCAGCATAGGAGTGATAAAAAGAAAATGAATATATGAAAAATGGCTTATCATAATCAGGACTCACCAAAATAGGAGCTTTAGCAATAGCCCTTTTAATTTCTGCAAATGCTTCTTTTTCCTTTGCACTCCATTCAACCTTAGCTTCTTGCTTCAACATGGCATTCAATGGCTTGACTATTTCTGCAAATCCTATAATAAACTTCCTTACAAAGTTAATCTTGCCAAAGAATGACTTCATTTCTTTCTTGCTAGCTCATTACAGAATCTTAAGTATTGCTTCCACTCACTCAGGGTCAACTGCAATTCCTTTCTCAGAGATAACATGTCCCAACAAATTTCCCTCAGTAACTCAAAAGATGCACTTATTTGGATAAAGAGATATACCGAATTCTCTACACCTCTGAAACACTTTGCACAGGTCTGCTATGTGATCACCTCTCTTCTTGGAAAATACTGTCAGATCATCCATATAAATTATTATGCATTTACCAATTACGTCTTTAAAATAAATGTCCATGGCTCTCTGGAATGTGGCTCCTGCATTGATTAAACCGAAAGGCATCCTTCTATAAGTGAAAGTACCCCACTTTGTGGTGAAAGCAATTTTATGCCTGTCCTCATACTGTACCATAACTTGATTGTATCTAGAGTAGCTATCCAAAAAATACATCATTTGAGACCCATTGACAATCTAAAGTACTTCATCTAGTGAAGGGACTGGATAGTTGTCTTTTTTTTATGTTCTGTTAAGGTTCCTAAAATTCACACAAATTTTGATTTCACCATTCTTCTTTCTTACAGGAACCAGGTTTCCAACCTAGGTCGAATTTCTAACTGGGAATATGATTCTAGCAAACAATAGCTTATGCACTTCCTTTTGAATTATGGGCTCCAACAGGGCATTAATCGGTCTTTGTCTCTGCCTGAAGGGTTTTACTCTTGGTTTTAGAGGGATAGTGTGAGTTATTATTGATGTGTCATAGGTCTTCAAGCCCTCATAACTCCAAGATATCACATCCTGATATATATGTAATGCATCAATTATTCATTTCCTCTCCTATGGGGTACATAATTTTCCAATGAAGACATTCTTGAAATTATCTTGAGTCCCCATATTATACGTTTCACATTGTCCACTAATGGAATCTTTCTTGGCATCCTGCTCCTGATCTTTGACCTTGTCCAAATCAAAAATCCTTTCCAATTGCACCATTACCCTTGGAATAGTATTAGTCTTCAAATTAATGACCCCTTCCAAATCCATCTATGCTTCTTAGGGTTTAGTTTCATCAATAATCTGAGAAGCAAAGACATCTAAACTTGTGATAAAATCTAAAATATGCTTATCATCTTCAAATACCTAGAAATTGGTAACATTGTCAGGTACTGAAGGCACTGGTGTTAATTCCACTGTAAATTTCTTTAGTCTAGAGAGAGACAAAGGTTGTAATGTACTAGCTGATTGAGTAAGGGAGTCTGTTGTTTGGTTTTTATTGTGTGGTATCAACTGAATGTTGAAGGCATCAAATCCTTCAATAAGGTCCCATACTTTGTGCCTATAATTGGTCATCCTTCGATCATGACATGAGTACTACCTTCTGACTTGTTTGACAACTAATTCAGAATCCCCAAAGACTTGTAAAATCTTGACCTTTTTCTTTAGTACCATAAGTAACCCATGAATCAAAGACTCATATTCTACTACATTATTAGTGCAATGAAATTGAATTCTATGAGCAACAAAGAAGGTTTTACCTCTTGGACTGATTATCTCAAATCCTACCCTAGCTCCTTGCTTAAATTTGGATCCATCAAATCTTAAATTCCAACAACTAGCAACTCCAGACTTCCTTGCTGTATCTCTTGCATTGTTGCTGCTAGAGGTTCTTCAGAAAGCATCACTTTCTTCCCTTTGGGACCCTCTTGAATATTCTGAATATTAATTCTGACTGTTGGAGTGGGATTGATACATTTCTACACTTGTTCTATTGTAGCCTGGCACAAGCAACAATCCAATTCAGAGTGGGAGGCATTATGGACTCTACACCAATTTGGCAAGAGTAATTCTCCAAAATTCATTCCTCTACCTAACTGGATCTGATCTTCAATACACTTTTGAATGAATTCTTGAAAACTATCCAACAAAATGAGTTGATTATCCTCAAGATCATCATCATTTTCAACTAGTTCCACCAAAGTTCGGGTACTACTAGATTCTGTTGTGAGATCAATAGGAATTTTATGCAACATAAGGACCTCTTCTACATCTAACTTCTCAAAATGGGTTGCAAGTATGTAATTACCCATGATTACCTCTGATATCAATATTTCATTGGAGGTATTCTAATATTCTGTGATCATATATTTCATCCTGGGTTCTCTTTCAATCCTAATCTGATTTGGTACTCCCTTCCAGGGAAGCCACATATGAGAATGATTAGTTGATACATATCCATTCAGAGCTCTAGTAAAGTCTCTTCCTAGAATCATAACATAAGCATCAGGTATATCTACCACCTATGTATTAATAACTTGTTGAATTCTAGGGTCAGAAGCAACCTTCATATGAATCATGTTCAATTCCCCTACAACATTAACTTCAATTCTATCCAGTTGAGTAACTTTCTTTTGGGAGTCAACATGAGTAATACCTAAAGCTCTACAAACACCAAAAGGCATTATATTGGTAGAAGCACCTGAATCCAACAAGCAATTGTGCAGGTTCTTACCAAATATACAAATAAAGATTAGAAATGGAGGAGTGTTTGTTTTTCCCTAGAACAGAGTCAGAGGGGTATCCACCTATGCAACTTGAGTTTTATCTTTCTCTTTCCCTTTATCTCCAGGTGTTATATGAACCTGATTATGAATCTGATTTTGGCCTTTCACTACTTGGGAACTAGATGCTTTATTAACACTCTCACTAGCTGATTTATCTTGTGATACTGAATTTGCTTTGTAAGCTCCTAGAACTGCATTTCTAATAGTTGTAACTCTTAATAATTCATATGCAGAGAGACTTACCTTTAGCTTATTAAGTTCTTCTACAACATATACGACCAGTTGTTTTGTACTCAGATATGTAGGGGCCTCTTTGGGATATTCCACCAACCTGTTCTTGTTTGCTTCAACACACTTTCCTTTTGAAATGTCCATAGGTCCTTGATCTTTAGATAAGTACTACCTAGACACTTGAGGATATGGTGGATTATTACTGACATTTGCGTCTGGAGGTGTGGTGAAGTTGTTTGGAGGAATAGAAGTGGTGTAGGGGCCTCCAACTTGTGGGAGCCTATGTGGTAAGTCCCTCATATCATATTTTTTAACAGGTCGTTGAAATGTTTGTACTTATTCAATATAATCTTCTTTTCATCCATGGGGCCATTTTCATTCATTAGATTTTCATTGAATAGCTATGTAATCTCATCTCCATTGCACACCTGATCTCCCTCTTCGTTAAGTTGGTCTACTTCTTCCTCAGGCACATTCTCCTTGCTTTGTGGAAAAGGAGCATGATTGAGTACCAAAACTGATGAATCATAGGGAGTAGATGGCACTATCTCTTGACTATTTGTATTATTCTCCACCTCATACTAGAAAATTGAAGCTGTTGTCTAAAATTCTAGATAGTCTAACTTGGAATGCTGACTTGTTTTATGGAGCCTACACCATCTTGATAAAGCAACCTCTTCCAAATATACACCACTTGGAGGCTTGTCTTGGTTGACTGGCTGATCCAATGGGATGGGGACACCTCCATTGTTAGGCCCTGTATTCCAAGTTCTACTCTATCTGGGTGGATGTCTCAGGTGTCAAACCCTTGTCCACCAGCCTAGCATCTATCAAAGTTTTGGCTTGAAGATTGTCCTTTATCATAATTATGAACTCTATCATTATTATATCCTCGATCATTATTATATCCTCTTTCAGGATTATATCCCCTTTCAGGATGCTGACCTCTATCAAAATGTTGTCCTTGTTGAATTTCTTGATTTTCTCTGCTATGATTGGACTGCATACTTCTTTGAGAAGCCTGGAGCTGACTATTCTAGTTTCTCAAATAATTTACCTCCATGTTCAGCTTCTTCACTTGTTCATTCAATTCATCCAAGGTTTCTATATGGAGGCTGATTCGCATTGTTTTGGGGATATCCTATTGCAGTACTGGTATTTAGTGACTGGTTTAGTACTTCAAAATTTTGTAGATATGTGGGAAAACCAGCCTAAGGCTATGGATGAAGAGGTTGATTTGCATTTTGCTGGGGGTAGCTGATTGCAGGTGGAACTTGACTCATAGGAGGTCCTAGGTGAGGAGCTAGAGGCAACTAAGGCACAAGATTCATGATTGGAGTGTGATTGGTAAGAGCTTGATTGAGAGATGAGACCTACCTAGGATGAGCAGTGGGTCCTAGGGATGATAAAGGCCCAAATAAGTGTTGTATTAAGGAAATTCTAACCTTTACAGCCTCTGTGTATGCATCAAGTAGAGTGGTAGGAGGGTTGTTTTTCCATTTCATGAAGGTAGTTGTTAGACTGTCAAGTCCCTCATAATAGACTTCTAAAGCAGTGGCCTCATCAAACAGCATAAAGAGCCTACAATCGAGTATAGGCATGATAAAACCTGTTGTTAAAAGATGCTATGGGCTCATGGAATTCTCTCTTAACATTGGTGAACTGGAGATAGAGCTCATTGGGACTAATGGGAATCCTAAACTTCTATAGAAATACAGTCTCCAATTCGGTCTTATTCTAAATAGACCTAGTAGGAAAATGATTGTACCAATAGAATGCATCTTCTCCTAAGGAATAAGGAGAGAACCTGCATGCTACATCCTCATGATTAATTCCCCTATCTTTAAGGAAAGTCTGAAATATCTTAATGTGTTTCTCAGCAGTTCTATTGGGGTCATTAACATGGAGTTTGGAACAAAAGTGTTCAGGGTTTTTGGGCATGACATTGTAATTATTGAAAGTCAATGAAGATTGGTTATTAGCAAGGAAAGCCATTGGTGGAGGTGGGAGTGGTAATGGCTGATTTATGACTGGTTGAGGTTGTTTAATGGGAATGTCCTCAGAATTAGCTGAAGGTGAACTTGATGGAGATGAGGATGATGGAGATGATGGGAGTGGCTAATTGGATGAAGATTCTCCTCTTCTCTTGGTAGGACCTAGAAATTATTGAAATTCCTCCTCTCCTGGAGTAGATCTAGTTCTTCTTCAGAATCTTTCAGAAGAGATAGTGGACAAAAATCTATCCAGCTTGCTTATTCAGGCCCTCCTTCTAGCACCAATCTATTGATGGTATTTTCTACACATCAACAACTCAAACAGAATATAATATACTATCTCTCTTGAAAGGTAAATCTCTATTAGCAAGCCTCAAGTGATAACCCCAAGATCTCTAATGTCAACTCTTGAAAATGCATAAACAACTCAGTGATAAGTGTGAAAATGCTTGTAATCACAAAGGGATCTTACTACAAGCAAATATTGAATCCTGAATTTTATCAGATTTCGCAATATGGTGATACTTCCAATCCTAAATCTATCTTGAATGATAAAATAAATAGCAAAAGACAAGGTTTTGAGAGACTTCTAAGATTAAAACTACTCCTAAGATTAACAATGCCAATGGTGAAACACTTGAAATGGACCAATCCCTCAAAACTAATTTTTGCTTGACCCAGATAAATCTACAATCTTACATAAATAGTACAATCTTCTAAGGTATTAAAGATTTTCAAATCATGAACATTCATCCAAATAAACCTTATTGCAATTCAAATGAATAAATTCACAATTGAACTAAGTACAACAAATATAAGGTCTAGGCTAACTTTGCAAAGCAACTAACCATCAACTAGTTGCAAAAAGTATGGACCAAGGATTGCTACAAACACCTCAAGAATCAAACCATAAACACCATTGAATCATATCTAATTCTAATTCTAACATATATCTAATATTTCTCAATCAATCTCAAAAGATAGAACAACAAGAACCATGCAAGATAAATCAACACAAGAGAATTCACCAAGAGTACAATGTCTTCAATTGTATTGAATCACCCAATAATAACAACAATTCTAGTGTTTTGTATTATACCACTTGCTCAAAATAAACTAACTTAAAACTCTAACTCTTGCTCTATATTGCTCAATTCGCTTCAAAAATAAAACTATCTAGCCCTTACAAATGAGGTAGCATGCCAAATTTATAGAAACCCCCAAGATATGTCAGCCTAATTAGGGTTTACAATAAAAGAATGGCCACAAAAAATTCAGCCCAAGAAGTTATAGAATAACATGAAATAACATTCAATGCTTGGGAGTCATCCACGTCAGCCTGGGATCTCCAATGTAATTCGTTCCAATGCATGTAGAGGAGAAGGAAAATAATGGGGAAGCACAAATTTTGATGTAGTATTGCATTAACTACTTCCCCCCTTGTCCTTAGCATGCTCCATCTTATCATGTACCATCAAAACTACCTTGTTCGAGTTGGCCACAGGTGGCATAGGTAAAACCTTAACTCTCCTCTCAAGGGACTTGATATCATCCCTTGATTGCTTTACTATTTTATCCCAATCTACCTTAGTTGTTTGATATTTATCAATCACTGCAATGTAGGAAGTTGCATCATCCAACTGGTGTTTAGTGATAGGGCCCTCATTTACTGGAGAATACACATCTTGCCACCATTTTCTCAACTGCTCCAAGCTAAGATGTTTTGGCACAAATTTATTTCTCCCTGTCATCACTTCAAAGAAGCAAATGCACTTATTGTAAATTTCAGTCAAGGTGTCTTCAATATGTTTCCACTATTTATACGCCTTCTTCAAAGCCTTTTTCCTTATTTGAAAAATTTCAAACCATTCCCAAGGCTCTGAAATTTTTGAGGAAGGAAGAATTCCATCATTTATCAATTTATCCTCAGCATACTCCATGATGGTTTTGGTCTTTTGCAGCAAGACATCCACATCCTCCTTATCCTGAGCTAGCACATTCCTTAACTAATCTATTGACCTCATTGTATTTCCTCTAGTCGAAAGGATGTCCTTGATAGCATAATCTCCCTTGAGTTTTAACCCTTGCAACCAGTTGATTGTAGCATGTGTGATTCTCTTCATTCTTTCCAACTCTGATATTGTTTCTTGTGGTAGAAAACTTGCAGTAGATGATGAGGAGCTGATGGATTATATAAGGGCTTCATCAATTCTTACAAATAATTTTTGAGTTTATCATTTTCCTTCTTCAACTCTTGCTTAGTCTCTACCTCCTTCCTTAGTCTACCCAAGATTACAACACTGGAGCCTTCATACTCTTCAATCTCTTGCTCCATGGAAGTAGGCCCTAGGTTGATAGTCTACACATTGTAGTCACTACCAGTTATATCATCTCTATTCTTATCAGAAGCAGGAGTAGCAATGTGGAACAACCTATTATTCGCTTCATCGCTCTCAATATTTGAGATAACCTTGGATTTCTTCTTTACTTTACCTTTTCCTATATTCATCAATAATTCATCCCAATTTGGAGGAGTATCATCTATAACAATCTGCTTACTCTTTAATTCTTTGTCCAACAAAGAAAGAACTATGGGATCCGACTGCACACTACCCTCTCCAACTGTATCTTGATGATCCTTCAAAGCCTCATGCAAATATTTCCTCCCAGGAGTCTCTTCAACCTTACTCTCTTCTCTCTTGTCATGTTCTTCTTCCTAATTCATAGGTGAAGGAGTCCTAACTGGCATTTCCTCCTTTTGAGGAGATTTATCTTCTTCATTCCTTCCTAAAATTATTCTTCCTCTATATCTTGGTGACTCTCTACCTCTTTGGACTCACCTGGTACATTATGAGCTTCATGGGAAGGAGGATTATCATCATGTTGTTCTGTAGCAGGAGTGACTATAGGATCATCTTTCCTTGGCACATCGTCCTTAGGAGGAGTTCTTAATTTCCTCGTATATAATTGTGTTGTTTCTCCTGAGTTCTCCTCATTTATCATAGATGGGCCAACTTCCCCCCCTACCTTGGAGCTTTCCTTTTCCTCCTGTGATAATATCACTATCCTTCTTCTCTTTGGTATAGAAGCACCAACTACTTTATCTTCCTTCTCAGCCTCATCCTTTTCTGATTTCTTTGTCCTTGAAACATGTTTCCTCTTCTTTGCAATAGGCTTTCTTTTCTTTTCTACCTCCTGCACCTCATCTGCGTGAACATATTTAATCTTTATCTTGAAAGGAGAGCTCACCTTCTCCTTACCCTTGCGATCCTACACAGCCAACTCCTCATAAGTGGAATGAAACTCCAGGTCTCCCATTAGATCATAGGTGCATTGTACACCCTGACTTTCTAGTTCCCACATCTTATGCTTGAGCCATAGCTTTGTATACTTAATCACTAGAGTCATTAGCTATTCTAACTCTGTTTACTATTCCTCCAACTAGTCTATTTGTCCCACCAGTTTATCCTTCACTACCTCATAATCATGGCCCTGAATCAAATCTCTATCATCTTCAACTTGATCCAGAATGGCCTTCACATTATATAGCCATACTAAGTTTACAAGCAACCTGGAAAACTTCTTCCTTCTGATTTCAAATTCATCACTGCAATTGGCCCAGTAGTCCTCTACATCATCTTTGTGGTTGTATTCCCTACTAGCCTTCTTCTATGCTTCACCAGTCCTATCAAACCTGGATCATTTGGAATGAAAAGATAGCCCAATGGTGCTCATTTCTTCTTCAAAAGCATAGGCAGAATTAATAGAAGGGCATGCCTCACTAGTGCCTATCCTCAAAGAAAAATCTCCACCGAATCCAATCTTATGCTTATCCTTCTTCACAATTGCATCAAAATCACATATTTTCCTTGTGACCTCCAGAAGTATAATGTGATCTGTGGGATACCTAGGGAGTCTATATGGAACCCTCTGACAACCATCTATCCTTATATATGAAAAAGTGGGAAATTGTATGAACCAAGCCCTATACCTTTTTATTAACTCCTTGGAACTGTCAAATATCCTTACATGCTCTCCATCTTGGAGCAATCTAGTGATGTACATGGTGAATGCATCATTCACCCTTGTATAGTTTGAGTTACCTAGGTGTAGCTGTGGATAAACCTCATAAATTACATCTTGTCCAAACACACCTCTTGTGCTTAGTCCCTTATATGGATGAAACCTAGCTAAGGCATAAAACATGTAAGAAGTCATTGTGAAGCTCTTATTCTACAAGACGTTACACATATGTTCATGAATCATGGCACTTATAATGCCTGACCGGTGCTAGTTAGTCTTTTGTTCCATCCTCAACATGACATAGAACATCCAATTTTCAAACATTCCTGCACTCTTCAACCCTACCACCCTATTGAGAAGGGTGATAACATCATAGTATTCTTTCTTGAATTGAATAGCTACTTGGGTAACTTTGAAAAGTGGGATTTAGGTTTTTCCAGCCAGGAGTTGATAACTTGTTGGGCCTTGATGGTATCTTCCTCATAAAACTTCTTTTCCACATCCAGATCAAAAGCTACTACATGAGATCTGGCAGGCATGTCAAAGGTCTAGGAAATTGACACAGGATTTAGATTTTCTACAATTATCCTTTGGGGACCAACTATCCTTTGTCTACCCCTATCATAGTGTCTAGCACATTCAAGCAACAATTCATAACACTGCACTGTAGGAGGAAATCAAGCTACATGTGCCAACCTTGATTCCAATCTCCTTTTGTTCAGCAAAGGAAGGTCCTGTGCTGCCATCCTAGTCTTGAATTCTTCATAATCCCATAGTCCAACATTTTTATTAGTTACCTCTATCCAAACAGAAGTAAGCTTGCTCTCAAGAATTCTGGTCTTGATATCCATCTTGATTGTCTCTTCCTAAGAAATAGAGGACCTCTTCGTGCTTGGATCCATCACTTTAGCCTTGGTTCCACTTGTCCCTGCCTTACCTGACTCAGCCTACATTTAGAAAAGAAACCATAATAAAGATCACATGGGACACAAATCAATCAATCACAAATGGCATATTCATCCTTGATATAAGTCCCATGATAAACACAATTCTCTAAAACCTAATAAAAATTAATCATCTCAAAGTTCGGGTTTTCAGTCCTCCCACAGAATCCAGGCCAGAGAGGAATTTCAGAAAATTCCTAGCTAGGTGGATTCTAGCGAAATAAACATCAAAGCACTGAATAATCATTTAATAAACTGTTATTAACTTTAGAAATAACATGATACATCTTTAATAAATTCAAATTGATCATTAAACGCATAATCACCAGCTAATATATCATACTATCCCTCCGCTATTCATTTTTAACAATACTTTAGAGAATTCCGCCCAGGACAAAAATCTGTGAAAACTGCAATGGTCTACGAATTCTAGGTAAATGAAGGGACAAAGGAAACTTTGGTAAAATCTAGAAGGAACAAAAATATGCAAAGAAGACAAAAGTCTAGATCACTACACACTTCGGGAAAACAAAAAGAAAGCAAAGAATCAAGAAATTTTGGTAGCTAAGGAAAACCCGAATGTCAATGTTTTCTCATGACTTCACTCAAATTGATCGAACGATAAAAAATTTAAGGATCTTGGGCCCACGACTAGCTTGATTCAAACCTTCTACAGATCATCTTTAAATTCAAGGCTCATCATAAGGTAAATCAAGAGGAATTGGTGATGACCTAGGCATGAAACCCTAAAATTCTGCCATGAATAGATAGGAAAAGCTTGGACTCGAGTTATGTGTTTGCTAGGTTCATAGAAGGTTCATCGTGGCCTACACAAGCAAGCTCCCTCATCATAAAATCACAAGAAAATATCAGAAACTCACTTGGGATCGTCACTCTAATAGAATCAAATAACCCTAACTCCAAGATGCTCAACGACCAAACATGCAGGAATTCAAACTCCAAGCACACCAAAAATGCTAAAGAAGCATTCAAATTCAACAATCAAAAGCAAGGTAATGAAGACATACTATTGATGAAGTGAAACTCGATTACAACAATAAAATAAAACAATTTTTAGCACCTTAGCAAGCAACAGATGATGCCCAGGAAAATCACCCCTAAATCCAAGAAATCTGTGAATTTAGACACCAAATCAAGCACCTTAGATATAAAAAAAAGAAAATGATAAAGACTTCATGGCATGAAACTCCCCAAAATTGATTAAATACATGCTTAGGAAATTGTACAAGCGAGCATTAATGCATTCGATAAGACAGGCTAAACCAAAACCTAAGAATCTGCTGGGGTGATGGAACTTCAGAGAAATCTGGTCACCATAGAATTTCGTGAAGGACCAAAATCTTTGGACCAAGTGTAAAGCAGTTGCCACCAGGTTTTGAAGGAAACAGGGGAATTCCGCCAGGAGTGGATTTTTCCAAGAGTAGTGAAAAACCCAAAAAATGTCAAAAATTAAGATTTTCAATATACACCAAAGAGGTATCATCAAGGCAAGCAATATAAACATCCAATCACATGCCCAAGGAAGAAAATCCTCAAAATAAAAGGGCCAAAACACCAAGAATTAAAGCAAAGAAGGTTCCTGCTTTCAGCGGGGCGTGTGTGCAAAAAACTACACAACACTATCTTACCTTAGAACACATCTCCACATTGGAACACACCTCAAAAAACCAAGCTCACCCAAAAAACACTTAACCACTCGTGCATTAGCTCCAGAATGAAGGCTAGAGTAGAGAGACCAAAAAATCATCCAGATCACTTTAAAAACATTATATGATGTTCAAAATCATTCTCATACACCATTTTCATAAATTCATGCCCCTTTGTGTTGGCACAAGAAAACAGACTATGAACCCAACATCTCTTGGAAACTCAAAAAACACAGTCTTGAGATAGAACATTGAAAATTAGATTTGTGACACTCCTCAAAAGCTAAAACATGAAATGAGGAAAAATAAAGGGTAAGTGCACAAAGTTGAGTCCACAAAACATGGAAGTTTTTTCCTTAGCCAACAAAATGAAATCAACATTGTAAAAATGGGATCTCATTTAGCTTTAGGATCCCATGCCTAAATGTCAAACGGGATCCCATTTGTTAAATGGTCCCGAACTGATGGACAGGGAACATGATCTCGATTAGTACAAAATGGGATCTCAATTTATAAAAATTGGGATCCTATTTTGTAATGGTATTTATTTTTTAAAAATGCAGAAAACTTCATTTTTCAGTGTGCACGGGATCCCGAGTTTGTGTGAAACAGTGACAACAAAAACCAGCCTCTAGGTATGCCTCCACCCCCATTTTTTTAGCATTTTTTCATTTTTTATTAAAATTTTCAATAGAAGAATTGACTTTAGCATATTTTTTTTAATTTATTTGACGTTTAAAGCATTTTATTTCTTTTAATAGTAGAAATGAGGAATTGTAGAAATAAATGAAAAAATGCAATGAAACTTGAAGATATTGAATAGAAATGGAAAAATGAACCTTGAATTGTATTTTAGAAACAAAATTTAGCATTTGAAACCTAAATTATTTAATCAAACAAAAAAAAAATCATTTGAAAACCCTAATTGAAAGGAAACAAAAAAGCATTTCAAAACCCTAAAATTGAAAATAAATAAAAAAATTGCATTTGGAAACCCTAATCAAGCTTTTTGAAACCCTAAATTCAAATCAAACAAAAAAAAAAGGATTTGAAAACTGTAGCTTGAAATGAAACAAGAAAATTGCATTAAAAACCTAAATTGCTTAGATTGAAACCCTAAATTGAATTGAAACAAAAAAAATTGATAAAACCCTAAATTGAAATCAAACAAATCATTTTGATTTTGAAAACCCTAATTTTGAGCTCAAGAAAATTCATTTGCATTGCTTAAATTTTTTAAATTTTATTTGCATTGTATGGAGAAAACAATATGTTAAACTTTAGTTTCAATGTTAAATTATAATTAGATTAGAAAACAATATGTTAAAGAATAGTTACAATTCATAAATTTAATTAATGTTTGTTTGCAAATTTAGTTAGCAAATTCATAAATCCAAGGGTACAATCCATTTCCACTTGTCACTTAATTACATAATATTAAACATTCATTTCTATTTTATGTTTTGATCTCTCTTAGTCATGCCTTGTTTCCATTTCTTGTTTGTATGTGTTGTTTGTTGTCTTTTGAAAATCTTAACCCTCATTCTAGTCAACTACTTGTTAATTAGGCTTCTAGTTTAGTCTAAAATCTCAATTTTTGCACTAGTTACCTAGACACTAAAAGAATCTAAATATTTTTCTTTTCTTTCTTTTAGGTTCTTTCAATTCCAAACAATCAAAAATAAAATACTTGATTCGACATTAACTAATTTTATATTATACATTTTATATCATAAAATTCATTTAAGTGTGAAATATTAATGAAAAAAATGTTAAATAAGGGTATGTGCAGGATCATCATGGAAAAAATAGGCCCTTAAGTGGCAAAAAATTCAAAAAAAATCAGAGTTAGGAAACTTGAAGTAAAAATTTGAATAATTTATCTATATTATTTCAAAAATGTGTAAGAATAGAATCTGTAGAAAATTGAATGTAGTTTCTAAACTACTAGGTATGTTTAAAATATATATATATATTTGGTGAAAATTTTAAATTTCAATGTAGTGGTACTTAAATTTTAGGGAAAAAATAAGAAGTAGGTGTTTATCTAACCACCCTAACCACAATAAAATGATAATATTTTTTATAAGATTTTAGATATAAGTAGAGGACTCATGCCCCAATGTGATGCATATTTTTTTGTAATTTTTTTCCAAGTAAATAATTAATTATGAATTTTTTATTACAACTTTTTAAAAAATATAAAAACTCGTATGTCTAACCACCTTAACTTGGTCAAAACTTCATAAAATTCAAAAAAAAATTTAATCCTATAGTATACGAAGCATAGAATGTGACGCATGTTTTGGATTCAAAAAATATGATACCATTTGAAAGATATAGATATTTTTCAATCAACCTATCAATTAGGACTTTAGTCATAATTTGAATAGAAAATGAATAATAATTACTTATTAAATTAAAAGTGAAGCATAATTTATATCAGTGGAAAGTTGAGAATCTCCTTTAAAAACCCTTTTCGTTTCATCAATTTTGGGTAAAAATATAGTCGTCAGCCACATACCCATCATATTGCCACTTTTTGGCCCATCATGATCCTGCACATACCCATTAAATAATCTTCTATTCAATTAAAAAAATATACATCAAACTCAATCTTAATAATCCATAATTATATGTTTCTATTATGAAAATAGTCAATCTATTCATAAAATCAAAAATATTTATAAACTAGGCACTAACTTGCAAGTCCATTATTCCAAGGGCCACCCAAACTTCACCCTAAGTTCACTAAACCCTAAACCCTGAACTCTAAAATCTAAACCCTTAACACTAAAGCATTCATTTTGTCCCAGGACCTTAAAATGAAATTTGGTTGCCTTAGGCAACTCCACCAAATTTTATTCCCTTAAGCCATGTCATTTTGTCATAGGACCTTACTACAAAGATCCCTTAAACCATCCTATTACCCTAAACCCTAAAGACATCATTTTTTCCTAGGCCCTTAATGAAATTTGGTTTCCTTGGGCAACACCACCAAATTTTATTCACTTGAGCCATGTCATTTTGTCCTAGGATCTCACTAGACATAGATCCCCTTAAGCCATCCTATCACCCTAAATCATAAATTGATGTCTTAAGGGGTCTTAATATGACATTTCTTAAGGGTATCAAAGAAGTTCTCAAAATTTGGTGAAGTTTCCCAAGGAAACCAAATTTAACAATAATAAGATAGTGAAAGATTATAATATGAATGAGATAAATCATGATCTAAGTTGGTCAGTTGAAACAAGAACTATCTCAATCAACTGTTCCACAAGAAAATGTTCTTCACTAGCTTGCAAATCCATTATATTCCAAGGGACAACAAAACTTCACCCTAAGTTCCCTAAACCCTAAACCCTAAACACTAAAGAATTCATTTTGTCCTAGGACCTTAAAATGAAATTCGGTTGCCTTAGACAACTCCACCAAATTTTATTCCCTTAAGCCATGTAATTTTGTCATAGGATATTACTACATAGATCCCCTTAAGCCATCCTGTTAACCTAAACCGTAAAGACATCATTTTTTCCTATGCCCTTAATGAAATTTGCTTGCCTTAGGCAACATCACCAAATTTTATTCACTTGAGCCATGTCATTTTGTCCTAGGAACTCACTAGACATAGATCACCTTAAGCCATCCTATCACCCTAAACCGTACATTGATTTATTAAGGGGTCCTAATATGAAATTTCTTAAGGGGATCAAATAAGTTCTCAAAATTTGGTGAAGTTGCCTCAGACCTTAATGAAATTTGGTTTCCTTGGGCATCTTCACCAAATTTTATTCACTTAAAAACCATGTCATTTTGTACTAGGACCTTACTACATAGATCCCCTTAAGCCATCCTATTACCCTAAAACCTAAATCCTAAACTCTAAACCGTAAACCCTATAACATTCATAAATTGTCTTCTATTAATAGTTAATTGTATTTTCATTCAAGTAACATGCCTTAGACATAAATGAGGCTTACATATTTTATCATTTGTATTCAATTAGTCCATTTATATTGAATGGTTTAAGGGTATTTCCTAAACATGTATCTTGTTGGAGTTGTGCCTCAACTTGCTGGCTTGTATCTCTATTCAAGTCTTCATTGTCAGCCGATCGTTGGAGTTCCTAAGTCTGTAACCTTGTCATGGAGTTTGAAAGTTTTGAAATTTCTTGACTGGCTGATTCTCTTCGACTTCATCAAATTAAGACATGTGGCAGTTGCCCATGATTTCGTGATCACTAAAGATCGTGTGATTTCTAATCATGCAGTAGCATGCAACCATTGAGATCAAACAATCAAAGTATTTCCCTTATTCTTTTGGCTTTACCGATTAATACATGTGGCAGTCACCCACGATATCGTGATCAACCAAAGCAATGTGGTGAGGTCATCGCAGGATAGCGGGGAATGGCTGAGATCAGACAAGCTGATGGATGTGGGGACCACTTGGAATTTTGGGGGACTTGTTGAGAATATTGTTGATTCCCAGCTTGATTATCCAGAAATGCACAAGAAGTGGACATGTGTCATGGTAGAGACCACGAGGAATAATCAACAGTTAGATGTGATGAACTTCAGTGTAACCTCTTGCCGATGGTTTTCCTCTCGCCGACGGGTATGAACATCGATATGACATAAAGGTTCTAAAAGACTCTTAGTGATAGCAAAACTCTTGCCGATGGTTTTGTGATCAGGCATTGTGGCATCGGGGAGAAACAGTTAGTGTCTCATCGACATGCGATTCTGTTTGAACTTCTTTGACTGAATGTCTATCTGACGTGGTCTGTTTTGAACCAATGAGCAAAGTGGAATGTAAACCGTTGGAATTTGAACAGTTGCAACCATTCTTGTGTGAAAGATGAATAGTTTGTGAGGGAAAATGACTATGTTCTGAAATGATCAAATGGTGAATTTTGTTCGATGGAGCAGAGTTGTTCAATACTGAACACAGATTTGATCTGAGTGAATCCATTGTATATTTTCTGAGAGCATTGTGAGATTAATTTTTTGTACAAGATTGATCAGTGAATGTTGTTGTTAATTTGACATTAGAAAGTGAAGTTCAATCTCTATATGTAATTTTAAGTACTGTAATACAAAGAGGCTTTTCTTGGTGTGGTGGGTTTTTTTCTCGTAAGGGTTTTCCCACGTAAATCTGGTGTCCAATTGTGTATGAGTTCACTTCTCTTTTTTTGTTAATTCTTTTCATGTGTATCTTATTGAACTGTAATTGTAAAATTTAAAGACATCTATGCATTCTTCCCTGAGTTTTTGACATTAGGAGAGTTTGTTCCACACCTAAGCTTTCCTTACAAGTGGTATCAGAGCCTGGCCAGTTGTGTTATCCTTGTGGGTATGTTGGGTTTTTTGTGTCAATTTTGTTCAGTGGGAGTCTTGTAGAAGTCTGGTAATTTGAATTACATATTAAGATGGAAAGCACGTCAGGAAAGATTGAAATTGAGAAGTTAAATGGCAGCAATTCTGAGTTGTGGAAACTTAAAATGGAAGATTTGTTGGTTGACTGTGATCTTTGACTTGTTGTGTCTATAACAAAACGTATAGGCATGAAGCAAGAGGACTGGGACCTTGCAGATCGAAAATCAAAGGGGCTTATAAGGCTCTGTTCAGCAGACTTTATTCTTCTAAATGTTCATGAAGAAAAGACTACATCTTCTTTGTGGAAAAGACTGGGAGCTATTTATTAGGGCAAGTCCTTGGTGAATAAGTTTTTCTTGAGGAAGAAGTTGTACTCTTTGAAAATGCAGGAAGGAGCATCTGTTGTTGATCATTTGAATGCTTTCAACATGTTGATTACTCAGTTAGCATCTATGGGTGTGAAGATTGATGAAGAAGATCATTGTATGCTATTGTTATGTTCTTTTTCCAGATTCTTGGGATCACTTGGTGATGGATATTGGGAGTATGACATCCACTTTTAAGATGGAAGATGTTGTTTCTTCTTTGTTATCAGAAGAGATGAGAATAAAATCTTCTAAGATGGCGAAGGAGGCTCTTGCTGTTAGAGGCAGATAGAAAGAAAAAGGAAAGAAGAAGGACAAGAAGTCCAAATCGAAATCAAAAGGGAGATCAAAGTCTCCTGGAAAGAAGTCTAAGGTGAAGTGTTGGAATTGTGGGCAACCTGGTCATGTTCGAAAGGATTGTAAAGAGGAGAAAAATAAGAAGAAGAAGAATTCTTCTGACAATGATTCTTCTTAAAGTGATGTAGATGCCTTCATTGCAGCCTTGGCTACACAGGCATCAGATGATGTTTGGCTGATTGATTCTAGAGTATCTTTCAACATGACATCTCATAGAGATTGGTTCACTAAGTATGAAAAATATGATGGTGGAAGGGTGTATTTGGCAATCGATTCATCTCTGGAAATAGTTGGTCATGGAAGAGTCATAATTTAATTCCCTGAAGGAAGAGTGAAGGGAATCAATGATGTAATGCATATACCAGGTCTGGCTCGAAATCTACTTTTTGTTAGTAAGTTGAACGATGTTGGAGTGTGGGTCATGTTCTCTAGAAATGGTTGCAAGATGACTAGAGGCTCAATGGTGCTAGCAAGGGGTGCTTGAATTGGTACCTTGTATAAGCTGGATGCACATGTTGTGCAATGCAATAGTGTCTCTATAAAGTCATAGAAGGCTACTCATGGATAAAATGAGGAAAATGTTCCTGATATTGCAAACTCTATGGAAGTTGAACTTCCAATAGAAAAGACTATGCTCTGGCATCATAGGCTTGGCCACATTGGTGAAAAAGGCTTAAAAACCTTGAAGAATAAAAACATGGTTGAAGGGCTTGATGACTGTAACCTTGAATTCGAGTTTTGTGAGCACTGTATATATGGTAAACAACACCATGTTTCATTTTACTCTAGTCCTCATAAATCTTCTAGTTTACTTGATTATATACATTCTGATGTTTTTGGTCCAGTAAATGTTCCTTCTTTGTCTAAATCAAGTTATTATGTATTGTTCATTGATGATTATTCAAGAAGGGAATTTGTTTATTTTTTGAAAAGTAAATAAAAAGTGTTTAGTCATTTTAAGGAATTCAAAAACCTTGTGGAAAATCAAACTGGAAGGAAAATAAAATGTTTAAGGACTGATAATGGCAGTGAGTTTTGTTTTGATGAGTTTGAAAGGTACTGTAAAGATCATGGGATTAAAAGACATAAAACTACACCCTACACTTTGCAACAAAATGGAGTTGTTGAAAGGTTCAATAGGATAGTGATGGAAAAATCATGGAGTATGCTAAGCAGTGCTAGCTTGGAGGAAAATTTTTGGGTTGAGGCAATTGTAACAACATGTTACTTAATAAACCATTCTCCTAATTCATAATTCCACTCTTGTTGAGAAAACATGTTTGGAAGCATGGTCTGGAAAGAAGCCCTCTCTAAGACATAGTCGTGTCTTTGGTTGTGAGGCATATGCATATGTGCCAAATGAAAAAAGGTCTAAATTGGAAAAAAAAGGTTTTTAAATGTATTTTTATTGGTTAAAATGCTGGCATAAAAGGATACAAGCTTTGGAATCCTGATACAGAGAAGGTTCTATACAGCATAAGTGTTATTTTTTGTGAGTTGAAGCCTTCTACATTGGATCTGCAGTCAGAGAAAAAATCAGAGAATAAAAAGGATGTAGTTGAAATTCCTCTGACACCAGATAAAGAGGAATTGAAAATTTAAAATGTACTTGAAACTGAGGAGAGCTCAAGTAGTTCTGAGAGTTCTGAAGAAGAAGAACAACCTCAACCTCAGCCAATGAGGAGGTCAACATGTGAAAGAAAGCAACCTGATAGGTATGGGTTTTCTTTATTAGATTCTACTTATTCCTATGCTTTAATTTCTAGCACTAATGAGCCTAGGACTATGAAAGAGGCATTTAGAATGTCTGATTCAAACTCTTTGTTGGAAGCCATGAATGAAGAAATGGCATCATTAGAAAAAAATGATACTTGGAGTTTGGTGTCCTTGCCTGAAGGAAAAAAAGTTGTTGGCTGCAAATGGGTATTTAAAAAGAAAATTGGTCTGGATGGCAGTGTGGAAAAGTATAAAGCAAGGTTGGTTACGAAGGGGTATTCCCAGGTAGAGGGAATTGATTATGGAGAAATATTCTCTCCTGTAGCTAAGCTAACATCCATCAAATTTCTTTTGTCACTTGCAATAGCGTATGACTTAGAGATTGAATAGATGGATGTGAAGACAACATTTCTTCATGGTGACCTTGAAGAAGAAATTTATATGTCCCATCCTAAGCACTTCGTGGAAAAAGGTAAAGAAAATCTGGTTTGCAAGTTGAAAAAATCTTTGTATGGATTAAAACAATCTCAAAGGATGTGGTACCAGAATTTTGACACTTTTGTTTTGTCATTGGGATTTGTAAGATCAAAATCTAATCATTGTGTGTACTACACAGCTGAAAATGATCGTGTTCTTATTATTGCTCTCTATGTTGATGATATATTGTTCATAGGCAATAGTAAGTTAATGATTTCTGATCTAAAATCCCAGTTTTCTGCAAAGTTCAAAATGAAAGATCTTGGTGCAGCCAGGTATATTCTGGGAATGGAAATAACTAGGGACAAGAAGAGTATAAAACTTTGGCTTAGTTAGAGTAAGTATATTAATACTATTCTAGAAAGATTTTGTATGACTGAGTGCAAGTAGCTAGTTGTTCTAGTTTTGTAGGGAACGAAGCTATCTATTGAAGACTATCCAAAATCTCCTACTAAGATGGAGGACATGACCAAAGTTCCTTATGCTAGTGCAGTTGGTAGTTTAATGTATGCAATGGTCTGTACAAGGCCAAACATTTCCCAAGTAGTGGGAGTACCTAGTCGCTTTATGGAAAATATTGGAAGGACACATTGGGATGTTGTGAAAAGAGTGTTTAGATATTTGAAGGGCACTTCAGAATATGCTTTGTGTTACCATAGAAATTTGGTTCAATCATAGAGGACTCTCAGCATTCAAGGCTATGTGGATTTTTATTGGGCAGGGGACATTGATAGCAGAAGATCCACCAGTGGATATATTTTCATGATGAATGGTGGTGCAGTTAGTTGGATGAGTAAGCGGCAGGCTATAGTCACTTTGTCCACTATAGAGGCATAATACATGGAAGCAACACATGCCTGTAAAGAAGCAATCTGGTTAAAACGTTTGTGTTCTAACATTGGGTTTGATGCAGGGAAAATTACAATTTACTGTGACAGTTAGAGTGTTATTTGTTTGGCAAAAAATCCTACTTTCCATGCCAGGATGAAACATATTGATGTCTAGTATCATTTTGTTCGAGATATGGTGGAGGATGGAAAGGTCTCTTTAGAAAAAGTGGATACTCTAGAAAATGATGCAGATGCATTGATGAAACCAGTGAGCACAGATAAGTACAAGTGGTGTGCCAGTTTAATGGGCCTTGGATCCCATGACCTTCATTAACTTAGAGTTTGAAGGAAGCCAGTAAGTCTTTGTCAAGTGTGAGATTGTTGGAGTTGTGCCTCAACTTGTTGGCTTGTATCTCTGTTCAAGTCTTCATTATCAGTCGATCGCTAGAGTTCCTAAGTCTGTAACCTTGTTACAGAGTTTGAAAGTTTTGAAATTTCCCAACTGACCGATTCTCTTCGGCTTCATCAGATTAAGACACATGGCGGTTGCCTGTGATTTCACGATCACTAAAGATCATGTGATTTCTAATCACACGGTAGTGAGAAACTATTGAGATCAAATGATCAAAGTATTTCCCTTATTCTTTCGGCTTTACCGATTAAGACACGTGGCAGTCACCCATGATATCGCTATCAACCAAAGCAATCTGGTGAGGTCATCGTGGGATAGCGGGGAATAGCTGAGATCAGACAAGCTGACGGATGTGGGGACCACTTGGAATTCTCAGAGACTTGTTGAGAATATTGTTGATTCCTAGCTTGATTTTTTGGAAATGCACAAGCAGTGGACACGTGTCATGGTAGAGACCACGAGGAATGATCAACAGTTAGATGCAATGAACTTTGATGTAACCTCTTGCCAATGGGTATGAACATCGATATGACATAAAGGTTCTAAAAGACTCTTAGCGATAGCGAAAATCTTTCCGATGGTTCTATGATCAGGCATTGTGGCATTGGGGAGATACGGTTAGTGTCTCACCAACATGCGATTCTATTTGAACTTCTTTGGCCGAATGTCTATCTAACATGGTCTATTTTGAACTAATGAGATAAGCGGAATGTAAACCGTTGGAAGTTGAATAGTTGTGACCATTCCTGTGTGAAATATGAATAGTTTGTGAGGGAAGATGACTATGTTCTGAAATGATCAAATGGTGAATTTTGTTCGATGGAGCAGAGTTGTTCAATACTGAACACGAATTTGATCTGAGTGAATTCATTGTATATTGTCTGAGAGCATTGTGAGATTAATTTTTTGTACAAGATTGATCAGTGAATGTTGTTAATTTGACATCAGAAAGTGAAGTTCGATCTCTATATGTAATTTTCATTATTGTAATACAAAGAGGCTTTTCTTAGTGTGGTGGGTTTTTCTCCCGTAAGGGTTTTCCCACGTAAATCTGGTGTCCAATTATGTATGAGTTCACTTCTATTTTTCTGTTAATTCTTTTCATGTGTATCTTATTGAACTGTAATTGTAAAATTTAAAGACATCTCTGCATTCTTACTTGAGTTTTTGACATTAGGAGAGTTTGTTCTGCACCTAATATTTCCTTACATATCTTACATTTTGAAATTACAAATCTAATGCAGGTTCACTCATATCTTAGAGATCACATGGATCGATTCAATAATATTCACAATCCACCTCCGTGCCATCCATCTCAACCACCTTCACCTCATAACCCCCCACCTCCACCACCTGAAATCGATGGTGCTTGTTTGCAAGCATGAATCAATTCCAATGTTAGAACCATCCAAGATCAAATCAACATTATTCAAAATGAAGAATGTGTCGCACCACTTGTGAGGATGATTGCATCTAGGATGCAAACCATTGTTGATGTTGTCAAGGCTATGGATGGGATCTTAGATGAGCATCGACAATAGCTAGAGGAGAGGAAAACTTTAAATTCTAAAAAGGAAAACACAAAGAAATGAAGAGATGTAGTAGAGAGCCAAAATAGTTTCTAAATTAAGACAATGATCTTAAATAGTTATGAATTTATGAATTTTGGTTCGATGGATATTTTGTGTGATGAATTTATAAATTTGGTTGGATGGATATTTTTAGTGATGTGAATTGATAATTTTGGTTCTAGATGGATATTTTTAGTGACATGAATTTATGAATTTGGTGGAATTTATGAACTTATAATGATGAATTGATAATAGTATATATTTTATGACTATCTACTAGATCATGATTTTTCCTGTGTGAAAATTGTAATATATATATATGTGTGTGTGTGTGTGTTAGACATAAAATGAGCTTTTTGTGAATATTTCAAGTTTATTTTCTAGTATGTATACATGTATTAAAATTGCACATAGTTTTGAAATTTTGAAATTTGTATGTATGTACATAGTTTAGTTTAATGATCTTAATATATGTATGCGCATCCTATTTAAACAAATTTTCATGTGTGTTTCAAATTTAACTATTTCTTGTAATTTTTTAAGTTTGTATGTTAATTTTGTATAATTTGATGTATGTGCACACTTATATCTCATATCATGGATGATTTTAGCATTGATGATATCATCAATCCACCACCTCAGCCACCTCCACCTCCCCCTCCACCTAATATGCCACCTCCAGCACCTATTGCATCTAATGAGGCTCACTTGCGAGCACGCATAAATGATCAGGTTGCATCCATACAAGATCAAATCAATGATATGCAGAGTCAAGCATTGATTCCACCACACGTGAGAAATGTTTTGGATGCCATCGAGACCATTGATTCTAATCTAGATAGGCATTGACAAGACAGAGAACAGATGAGATAATTTTATGATGACAGTCTCTCTTATAAACAAATTTTAGACCTTAAAATAATGAAATCCCACCTAGCCCCCTACTTTCTCAACCATGTTACTTGACAACCCATTGCTCCCAATAAATCTAGAATATCCATGAGGTGGTGCATACATCCATAGATGAGTGCACATTTTCAGGATCGATGGTATATGCTTTTTGATAGTCCACTACACGCTAATTGGGAGTGCCAATTGTATTTTTTGAGGAAACTGTATGCCGAGTTTTTTATGGGGAAAAATCCCAATTATTTTGATTTTAAATCATTTCAGGGTGTTGGTGACGACATTCCACAATAGAGGTTAGGGGCAAGGGTTGATCCCCTATTCCTTGTGTATGTGCAACCCCTTGTTGGTGCTCCTGGTCCTCCCATTCCCGCACCTGTGCATCATCAAGTTGTGGTATCAACATTAGGATCCCTTAATACACTCACAAGAGACCTTGATCAACATTCTTCTATGATAGCGGGTATGGAGCATAGAGACGATGATGTTAGAGGATTGTTTTATGGATTTGGTCCAAGTACCACTCCAGGAGTGTCGAGGCCTATCCCACATGTATGTACTAGTTGTCATCAAATATGTTATAGACCTAATGAAGCCACACCTAGTTTAGGTGGATGTGGAGATTTTGGTGGTTCATCTGGTCGCATTAGTTCATTTATAGAGTTTCTTATAGTAGACCATCACCCTGTGGACACTGCGACACAAGTATAAATATGCATCTACATGTTCATTTTATAAGAATTTTGATGAATGTATATATCAAAGAAAAGTTTGCAATACATTTTAACAATCAAACTATTTGGTGTACAAATGAAACTAATGATGGGGCAATCATCCATTCCATGAGTACATACATTGACACCAGTTGTACTTGGAAACCCTTATGGGGTATTTTGAATTTTTTTTTATAAATTATATATGAAATGATTTTTAACTTGAGTTTTAAATTTATAATTGAATCACATATATGTTTAAAATATTTATGTTGGTTTAGGTGATTCAATCAACTTCCACGTCGATTCCAACCAAGGGGTTTTCAAGCACTCCTCCACTATCAGGCATTGCAGATCAAGAGTAGGTACATTTATATTGTAAATTGTTTAACTTACATTAGTATAGTTACAATTATGAATTTTGAATTCACTATATGTGAAATGTGCATGTACACTTGTAAATATTATCAGTGTTAAATGTCTACATGTATTCCTAGGTTGATACCACAATGAGAATGGGCATCGGGAAAACATTAGATGTTGCGGCTACTCGTGAGGCCTCTAATTTTTAGGTTGTTTAAAAAAAATTCTACACAAAATGTGCAAACTTGATATATATATATATATATATATATATATATATATATATATATATATATATATATATATATATATATATATATATATATATATATATATATATATATATATATATATATATTTACCTAATTCAAGTATACATGCTTTTAATTTGATCTTGTAGGACTTTGTTAGTGCGACTTTCAGCCCTAACCCATACATAGTTACACCTCCAGTAGGACATGCAGAGTAGGCTCCAAATCAAATGGTAATTTAATTTTTTTATTATATTTAAAGTCAATTATAAATTATATATTCTGAATATAACTTTAATTTTAAATTTTAAAATGAATATATATAATATGAGCTAATAAATGTTTTAAATTCTTTTTCTTTTATAGCATGAGACACATTTTGTAGTTGAGCATCTACAAACAGGTCCTGGAGAAGAGGGTTCACAACCTTAGAATACAGTACAATTAAAATATGATAAATTATAAATTAAATTGAATTAAATCATTTTTAATTGTAGACTTACATCTAATTTCAACTTTCTTTGTTTTGTTTATGTAGATTGATTCAGAGAATTTAGAGGTTTCTTTAGGTGCACCAGAGCATCCATACCTAGATATGATGGTAATTTAATTTTATGATGAATTATAAATTAAATTGTCATTAAATCATTTTTCATTGTCTTACATTTGATTTCATCTTTCCCTTGTACAAAGTGCTTCAGGTCATCCACATAGTCCACATGGTGTGAAGAGGTCTCTTGATTATAGAGACAATACATGACCTAGAAACATGATTTTATGGGTTATATTTGTTTATTTCATGGACTACATTTCTAGTTTCTCATGTACTCTATTGGACTTTATATTTAATGGCTCAAGTACTTAGTTGGACTTTACTTCATGGGTTGTACTTTGATGGACTATATTTCATGTGCTTAATATATTGGTTTCATGCAATTAATATGTTACATAAATTATGGACTTTATTATTGTTTGAAATTTTAATTTACACATGTACATTTATTCATTTTATGTTCATAGTCAAGACATTAATATAGGATAGTAATGTGAAATTAAATATAAATATGAAATTAAAGTTGAAATTAATAGGGCATTCAATAATTAATGTGAAATTAAATATAAATACGAAATTAAAGCTGAAATTAATAATATATTCAATAATTAGCGATAATTAGTCAATGAAATTATTCAATTCATGTCAATCAATAATTAGTCAATAAATCATAATTTACAAACAAAAGCAATCCGTTTATATACCAGAAAGGATAAAATTTTAAGAAAAAAACAATACCATATATATTAAGTGATATTAACAAGTATTATAAGTTTTAGGGTGAGTCATCATAACAAATGATACAATTAAGTATAATATTTAGGATATGTGCTAATACGACATGTCTCAAGGGGATGTCTTAAGGGGTCCTAATATGACATCTTAAGGGGATGTCTTAAAGGGTCCTAATATGACGTCTTAAGGGGATTTCTTAAGGGGTCATAATACGTCTTAAGGGGATGTCTTAAGGGGTCATAATATGTCTTAAGGGGATGTCTTAAGGGGTCTTAAGGGGATGTCTTAAGGGGTCATAATACAATGTCTTAAGGGGATATCTTAAGAGGTTATATTATCTAGGATATGTGAATCCACCTTCACGTCTTAAGGGGATGTCTTAAGTGGTCATAATACAACAGACCTTAAGGATATAATTCATTTAACAATAATTTATGCATGATATTTAATGATTATACAATCAAATATAAAGTTTCAAAGTAGGAAAACATGCACATTTAACAAACAAAATATATAGAATATCAATTTTGATACATAGAAGTACATAGAGTACATAATTGTGTATGTACATGTATTTGTAATTTGTACAAAATATTTAATTCTGTAAGTATGTATGTACATATATGTCATGTCAAAATAATGTTTACAAAATTTGGATATGCCATCTCAAGAACATCTCAAACTCGTGCCCAGAATGTAGTAGGTCTGCACACCACCTGATATCAAAAAAGTACAAGAAATATCAATGAAATCATCAAAACATACATATTTTAATTTATATAAAACTATCTATATGTACACAACTCAAGTACCTGTATTTAAAATTATTCCACACATGTGTGTAGGTTGAATCCAGGCATCCTCTCCTTTTTGTTTCAAAGTATGAGATCAATGAAATGATGACTTAAGGATACAAAAAAGGATAATAAATAAATTTTAACTATTAATGTACAAGCAATATCAATATGTAATCAAAACATGTATTTAAATATAATTTAACTAATAATTACTTGTTTTTACCAAGTATTACAGGTGTCTAGGTTGAATCTACATGGATTAGATCATTTTTCTGATTATGGCTTAAGGATCTATAAAAGGAAAATTTAAATCAATTTCAACTAATAACACACTTGACCAATATCGAAACATGTATTTAATCTAGATTTAAAAGGACAATATAAAACTAAAACTATATTTACCTATATTTACTTATTCCATTGTACCATCTACATCCTCTCTTTTTTGCAATGCATCTATGATTGTCTCATACTCTTCCATAGAAATTTTCCATAGCACTTTATTTGCAGGTCTTCCATGATACCGATCTAGTTTTATATTTGTTGCCACCATCAAATGTGAATAATGTATAATTTTTTTATGTGTTTCATAATCTTTGAATGCATGTAGACCATTCTTCCTTTCCAGGTATTTTTGTAGCCAAGTGGAAACAACCACCACTAATCCTATTGGAAAACATGAAAACCATCATCAAATAAGTTCTCAAAATTTTCTTAAGGGGATCAAAGACTTGTTCTAAAAAATTGCTTAAGGGGATCAAAAACTTGTTATCAAAATTTTCTTAAGGGGGTGTCTTAAGGGGATCACCGTACCTATTGGATAATGATAGCCATCATCATCTTCTTGAGGTTCTATTAACTTATTTTTAGTCTCCACACAACGATCCAACCAATATTATGTTTGCTCTTCATTCCCCTCAGGTGCAACAACAACATACACATGTCCTGCAAACAAAAATTGATTTAATAACTTGCGCATATCCATATAAATGATTTAGTATTACAAAATAATTTGAATTAAATTTCCTTCTTCTACAAGGTCTAAAACATGGTCATAGTCTTCAGATGCAAACACTTGATCATTTTCTTCAATAGTTCTTTCATATTCATCATGTTCTTATGCAGGTGTCAACAATCTTTGCTCCCATTGTTCAACCCATTCTATATTTTCACATGCTTCCCAATATCTTGAGATAAAAAACTAGAATAAACATGCAAGCTCCCTTGTCTAGATATTCCATGTGCTTGTTGTCAAACTCCTAAATGAATGCCATTTAGTAGATCCATTGATTGTCTCATAGTCAACTCTAGGTACAATGTTCTCTTCTTCAACCAACCAAAAGAATCAATGAACTATAGAGTACTCACTCGAAATAGGTGCAAATAATCTTGTATTACACTAATCCACAATCCCACATGCATCTTTACATTTTACTGCATCCTCAAATTTTAATTGTTCTATAACAAGAATTCTTTTGACAAACGCACCAGCTCCATCATGTTCTCCTTTACCATGCCCAGCTTAAAAAAAAAATCCATATATGTTGGACATTAAGTTCCTTGTGAACTGTAATTAACCAATAGAACATTCGAGCATTCTTGAACTACCCCGTACAATTATCTAACCATATGAGGTGTTCGTTCATTTGGATTCCTCTTTCTCTTAAATTTCTATAAAATATACTAAAATAGTATTGAACAAACTCTGATGAGTGTAATCAGTTGTCACTCAAATAAAAATGATACTCCCTCAAAAAAATTCTATCATCCTCAGTGTTATCATCTACATGTCTATAAACAATATGGACACACATAGCTACTTGCACTAAATTATAATACTGTGATTGAATTCCCCCTTGTGAAGCTAGAGTATAATTTTCTACAAAATCAATTACTAAAAGTATTGTACCAATTGGAAATTTGTTTCTACATGCGCGAAATTGGCCATCAAGCCATCAAACATGTTGAGAGTGCATGACATATTTTGGTACAATCTTATTCTTAAATTCACTCATGAATGCATTCACACTAACTTTTTTTGTAACTAAATCACAATTCTTTCATATTTTTCCATCTTTTAAAGAATAGTGAACATTCTTAAATATTTTAACATCTACTAATTGTTGTCCAAAATCATTATCAACACTTTCATGCATTCAAATTCTTAAGAGTGAAATATTTCCACAGTCAATGCATTGTCTAGAAATAGAAGAACTTAAATAAAACAATTTACCATTAGATCTTTCACAAAACAAACCTGAAATAAACTCCCTTATTACTTCAAGTGGCATATTAATACCATATTCCTATATAATCATGTTAGTATGCAAGGTACAACATATATATCGAAAAACATCATAAAAATAACGAAATTCAACATTTATTTTACAACAAAGATATTTGCTGCTTATTAATTTTTACATACCAGGGTTTACATTTTTCAAAAGACCTTTGAATTATTTTAATATTACTAGGTAACACTAAATCACCACAAAATTTTCTATAAAATTCAGTTTGTGTTGTATCTACTAGGTGTTTTGGGTGAGGATCGCAAACTTTGGACCCCACCCTTAATTTTAAAACATCTCTAGCATTAGATGAAACCCTAGTATTATCATGCCAATATTTTTTGATCAAAGATTTAATTTCAACATTTAATTTCATATCAGACCTCGGGACTTGACCACTAAAACTCCAACATTTTTTCATAGGATCATTTTCTATACTTTCTCTTCTTTTTTCCACTTTTAGCAATGTTTTAGGATGTATTTTTAAAAATTCACTAATATTGCTTACCATTCTTTTATTCAAAGTTGATTTATTAACTATAGCAGTTGTTATAGCTCTTCTTGTTGCATTTTTATCCTTAGATCAACTATTTTTCCCAATATATTGAATGGCACTAGCAATAGTAGACATAACATGTTTTAATGATTGAGCTTTTCTTTTTGGTTTAGCAAAAAAGCCTAACCCTTTCATTATTTTCCTCATTTTTTGTATTCTCATAAATTGCATCATTAGTTGACATTGAATTGAATTTTTTTTACAATAAAATAATTTGTTGTATATTTTATTCACATGTGTTTTTATTTTCCTCCAAGAAATTTGACCAAGAAGATTATCGAAAAACACCACTTTCAATTTTTAAAAAAGTATTTTCATTAAATTCAACATCACATTCTAGATTTTCATCTTCATCTTCATTTTCATTTTCATTTTCAACTTCAAAACGATTTACATTTTCATCTTCATTTTCATCAACAAAATGGTTTCCATTTTCATTGACATCAACAAAACGGTTTTTGTTTTCATTTTCAACAAAAGGATCATTCACAGTTTCATTTTCAACAAAAGGATCATTCTCATTTTCATTTTCAACAAATTCTATAAAAGTTTCATCTCTCTGAATATTATCAATTTCAACATCATTAAGTCCAACATCTTGTAAAACTTCTACATATGAATTTACCATTTCACTAACATGTGGATTTGAAGACGTACCTAGATTTGTGCATATTGAAACATTCTCCATAGCATTGAAAGAGTGATTTGAAGACATAGTAGGACTTGCTTGTATAATCACATTCTTCTCCAAATTGACTTCTTGCAAATTAGCTTCATCTACAACCATGGTCTCCTCAATGTTTTCATCTTCAATAGTTGTCGAATTGGATGCTCCCCAATCATTCATTGATTTAATTCTCATTGTTCTTTCTCTTTCTCTTTGTCTCCTCTTTTTTTGCTTCAATTTCTTCAGGAGTCAATGTCTTCCTCCTCTTATTATGAGCTTTATCTCCCATGATTATAAAATTCTCAAGCACAAATGAATGTCAATAGTGAAATTCTTCAAAAAATTCAATCCAAATTGGAAGTTGAAGACCTATAAGTATAAATTCTCCCTCTTGTGTTCCTCAAAACAAGTAGAAAACTAGCACAATTCCACTTTAAAAATTGTTTTCTTCATGCCTCCTTTGAAAAATTCAATCCATATTGCAATTTGAAGACCTTTTGTTCCTCCAAACAAGTACAAAACTAACACAATTCCACTTCAAAACTGGTTTACATGATGCCTCCTTTGAAAAAATCAATCAAAAATGCAAGTTCACCACCTGTAAGGACAATAGTTGATGAAAAATAGCCTAATTTTAGTGCTCTCGACTGTACATGTGAAGTTGTAGAATTCACAGTAAATTTTGACAGTAAATTTAAATAAAACAGTTAAAAAGAAATGGGATCCCGTTTTATAATCGGGATATCATTCCCACTATTAAATGTGGGGACTATTGAAAAATGAATGAGATCCCGTTTATAAAGTGGGATCTCATTTCCTTATCAACAGTCACTGCATTTAAATTGGGAAACGAGATCCCGCTTTACAAAATGGGATCCCATTTTTTTTGAAATTGGATTTGCTTTGTGGTTAGGTTTTTGCCTTGTATTTTGGTTTGGGAAAAGCATTGGGAATCTGAACTAAGGCCTTCAACCTGGTTTGACCTACAAGTTGAAGGTCCTAATAATGTCAGAGAAAAATACTAAGTTTGGACATATGGCTGACAACATTTTTTGCATAATTTTTTGATGAAATTAAAACCCATTTTAGATGAGACAATGCAGATTCCAAATATGTAATATTTTTACATTTGGATTATTTTTTCTATTTTTCAATTAATTTTTGATGAACTGGTCCATAAACTTTAAATATGATGGTTTTTTACTATTTTAATAGCTTTTGATCAACATAGCATTTTGACAAATGGATTGCATGAGAACAAACTTCAGACAATTCTTTTCAATTTAAAAAAAATCAAAAAATGATAAGTTTAGGTCATCTTATGCATGTCGTACATGATGATTTTTCAAAATGACAAATATGCCTGATAAAAATTTAACCAAAAAAATTGATAAAAAATTACAAAAAATATTGAAAACAAGCTTTAGTGAGTCACAAATATTTTCCCAAAAGGATTTAGAAAAATATGATAATTTAGGTCAAAATGTGGATGTCGTACACATGCATGGTATGGTAACAAAAAAGTGACTTTTAAACAATGGTTTTTAGAAACGCCTATTGAAACTCAATTTGTACAATCTGGATATTGAAATAAATTACATATTTGGAAACTAGACTTTGAGTACTACATTTTATGATTAGTGACTTTTTTGAAGATTCCATCTCTAAGTGCTTCAAATTTTAAGGTCAAATGTGTCAAATTCTGAAAATCAGGGAAAACACTTCCACTTTTTGGCCAAAAAGTGGACTCAACTTCTTGTTAGCACCTTAAAGATGATTTAAACTCATCCTCCAAACTACAAGAACACATATTTAAATGTAGATAAATGTAGAGCATCCATAGCTTCAAATGCAAAGGAATGTGGATAATTCTCTCAAGCTACTTCAATACAACTTCCTATGCCTCAAACTTCTTGAACCCTTTACATAAATTCTTTCATTTCTTACACAATTCTTTACACCAAGAGATAGAGAATACAACATTCACACTCCCATAGACAATAATTAAAACTTATTTTATTGGAATCAAGAAACCACAAATTCTTATCAACATTCACTTCTATCTATCAACTTTCACCATTTCATGAGCAAAAGAAGATATAGTACAATCAAGTGTAAAACATGCTCAATACTTCACAACACTTCAAATCAACACATTTATTGCATCACATGAATCCTTCAACAATACCACTTTTTTTTGACATAAATGATAAAATATGCAACAATATCCCCTTTTGGCATTTGGGGCAACACTAACCTAATATTCAATTTCTCCCCCTTTGACATCAACTACAAAGGGCTAGTGGTCTTCTTTTGTACCTACAACAACATACAGGATCCCCTTATCTACACAAACCTTATCATCTAACTATCCCCCCTAAGAGGTAGCCCACAACAATCCAGGGATAAATATATGTCTTTAACTACTCCCCCTAGATAGATGCACTCTTTATGCATCTAGTTAGAAGGAGGGGCAACAACCCCTAACTTTTGTTTGAGATATTCAAATGTGTCCTTAGAAAGTTCCTTTGTAAAGATGTTTACAACCTATTCCTTTGTAGGTACATATTCCAATATTCTTGATTTGCAACATTCTCTCTTAAGAGGTGATCTAACTAATAGATATATTCTTGGTTCTAGAATGTATCATTGAATTATTTGACATATTGATGGAACTTAAATATTGTCACATAGAATAAGAATGGGATCAACATACATTACCTTTATATCTTTCAATATTTTCTTCATTCACAAAAGTTAAGTGGAGAAGGATGTTGCATCAATATACTATACTTTTCTGTTGACAAGGACACAAAATCCTATTTCTTACTAAACCGTGAGACCAACCTAACTCCAAAAAATAAATCTTCACTATTGGTACATCTTCTATCATCAACACTACCAACCCAATCATTATTATTATATGCACACAAGGAAAATTCATCACCCTTTTGATACCACAATCCATAATCTAGAGTGCTCTTCAAATATCTAAAAATTATCTTGATTTCCTTCACATGAGTTTCTCTTGGATTAGTTTGAAACCTTACCACCAAGTAGACAACTTGCATAATATTAGGCCTTGATGTTTTTAAGTACAATAGACCCCCAATAATAGACCTATATAGAGTCTAATTAGCTTGAGGTGACTCATAATTTTCAATCAAATGACAACCTATTACCATAGGATTACTCATTAGTTTGTAGTCCTCCATACAAAACTTCTTCAACATCTCCTTTACATACTTTTCTTGAGAGATAAATTTACCATTATTAGACTGAGGAATTTGGAGTCTAAGAAAGAATGATAACTCACCTATTATAGACATTTAAAATTAATTTTCCATCTCTTCTACAAAATTCTTATACATTTCATCATTCCCTCTAAATATTATATCATCAACATATATAACCACAATTAGAACTTTTTCATCCTCTATTTTGATGTAAAGATTGTTATCTATAGTTTCTTTCTTGAATCCTTGTTAAAGTAAATACTTGTCCAACCTTGCATACTGAGCATTAGGGGCTTCTTTGAGATGATATAATGCCTTCTTAAGTCTACATACCATGTTTGTGTCTTTTGATAGCTAAAATCCATTAGGTTGCTTTATGTAAAATTCTTCATCTAAATCACCATTTAAGAAAGTAGATTTGACATCCATTTGATATACCTTGAAATCCTTGTGAACTAAAAATGCAAGAAACATTTTTATTGCTTCTATTCTTGCCACCAAAGAAAAAGTGTCCTCAAATTCAATTCCTTATTCTTGTGAATAACCTTTGCATACAAACCTTTCTTTGCTTCTTTCCACTTCTCCATTTTCATTTAATTTATTTCTGAACACCCATTTTGTCCCTATCACATTTTTTTCTACAACCCTTGGCACCAAATCCCAAGTCCTATTTTTCTATATATGATTTAGTTCTTCCATTGCTTGTATCCATCCTTCATCCTTTCTAGCATCAATAGAAGTTTTTTTTGGTTCTATTCTTGATAGTAAAGAAAAGTTCACCTATTCATTTTTCCTTGCAAATCTTCTTCTAGTCTACACTCATTCATTCTTATGTCCATTTTTTGATCTTCTGAGTGATTCTTCTAAAAATACTTGGTATGAGTCTTGGTGTTCTTCTCTTGTGTTTCTATTTTTCTTCAATCTCTTCTTCTTCTATGTAGGTAGGTTCATCAAACTAACGATATTCTTTCTCATATATGTTTTAATGTGATTATTCATCAACCCTAACATTTTCATTCTTAACTATCTTACTCAATCTTTTATTATAACACTTGTAAGCTTTTATCATAGTTGAGTATCCAAGAAATATTTTATCATTAGATCTTGAGTCAAACTTTTGCAAACCTTCTTCATCTCTTCTTATGTAACATCTACTTCCAAATATTTTGAAGTACTTGACAGTTGTTGGTATTTCATACCATATCTCATAAAGAGTCTTAGTGTTGTCCACCCTTAGTTGTCCTTTGTTAAGAATATAGACAATAATATGAACCACTTCTTTAGAATATACATCAAGAAACTTGGCTTCATTCAATATGGTTCTTTCCATTTCCTGAATAGTTCTATTTTTTCTTTCCACTACTCCATTTTGTTTAAGATTTCTAGTAGTAGATAGATGCCTCTTTATTCCATGTTCTTCACAAAATATCTCAAATTCACTTGATGTGAACTCTCCATCTCTATTAGACCTTAATCACTTGATTCTATCATTCATTTCATTTTCAACCATTGACTTGAAAATCTTAAACCTATTGAAAGATTCTTATTTTTCTTTTAAGAATATAACCCATGTCATCCTAGAGAAATAATCAATGAGTAATATGAAATACCTTTCACCTTGAAGACTCTTTATCCTAGTAGGTCCACACAAATCAGTATGTATCAATACCAATTGTCTTGTAGAAGAGTACTCCTTGTTCTTGAATCTTATCCTTGTATACTTCCCATTCTAACATTCTTTCCCATGGTGATTTCAAGCTTGATGATATTTGGTATATCTCTTACTCCTTTCATGGATTTGATCTTCACTAGATTATCAAAGTTGATATTTCCCATTCTTTTGTGCCACAACCAACCTTCACATGTGTGTACTAGAAGATATTTTTTTCTATTAACACCCTTTAGATTGTATAAATTGTTGTATGTGCTAGATCCTTCTACCACCAATATACTATATTTTTCTCTTCTAATTTCACATACTTGATCATGAAATATGGGATTCTATCATTTTTTGCACATCTAACTTACATTGAGAAGATTGTGCTTGAGACATTCAACATAGATAACATCTTATGTCTTGGATTTTCCATCAATACTTAAGGTTCCCTTACCAAAAATCTTCATAGATGAATTGTCTCCAAACTTGACTGATATGCCATTCCATTTAACAAGATTGATGAATTTTGTTTTGTCACCTATCATGTGACTTGAAAATCCACTATCTATTACCCAAAGATTTGTTTTCCCTTGAGTATGAAATGTTGTTTGGACAACCATTAAATTTTCAATCTCATTATTTGTTTCCTTACTCTTGGAAATATCATTTTCTTTAACTTAATAACATTTTCCATCTAAGTTTTTAATTTTACTAATCCACTTCTACAATATCTTTCTATATGTCAAATTGTTACAAATTTTACATATCACATTGACATCCACTAGTAAAGCAAGATAATTATTACTTACAAAATTTCTTCTATTCATTTTAGACATGCATTCTATAGCCTTATGACCATACTTATTGTAAATGAAAAAATAACCAAAAAATGCATGATTGAACCTATTTTTGGAGAATATTCTTGCTTGGAAGGTCTTCTATGAGGTCTGGTAGGAAAGATATTTTCTTCTTTAGGATTATCCAAATTTTGAGCTTTTTCTTTCTCCAATTCCTTTTTGAGTAAAAGGGTTTCTTTCTCAAGTTTCATGCATTCATTTGTCTTGGCTTCAATTAAGAATTTTTGTTCTTTATTCTCTTTTCTTGCACATTCCAAGTCTTTAAAAGAAGAAATAAGTTCACCTTCAAAATCAACTTCACATTCTTCTTCATCCATTTTCTTGTCTAACCCATCAGAGATCACCTTGGCCATGAATAGGGATTCTCCTCCTTCATCATTTCATGACCAGTGATCTACTTCTTATGAGGAGTTATAGTCTTCTTTGGAAAGGAGGTTCCTCTTTAAATTTTTTCTCTTGAAACATTTGTTGGTATTTTCATTTTGTCCTAAAGGACATTTAGAAGAATAATGACCAATTCTTCCACACTTAAAACATTTTAAGGGTACTTTAACTTAATACTTTCCTAATCCCTTCTTTATCTTTCTCACGAAGTTTGCTTCTTATATCTCAAATTCACTGTGTGAACAAGTTGTTCCTTCTTTCTTCACAACTTTGAAAGTAGATTATCTTTTGTGTGTACCTTAGACTTCATTTCTCATCTCATAGGTAGTGAGAGACCCAAACAACTCTTCCATGGTAATTTTTGTTAGATATTTGGCTTCTTCAATGGTAGAGACCTTTGAATCAAATTGGTGAGGGAGGGTTCTTAGAACTTTCTTCACTACCACTGAATTAATTATATCTTCACCAAGTCCTCTAATTCCATTGATTGCTTCATCCACTTGGAGCAAATAGATAGAAACATTTTCCTCTTCTTTCATCTTTAGATTCTCAAACATTATTTTATAAGATTGTAATTTTTCTTTCTTTACATTGTCATTTCCTTCATAGAGATTTTTGAGTTTATCACATATCTCCTTAGTTGTATTACATTACATCACCTTAACAAATTCTAAATTTTCTAACACAATTAATATAGAATTCTTTGCATTAGCATTATTTTCATGGGCCTTATTTGTACATTAGAATTTGTAATAGGATGAGCATGTTTAATTATATCATCCTTTGCAGCTCTCCAATCATCATACCCTAGTGAAGTGAGGTAGGCTTCAATCATCACATTCCAGAAGTCATAGTTTCTTGCATCAAACAATGGTGATTTAGAGGAGGACTTTTTTTGAGCCATGTGTTCTAATCCAAGATCTACCTTTAGCTATTAGGTTACACCAATGAACTCAACTCTGATACCAATTATTAGAAAACAATGATTTACTGAGAGGGGGTGAATCAATTATCCAAAAAATTATCCAATTTAACTTTATCAACCAAATATTCTTATTTCCTTAAATAGATAGAGCATCAAATATAATTCAAAACCACAAGAACATAACCATAAGACTGAATTTACATGGAAAAACATAGAAGGGAAAAACCATGGTGAGTAGGCTATTTGAAGCTACTATCCAAATCTAGCCTCACAAATAAAAACAAGGTCTATAACAAGTTTTATGGGCTTCAACCCAAAGGAAGCTACAACTCCCTAAAAAAATAGTTTTTATGGCTTCAACCAAAAGAAGCAAAAACTACCTACAAGAAACACTACTTACATATTAAGGATACAACCTCTTTACAAAAATACTTGAAAAAATGTATTCATCAACCACCACTACAACACTCTTCGCACTAACATATATCTTCGACACTTCTACTCAACAACCTTTGTTTCCTTTAGCTCACAACTATTGGAATTCTTCTTGAAACATATACTCACACATGCCTCTTCGCATACCCTCACACACTCATGCATCTTACAAAAAACTTAATATTCCATTTATATCCTCTGCAAGCTTCAAAAAAATTATCCTTAGTTGGCCAAAATGAAACTATAAGGTGGGGGAACCAACCACACCAACACTCTACATCACAAAGAGCCAAGAGTGGAGGGCTGCCCTATCTTCCTCAAGCTAACAGGTGTTTAGGTCAGGGATAGAGAATGAAGAGCACTCTCAAGTGCTTCTGTCACACTACAAATCCAAAAACTTGAACAAGACTAGATGAGCCAGTTTTTGGAATCCAAACTACACCTCAGACAACTCTCTACCCAAGGATGACAGTGTGACACACTGTGTCTCTCAGGTACACTAGCGTTCGTACAACCAAAAAGTGTGAAATATAGTTTGGCAAATGAGATAACCTACTAACTGTCTAGCTAACTAAATTTTAAAAAATGAACAAAATGATAAAATATGAGAAATAACTATATAAATGGTAAAGAAGGTAGATGAAATTAAGGGTGATGAAGACCAACTCACTGAGGGTCCAATTCGCCAATAGGATCCATGCACACATACACCAACACACAACCAAGAAGGGAAAAATGTTTAGGCTATATAGGGGTTTACCTCAGTAAAACCCCCACTTTGTTGTTTCGACCTCCATGGATAGCCAAGAAAGCCACAAAGTAGAAAATATGATAGAGGAAAGAAGAATATCAAACACTACAAAAGATACAATGCTACTCTATCAAACCACAACAAGAAAGGATAGTGAAGCAACACCACCTCCACCCAATGGAACTCAAGGCCAATGAAGGGAAAATGCAAGACAACGAGCTTGGAAAAGTTGACATGGTCGTAGTAGTGATGAAGGGAAGTCTCACAAGAATTCAAGATCCCAGCTTCTATGGTAACACCACACATATGAAATGGAGTTGATGGAGCAACAAACTGTTGTAATGCTCAATGGAATTTTATTTAAATGCTCAAGATATCAAGTGAATAGCAAGAATTGTGAATAAGATCAGATAGATTGCTAAACAGATGAAGTGATAGTGAAAATTATGCATTTAAAGGAAGATTAAGAGGGAAAGAGCCATTTTTAGGTCAATTAGTTGACACAAAGGTGTTACGCTGCATGCCCAATGGAGAACATAATGTCTTTGCAGACACTAGAGGAAGGAGTCTATCAGGGATGGAAGATAATCATGAAAATGTCATCGTGTCGTGCTCACGTCCCTGACAAATATTCCCCCATTGACACATAGGACAAATTCCAAGTGGATGCAAGATAGATGGGTGATGTGGAATTTCACATTTGGGTTTGATTTTCTAAGGTGGAGGGATGCAAAAGGGGAATTTACACAAGGGGTGAAAATTTTCTCCTATACATTTTTCCCCCACTTTAGCGAGCACGAGTGTTAGTGAGTGTCCGGTAAAGTAGATCGAAGAGTTTAGAAATGTATACCTAAACCATTGAGGAGGAAGACCAAAATCTGGTGAGCTCAAAAGGACAAGTTAGGAAAATAACTCCACAAGTACTCTCTCCTGAGGAGGTTTCAACAAAGGGACTCAGTAGCTCCTCAGAACTATAGATTCAAGCAAAGTACATTGAAGGCTCACATACCAATGATGGACAAATCCCATAGGATGCAAAAAATTCACAAGCCCTCATACCTACAAAGAAGGTGGCCCCTAGGTACTCTCTCCTGAAGGAAGCCTAGTTTAAGGGGACTCTATAGAGTCAGACTGGAAAGATGCTTCACAGGTGCACCTCCAATGTAACATGTTAATCCACAAATAAAAAATGTTAGAAATAAAAAAGTAGCCATGCAGGAAAACAAGTAGAAAGTCACACAGATAGTCAAAAAAATGAAGGAAGAGCTTTCAAAGGGGTCCCTCGGGAACCCTTCAAAAGAAAAGGGGTCCACTCAAGGGACACATTGTTTGAAAGTGAGAATTTTTTGTAAATCAATTCAACATTAAGGAAACCTTTTGAAAGATTTTCACTTCATCAAGGAATTTGAAAAGATGAAAATGCCTCCTCACAAGGGGAAGGTCAAGGCTTTTTCCATAGCAAAAGTTTCTCCCTCCTCAGAGGAAAGTTCTTCAAGTTCTTTCTTTGCAAACCCATGGCAAAGGAAACACGTTCCACTAGGGGCCCTTGTTGAGAATGTGATTTTTTGAAAAATGTTTTGAAGGGATTTTCAAGAAAAGATTTGTTGGCCACCAAATTCATTTTCTAAAAATTGAAGTTGACATTATAGCCCCCCCTTAGGATGGTGTGTGTTGAATGCAAAGGCACGTGACATGCTAAGGAGAGAAAAGAAAGAATGAAAATGTGATGTTGTGGTCTATGAGACATAGCGAGATGTCACTGTGGTAATGCTGTCACACACATGAGGGACAACACATAGGCACCACAACATCACAAAACAAGCACAAAAGATAAAAGAGCAATAATGTAAAGAAAAACAACATCATGAGCAAGAGACATAGGGGTGATTTGATATTTCGTGGTCAGAGCTACTCATAAATATGTATGTATAATAATAGTATATTTAATTAACTATCATCAACCCCCTACTATATTAGACCATGTCAAGAATGCACGAGAAGACAAAGTAAAAATAAAAAATTGGGTGAACATGGAAGGGAAGCTTAAATGCCCCCAACACTTTGCATTATCCCCAATTTTTCTAAAATCAATACACATAACAGAGGAAGATTGATGCCACAAATAGAAGAATATGTATGACACATAATCAGTCATGTATCCAAGCACCTACGAGGGTGACAAGGGACATCTAGGAACACATAACACAAGCATGAGGGAACAAAAACACACACACACACACTACACTACAGATAAAGAAGATGTTCCCCTTAACACTCAACAACCAAGAGGGCATCAACCTCCCAATATAGATTATTATACAGGGAAGGAAGATGAGTTTTCAAGGGGGAAACCCTCCGACCCTCCCACAACAAGAGTCAAGGAATAAGGCCCCGCGAGGTCTTCTCCACTCAGTTCATGTGGAGCAAAGGTTAGTGACTTCACAAAGATCACTGAAAGGGTTGGGACCTCATTCAAAGAGTTAAACATGAACCTCACAAGAGTGCCATGTGTTGCCTTAATAGATGAGGGAGGCGGTGTCCGAGATTCACTACTAGGCTCACTGAGGACTCGAGAGCAGTGATGAACTCAGGTGACACCAAAACTTCCTCCATCACTAGGATGGAACATGCTAATGTAGGACCACCCTCTGAAGAAGGTGGACTCCTATTACACCCCCCATTTTTGGTGGGGAAAAACTTCATCAAAGGATGCGAGTTCCCCATGGACAAGGAAGAGGACATGGAGGAGGAGGAGAAGACCACGACGGACACCACCAAGGTGTTTGGAATTTCCATGGGCATAGAGAATAGTGTGATGTCTGGGAGGGACATCAAGAGAGGAGGCTCAACTGATGGAGCAATAAACACATGCACCTTTTTAGGGTTAGGGGCATTTATGCTCACAACAGGAGTGGGAAGTAGCATTGAGGCTAATTAAACTGAAGCAGAGGGGACAAGAGAGGAGGACACAATATCAGGCCCTAAAATAGGGGTGGTCAACTCCCCTTCCTTCCTCTACAAAGTGGCCTAGTCAACTTCTAGATCCTTTTGTTGATGCTTGTGCAAACACGCAAAGCAGTTCTTATGACTTTGAGAGCTAGAGGTTGGAAGCTGAGATGGAACAAAAGGCTCCTGCTTAGCCATCATAGTGTCTATCACAATCATTTATGGTAAAGGGAGAGACTCCTAGATGGGATAAAGAGGGAGAGACTAAGAGGAGGATGGAGCAATAGTGGGGGGAGTTAGCTCTAATGCCTCAGCAACAAGCCTCTTCCAATTCATTGTCTTGGGAGTAGAAGTGCTAGGAGGCCATGAAGGCTGAGACATAGAGGATTCCCCATAGGGAGCATTCCCCTTACCATATCGAACGATCCTAGGCACCATGGGTAGGATGAGAAGTTCAAATGTCAAATGCTTGGGCTTTTTCCAAGCAGGAACCATAGGATTCTCCAATAAACTCCTAGGAGAAAGATCAAATGATGCCACAACAAGGTGAGAGGAAGTGACAGGTGAGACAACAACCATAGAAGGAAAAAAAGAGTGTCAAGCACACTTCTCCTTTTCTCTTTTTTGAGCCAAGGTAGCATCACTATCAACCTTTAGATAATCCCTATGTGAGATGGCATAGGGAGATGGAGGGTACCTCACTTTAGGCGTTAAGTGCCCACTCTTGTACTTTGCATAGGTCTAGAACATGAGGTCAATCTTAAGAGGAATTGGACCAACGAGTGTAGGCCAAAAGTGATCTAGTGAATAACTACCATGTGAAATTGATGGTTTATAGCTGGTGTCATGGATTACATGCACCATACCCTCATGGATGAATTTTAGACACTTATGCATAACTGAGGGAACTACATTCATAGCGACTAACCAGGGGATACCCAGTTTCACCCTAAAGAGTTTAGACCCTAGGATTATGTCGAAGAGTAAGTTTACTGACTTAGGTCCAACTAAAATGGACAAGGTGATGCAACCAAGGGGAGGTATGGAGAGTCTATTGTGTTTATGGATGGTACTCTCAAATGCATCATACCCATCTTTGTGTAGGAAATTGATCAACATAATCTCCTTAGTAATGACATTCACCTAAAACGTTGGGTCAACAAGAACACTTGTCATAGTTTTTCCATTGATTCACGTGGGGATGTATAAAGGAGATGGATCTCTTTCATAACCCATTGATATGTCTTGTGAGGTGAAGGTTATGCTAGCAGAACTACTCACAGGTTACGCAGATGGGATGGGAAGGTGAAAAAATGAAGCCATCATGTACACTAGATGAGACTTTCATAGATCCCCCAAAGGTTTTATGGTTAGAAAGTGACCCGATTAAGGTTTCATTTTGCAATACTTACGGAACCTTCCAACTATACCACTAGGGGTCATAGGTTAGGTTACAAGGCTAGGTGCCTCGCAACACTCACACCCACAATGCTCCTAGGATACGAGGAAAGGAACTTTCAACACCACTAAATGGAACCAAAATGGTTCACTTTGAATTCATGAAAATGTAAGGTATGGAGACCAACCACACCAAGGCTCCAGGTCATAGAGAGCCAAGAGTGGAGGGATGCTCTATCTTACATCAAGATAATGGGTTTTTAGGTTAGGGATCAAGAATGAATAGTACTCTCAAGTGCTTTTGTCACTCTATAGATCTAAAAAATTGAATGGGACTAGACAAGATAGTTTCTAGAATCCAAACTGCACCTCAGATAGCTCTCTGCCCGAGGACGATAGTGTGGGTCAAGGATGACAGTGCAATGTGCTAGCATCTCTCTAGTGCGCTGGCATCCATATGATCAGAAGGTGTGAAATAAAGTGCAGAAAATGAGAAAACCTACTAACTGTCTAGCTAACTAAATTAAACAAAATGAACAGAATGATAAAATATGAGAAATAACTATATAAATGGTAAAGAAGGTAGATGAAAGTAAGGGTGATGAAGATGAATTCACTCAGGGCCCAATTCGCTAGTGAGATGCACACACATGTACACCTACACATAGCCAAGAAGGGAAAAATGTTGGGGCTATATAGGGGTTTGGCTCAGTGAAACCCCTGCTTTGGTGTTTCCACCTCCATGGACAACCAAGAAATCGATGAAGTGGAAAATGTGGTAGAGGAAAGAAGAATATTGAACACTACAAAAGATACAATGCTACTCTATCAAACCACAACAAGAATAGATAGTGAAGCAATACCACCTCCACCCAAAGGAGCTCAATGCCAATGAAGGGAGAATGCAAGACAAGGAGCTTTGCAAAGTCAACACAGCCGCAACGGTGATGAAGGGAGGTCTTGCAAGACTTACAGATCGTAGCTTCTATGGTAACACCACACATACAAAATGGAGCTGATGGAGCAACAAGCTATTGTAATGCTCAAGAGATAAAGTGAATAGAAAGAATTGTGAAGAAGATGAGATAGATTGCTAAAGAGATGAAGTGATAGTGAAAATTATTCATTCAAAGGAAGATTAAGAGGGAAAGAGCTATTTTTAGGTTGACTAGTCGACACAAAGGCATTACGCTTCATGACCAATGGAGAATGTAACATCCCTACAGACACCAAAGGTAGGAATCTGTCAAGGATGGTAATGTGTTGCATAAACATTAGCACACTGCACTCGCATCCCTGACAAATATTCCCCCACTAACACACAAGACAAATTCCAAGTGGATGCAAGACAGATGGGTGATGTGGAATTTTGCATTCGGGTTTTATTTTCTAAGGTGGAGGGATGTAAAAGGGGAATTTACACAAGGGGTGAAAATTCACTCCTATACAGAAATTTATGACATGAAATGTGCAATGACCATAAAAAGTCAACTTTGAAACATCCACAGTAAGAGGGAATTAAATATAGTCCAAACAAGCAGAAAAGTAGGACCTATCTAACCATAGCAAAAATCTCCACACTAACGCACACCTCAAAAATTTGATGCAAACATCTCAACAAAATAGGTCAGCCCAAAAAACACTTAACCATTCATGCATTAGATCTAGATTGAATGTGGTACTAGAGAGACAAAACAACATCATGTGGATCACTTTACTTAAATTATATGATGTTCAAAATCATTCTCATACAACCTTTTTCACAACTTCATACCCCTTTATGCTAGTACAAGAAAACAAAATTTCAACCCAATATCTCTTGCAAACTCAGAAAACATAGTCTTGATATAGAACATTGAAAATCAGACTTGTAGTACTCATCAACACCTGAAACATGAAATGACGAAACATAAAGATAATTTAAACTCATTCTCCAAACCACAAGAACACATATTCAATTGTAGATAAATGTGGAGCATTTTTTTGGTGTTTTTTATTTCAATCCTTAATTATAATAAAAAAATTCCTAAACCAAGGAACAAGGACTAAGACAAAGCATTTCCCTATAAAGAAACAAAAGACAAGAAAATCCAAAAAACAAGGCTTGACCCAACCTTCTGCACTTAGATCTCCACAAGACTCAAGAGGGTAATCCTTTTATACATGATAGGGAATAATAAATATTTCTCATAAGAAAAGCTACAAACCCTTACAATTTAGATTAATGGTAGGTTCATATATATATGAATAAAATATATTGAAAACTTCATCAAATTAAAGCATGATCCCTTATAATTTAAATAGCACTACAAACCAATAACTTACATGGAAATGTCTTCATCACAAATACATAGAGGAGTGATAAATGAAAAAATATCAAACATTTCTCCTATACTCTTTAACATCCATGAAGACACAAAAAACCTAGTAAATTAAACTTGAAAGAAAAGATTCATAGAGACTTATAAAGTTTGGAACCATTTTGAAAGAAACAACTATACAAAACTAATTGATGCTTGAGTATGGGATATAGAGTCATATATCTTGCATCTTATGCCACAATATTAAACATGTTTTGATGATATTCTATTATATTATCACCTTATGATAATAAGATCTCTAAATTTTGCAATGTAACCATACTTAATAATCCACCTAAAAATATAACTACTATTATTCTCACAAAAGCATTTACTCTATTCCTTAAACAAAAGGAAATTACAAAAAAAATTCACAACAAAAAATGTGTAGGAAAACAATAATAGCCCTTGATTATTTATGTTAAATAACATTACAATTTAGATTTGGATACAGTCACACAACAATACGATATTCAATTAAGCTTATTACAAAACACAAAAGAACTATGAACTGATGACCTATATCTACATTCCTTCACCTAATTTAGACCACAACCCCTTTTTGTACAAAGACTTTTTCTCTTCTTATAGAACCCTAGAATTAGAATCCCTACAAATAAAATAGAGATTTCAACTTAAAGAGAAATGCAAAACCTAAATTGAACTCCCAAGTGAAACCTAGAATAATCATACACCTTTGATTTTGTAGTTGAAAATGACTTCTAAAAATTCCTTTATTTGTCCCATCTTTGATACTGAAACTTGTGTGCATTTTTCATTTACAATCTCATGCAACCCTTTTCCTACCTGTAAAAAAAAATTACCACCTCTGTTTTCACTTGCAAGTAAAAAAAAACTCTAGGTGAAAACCCATTTTATTGGTAGTGAAAAAAATGCATTTACCATGCATTTTAACTAAGAACTTTGACCATCAAAGCTTTTCAAATATCTCTATTTCTGGGTGTTGTCACAATAGTGTGTCTTACTTTTGGGACATCCTAATTTTTGCCTAAAATTGCTTTTTTTTTTAATAAAAACTAATGATTTAAGCCTTGAGAAGCTCCATCTAAAGGGTTTTAATTGAAGAGGGGTAGATAAGACCCCCTTAGATCAAACCCCTTTGGATAGAACCCCTCTAGTATTAAATCATACCCACAATGGAGTGTCCTTCACACCTATCAAAATTTTGGTAGGAAAACACTTTTTCTTTACCTTTTGAGGGATTAAATAAAGTTATTTAGAAATTATATTTTGCAAGATTGTATCCCTCAAAATGATCTTTCCAACAAGTATAGTTTTGATATATTTTCATTTTATCATGTATTTAATTTTCAATTTTTATTGAACATATTTTTTTCACTGAACATCAAGTTCTTTGTTCTACAGAGGTGGGAAAATAGTAAACCATTGTAAAAAAATTCAAAAAATACCTTTTCCCTAGGTATTGATGTCCTTGTTTCACCAAAAAAAAAGGATTTCGATATATACACAAGTTATGTTTGATGGCATACGCCTATGTCCAAATTATAGTTATAGTAACTTAAAAAATTAATTAAAAAACGTATGTAACAAAAAATTATGAAAAAATATCCTTTCCCTAGATATTGATGTTAAGAATCTATATTTTAAAAATTAGAATTTTGTCCTTTCTAGAAAAAAATTTATTTTTGATGACATAAATGTTACTTTCTAAAACAATATTTACTATTTAAAACTAGTTATTAAAGGAGATGTTAAAAGATTCATGATTTATTTCACAAAAAAAAGTAAAAACATATATTTAGAATCTACACATAAATTGCCACAAATCACTAGTTCACATCAACTTCAAATTCTTAACAGTTTAGTTGGTATAGATCTTAGAAGGTGAAGATTCAGTTTAAAATGTTGATATAAATGTCCATCTTGGTCAAAAAGTGAGACACAGTATTGTGATTTCACCCTTCTTTGTAGCTAATCTAGCATTTTACTTGCAACAAATATTTTATCTATCTGTGCTTGCATATTTAGAAGCTAAAAACTTTCCATTATTGTCTGAATGCCTCCACTACATACACATTCTTTTCAACCCCTATTAGGCTTAGAAAGTCTCTACAAATAACTTGAATCTCTGCCATTGTTCTTAAAGAGCTACAATGAAATTTTAAACACCGCCTGATTCTAGGAAAACATCATAAATCACCCCAAATCACAATCAAAGAAACTTTCAGAGAGTTCTCAAAATGATGAGAAATTAAAAATAAAATAACTAACATCAAAACTCGAGAAAAACATGTGAAATGGTTCCAAAACATTATTAAAAAACTTTTAGGTCATTTTTGGCAATGTAAGGGAATTTTCAGATATGTTGGGAGGATTTTTCTTGTGCAGGTCATTTTTGGTGTCATGACAATAGAAAACCACATAAATTCTTGCTAAAAATGTTGCTTGGGAATAGGAATAACTTCAAGGAAATTTTGGGAAGTCAAAAAAATAGTTTTCACTCATAAAATAGCCCAAAATCTTCCCTCATAGTAGCTTCATGTGAAAGGAAAAGTTTGACACCCAAGAAAAAGTCCAAAACCTATTTCCTGCACTTTTGCAAGCCTCCTCAAAGAGAAAGTGCAAAATGGAAGAAAATGCATTTATAACTTAGGAAATAATTCTTCATTTAATGTTTTATAAAGTATTTGAAAATATTTAAGTCCCTCACTATGTATGTTTTTAAACATATTTAAATATTACAAAAATTTAAATATTTCCACATTCAAAACTATAGAGAATTTAGAAATTCTATTTTTTCTACAGGCCAAATGATAGAATTGATGCTATTGGCACAAACGGCCTCTAGAGGTCGTGAAAATTTGTTGGATGCCATATTAATTTCTTTTTATTAGATAAGCAGGGAAGGGCCTTGATCTTGCACAATAGCTAAAAATAGAGAAAAAATAGCCCAAAGAAATAGACTAGAAAAATAACTACCAACCAAAAAACAAAACACCTAAACATAAACAACACTAGATAACCATATAGGATCATAAATGGGCACACAAGATAGAAGTAAGATTAACATCAAGGCACACAAGCCTCTTATCATCACCAAAAGCATTGATCGAAACAATACTATAAGGAGGCCATGGGCCATAAAGATAAGCCCAGATAGTCTCAACAACATAATTAGAAGTCATAATAAAGCTATTTAAAGCAGTAGCCAACAAAAAAAAAATCCATAAATCCATAGACTAGACAAAATTATTTTTTCATAGTAGCAATCAATTCCTAGTTATCCCTAAGGTCAGGGATAAACTTCTTCTAGTCAGTGTCCCCAACATTAGCAATGTCTTTATCTTCCATCAACTTCCCTTACCTCTTGAGTTATTTCCTGATCTTAGTATTCCCTAAAATAGTACAAAAAATAGCATGTTTCGAGATTCTATCCATGACCTTCATCAGAGTGCAAATGTCACTTTCCATCTCTTCCATCTTAACCTGCAAAATATTGATTTGATTTTTCAATTCATCATTAGTAAAAAAATTTATACCATCCATTGGGGTAACAAAGAAGTCCTTTAATGATATCAAGTTTCCACAATCCATAATGTTCTTTGCAATGGTTTCTGGTTTTGATTGTGTGAGAATTTTTGCATCAACGTTTCGGATCACACTCTGTGATCCATCATCAGGATGAGAGCAATGCTAAAGAGGAGAATGAAAAGATGCAGACCAAGAGCTATTTAAAAAGAAGAACAAGGGAGGGAAAGGAGAGAGGGGGGGTACAAAGACCAAGAACCAATAAGGAAATAAAAATAGACAAAGAAACCCATAAAGATATATATATATATATAATAGGAAACAATTAAAAAATTACAAAAATAAATTCTCATACAAATATATATAAAAGACAAAGAACCAAAAAGGAAATGTATACATATCCCTTAACCTTATGAAAATGCAGAAATATTTGTATGGAAATGAATAAATTTATAGGAAACAAAGAAATAAATGAAAATAAAGATAATAGGAAACAAAACAATAAATAAAAATAATTACAATTATATATATATATATAAGGAAACAATGGGGAATTATAGAAGTTCACTTAAAAAGAACAAGACACAACAAGAATTATATAAATATATAAACCTTAACTTTATATAATTGTAATAATATTTTTATTTCCTATATATCTCAAAAGTATATATAAATACGATTATACAAACTCAAAGGAAAGAGGGTCAAGATCAAAAAACAAGACAAAAGCAAGAGGAACCACAGAAGACGAGAAGAAAGGAAGGGAAACAAGGAGGGGAAAGAAGGGACGAAGGCCAACAATAACAGGGAACAAATAAATAAAATAAAAACGAAAATTCACGTATTTAAATAAATGACAAAGAACCAAAAAAGGAGAAATAAATAAATAAATAAATAAAAAATAATTAAAAATCTTAGATTTATATAAATATATATTTATGTACAAAATTCTTAAATATATATAAGTGAATAAATATTTCTATATATATATATATGTATAAATATATACTAAAGTATATATATTTTCTATATATATATATATGTATATATATATATATATATATATATATATATATATATATATATATATATATATATATTTTCAACAGAAAGAGGGCCAAGAAACAAAAAAGAAGAACCAAGCAACAGGAACCAAACAAGAAGAAAAGACAGTAAGGGACACACCAGAGGAGAAAAAAGGGGGGGGGGGGCCAACCTAAAACCGGGGAATGACAAAGAACTTGACAAGGGGACCAAAGCACGGGAAGGGAGGCAAGAGCACCCAACGAACAAGGGAAAGCAGGGGGATCAAGAAGAGGGAGGGAGATGAGGGGTGTGAAGGTTGGCTAACAAGGGATGCCAAGCCTGACTCAACCTCCACCCTTCGTCCCGATTAAGGTTCAAGGGGTGTTTGTTGATTTCAACGGCTTCTTTTATCTTCCTTTTGACAAAATTGTCTTCCTTGTGCAGGATTTGGGTGCTTTCGATGCAAATATGGTGCTTTGTGGAAGAAGAGTGGTCGGCTAAAGCAGATTTGAGGACCCGCTCATGTCTAATATCGGCTATGTGTTCTTTGATTCTAGTGCCGAACGATCGACCAGTTTCGCCAATATAAGGTGCACCACATGAGCACATAACCTTGTAGACACCTGAGTGGAGAAAGATGTCCTTGGGGTCTTTGAGAGAGGGGAGACGATCCCTCAAAGTGGAGAGGGGTTTGAAAGCACATTGGAGACCTTTTTTGCGAAGGATCTTGGAGATTTTTTGGGATAACCCATCGACGAAGGGGAGGGAGGCAACAGGAAGACTAGAGGAGTGGATGGGTTAAGAGGTGGAACAGAAACGAGCCTTGGCTTGGTTGAAGGCTCGAGAAATTTGTTTATTAGAGTAACCATTTAGAATGAACACATGACGAAGATAGTCTAACTCAAAGTTTAAGTTGTTCTCATCACAAATTCTAAAGGCCCTCAAGGCAAGAGTTTTTAGGACACCACTTTTTTGGCACGGGTGATGATGAGAGGACGAGTGGAGATAGAGATCGGTATGGGTGGCCTTACGATACACTCGGTGCCCGAGGGAACCATCAGGGTTTTTTAGAAGAAGAATATCAAGAAAGGGAAGATGGTTGTCTGCTTCGATCTCTTTGGTGAAGGAAATACATGGCACGAGGTTATTGAGGTGGGAATGGAACTCCTCTAATTTCTCCAAGCCATGAGGCCAACATACATTGGTGTCGTCAACATATCTTTTCCACCACTTTGGCTTGAGAGGGAAGGAGTGGAGGGCCATGTCTTTGAAATGCTCCATGAAGAGGTTGGCAATGACCGGGGAGAGAGGGGAACCCATGGCCACGCCATCCACCTGCTCGTAAATTACCCCTTGGAAGGAGAAAAAAGTAGACCTTAAGCACAAATCAAGAAGGGAAGCAATCTCGTCATTAGATTTGCGCCTAACAATTTCAATCAAGTCAGGGATGGGAACCTTGGTGAAAAGAGAAACCACATCGAAGCTCACCAAAAGGTCATTACTCTCCAGCTTTTGATCATTGGAAAATTGAACAAAATGGGAAGAATTTTTGATGAATGCGTCTGACTTCCCAACAAGAGGGGCCAATAATTTAGAGAGGTGAGAGGCAAGGTTGTAAGTTGGTGAACCCATGGTGTCGACAATGGGTCTCAACGAAATACCAACTTTGTGAATTTTGGGTGCACCATAGATGCGGGGAGTAATTTCTTTGTTGGGAATCAACCGTTTTTTGGTGGCCTCATCGAATGAGGAGGAAGACACCACATATTTGACAAGCTTTAAAATTTTGGAACAAGGGTTGCGCGGCAAGGCTTTATAACTGCTGGCATCCGAAAGGAGCTCAAGCATTTTGGAATTGTAGTCAAGCTTGTTCATGACTACAGTGGCATTGCCCTTATCTGCCTTGGAAATAACAATGTCTTGGTTGTGCAATAATTTAAAGAAGGCAAGAAGCTCAAGATTCGGGACAAATTTCTCGAGCCTTCAACCAAGCCAAGGCTCGTTTCTGTTCCACCTCTGAACCCATCCACTCCTCTAGTCTTCCTGTTGCCTCCCTCCCCTTCGTCGATGGGTTATCCCAAAAAATCTCCAAGATCCTTCGCAAAAAAGGTCTCCAATGTGCTTTCAAACTCCTCTCCACTTTGAGGGATCGTCTCCCCTCTCTCAAAGACCCCAAGGACATCTTTCTCCACTCTGGTGTCTACAAGGTTATGTGCTCATGTGGTGCACCTTATATTGGCGAAACTGGTCGATCATTCGGCACTAGAATCAAAGAACACATAGCCGATATTAGACATGAGCGGGTCCTCAAATCTGCTTTAGCCAACCACTCTTCTTCCACAAAGCACCATATTTGCATCGAAAGCACCCAAATCCTGCACAAGGAAGACAATTTTGTCAAAAGGAAGATAAAAGAAGCCGTTGAAATCAACAAACACCCCTTGAACCTTAATCGGGACGAAGGGTGGAGGTTGAGTCAGGCTTGGCATCCCTTGTTAGCCAACCTTCACACCCCTCATCTCCCTCCCTCTTCTTGATCCCCCTGCTTTCCCTTGTTCGTTGGGTGCTCTTGCCTCCCTTCCCGTGCTTTGGTCCCCTTGTCAAGTTCTTTGTCATTCCCCGGTTTTAGGTTGCCCCCCCCTTTTTTCTCCTCTGGTGTGTCCCTTACTGTCTTTTCTTCTTGTTTGGTTCCTGTTGCTTGCGTCTTCTTTTGTTTCTTGGCCCTTTCTTTAAATATATATATATATATATATACATATATATATATATAGGAAAATATATACTTTAGTATATATTTATACATATATATATATATAAGAAATATTTATTCACTTATATATATTTAAGAATTTTGTACATAAATATATATTTATATAAATCTAAGATTTTTAATTATTTTTTATTTATTTATTTTTTATTTTTATTTTTATTTTTTCTCCTTTTTCGGTTCTTTGTCATTTATTTAAATACGTGAATTTTCGTTTTTATTTTATTTATTTGTTCCCTGTTATTGTTGGCCTTCGTCCCTTCTTTCCCCTCCTTGTTTCCCTTCCTTTCTTCTCGTCTTCTGTGGTTCCTCTTGCTTTTGTCTTGTTTTTTGATCTTGACCCTCTTTCCTTTGAGTTTGTATAATCGTATTTATATATACTTTTGAGATATATAGGAAATAAAAATATTATTACAATTATATAAAGTTGAGGTTTATATATTTATATAATTCTTGTTGTGTCTTGTTCTTTTTAAGTGAACTTCTATAATTCCCCATTGTTTCCTTATATATATATATATATATAATTGTAATTATTTTTATTTATTGTTTTGTTTCCTATTATCTTTATTTTCATTTATTTCTTTGTTTCCTATAAATTTATTCATTTCCATACAAATATTTCTGCATTTTCATAAGGTTAAGGGATATGTATACATTTCCTTTTTGGTTCTTTGTCTTTTATATATATTTGTATGAGAATTTATTTTTGTAATTTTTTAATTGTTTCCTATTATATATATATATATATATATCTTTATGGGTTTCTTTGTCTATTTTTATTTCCTTATTGGTTCTTGGTCTTTGTGCCCCCCCTCTCTCCTTTCCCTCCCTTTTTCTTCTTTTTAAATAGCTCTTGGTCTGCATCTTTTCATTCTCCTCTTTAGCATTGCTCTCATCCTGATGATGGATCACGGAGTGTGATCCGAAACGTTGATGCAAAAATTCTCACACAATCAAAACCAGAAACCATTGCAAAGAAGAAAAGAAGTCCTTTTCAATATCTTCTTGACCCACTACAACACCAACCTCGGTAACTTCCTCACCATCCATGTACTCCTCCTCATCCATCATATTGTCCTCATCCTCCATTTCTTCATCATCCCCCTCTTGATAACTATAATCCTCACTTTCAGACACTGCAATTTCATCATGATTCATCACTTCAATCTCCTCATTTAAAGAAAGCACCACATCCTCCATATCAAGAGAAATTGTCTTCCCTTTATCAATATCCCCCTTCTCCACTAAACAACTTTAGGCAGGTGGGTAGACCTCCACCCTCCTTTGTTAGAAGCACATAAACCCTCATCATTCACAACCTTCTATTCTCTATCATTATCCTCAGTGATATTAATGACATTGTTGTTGTAATTAAATATTTAATTACACTTTATTAAGTTTACTTATATCCTAATTAGGTTTTCCTTTTAGGATTTTTTTCTTTCTTTATAAAAGTAAGTTATCTCATGTAATTCATTATTCCCAATAATATTACTTGCATCATTTTATGCAAATTGCTCTTGCATGTTTGATTTTCTCATTGTAGAAGGCTAATCTAGATTTTGTAGGTGATCTTGGTTTTATGGAGTTTATTGGAAAATATAACATGGTATTAGAGCCTTGATCTAGAAGCCCCTTCTCAAATTTGGGAGAAATTAGACCAAGAACATTTTTTTGGGAATTTTTGAAGGCTCATGGATATCTACAATAGCCAATATCTTTTTCTTCATGTATTTTGAGAAAAAATGATTACTTGGTTTTATTCAAAACCACAAAATATCATCTGGGTATCTACTAGATTTTGTAGATAGTGAGCAAACCTTGCATAAATAGTTGTCAAAATACCCCACGTAATTATTTTCCCTATGGGTGAAGTCTACTTTTTTACCAAATCGTGTGTTCTACTTTTTGGGTTTTATTGGAAGAATCAAAATATTTTTTGAGTATCCATTAGTTTTTGTATGAAAAAATATTTTTTTAGAAATGAAATTAGAAGGGTTGTCTCTACATTGTTGGTTAGCAAAATTTACCTTTTTTCAAAAAATCATAACTTTTGCCTTGGTTGTCAGATTTTTACAAATTAAGCAGTGTCAAAAAGCTGATTTTGTTATCTACACAGATTTGAGGTCAATTTATATTCATGGAGGTAGCTGTAAACATTAATCCTTGCATGAAATATTTCCTTTTTTTCATGCTTTATGTTTTCATTTTCTCTTTGATTTTATACGTGTTTTGCATGTTCTTTTACAATCTTGGGTTATTGTAATAAATGAACTTCAATAAAATTGCATCAGGGGGGCTGATTGCATAATAATTTGATTAGAGTGTAGTTGCATGGCATGCACTTTGATACCATCTTCATATTTGATGACAACTCACATGAGTTGTATCTATATTTTGTAGTTTCTTTTGGCCACAATATTGCTTATAACTTGACACATTTTGGTTCACATTGGTTAACATCTAAGATTGAGAGTCTATGGTTAATGATTTTGAATCACATTATATTCTCATTAGGTCACATCTCATTTTGAGGGCCATTCATTTTATTGTTAATGTTTCAGAATCTTCATGGTACTTGCTACTATGGATCAGTTTTAGTCATAGTTTGGCATCAACATCAAGATACACATTATTTATAGATTCTTTCATCATATCATTCCCTCTTATTGGGGGTATTTATTATGCATCTATGTGATGGATTGTGTACTTGGGGGGTCTTATGGAGTCCTCCATCTTTCATCACTTGGTTGCATTCTCTATTTCTTTTGCATGATCATTTCTCAATCAAATGTTTCTTCATAGGTTTCGAGGTTGTGCTAGTTTGTGAGTTTTCCAGTGTTCATTGGCACCAAGCCTACTATTTCTTTAACATGATTTCAACTTGAGTCCTTGAGTGACACTAATATGGTTTCTAGTAAATAGAATTATCTTTCCTTTGCTTGCTAGATTAAGGATTCTTGTGTTACTCCATAAGTGTGGTTCCAATGACTCTTTGCAATGGGTTATCTCATTATTGGGGGACTGTTGGAAGTATGAGTAGCTTGTGTTTTGTGATTGTTGTTAATAGATCTTCATTGTTTCATTAATGACAATAGGTCTATGGAGATTCTTTGATTGGTTGCATTATGTTGTCATTAGTAGTATTACTTATGTTAACCTCTAATGTTGCTTTCATGAGCAAGTGTTGGCAATGTCCAACCTCTTGTGTGGTTGAGATGTTGTAGAAGTGTTCTAGATAATTATAATGTGTTTTTGGTGCTTGGTTTCCAAGTTCTTTAGAGAAAATTTGAAGAAAAGAGAAAACAATATGGTTGAGAGGTGTTCAATTTTTTGCTCTATATTTCTTCATGGTTGAAGATCTACTTGTGTGGTTCAAATATGTTGATTAGAGATGTTCAAAGATGTTATATCTAGAGTTTTAGGTTTTGGATCATTGTGTAGTGAAAAATGTGTTCACTAGTGTGTGAACTATGAAAGTAGTCTTGTTTGGGAGAAATGGTTTTGCTCCACATTTCTCCACTGTTTAGTTTATGGTCTTGTGTATCTAAGAGTTTTCTTATATTACTCATATTTATCTTTAGTCTAATTTGTTCAAATTTTTGTTCTTTGCAAGTTTGGATTCAGATGTTGCAGTGTGTGGAAGGTTACCAAGTTGTGCAAAATGAATATGTTCTTCTGGTATAAGATGTTACAAAGAATTTGTTGGATTTCAAGGTATTGATGGAATATTCTAGATTGTGTTAAAGTTTTTTTATGGTCTATGAGTCATCTTTGGATCGAAGGAAGTGTGTACTTAATTTTTTAATGGTGTTAACATAGGTTCGACCGAAATTGGGTGTTTACACTAATTATGGATATGATTCAGTGTTTGTGGAAGCATGGTGTGGAAGTATGAGTAGATTTAGGTCTGAGTTAAAGTGTGTTATGGTCCACCTTCATTCCTTTCCACTGTGGGAATGTTTTGGCACTGACCTAATTTGAATTTGTACGGTTAAGGTGCATAGCTGACCTTGTCAATTTTTTTCAAGGTTGAGGATGGTATAAATGAGTGTTGAGTTGATGGAGAATCAAGTAGTGAAGTGTGTAATGCAAAGTGCAGAGATTCAAAATGAAAAAATGTAAAATTTAGTATGATCTTTAATGCCTAAGACTATTGGAAGAAGTGAGCAGAAGGTGTCTACATTCTACAAAGAGAGTACAAATATTTTGGTGAAGAAGCGGTGGATCTTTATGTTGCTCTGAGATGGATTTCTCATTATAACAATCATCTTTCTTATTCTTTCTAATCTGGAAGTGAGCCATTAGTAGTGAGCCCTCTAGTAGTTAGCCTATTGTATTTGGTGTTGCAATTACTTTATATAGTGAGCTAATCCTCACCATGGTTTTTCTTTTCTTGGGTTTTACATGTAAATCTGGTGTTCTCATGTGTTTGGATGTTTTTACATTACTATTTCACATGTTTACATTTTTCTAATGCATGATAAGGGTTTAATGATTATTAAGGGTTTAAGGATTAATGTAGACATGAATGTTAATGAGGGTTTTGATGTAAAAAGAATTCACTCCCCCCCCTCTCAGTTGTCTTGTGCATTCAACAATTGGTATCAGAGCAAGGTTCCTTAGAAGAAATATTAATTGCTTGAGGTAGATATGGGATGGAACATAAGAAGGAGGATCCTCTATTTTATGGATCTAATTATGCACTTTGAAAGATGGAGATCAAAGGTTTCCTTATTTCTCTAGGATTTTTAGTTTGGAAGTCTATTGAAATTTGATATAAAATTCCTATAAATGGTCTAAGTATTGATGATGAGATCAAGGTATATGAGAAAAATGGAAAAGCAACGTATTCTCTTTTGATTAGTCTTTCTAATTTAAAACTTGTGAAAGTTATGAGTCTTAAAGTTGTTGGTGAAATTTGGAAAAATCTAGAAAGTATCTACGAAGGATATGATAAAGTCAAGAAAGCAAAGATGCAAAATATGAAGATTAAATTTGAGACCTTAAGGATGAAAGAAGATGAAGATATTACAAGCTACATGCATAGAGTGGAAGAAGTTTCCAATTCCATCAGAGGCCTTGGAGGAAAACTTTAAGAAGAATAGGTGGTGAAGAAGGTACTAAGAAATCTTACTAAAGCTTATAGTCTTAAGGTTTTTGCTATTGAAGAATTTCATAATTTAGATCAATATTCCAAAGATCAGTTGTTTGGTACTTTAACTACTTTTGAATTGAGAGAGTTTGGTCCAAGTGATGTAAAAAGGGAGACTATTTTTAAAGTTTCCAAAGAAGAGAAGAATGAGGAATCTGATCTGGATGAGTTTGATGAGATAGAAGAAAACTTTGTGAGGAAGTTGAAAAAGGGTACTAGAAAATATAGAGGTAAGTTACCTTTCAAATGCTTTAACTTTGGAAAGATTGGTTAGTATGCATCAAGATTTCCTATCAAAGCTTCAAGAGATAGACCTAAGGAGAATAGAGGTAAATCAATTAAGAAAAGTTATTATGTTAGAGAAGATGCTAGTATATTTGATGATGAATCTGATTACCCTAACGATGAAGATGATAAATGTTTTTTCATGGTTCTAAATATGTTGAATTAACAAGATGACTAAGAGGGGGGGGTGAGTTAGTTGTATCAAATTAAAACATTTGTAGACACCTAAAGATATCCTCTTACGATACCTTGGCACAAGATCACATCATTTAGACATCTTGTAGCATGTTTTTCCCTAGGTACCCATGTCATCATCTAATTAGTTAAATAAATCTCAGTTATTTGACTAATTTCATTTATTCCCTATTTATCCATATTCCCTTCTTCTATAATTAAATAAATATTTATTTATTTAATTTTTCATGACCATTTATCCTCTCTAATTAAATAATTATTATAATTGTTTAATTAGTCATTTATCTATTCTCCTATAATTAAATAAATCTTTATTTATTTAATTATCTTTTCTACCTTCATCTATAATTAAATAATGATTTTACATTATTTAATAAGTTTATCATTTCATTATCCCTCTCATCTTTTTTCAGGATTTATTTCCTTTAAAACAATAAATCAAAATATTTATATCTTTTCAAAATCATATCTTATCTTGTTTTATTTCCTCTTTGATCAAATAAAGCAAAAAAAAAATCTTATCAAATATTCTTCTCCATCCACATCAAAACTCTATAAATATAGCCTCTCAGAAGCCATTTGATGGAGGAGCTTTTGAGTACCCTTACTCTGTCAAAGTCATTCTTGAATCCTTCATCCATTTCCATTTATCATCTTACACATCTTCCATCTATCACCTTCACCGTATTGTTATGCTATCGAATCAAGCAACCAACATACCAAATCAATCGACCAATTCATTTATCATTGCATCTATTTGAGGTATCAAAGATTTGGATTAGGTAATGCATGTTATTGTTTTATCCAAATTTTTCATATACATTTTGGTGAACCCGCTAGGACATGCTCCAAGGATCTAATCATTAGTACATGCGAGTTTTATTTTTTACAAACATTTGCATGTTTTAACCCTCATTCTATCAAGTTTTGGGAGTGAATTATTGCAGGATTTGAAATGATTTTGGCAGATGGAACTATAGGGACCTTTTGGTTTTGAAAATGGATTCTCCCATCAATTTTAGATCATATATGTCTCATGGCTTGCATGTCTATTCTAAGAATTATTTTCCTTTTTCTTAAAAGTAGAGATTCTAAAATTTCTCTTCTTTTTGATTCAAAAGCTAACAACTAAGATTGTGTTAATCAAGCAATCGAGGTGTAGTCATTGAGTCATCCCTGTGTGTATTGATTTTTGCATGATTTACTCTTCATTCTATATAATTTTAAACTTGGTTGGTGTTTCTGCATGCTTTAGCAATCAACTCTCAACCTTGTAGACCAATTATTTCTTATCCTTTCGCTCAGTCGAGGTCATAGAACAAATCCAATGTTGTTTATCCATATCAATAGATGGTTCACCTAATGCAAACTTAATGCCATCGTTCATCATTGCTCTAAATGTTACACCCAGTCTATGAAGACAGAGAACCGCCAACCTTAACTCAGTGAAACCACCAATCTGTTCCCATGATAAAAATCCAAACACTACTCAGTGAAACCCATATAGGTTGTCTATTTTGATGTGTCTGTTATACTCAAATTGATCCCACAATGGATTCCATGTCATTCTAATGATCATACTCTTCGAACTCTAGTAAATCCATCATCTCAGTATGTAAGTGGCGTGCTAGTAGCTGCTCTAAACTGGTTTATGTTGTGCTTTGGGATTTTCTTTTGGAAGCTTTTGTCTAGCTTTTTGGGGCTCTTTCACTATTTTAGAACAATCTTGGTTTTCAATTTATGGCTTCCTTATTCATCACCTTGCTGAGAGCTGCATGTGACAAGTTTTTGAATGTTCTATGAGCAGTTTTCAAATCAATTTTCACTACTCCAAAAGCTTTTGACAGCTTTTACTGCTAACACAACATTAGGCGAATGTTTACATAGTCGACATGAAACTCTATTTTCATCAAAACCATCTGTTGAGGGCTTTCCATGACTGAGAGGGAGTATTTTATTTGAGTTTTATTTAGTTTTGAATTAATTTGTATTTTAAAATAAATTTAGATTTAATTTAAAGTCAGATTTCATTTTGATTTTTTTAAAGATTTTTTTTAGATTTTTAGGTTTTTAATTAGATTTTTTTTAGATTTAAATTTTAATTAGATATTTAGATTTCCAATTTATATAATTTTTTAAAATTAATTTAGATTCTTAATTCAATTTAGATTTTTAATTTAAATTTTAGTTTAGATTTTAGAATAGATTTTACTAATCTAGATGAGTTCATTTAGTTACATTTCTAATTTCTAATTTAATTTAGATTTTTAACTTTTTAATTTATTTTGGATTTCTAATTTAACTTAGATTTTTAGCTTTTTATTTTAGTTAGATTTCTAATTTCTAATTTAACTTAGATTTTAAAATTTTAAAATTTAGTTTAGATTTGTAATTTTTAATTTAGTTTATATTTTTAACAGATTATATGTTTTTGACCTAATCTCACTTTCGCTTGTGAGTTGGGTTTCTTCTTGTATTGGTGATTTTTAAGGGTATCAAAGGAGCTATAGCAGCATTCGAATCAGTCACAACAACAACTTGGAAAGCAAATAATGAGGTGCACTCATTTCATCTTTCATCTCTTAATCATTATTTGCAAACACATTTGGATTTGGGCTCTTAAAATGAATCTTGTCTTCAATCACACTTCAAAAATTGAGTCTAAAATTAACCATTGTCTTCCATCAAATCTTGATTTGGGATCTAAAAAGAATGAGTGTTTTCATTTTTTGCTTACACACATTTCATTTCTAAGGGTCAATTAAAAACTGTGAGTTTGAATCAAGTGTGTGTGCTCGAAAACACCTCACTTGGTTCTCTTTTGTCATACCCTTCTTAGGAAGCCTACTTGGAGCACACACCCCTCCAAGGGGTGACCTCAATCAGAGTGTGAATTTAAAGACACACTTCTTTGGGAGTTAAAATCTTGTCACTCTTGGCTAAGCCCCAAAGAACTTTGTACCTTTGGGAAGTGAAGGTGAAGGGTGGGTTACCCCTTTCTCCTAGCTGTGTGGTAGGAATTTTCTTTCAAATCACCCCTATTCAACCTCATGCATCCTTGCTTGAGGCCTAATTGGCTATACCAACTTGACTAGTTCTAAGACTTGTTGATGTGTCTTCTTCAAGTGTGTGCTTAATCATCACATTCATAATTTCAAATTCAAACTTGCTTATGTGTCTTGTGTGTGTGACATTTGTTTACAAATTTCCATATCAAGCTATAAACACCAACACATAAACATATCATTCTAACCATCCATAAATTTCCCAAAAATTCACTAATAATCCTACATCATCCTAACCATCCTTAAACACTTTAAAAAATTCCCAAACCATAGGAAAAATGTGTCTTTATCCCTACCTTCCACATCATTTTCTACTAAATCTTCATCTAAACCCAAACCAATAATCATAATTAAAGGAGTCCCTAATGACATTCCTCTAATAAAACCAAAAATTGAACTTAAGGGATCCCCTAGTCACATTTCACCACCTAAACAAATAATCACACTTAAGGGAGTCCAAACATTATTCCAACCTCAACACATTCAACCACAATCATATGTGTCACCTTCATCATCATGCCAACCTAACCCATAAAACTCTTCATTACCCCCATCCTCGTCTAATCCTCCATCAAATCCTTGCCCTAAATTCAAACATTTCAAAAGTAAACCTATGAAATTATCTAAATCCACCCATCCACCTACCAAATATTCTTCAAACATCATGCCCATTCTTACAACCCCATCATGTAGTCTCCCCCTTGAGCCTATTCAAGAATCTATCCCATTGAGCCCAAGTCAACCTCCATCATGTCTCCATTTTGTTGACCATCTAGAACATGTTGAGCCTACTCAAGAGTCATCCCATTCCACCTCATCTAATGAATCCATACCATCTCATAGTCTTACCATAACCAACCCATTTGATGATCCAAGCATATCCACCTCATATCATGATCCTATTATACCACCTCCATGGTATGACCCTATTCCATCACAAGAACAATTTTTTCCATTCATTATCCCATCTATTGATACCCCTCCCAATCAAGATCAAGATGTGACATCCTCTCCATAATATGATACCCTTCCATCTCATGATCCCTCTCTAAATCAAGATCAAAGTCTAACTTCTATTCCATTCATGATCTCCTTCCTATAAGTCAAGATTAAATCATCCCTTCATCTCCATGTCATGATCCCCTTCCGCCTTATAACCAAGATCAAATGATACCATCAACCCTATCCCATGATCCTACCTTAAGTTAAGATGAAAACACCCTTTTATCTTTATGTCATGATACTAATCCTCCACAATATCCCATAACCCCTATTCAAGCTATCCATGAACCCCACACCTATAAAATGGGTTCCTCTACCTTTATCCACTTCGGTTTACTTCCAACACCTATACTTAAATCCATATCATATCCTTCCCAAAATGGACTCGCATCTTGTTTCATAAACAATACATATCCCATTGGAAAATGAATGTGTCAAAGTATGAGCTACAAAGGAAAAGGATTAGGCCTTCCTGAACAAGGTATCCTAGAACCCTTTTATATCCAAGAAAATCCAAATTATCATGGCCTTGGTTATACACCTCATGCTCAAGATATTGGTACCCACCGTAAGTCCAAATTCCATCAAAATAAACCTAAGTATCCTATTCCATCAAACCTTCCATTTATCCTAGGTCCTTATCCTAGTCCATCAAACCTTCCATCTATTCTTGGTCCTTATTATCCAAACCTTAGTCTATCAACCCTTCCATCCATATTGGGGCCCTACAACCCTCCATATCCTATTCATCAAGAACAACAAAGGCACTCCTTGATACCCTCTCAAAATTCTACCTACATTAACCCGTCCATAATACCTCCATATCATTCATCTCAATCCACCTATCCCATTTCTATTGGAAGCAATTTGGGTGCCAAATTTCAAAAGCTTCTATATCAAAATCCACATATATCAAAGGATCAACATGTCTCCTTGAAGAGACATGCAAACATAAAAGAAAATCTGATCCAAATTCAAAAGAAAAAAATTCAAAGGCCACAAAGGCCCACAAATCAAAACGAAAAATTTCAAAGGCCCATAAATCAAAAGGAAATTTATCAAAATCCACAAAGGCCCGTAAAGCAAAAAGAAAAATCTCACAGGCCACAATGGCCCATGAATCAAAAATCAAAGTTAAAAGCTATGTGGATTCCTAAAAGTCTCGTAGAAGAAACAAAATTTAAATTGGAATCCAAACTTGCTTATCCAAAAACTCCATCCAATTCTAAATATCCTTTATCACCACCATCCATTTTAGGTCCTTATATCCCTAAATCCCCATCCACTCCTCCATCTAAATCTCTAAATTCAAAATCCATTTCTCTTTCATCACACCACCACCCTTCAAGTTGTGTTCCAATGTTTATCTTTCCATCCTTCCCATATAACCATCAACAAGCATTCTGATCTCCTATCCATTACCCAACATCCATCTCCCATTATCCTCCTTTAATCCAAACCTTTGAATAATTCCTTAGCTTCTTTTATAATACCATTAATCTACCCTTTATGAGCCTAATCCTCATTTCCATTGTTTATTAGCGCACATATTCAAGGGATATTAGCCATAAAAATTGATGTTTGAGTCCTAAATCCATCCCCCTATTATGCACATATTATCTTCCATATTCATTTATCCCTATCCATATCCTATCTTCCATATTCCTCTTGCACTCTACACTTGGGGGAAAGTTTTTCCCATCCTATCATTCATAACCATTATCCTCTTTACGTTCATCCTTTAGCTTTCCACCTTTTATCTTGAAAAGGTTAAGGATCTTCTTGAACGTCATACATCTTATCCTATACACTCTATCCATATCTTCCTTAACATATCCTTTACCTTATTCATATTCCATCATTTTAACTAAATACATCCTTTCTTCCCTTCCTTGGTCTTGATGAGGAATAGGGGAAAAATAATTAGGAATTTGTGTCCATATATTATCTAGTTGATCTTGATCATCCTATTCATTAGCCTCATCCTTGCGTTCTTCTGTTAAAATTTCCTGAAAAAATCCCTAAAAATAAAAAAATTTCCTGAAAAAAATCCCCCAAAAAAAATCAAATATTCTGAAAATACAAAAAATCAAAATATCCCCAAAAATACAAAAAAATGGAAAAAGGTCCTTAAAAAAGACAAAAAAATAATAGCCAACAAAAATCCAAGCAATAAAATCAATCCATCCAATCACTTCTAATTTCATTTAATCAATCCATCACCTCAATCCAATCATCCAACCATTCAACCAATCAACCATCTTCATCAAATCCATTCATCCATACATCAAATCATCTTCAATCATTCCAAGAAATAATCCAAATGCAAGTCAATCCTCAATCCATACCAATCAAGTAAAATTATCCAATTTCATCAATGGTCTTGATCCTAATCTTATCGTAAACCAATCAGCCAATCAATTATCATCATCATTGTGTTGATCTAGGGATATATCATTCCCCACAATGACAACACTGTCATCATAAATTAATCAATCAATCAATGGTTTACAGCTTGACAAGGGCATTACCTTGTTTTACTTTGAATCATTTCTTCATGCTTGCTTGCTTTCTTGTCTGTGCTATCATTTTATCTTGCATTTGTCATGCAAGAGCATCCTTGGTTCTTTGCAATCTTGCATCAACCAAAAATATTTTCTTTCAATTTTTTTTCTTGTTTTGTTCTTGCTCAGTTTATGTTGGTGGATTCATCATATTTTCTCATCAAACCTTGTGGATCTATGTTTACATTGTGGACATGTACATTTTCCTTATTCCAAGATTTGAGTGTGATTGGATCTTTTTTCCAGCAAGTTATCACTTCCAGATTGAGTGATAGTTTCTTGAACCAACACTAGAATAATTTGCAAACCTATCAGCTAGTTCGATCACTTGTGGATCTTTCCTATAACTTACAAATCTTAATGGTGTGATTCAGATTGTTGTGGAGTGTCCCCGACCTTAATTATGGGTCCACACTTCATCTTATACACCTACTGAAGAGATTCAAATTTGAGGCCGACCTATTCATGCACACATTACATTTTTCTTCATTGGAGATTGTAATGATCTTTGGCCGACACGGAAGATTCTAGAATTGCAGATATGATATAAAGCTTGTAGTAGATCATTAGGATAGTATTAAGGAAGAATAAGATAGATATTAGATATGATATATAAGATTATAGCTCACATATAGGAGCATATAGGAATGTTGTATTTTTGAGCATGTTATATTAGGCCTGTGAGCTAGATCTATAAGCCTGGATGTTGTCGGTTGTTGGTAATTAAATTTTTTGATAATAAGCGTATTTGAATCTAAATTTTCCTCCATATTTTGTGTTGCTTATGTTGTGTTACTCTCGTTGCACGATCCAGATTTTTCTCTTTGAAGACCCTCTTACCATGATTATGCCAGATTGGTATCAGAGTGAGATTCATTCCTTGTGAGATCACCAGATTTTTTGGAGTCCTATTGAAGATTTTTTGTGGGGTGGAAAATTGTGGTAATGACCTACAACTGTAGAGGACTTGTGTAATTATGGTGGTAATAATAAATGGTAGAGGAAATGGAGACCCATCCATGATGGAGATGTTGAGAGGAATTGATTCCAAATTAGATGCAGTTGAAACTGCCCAGAGGAGAGGTCAACCAATTGATGATGTGAGTGATGAAGAGGTATAAGTACATGAAGAAAGAGGAAGAGAAGATCAACCTGGCCTGAATTAGGGAGAAGAGAGGTTCATATGAGCCCTAACTAGAGCGAATATTAAGCCACATTTCAATCCACTAGATTACAATGGTAAGTTGGATTCAAATGAATTGTTAGATTGGATAACAAAGATGGAAAAGTATTATGATTTTGAAGGTACCACTAAAGACAAGAAGGTGAAATTTTCTTGTACAAAGTTGAGAGGACATGCATCCCTTTGGTGGGAACATTTGTAGATAGATAGAAAAACAAGAGGAAAGGAGAAGATAAAATCATGGGATCAAATGGTGAATAAGTTGAAGACAAAGTTTATGCCTACAAACTATCAGATCAGTTTGTCCAAGAAGTTGCAAAATTTGAAGCAGAGGGAATCACGTGTCACAGAGTATACTAAGGAGTTCTACAAGTTGAATATTAGATCTAGACATTTAGAGGATGATATTGAGCAAATAGCCAGATACGTGAATGGTTTGAGGTCGTATATATAGGATGAGGTCAGTTTTATTAAGTTGGTGAGTGTGGAGGAGGAATATTAGTGTGCCCTAAAAGTAGAAGAGAAGTTGAATAGAATACATGAGCAAAGACAAAGAGGAAGATGTGGAAGATTTCAAAGAGGAAGAACTTTAACTGGAGGAGGAAGAGGATCTTTTCTAGATCAAAATAAAGATAAGGAAGTCAGTAAGAATGAGAATTCATACTATAGAGATTATGGAAACTCTTACCGAAGAGGAGGATATGGTGGTTACCAAAATGAAGGCTATAGAAGAGATGATAGAGGACAAGAGAAAAGAATATTCAAGGGAACTTGTTATAAGTGTGGTGGAGAAGGACATAGAGAATTTGAATGTAATCAAGGAGAGACAAGCAGGAAGATAGAGAACAATAGAACAAACTTGGTTGAGGAGGATCATGTTGGATCATCTAATCAATTAGAAGAAGGAGAAGTGTTGGCCAATATAAGAGTATTATGTCAAAGCAAGTTGGAAAATGAGCCATTGTAGAGAAAGAATTTGTTTTGGACCAGATGTAAGGTAGCTAGTAAATGTTGCAAAGTGATTGTTGATAGTGGAAGTTCTGAGAACTTGGTTTTTGAAGAAAAGGTGAAAAAATTGAAGTTAGAAAGATTGAAACACCTGAAGCCCTATCAGATAGCTTGGATTCAAGATGAGCATAAGATACTAGTAAGTGAACAATGTTTAGTGAAATTGAAGATAGGAAATTGTCATGATGAAGTTTTGTGTGATATTATGCCTATGGATGTATGTCATGTTTCGTTGAGAAGACCTTGGAAATATGATAGATAGGTTATTCATGATGGAAAGATGAATATATATACCATTGTTGCTAATGGGATGAAGCAGACTTTGTTTCCATTGGAGGATGTTCCTAAAGCTAAGATCTATACGAATGCTAGAATTTGTTTTGTTTATGGAAGGAGATTTCTAGATGGATTGAGACATGAGAGCATGTGTTATGCCTTGGTGCCTAAGAAGGCTGAAGACCTAAAGCATGTAGAAGAGAAACTAGATGAGATAAAGGAGATCATGATAGAGTATGAATATATCATTTCAGATAATGTACCTGATGGATTGCCACCTATGAGGAGTATTAGTCATTGCATGGATCTGATTCCTACAGCTAGTTTTCCTAACAAAGTAGCACACCGGATGACACCAATAGAGAATGAAGAGTTGAATAGACAAGTGCAAGAGTTGTTGAGAAAGGATTTGATCAGAGAAAGCTTAATTCCTTGTGTAGTACTTGTTCTGTTAGCACCTAAGGATGGAGAATGGAGGATGTGTACAAACTCTAGAGCCATAAACAAGATCACGATGAAGTATAGTTTTCCTTTGCCCCATATGGATGACATTATGGATTATTTGAGTGGAAATAAGTACTTTACAAAGATAGATTTGAAAAGTGGATATCATCATATCAGAGTCAGAGAAGGAGATGAGTGGAAAACAACATTCAAGACAAATGAAGGATTGTATGAGTGGTTGATGATGCCTTTTGGACTAACAAATGCACCGATTACTTTCATGAGGTCGATGAATGAGGTCTTGAAGAAATTTTTGGGTAAGTTTTTGATTGTTTACTTGGATGACATCTTTATTTTTAGTAAGACTAGAGAAGAACATTTGTTGCATATAAGACAAGTTTTGCAGAGGTTGAGAGAAGAAAAGTTGCTAATAAACATTAAGAAGTGTAGTTTCATGAAGGAAGAATTGTTATATCTAGGATTTGTGATATCTAGAAATGGATTGGAGATGGAACCTAAGAAGGTAAGAGAAATTATTGAATGGCATACACCTAAAAGAATTGGGGAGGTAAGATCATTTCATGGATTGGCTAATTTCTACCAAAAGTTCATTAGAAATTTTAGTTCTATTTGTAGCCCTATGACATAAGAAATGATAGGAGATAAGAAGGATTTTAGGTGAACGTCTAGAGCAGACTGAATTTTTGATTTGTTGAAACAAAAGGTGACTGAGTAGCCTATGTTGGCTTTACCAAATTTCAATAAGGTATTGCAGGTAGACTGCGATGCAAGTGGAAATGCAATTGGAGCAATATTGAGTCAAGAAGGAAGACCAATAGCTTATTTTAGTGAGAAGTTGAATGATGCTAGGAGAAGATATTCAGTATATGATCAGGAGTTTTATTCCATAGTTCAAGCCTTGAAGAAGTGAAGACATTATTTGTTTCCTAAGGAGTTTGTGTTGTATATGGATCATCAAGCATTGAAATATTTGAGCAGTCAAGGTAAGCTAAATCAAAGACACATGAGATGGGTGGAATTCTTGTAGAGTTATACTTTTGTTTTGAAACATAGGAGTGGAAAGTCAAATAGAGTTACTGATGCTTTGAGTAGGAGAAGGAATTTTTTGGTAGATATGAGAGTGGAGGTATAAGGGTTTTATGGTTTGATTAGGTGAATGTTTACATAGTCAATCGAATGAATAAATCCAACTTTTAACAGCTTCTCTATCTCAGTCTAACCATCAATGCCACCCTGTGATTGATCTTTCATATTTTTTGCTTAACTAGCTTGGTGTCAGGACATAGGATGATATTGTGAACTACTATAGATTCATCAATACCTAGAATATCCTCATATGTCTAAGCAAAGATATTAGGATGGGAGTGCAAGAGATTATAATTTTCATATGCTTCCTCTAAAGAGAGACACTTCCCAATCTTGATTACTTTTTTCTGAGGACTTAGGATCCATAAAGACTTCAGTAGTATCTCCTTTAAGGAGAGAATTGTGATCTTTAGGATGAGATATCATAACGTCATTACTGACATTAGATAGGGGGTCTTCCTCATCAATACTCAAGATAGATTCTCTAAAGTATGCTTGTTTATGTAGGTGATACAAAAATTGTCTCTTGTGATGAAAAGAAGGCAATGGGGAAAAGGCACCTAGGAATTCCTCTAGTGCTTCATCTGAGGAAAAGACATCTAAAGGGATTTTTTCAGTCTACTCCCTCTCCTCTATCAACTCTGGATGAACCAAGCTCAATGGCATTGTTGAAACCAAGTTAACACTCCACCAAGATTTTTTCTTAGACTATTCATTAGAGCATCCCATACCCATATAGTGCTTATGTGGCTTAAACTAGATAGGGACTTGAATTCCTTGTTCAATACACCCTAGGCCTTTCTTCCCATAGGTGTATTGAGAGGCGAGTACATAGCCAAACCCATAACAAGTTTACAAAACTTCAGGAGGTGGTGGTTCTACATAAAGTGTTTCATTCCACTAATGGATGTTGAATGTCTCTACGGGAGCACTCCCACCTTCTTTACCAGGTTCTAAAATGTTAACCTCCTTTGTAGGAGTGGGATTAGTCTCCTCAGCATAGGAAGGAGTGGTCTCCTGAACAACATCACATTTCTCTTCCCTAGCGGGAGTATCATCCATCTTTGTGTTAGAATTATATAGTGTGTGTGGGAAATGTTAGTATCAAAATAAGATAATAAAGACACACCAATGCAACATTAAACTAAAGAAAGCTAAATAAAATGCAATAAAAGATCAAACAAAGCTTCTTCAGAATCATTCCATTGTCCTCTATCTCGAGTGATTTTTTTGAAGCTGTTGCTCTCAGATTGTATAACAAAGCTTCTCGGAATGGCAACCTACAGAACGAGTATGCAAAGGGAGAGTAATTCTCTATTCTATATGCTAGTGGAGTGAAATGTTGATGTACAGATATGCATAGGGGCTGTAGATTATGCATAGGGGCTGTGGATTATGGATGCTATTAAAGCTATGATATGAGGATAATAGGCCATGATATGGAATGCTATTATGCTAAACTATGCTATGCTATGATTCAAGAATGCTATGGATGTTGAAAGGCTAATTGACTATAATTTTCCTGTATGCAAGCTTCTATCCTTTTCAGAGACCCGACAGTCCTTTTTATAGATTTTTGTAGGCAAGAGCATAGCTAGAAAAGATCAACGGCTATGAGATTGTCTGGTAATTTTGAATGGTGAGAGATGAAGAGGTTGAGAGGAAGATGGAAAATGTTTGGAGGTTGAAGAGAAGAATGGAGGTTTGTCTTCAAGCCATGGGAACAACCTTGCTCAGAAACAGAGAAATTAATTTTCTGTTTTGAAGTTTGTTTCACGGTTGTTGGAGATAATCCAAATTAAATAAATAAATTTATTTAATTTTATGTGAGTTTGATATTTGATTTTAGGACTATAAAAGACTCAATTAAATATTTGAAATATTTAATTGTGAATAGACTTTAGAAGAATTAATAAAATATTTAATTGTGAATGGATTTATAATATTTTTAGAAGAGAAGACTATTTAATCTTTATTTTGAATAAAATATTCAAGCCAAGATTATATGATAATTAATATAAATAAATCATAATGTTTATTTAATTAATTAAGAAATGGATAAGAAAAGTGATTAAATAAACTTATTTATTTAATTGAAATGAAAGAATGAACAATATAAATAAATTATTTAGATTTATTTATATGCAGATTGAATTGAGATTTAATTAAATATTAAAAATATTTAATTAATTACCCACTATTGTAATGTGACCATTTTTAGGTGTATACATTTTGCCCCTCTTTGAAGTGATGTGTTTTACGCATTGCTTCAAACAATTTTGAAATTTTCCCCAGATGTGCCCTAGATGTTGATTTCTGAATGTTGATAGGTATATGCCCCCTCGAACGATGAATCGATAAGATTTTGATTTCTGTGAAATTTTTTGAATTTTTATGATTTTTAAGATGTCGATTCATCTTTCAAAAATTATGATGTGAAGAAATTTATGTGGAAATATGTGAGATGAAAAATTGATTACCTAAATTTCCCCTGCAATGATAGAATGTGATAAAATGCCCCAATTTTTCCTTTAAATAGGATGAAAATGTCATTTTCCATGTCATTTTTCCATTTTAACCTAGTAAAAATTGTAATTTTTGAGCTCTGGAGTGAGAAAGATGGCACTTCCTACCCACTAGCACCGTTTCGAGTGCATTCGATGACATCAGCGGCCGAAACACTATGGACCCGCGGTATGTACCCAGTTAAAGTTTCAATGTTTGAAAATTTTTCATTTAGGGCACGTGTATTCATGTTTATGTACCTTCATGCATTCTTTTAGCGCCCTTCAGTCTTTTTGTAGCACCCTTTATGTTTCCTATAGCGCCCATCATTCTGTAGTGCCCATGAGAAGTTTTGTAGTGCCCATGATAATTTCTGTAGCGCCCTTCATTTCTCAGTGCCCATTATGATTTCTGCAGCAGCCATGATTTGATGTTGTTTGTCTGATAAATTTGTTCCCAAGGTTGTTGGAAAACAAATAGTTGATAAGTTTGCTTCTAAGGTTGTTAAAAACAAATAGGATTTTGATAAATTTTCTTTCCATAATGATGAAAAACAAATAGTTTGTTGATAAGTTTTCTTCTAAAGTTGTTAAAAACAAACAGGATTTTGATAAATTTATTTTCCATCATGATGAAAAAAAATAGTTTGATAAGTTTGCTTCTAAAGTTGTTAAAAACAAATAGGATTATGATAAAAAAAATTTCCATGATGATGAAAAACAAATAGTTTGATAAGTAGATTTGATAGATTTATCTTGATGATTCAAGATTGATTTTTCTTTGACTTGATGATTCTTCCTATTCAATAGGAGAGATTGGGCATCTTGCAGTTATGAGAGAAATTCCCAAAGACATGGAGATTGATTCTGTAGCTTGTACAGGTAGATAGAGATGTGATTGAGGCATGCAAACTGACCTCATTACTTGAGATGCCTGAGGTGCATCTCAATAGAGGTTTATTGACAACACTTGTAGAGAGGTGGCGTAACGAGATGAACACCTTTCATTTGCCGATAGGAGAGATTACCATGACTCCAGAGGATGTATATCACATCTTGAGGATTTTAGTGATTAGTGAGATAGTGAGATTTGAAGGCCGGGAGGTAGGAGGCACCGATGCCTTGAGGCAGATATTCAGAGATGATCATATTGTAGGATATTATATTTCATGGGCAGAGATGACAGATTCATATGCGCCCTTACCTTCTATACTTGTAGGCTTCATTGGAGGTGTTCTATGCCCCGACCATAGCTCGAAGGGTTTTGTAGTCGGGTGGGGTCGTGTACTTGAGAGTATGGTGATGTAGGGTACATGATATGCTTGGGGATCATGCATGCTTGCACATTTATATGATGAGCTACACCATATTGTGTATGGTGGAGGCCAGAGTTTAGCTATTGGTTGTTCGATTTTATAGATATGGGCATGGGAGCACTTTGTCATTATGCGACCATTGACTCGAGGATGATGGCCTGTCGGTCGACCATACAGATTTAGATATACTGATGTCATTGCTTAGCCAAGGCTGGGAAAACTGGATCATTGGTAGCGTCTTCTGGATGATCTTGAGACAGTATGTTGGCGGCCCTATGTAGATTGTGAGGCATGGCCAGAGGATGCTAGGGAGATTCCCTTTGTCTTTACTTCCAGATATCTGATTGGTCATACTCCTGGGATTATTGAGAGGTTTCTTCTTGTCCATGTATGGCAACAGTATGGTCAGCCTCAGGGTATGCCACAGGGGTCTTCTATTTATGCACGTCGGCAGCAGGAGATTACAATGTGGGATCCGCGGATTTCTTATGACGCAGCAATGGCAGAGTTCATCAGTCTGGGAGTACAAATCTGATATTCTTCTTAGGGGGATGACTCCAGAGTATGGTCAGTATGTGTTGGAATATCCTGTGCCATGATTATTTGATCCTGATGAGCCTACCACTCCAGCTGTAGAGCAGAGACCACATATAGGGGGACATAGGTGACAATGAGAGGAGGCTTCAAAGGGTGATGACTCCAAGGAGGATGATGATGATGAGTCAGATGGGGATGGAGATAGTAGTGATGAGGAGAGTGGAGGGGATAGTGGTGGAGGAGATGGTAGAGGTGGCAGAGGTAGTGGCAGAGGTGGTAGCAGAGGTGGTAGCAGAGGTAGTGGCAGAGGTGGACCATGGATGAGACATTCAACTCCATCATCTTCAGTAGATCCAGCAGTACCGAGTTAGATATCTACCTTACAGAATAGAGTGCAGAGCTTATAGGATTAGTTAGCATAGGCACAGGCCTTGGTTACATAGCTACAGGGACAATTGACGCAACTGAGAGAGATACAACCAGACAGCAGGGTGAGTAGGCCATGGCCCTAGCTAATAGTCTATAGAGAGTAGCAGTAGGTACCTCGATTGGTGACATGATGAGAGAGGTGACTAGGGCCACCCGGGAGGCAGAGTTTTATAGGACTAGGTATCATGATGCAGTTCCACCTAAGTAGAGAATGAGTTATACATAGTCTCGATCTATACATAGTCGCTTGCAGGCTACCAATAGAGGTGTATCTCAGCCATTACCTCTAGGAGGGATACCAGGGACAGGTGGAGCAGGTACAGCAGGTACAGGTAGGATAGGTTCCAGACCAGCAGCATCAGAGGATAGCACTTCATAGTGCTTTTTGCATGATGGCTTATATGTCTTATTAATACTCTGTTGAGACATTTGTATACACACTGATATGATCCCATTTTTGATGATGTTATGTCATGCATAGCTGACATCTTTGTACATTTTGACATTCATTTTTGAAATATATGATATGCAACGATGATTCCTTATTTGATGAATGTGTCTATTTTCTATATGCATGACGTTTTATGTGATGGTTGCATGATTTTATGCTCATGATGTATATGTATGCATGATTTTTAGATATGAAAATGAAAGTACAATGCTATGATGTGATTTGCAATCTATTGATGAATGATCTTTATGAATATGAATGTAAAATGATGGATGGTATAACGTATGAATGCCCATGAATGTTTTGATTATGATGTATGATTTGTTTTTATGATTTTCTGATGAAAATATGTATGAAAAATGTATGTGATGATGCTTTTGTGAATGTCAAAATGTGCTCAGTCATTTTATTCAAAAGAATATGAAACATTGGTACTTTTCTAGTTTTTGGGAAAATCTATAAATGTGAAATGCAGATTCTAAAATGAATGTAATCTATACTAACCATGCAGGGTATATGTACAATATTGCCACTCTGAGAGCTTATTTGTGCTTTTTGTGTCATCATAGAGCATTGAAATGTTGAAAGTTAATACAAGCATCAAAGGGTATGTTAGCACCAGTGATGACCTAAGTATTGCTTTCATGATTTTTTGATATAGCAAGATAATACAAGCATCTAGGTATAATTGAACTGAGATGACCTGAGTATCGCTTGCATAAATAGACAAGAGTTAACCCGTTTCCCATGCAAATTATGAAATGTCATCAATGATACTTAGTAGAGCATGTCTCGCGACCAATTTGCATAGTACTAGTGATTTCCTCGCAAACAGCAGACAAAGAAAAATCATACTCCTTCCTTTCTTTTCTAGTTCAATACATCATCAAATTGCTCTAGAGATATGACAGAAAAACCAACCAACAATTCAAATTTTACCTAAAGTATTTCAAACATTATTCAGATTAAGATCATCCAACTTGGTTATCAACATTGATGTTTATGTTTTGATTAACGTTGTTTTTGACCATGTTGTTTGATTTCATTGACATTGAGTGATCGTTTTGGTGTTGTGGTTGATTTGATGCGTCAATGTACGTTGCATTTTGTCAAACCGTTATTTGTCCATTTGTGATGTTCTAAAAGCTCATAGCCCCTCCCTTGTGTAGTCTATATTCCTATCCCCAGTGTAAACACAACCTAAATATGATGGATATGTACAAATGTCATCAAGCCATGATGAAAGACAAGGATTCCTGTTGCATGATATGGATATGATAGATATGTACAGATGATAGATATGGATAGATGATGCTAAAAAGAAAATGGAAGACATAAGCTAATAGATAGAGGAGCCCATTTTGATCACAAGTAGTGCCTGTTTATCAGGTTTTTACCACTTGTTTTTATTGCACTTTTTTTAGATCATGTGAATTTTTTATTTTATTTTTTTCTACTTTTCTGATTTTTTTCAGGACATTTTCTGATTTTTATGTATTTTTTCAGGACGTTTTCTAATTTTTATGTATTTTTTTAGGACTTTTTTTATTTTTATGTATTTTTTCAGGACTTTTTTTGACTTTTATGTATTTTTTAGACATATAACTTCTTCAAATGAATGTTGTTGATCAGTTCTTCAAACATGTCCCCTTCTGACGTAGATAACTGATATGCTCCAATACCATATGCTGGAATGATGACAAATGGACCAAGCCAATTTGGTTCAAATTTTTCTTTCTTTTCTCTGTCTTGCTGATTGCGTGGATTTTCTTTCAAGACTAAGTCACCTACTTGAAATGTCCATGGTTGAACTCTGTGATTGTAGCTACGGGACATAACTTGTTGATAACCCTTTAAATGATCAGTTGCATGTTGACATCTTTCATCTAATAGTTCTAGCTCTTGTAGACGAGATACTCTATAGTCTTCATCATTTATCAATCCTTTGAGTGAGACCCGTAGTGAAGGTAGTTCAACCTCTAATGGTAAGATCATTTCTGCCCCATAGACCAAGGCATATGGGGTGGCTCCTATTGGTGTGTGAATGCTAGTTTTGTATGCCCACAAATCTAGATTTAACTGGACATGCCAATCACGACTGGCATCATTTACCATCTTCTTCAAGATCTTCAATATTGTTTTGTTTGAAGCTTCTGCTTGACCATTTCCTTGTGGATAGTAAGGTGTAGAGAACCTGTGTTGGATGTGAAATCTTTCACAAAGTTCATGAACATCCTGATTTTTAAAAAGCCTCCCATTATCAGTGATGATAGAATTAGGAATTCCATATCGACAGATAATGTAATTTAGGATAAATGAAGAGATTTGTTTACTGGTCACGGTCGTCAAAGGAACAACTTCGATCCATTTTGTAAAATATTTTGTAGCTGTGATGATGAACTTGTGCCCATTTGATGATGAAGGATGAATTTTTCTAACAAGATCTATTCCCCACTGAGAAAAAGGCCATGTCGGAGTGAAAGGCTGCAGTTCTTGTGCCGGTGCATGAATAAGATTCCCATGGATCTAACATTTAGAACACTTCTTGACAAAAGTAAAAGATTCTCTCTCCATGGTAGGCCAATAATATCCCATTCTAACAAGTTTCTTGGCTAGGGTTAAACCGCTTGAATGAGTTCCACAAATACCACCATGAAACTCTTGTAAGGATTTTTTAGATTCATCACATTCAAGACATCAAAGGAGCGTACCATCAAGACCACATCGGTAAAGGATATTGGTGATCAAGGTATAATGGGATGATTGGCATGCAAAATTCCTTTTTTGGTTTCGGGATAAATCCAAAGGTAAGATGTTATTTCTTAGGTAGGTATAAGTCTTGCCATATAAAGGTGAATCAGAACCAATTAAATGACATATGACCTGGGTCTTAGGATTATCATAGGCAGGAGAAAACAATTGTTCCACCAAGAATTTGTACCATTTTTTATTTTCTGATAATTGTAACAAGGAAGCAATTGTAGCAATTGCATCTGCAGCTTTATTATCAATCCTTAGGATTTGTGAAAACTTGATTACCACAAAATAATTTTTAAAATTGTCCACAATGTTTTTGTAAGGTAGTAGCTATGTTATTTGTGCAGGGAAACATCAACCGATATGATTTTGGAATGGTATGTCCTTCAGGTGTAACAAAAAGAATCCTTGCCCCCGAGCCATGTTGCGTGTAAGATCCATCAAAGTAGAATGTCCATTATTTCTTAATTGTTGTTGTGAAGACATCTGCATTAGGAAATTCAATGTGCATTGGGTTTTCTTCTTGTAAAGGTGCTTCAGCCAACTGATCTGCTATGACCTATCCTTTTATAGCTCTTCGATCTACATAGTGAATGTCAAACTCACTTAAGATCATTACCCATTTTGCAAGTCTTCTTGTTAGGGTAGCTTTGCTTAAGAGGTATTTTAGTGGATCGATTTTGGTTATTAGCTTAACTGTATGAGCCAACATATAGTGTCACAACTTTTGGGAAGAAAACACTACTGCTAAGCAAGCTTTTTCAATGAAAGTGTAGTTTAGTTCATGACTTGTTAAAGTTCTGCTGATATAGTATATGGCCATTTCTTTACCTGTAGAATCCTCTTGTGCTAGTAATGCTCCCAAAGATACTTCTGTTGCTAAAATATAGAGTATGAGGGGCTCTCTTGGAACTAGTGGAATGAGGAATAGTGGATTCATAAGATATTTCTTGATCTAATTAAATGCTGCTTCACACTTTTCCTCCCATTTAAATGGGACATTTTTATGCAATAGATGGGTAAATGGTAAGCTTTTGTCACCAAGTTGAGCTATAAACCTCCTAATCGATTGTAGTCATCCTTACAGTTATCAGAGTTGACTGATATTTCATGGTGGTGGAATTTCCATTATAGCTTGTACTTTTTCTGGATCAACCTCTATGCCCTTTTCTGAAACAATGTATCCCAAGATTTTTCCAGATTTAACGTTGAAGACACATTTCTTTGGATTGAGCCAAACATCGAACTTCTCCATTCTGACAAATTTTTTTGACAAGATCTTGAGATGTCCTTCTCTTGTGTTATATTTGGCCAATAAGTCATCCACATAGTCTTCCATGAAGGTGTGCATCATATCATGAAAAATTGTGGTCATTGCTCTTTGATAAGTTGCTCCTACATTCTTAAGCCCAAATGGCATTACGTTCTAGCAATAAGTACCCAAGGGCACGTGAATGTTGTTTTATCTTGATCCTCTGGTGCAATCTTTATCTAGTTATATCCTTAAAATCCATCCATTAATGAATACATTACATGGCCAGCAGTTAAATCAACAATCATATCTATGTTTGGCAAAGGGAAGTCATCTTTGGGACATGCTTTTTTCAAATCTATGAAATATGTACAAATTCTAATCCTTCCGTCTAGATTTGAAACATGTACGATATTGGAAATCCATTTTGCATAGTCAATAGACCGAATGAATCCAACATCTAAAAGCTTCTTTAACTCTTCTTTAACCAATAAAGAAACATGTGGATGCATTTTTCTGATTTTTTGCCTCACAGGTTTTTCCCCTATGTTTATAGATAGATTATGCATTATCAGATTAGGATCGAACCTTGGCATATCAGCAAATGACCAAGTGAAGTTGATTTTATTCTCCTTCAAGAACTCTATGAATTTTTGTACTTCTTCCACTGTTAATGATGCTGCAAGTTGCAAGATTTTTGGTTGCTCTGCTGTACTTATGTTGATTGATTCTGTTGGATCAATCAAAATAGAAGATCTTTCTTGATAATGTTTGGGAAGAGTGTCAAGTTTCTCATACTTCAGTGCCTCAAAAAGGTTTTCACCTTTGGATTCACTCTTTAGTTTTCTCTTGTTGTGATCTACCACTGCCATTTTTTGGTTTTCACCGATATATCCATCTTTTATTCATTTATTTTGTAGCTAAGAGACTTGACACCCTCCCTATCAAAATATTGAGTATGAGATTCTGGATGAAACAATTGTTTTCTTCATTAGATGAACAAAGGAAATTTATAATATCCTCATCATCATGGAATGTAGGGATATGGATAGGTGCATCATTGTACCAATCAACAAGTTCTAGATAGACTAAAGGCATGGAATCATTAGGTTGGGTAAGGTCTTGAGCTGTCAAAGTCATGATATGGTTGTCATTTTCATTATGGACAAGGTCTATGATTGTATTCTCCTATCGATTATCAATATCATTAAAATCTGAATCATCCTCACTTGAGTCATCATCATATCGTGGTTCAAATTAAAGTGATTGTGTTCCCGAGCTTTCTCCTTGTATGAGAATGGGTGCATACTTGTGTATGGTATCAACTTGTTTGTCTCTCTAAAATTCATCGTTATAAATGGTGTCCCATTCATATTCATTAGAATCAGTGTCTGAACTGTTATGTAATTGGAAAACTGATTCATAAAATTTTTGTAGAGTGACATCTTCATTGGGTTTATCTGAAATTGATTCTCCTTCATGAGTTTCTTGTGCTTGCTGTGAAGTTGACTCTTCTGTATCCTTACCATATCCAAGTCCTATTTTATCTTTTGGATGTAGTGAAATAGGCTGAATTGGCTCAATGATTCCTTATTTTCTTTTTCCTATAGGATCATTTCCTTCATAGCCCATTCTTTGCATGATGGTATAACCTTTGCCATATTGTTCAGTAGGTAACTTGATGTGCAAGAGAGATTCATCTTCATCTTTGTATAGCTAGCTTAGGATGTCCCTATCTTCGGTTTCTTCCTTGATGGTGTTAGCTTTAATGAATTGTCCATCAAACTTTGTGATTGGCATAGAAGCTTGGGATGTAGAAGTTGTTGTGATCTTTTGATTTGATAGAGTCGGCTAACCATGTGACCTCAAAGAATGAGGTAAGCTAGAAAGGGATAGCGAATATTCGCCTATTCCTTTATCTTTAAAATGTAACTTGGTGTCAAGATTTTTCATCAATTCTTGAAGTTGGCCTTGTAGATTGGAAGAGGAAGTAGTAAAAGCCTCCCTATTGTGCGACACAAAGGTGTCCTGAGTTGCTCAAATATTTGAACAAGTTTGGGCACTATTGTAGTTAGCTTGTATATTTATTTCTTGTCCATCATATGGAAACTTGAGGCATTGATGATATGTTGATGGTACTGCTTGCATACCATGAATCCATGGATGACCCAAAAGTATGTCATAGGAAAGATCACGATCTAGAACCTGACAAAAGGTATTTTTCACAACAGGTCCCACTCTGATAGGTAGCATTATTAGTCCTTTAGAAGCTCTTTCTTCATCATCATATGCCTTGATAGTTATTTTCCTTTGTGGATCAATGGAATTTTATGATATTCCTAAGGCATGTATAAGCTTTAAGGTACAAATTTTTAAACCGGCTCCTCCATCTATCAAGACACGTCTAATTCAATGTTTACGGATCATGACTTCAAGATAAAGCGATGAATTCTGTGGATGTGTCATGGAGGCATCATCTTTTTTGGAGAATGAAAGACAAGTGGGGGAAGACAAATATCCCACCATGGCTTGAATTTTTTTACATCTAGATCAGTGTCGATAGTTGTGTTTACAAGAGCTTCTTCCAAAATATTTTTGTGTACGGGGGATATTTTGAGAAGTTCAAGGATGGAGATTTGAGCTGATGTTTTTCTCAGTTGATCAACTAGATTATAATTACTTGGAGGAGGAATAGCTGCCTTAGATGAACTTCCTTTTTAAAAAAAAAAATCTTGTCCTCTCGTAGTCACATTAGCATGTTGATATTCTTGTTTTTCCTTGATTTTGATAACATTAACCCATTGATCATCTGCATAGATGTGGTGGATTATGTTGTCTTTGACATTATTTATTCTTTTCACTTTTGTATCTGATGTTTCCCCCTTTTGATAGTCTGGTAAAGGATCTTTGAATGCTTGATGATCGTCATTGGTATGATGTCCTTCAATTTTGATGGTGCCATTGTCAATCAAATCTTGTACTAGATTTTGCAAGGCTTGACAGTTATTTGTTCTATGACCTTTACCTCAATGATAATTTCAATAATACGAGTCATTCCATGATGGTGGTTTGACTTGTGGCTCATAATCTCTTTGTGGTGGTAAGGTGATCACCTTATTATTGAGAAGTTCCTTGAGAGTAGACTCAAGAGATTGACCCAAAGTGGTAAAATTCTGTCAATTTGAAAAGAATGGAGATCTTGGTAGATTTGATGTCTAGGTATTGCCAAGATTGTTATTGAAATTACCACGATTATCCTTGTTGTTTTGATTGGTCATGCTTTCTTGATTGAAGTTTTTTCCTTGTTGATTGTTGTCTCCTTGTTGGTTGGTATTTCCTTGTTGATTGTTTCGTGGAGCACTTGATAGGTTGAAGATAGATGATCTTGTTTGTAGATTGTTTGGATCAACTATACCATCATTAACAACATTTTTATTTATGTTCCAAAACCTTGTTTTATCATTGTTGTTATGGTTGGATGAAGTTGGATTATCAAGTTTTATCACTCCTCTTTTGACCAAGGCCCCTTCAATGGTGATTACGTTTTCAATCAATTTTTCAAAGTTAGGTGGACAATGAAGATTAAGCTTGTAGCTTAATTCTTGATCTAGGCTATTGATGAAGATATCCATCTTTTCCTTTTCAGGAATAGGACGGGAATATTGTGTAAACAATCTTCTCCATCTTTGCAAAAATGTAGTGAAAGATTCCCCAACTTTTTGTTTCACTTTACAAAGATCAAGCATGGTTATCTAGTGTTGGATGTTGTAGGTGTATTGTGATATAAACTGATTTATTAAGTCCTCAAAGGTTTTGATGGGGGGAGTGATATTGGAAATCCACTCCATGGATTTTCCACCCAAACTTAGTGGAAACAATCGTATTAAGTAGGTATCTTCATAAGCGAATTCTAGACTCATATTTCAGAAATCCCTCACATGTTCAGTGGGGTCAGTTTTCCCATTGTACCTATCAAATTTAGGGATTTCACAATGTTTTGGAAAAGGGATCATTTGAAGACTCCTATAAAATGGATAAGGAGATATGTCATCCAAAACATATTTCTTTGTTGCACCCCCTTGCATTTCCTTTATTTTCCCTTGTAATTCTTTTATCTGTTGAGTAAGGGCACTAAAATAATTAGGAGGAGTTTCATGATTCTCTTTAATCCCTTCTATATCAAAATCAGAAGGTAACTTAGCTCCTTGATTAGCTAATGAAAGAAAATATATTTCTTTTTTTCGTTCTAAAATCCTTTCCATAAAAGTATGGAATTGGGGATCCTGCTTTGCTTCTTGAAGTTTTTCTTCTATTATCTCTTCAATATGAAATGGATTCTCTTCCTTCTCACTATTATCACCCATTTTTCTTGTGGTACTTTCTCTTTCATCCTTTTCTATGTGTTTTTGAGATCTCATGACAATAGGCATAAGCTTTGACCTAAATTCTACTAACTTTTGATCAAAAGAATGAAATAGTGCAATTTTTGATGGTTATGAAAGTCAGAATACAATGAAGATTCTATTACTCAAAATATTTCTAGCCTTTAGCTCATGTTTTTCCCTGATTGAAAGGATGAAAATCTTGTTGGTGGGAATTTAAGAAAAAGATCAAGAAAAAAAAATGATTTTTCACTTTATGAAGTTTGATCATAGTTTCGTAAAAATATGGATTTGTGATAGATGCCTAATGTGATTGAGTTTTCTATTGTAGAAATTGATGAGTAGAATATTCAATTATAGGTTGGGGAATATAAGAAGAACAAATATGTTGTTTGTGGTTGTGGCTTTGAGAAAGGACCCTTCTTTGAAAGAAAGCTCGTGAATATAATGGTTCTATAGCATAATCATCAGTGAAACCTCTAACACAATCATGATATCGATGGAAAAAGGTTCTATGTTTAAGTAAAACCTTTCGACTTTGGTACAAGAATCATCTTTTCTTCAATAGTTTCTTGTAGCTAAGTGGTTTCTTTGGCTTTTTGATTCATATGAGAATGGATTTTTTAACAAAGGTTGTGGATTTCCAATCTCTTAACATGAGAGTAATCAATGTAATCGTGATTTTTGGATGATCTTTATTGAATTAATGTTTTGAAGACACATCAAACAAGTTGTAGAATAGTTTTTTTTTAAGTCCTGTACTAAACACCAAGTGTATGATCAAAATGTTTTAAAAAAAATTGTTTTCACAGGTTTTACACATGATAGATAGTTCAAGCAAACTCACTCTTAGTACTCAAGTAGGTCACCATAATAATCAACAACCCACATCTTAGAATTGTGTTGACTCACACAGCCGTGTCACCCCTAAAGGGGTGCCTGTGTTTTTTTCTTTTCCAGGCACGTACTCAGATTGACAAAAGTGGATACCGGATCCCCTGAGCAAATGATCCTTGGCAGTTATATGGTGAGTATCTTGGGGGTAGATTCTTCCCTCCCTTGCGCTGTGATTACTATGATGTTCGAAAATTGACTTCGGCTAGATACTACACTAAGTTCATAGTAAGGGTTTCCATTCGGTGTGGAAAATGATAGACTCCCTCGAGAGACCTCCCAATCTTTAGAACAAAGGCTTTGGGGATGGTTATCAATGCACACTACCATCAAATGGGATTTTCATCAACTGATGAGGGCATAGCCCAAGACTTAGAAAATAACCCACAAATAAGAGAATAATTTTATTATTCAGAAAATGGATCTTCTTACATGCAGAGGATCTCAAATCCCCAAGTTCTACAACACATGCAAGTTACAGAAAGCTATCGAATCACCCTTTCGCAATATGTGAGCTTGTCCCCCAAAAAGTTACCCAAAAATTATAAACCCGCCCATAAATAGAGATCCTCTTTAATTTGGAGTCAAAACAACATTCAAATTTGAGTTTAGGCAGTTTGGCGCTGAAAAATTACAACTTGAAGTTCAAATTTCAAAAGAACATTTGCAATTGTATCTTCTAGAAAGTGCGCCAACTTCCCGGGGCCATAACTTTTGATCCGGGACTCTGATTCGTCAACCGTTTGAACCATTGGAAAGGTCTCGAAGTCAAGAACGCGCTCAAAATTTTCTATGCCAATTTTGGAAAGTTTTGGGGCCGATCTAGGAACTCTAAGTGCATCAAATTTAACTTGGAAGATTTTTAGGTGCAAATCAGGGAAACTAAAACTGCAATATCTTTCAACCCAGGAATAGAAAATAAAAACTGTAAATTGCGAATTTCATTATGACGAAAAGGGTATCCAAAAATGTAAAAACATCTAAAAACTGAGAAACTTGAAATTTAACTATTTTTGGGTGATGCAAGATTGCCCTTACACCACTGGATGCTCCTACATCAGACACCTAGGGTAATTTGAGAAGTGACCCCGTCATGTCTCAGATGGTGGAGGAAAACCCAAATGGTCGACCTCTGCCTTAGGCAACTAGGATGAATCTTCAACAAGCCTTCCTTTCCATTTCACTAGATATTCTTCATACTGCATGTTCCTGGTACTCCTTCCCACACGACTATCCAATTTCTTCAATCTCCTCCTTTTCTAAAGTAGGTGCTAGAATCCCACACTGTTCCATCGTTGATACTTCCTCTAAGCCACCTTCATGATACTCATCAAATTTGAAATGTTGAACACAGGAGAAATGTTGAATCCATCCGAAACTCTACCTCATATGCATTCCCGAATCATGCCTCTTCAAAATTTTACAGGGACTAAACTTCATCTTTAATTTGTTATATGTTCCCACTGGAAACCTTTCTTTCCTCAAGTGGACCATCACTTCATCACCAATTTGAAACTCCTTATACCTCCTCTTCTGATCTCCTTAGCCTTATACTGCATATTCATCTTGTTAATATTTTCTCTTACCTTCTCATGTATATCCTTGATGTGTTCTGCAAAATCTTTAGCTTCAGCACTTATTTTCTTCTCTTGGTCCATCTTCCTCAATTCTAGAGCTGTTCTAGGGCTACCTCCATACACAATCTGGAACGGTGATCTACCAGTGCTTCTGTTGACAGAATTGTTGTAAGAAAATTATGCCTAGGGTAAGATCAAGTCCCATCCCTTGGGTTTATCTCCTACCAAACATCTCAGTAGGTTACCCAGACTCCTGTTAACAACCTCTATCTGCCCATCTGTTTGTGGATGGTGTGCAGAACTGACCTTCAATTCTATCTTCAACTTCTTCCACAAGGTCCTCCAAAAGTACCCCACAAATTTGGTGTCATGATCTAAAACAATACTCTTTGGTAGACCATGTAGCCTCACCACCTTTTTGAAGAATAAGTCAGCAATGTGGACTGCATCATGGGTTTTCTGACATGGAATGAAATGTGCCATCTTCGAAAACCTATCAACCACCACAAAGACTGAATCATTCCCTCGTTGTGTCCTTGGAAAACCAAGAACAAAGTCCATACTTATATCCTCCCATGGCCTCTCTGGTACAGGTAAGGGTTGATATAAGCCTATATTCTGACTCACTCCTTTAGCCATCTGACATACCTTGCAGCTTTGTACAAACTTCTTCACATCCTATGACAACTAAGGCCAATAATAATGCTCACTTATAATGGCAATGGTCTTATCCTGACCAAAATGTCTTGCCATTCCTCCACTATGCTTCTCCTTTATCAGGTTCTCTCTCATGGAACTCCTTAGGATACACAATTGAATTCCCTTAAATAACATGCCATCCTGGATTATGAAATCCAGCCACCTTGTCCTATCCACTATAACAGGTTCCTTGCAAGCTTTCCAAGCCTCTGCAAAATCAGGATCTTCTGCATACAATGTCTTAAGTTCATTGAACCCAACCACTTCAATCTGCATCTTTTTCATCAATGTATGTCTCCTACTTAAGGCATCTGCAACCCTATTTGACTTCCCACTCCTATGTTTCAAAACAAAGGTATAACTCTGCAAAAACTATACCCATTTCATATGCCTTTAATTTAATTTTCCCTGACTATTTAGGTACTGCAAATCCTGATGATCAGTATATAGAAAAAATTCCTTCGGCAACAAATAATGTCTCCATTTCTTTAATTCTTGAACTATGGCATAAAATTCTTGATCATATATAGAATACTTTCTCTTGGCATCATTTAACTTTTCACTGAAATAGGCAATGGGCTTACCTTCTTGGCTCAACACTGCTCCAATGGCACAACCACTGGCATCACAATCCACTTGAAACACCTTGTTGAAATCTGGGAGGGCTAGAATAGGTTGCTCTATCAACTTCTACTTCAACAATTCAAAACTTTTTGCCACTCCACTACTCCACTTAAATTCTTTTCTATCCCCTCTCATTGTTTCAGTCAGGGGTCCACAAATACTACTGAAGTTTCTAATGAACTTTCTATAAAAACTAGCCAAACCATGGAAAATCTCACCTCGGTAGCAGTTCTTGGGGTAGGCCATTCCAAAATAGCCTTCACCTTCTCTGGGTCCATCTTGAGACCTTCTATTGAGACAACAAACCCCAAGTACACTAACTCCCTCTTCACAAAACTGCACATCTTCAGATTAATCAACATTTTCTCTTCTCTTAACTTCTCAAAGACTCTCTGAATATGCATCAGATGCTCATCCAACGTCTTACTAAAAATCAAAATATCATCTAAATACACAATAACAAAACTTCCCAAAAATTCTTTTAGTACCTCATTCATGAGCCGCATGAATGTGCTCGGTGCATTGGTTAGTCTAAAAGGCATGACTAACCACTCGTACAGGCCCTCTTTAGTCTTGAAGGCAGTCTTCCATTCATCTCCCTCTTGAATCTGGATCTAGTGATATCCACTCTTCAAATCAATCTTTGTGAAGTACTGAACTCCACTCAAATAGTCCATTAGGTCATCCACCCTCAGCAGGGGAAATCTCTACTTGATTGTTATCTTGTTTATGGCTCGAGAATCTGTACACATCCTCCACTCCCCATCCTTCTTTGGTGCTAGTACTGTAGGTACTACACATGGACTCAAACAATATCCTAAAACTCATCCAACATCCCAAAAACTTCTTTTGGAACCTTCTCACTCTCCTCCTTACTCACTCTAGGAATCAATGCATAACACACATGCTCATGCTTCATACCTTCTAAAAAATTTCTTCCATCTACATAACAAATTCTATCACTACTGCATACCTTTTCTTCGGTCTCCTTCATGGGTTTCAACTTGTGACGAACCCCATCCTTTGTCAAGGAATAAGTATTTTCATGGCCATTATGTATAGCTCACCTATCGAATTTCCATGACCTCCCCAACAACATGTGACATGCATCCGTGGGGATGATATCACAAAGTACCTCATCATGATAGCTCCTGATCTTGAACTTTACTAGGCACTACTCATTGACCAAAACTTTGTGGTCTTTCTACAAATAGACAATCTGATACAGATGCAGGTGCCTTTCCCTCTTTAGCTTCAACTTTGTGACCATCTCTTATGACACCAGATTATTGGTGCTCCCACTATCAATAATGACATCACAACATTTTCCTTCACACTTGCACCTTGTGCGAAACAGATTCTTCCTTTGTTCAGGTTCCTTTTCCTCAATCACTAGGGCTTCTCCCATTTCAGCATCATCTGAATGTTCAGATTGGGCCTCTTCATCTGCATACGCAACCCTTCCATGACCTTCTGGCCTTTTGTCTGCCCTTCCTTGGTGTTGTGGACATTCATAGGCTCGATGCCCTTCTTCACCACACTGGAAACACGTACCTTTGAAACCACCTCTTCCAGATCCTTGTCCATATCTCCCTCGTCCTCTACCTCTTTTATCACCACTGTTTTGATCACAGGGCGGTAGAAGTTGTCATTCCTTTGGCTTCGGCTGGTACCCACATCTTCACTTTTCTTTTCATCATCATTTCAGCTTCCTGAAGGTCTTCCACTGCCCCTTCCACTTTGACCTCCTTGTCCTTTTTGCTTTCCATCAAATCTTTTGTTTAGCTTCTCTTCCACCTTTAGAGAAAACTAATACACATCCTTAATGGTGGTCATTATGACTAGGCTTAACTCCTCTTGAATGCTCGATCGTAACCCATTAAGATATCGGGCTACCTTCTCCTTATTGGCCTATGTGTGGCCCGTTCTGATGATTATCTTGTAAAATCTTCAGTATATTCTTTCACAGATCTGCTTCCTTGCTTCAACCCTTGCAATTTCTTCAACAGATCTAACTTGTAGTCCACTAGTATGAACTGCTTCTTCAGTTTCTCTACCATGTGATCCCATCTGGTGATATTGCCTTTTCCTCTTCGATTTCTTTCCAACTGGACCTCTTTCCACCAAATACTAGCATGACCCTTCAGCTTCATTTTTGAAAACTTAACCCGATCTGGGTCCTCTATTTCCTCATACTCAAAATATTCTTCTAGCTCGTTGATCCAGTCGATCAACTCTTCCGGGTTCAGACTTTCAAAATAATTAGGGAGTTCTACTTTAGGTCTTTCCCTGATCTTCGAAATGACCCTTATTAGCTGCATTTGGTCTTGATCAATTGCTTCTTCTTCCTCTTCTACATTTGAACCTTCTTCCTCTCCTTCATCCTCACTTTCCTCCCTCGGGTTTAACCCTCTTCTCAACTGCTCTTGTAACGCGTCAATCTGTCTTTGGAGGGCTGCCAGTGCATCTCTTCCACCAGCATTTACTGCCGCCTTGACCACCTCTGGCACCACCATGCCTACCAGGCATCACTCTTGGAGCATCTTTCTTGACCTCGACCCACAACCATGGTCCTGGTGTGAACGCCTCACAATTGGCGATCTGTCCACATGCTCAAGAAAAAACCCGCTTTGATACCACTTGATGAGGGAATAGCCCGAGACTTAAAAAATAACCCACAAATAAGAGAATAATTTTATTATTCAGAAAATGGAGCTTCTTACATGTAGAGGATCTCAAATCCCCAAGTTCTACAACACATGCAAGTTACAGAAAGCTACCGAATCACCCTTTTGCAATATGCGAGCTTATCCCCCAAAAAGTTACCCAAAACTTAGAAACCTGCCCATAAATAGAGCTCCTCTTTAGTTTGGAGTAAAAACAACATTCAAATTTGAGTTTAGGTGGTTTGGCGCTGAAAAATTACAAATTGAAGTTCAAATTTCAAAAGAACATTTGCAATTGTATCTTCTAGAAAGTGTGCCAACTTCCTGGGGCCATAACTTTTGATCCAGGACTCTGATTTGTGGACCGTTTGAACCATTGGAAAGGTCTCGAAGTCAAGAACACGCTTAAAACAAATTTCACCAATTTTGGCAAGTTTCAGGGCCGATCCGGGAACTCTAAGTGCCTCAAATCTAACTCAGAAGATTTTTAGGTGCAAATATGGGAAACTAAAATTGCAATATCTTTCAACCCAGGAATTGAAAATAAAAACCGTAAATTGGGAATTTCATTATGACGAAAAGGGTATCCAAAAATATAAAAACATCTAAAAACTAAGAAACTTGAAATTTAACTATTTTTGGGTGATGCAAGATTGCCCTTACACCACTGGATGCTTCTACATCATCAACCATCCACATTTGATTAAAGTGGGTTGGAAAAATTGGCTTTAGTTGTTCCCACTTAGGTCATTCTCATAGGGTGAGTAATTTTTCCCACTATAAAGGATGTAATTAAAGCAATAAATTTGCATGAAATTGAAAAGGCAAGTCTGGCATTTTGATCACCTAGTTAAGGGGAGAAAATAGACTTATTGCCATAGACAAAGAAAACAAATGTTCTTTTTAAAACCCAAATCACAATGATCTAATCTAAGTGAAGATATTGCTTCACAAAAACAATTTGTTCAATTTTAATTGCAAGATCATTGTGTGGTGACTATCCTAGATTGATTCATTTTAAAATCCATGTCTATCCTAGGATTGAGTCATTTTTTTGAAGCTCTTACTAGCCGTGGTCGCATCGGATCCATTCAAATTTCTACTTAAGTTACATATTACAGTTGCAGACTTACAAATTCTATGCTAAGAAAAAGAAATGCAATAAAACAAACATCAAGAGCGCTAAAACAGAGTTAAAGAGCATTGCAGGATCATTAAAGGGTGCTGAAGAATCCTTAAAGGGTGCTATGGAATCCTTAATGGGTGCTGAGGAATGATTAATGGGCACTGAGGAATCCTTAATGGGTGCTAAGGAATGATTAATGGGCACTGAGGAATCCTTAATGGGCACTGAGGAATCCTTAAAGAGCACTATAACAGAGTTAAAAGCACTAAATTGGGTGTGATATGTGTTGAAGCATATTTAATGTGGTAATACACTCTTCCAGTCGTAACCTGTCAGAAAATCCTGTGAAAAGATGTTAAAATTAGGGCAAGTACCCCACGATGGGCGCCAAAAATGTGTGTGGGAAATGTTAGTATCAAAATAAGATAATAAAAACACACCAATGCAACATTAAACTAAATAAAGCTAAATAAAATGCAATCAAAGATCAAACAAAGCTTCTTCAGAATCGTTCCATTGTCCTCTATCTCCAGTGATTTGCTTGAAGTTGATACTCTCAGATTTTATAAGCAAAGCTTCTTAGAATGGAAACCTACAGAAAGAGTATGCAAAGGGAGAGTAATTCTCTATTCTATATGCTGGTGGAGTGAAATGTTGATGTACGAATATGCACAGGGGCTGTAGATTATGCACAGGGGTTGTGGGTTATGGATGCTATTAAAGAGATGATATGAGGATAATAGGCCATGATATGGAATGTTATTATGCTAAACTATGCTATGCTATGATTCAAGAATGTTATGGATGTTGAAAGGCTAATTGACTATAGTTTTCCTATATGCAAGCTTCTATCCTTTTCAAAGACCTGGCAGTTCTTTTTATAGATTTTTGTAGGCAAGAGCCTAGCTGGCAAAGATCAACGGCTATGAGATTGTTTGGTAATTTTGAATGGTGAGAGATGAAGAGGTTGAGAGGAAGATGGAAAATGTTGGGAGGTTGGAGAGAAGAATGGAGGTTTGTCTTCAACCCACGGGAACAACCTTGCTCAGAAACAGAGAAATTATTTTTTTGTTTTGAAGTTATTTTCACGGTTGTTGGAGATAATCCAAATTAAATAAATAAATTTATTTAATTTTATGTGAGTTTGATATTTGATTTTAGGACTATAGAAGACTCAATTAAATATTTGAAATATTTAATTGCGAATAGACTTTAGAAGAATTAATTAAATATTTAATTGTGAATGGATTTAGAAGATTTTTAGAAGAGAAGAATATTTAATCTTTATTTTGAATAAAATATTCAAGCCAAGATTATATGATAATTAATATAAATAAATCATAATGTTTATTTAATTAATTAAGAAATGGATAAGAAAAGTGATTAAATAAACTTATTTATTTAATTGAAATGAAAGAATGAACAATATAAATAAATTATTTAGATTTATTTATATGCAGATTGAATTCAGAGATTTAATTAAATATTAAAAATATTTAATTAATTACCCAACTATTGTAATGTGACCATTTTTAGGTGTATACATATAGAAATTCTATGCAAGAGGGACTCACCTTTTATTTTGTGATAAAGAATTTGAAGAATTCCAAGGATCCCCAATCATCACCAAGGAAAGAATTTGATTGAGAGGAAGAAGGGGAAGACAGGGTAGACTTAGGATCCTCTTCTTTAGGTGCTTCATCTCTACCGACACTCACTCTAAGAACAAATTCCATAGAGGGTATCAACAAAGAACATGCCATAACATCAATGGTTAAAGATGGAATACAATTCTTGAGAGTGGATATGACTGAAGCAGGATTGGAAACTGCTAGCTCACAAAGGTGAACAACTTTTGGATATGCTTTAATTATAACCACCTGATTATTTGTGACAAACTTTAAAGAATGGTGTAAAGTAGAGGTCACAACACCCATAGCATAAATCTAGGGTCTCTTGAAGAGAATATTGTATGGTAAAGGGCCATACATCACATAAACCAATGTAGGTAAGGTAATGGGACCTAGATGCAAAGGTAGTATTATCGTACCTAGAGCTTCGTGGCCAGTGTTATCAAACCAACGAATATACAAAGAAGAAGCCGCTAAACAAGATGAATCAACTTTAATCTTAGGTAATAGGTCAATATCACAAACATTGAGATTCAAACTAGTGTCAATGAGAGTACACCTAATACTAATATTAATAACATTAATTATAATCATCAAGGGATCCACTTGCTTCTGCACATCCAGAGATAGGAGTTCTTGTGGATGGAATGTGATATTTAGTGAATCCACTCAAATATGAGCAAACAATGCATTAACATCTATAGGCCTAGTGGAGGAAGGAAAGAGAATATTTTGTAAAGCTTCCTGAAGCATCTTTTGGTAAACTGGAGTGGTCTAAAGCAAGTCCCAAAGTGAGATCTTAGTCGGAGTAACATGAAGTTGCTCAACAAGATCATAATCACCTGGCACTTTGATCACAATTTTAGGTGCTGAAGGAAGGCTTGGTTGAGAAGGTGGTAAAGAAGTAGGAACTTGAGTGGGTTGTGATGTAGGAACAAAAGGTTTTTTATCCAAGTTTTGTTTATTTCTCCTTGTATTATATGTGCGCCCAACAACATTATAGGAAGTGGAGTCCATAGATTTCACGAACCTCGAATATAAGTCTAATGAATCACTATGACATGAAATCCCATAGACAGAATAGTTCTCCCTAGAGGACGATTCAGATGAGGTCATGTAAATGAAAGGCTTCTTAGGGCTCGAGGAGCCATAGAGATCACAACCACATTTACTGACTCCTCAGCTTGCAAAGGGGGAGTTTGTTTGGAAGATTTGCAAATAGGGGAGAGCACTTCTAAGAAGTCATCTAGAGCATCATCCAACATATCAAAATATTTTTTAGAAAAGGCATTACCATAAGCATGCAACATTGTGAGAATAGATCTAACGTCTTCACATCAGGTTCACTAAAATGTGAAATAAGAGGGATTCGCTGCACACAGGTCTCTTTGTTCTCAAGAGATCACCAGGGAATGAATTGCCCTTATACACCTCAACATAAGCACGTTAACAAAAATGTAGAGAAGTATACTCAAGTTATGTTTCAGAGAAAGTTACTTTAGATCCTGATAGAGTGAAACTCTGAGATTTCTACCTCAAATGAGTGAGCTCTTGGCCAAAAGACAGTAGTGTGGTTTCAAGATGCCAGTGTGGCATGTTGGCATCCTAAGTAGTAGAGGGCTCAGGATCTCAAGTGGGTAGAACTAAGTTTCACTTCTAGACTCAGATCTAGGATGGACCAAATGAAATAACCAAATAGGAAGCCAGAAGCTATAACAAACACAAGGGGACTTGGAGAAAATTTACCTCTTATTGGACATTCAGATTTTCACTCCAAGCTCCACTTCACAACCTACACAAAAAAGAATGAGGGGAAAAGGTTGGGGCTGTATAGGGGTCTGACTGAGTCAGACCCCCATTTTGGTGTTCCCACCTCTATAGAAAACCAAGTTGGAAAGGAGTGTAAATGGAGTAAACAAAGTGTGTGGTGAAAGAAAAACCTACTTCTAGAGTAGAACCCACACCATAAAGTAGTAAATGGACAAGTAGGAAAGAAAAGTGAGAGAGAGAGAGAATTACCCATAGGCCTAGACCCTCTCTAGAGAACATAGATGCACCATTGACTTGAGAGCTATTGTTGGTGGAAGGACCTCAGTTCGGCATGGCTTCGCTTGTGAGAGTGTTGCTATCAAGGATGAAGAGAACTCAAAGATGGAGAAAATGGTAAGAGAGATTGAATGAATGATTTCCAATCCCAAATGAGAGAAAGGAAAGGGTTTTTGATGTATGCAAGGGTAAAAAAGAGTTGTTATATCTAAAATATGACTGCTAGGACTCATGTTGAGAGAGTCAAGATTCTAGATTCCCTATTTCAAACTCAGAAAATTGCCAAGATGCTAGTGTGTCGTACAGACGTCTACGCACCAGGTAGGCATCCAAAGCCTTGATTTTTGGGAAACATGTCATCAAGATTCTATTGCTCTACCATAAGTCCACATAGAGTCAGAATCACAAAATTCTAACTCATGGGATTTTTGTCATTAATGCTAGACAAAAGTGTAAAAATTTAGAATTGTCCCTAGGTGCAATCATATGACATTACAATTAGAAACATTATTTTTATTTATATTGAAAGAAAGGGTAATTTATTTTATTAATGGGTTATTATATCATTTAGTTTCAAAAGATTTTTGGGTTGTCAAATGGAAAATATTACAAGTGTCAATTTTCTCCTTGAGCCTATGTGTGTATTCTTTCTTTATAAAGAGGATCTTGTTTTCTTGTAAAGGATTCTAAGAACTATATTTTTTGGTGGGTGTTCATTCAATAAGGTGTCATAGGGTATGATTTCAAGGTCTATAAATATCTCTCTATAATAGTAATATCTTTATTGAGTGAGACATATCTGAAAAAATGCTTTAGTGTGTTAATTTTCTAACTTTGTAATTCAACTTCCTTTATATATAAAATGCTCAAGCATTATTGAGTTGTTCATTAAAAATTCCTTGTTGTGTGTGTTCTTATTAATAACTTTTGTTTAATGAATGCAACAAGTTATTTCATGAAAAATTCAAATGATATTGTTTTACAAATGGATTGTAAGTATGATCACACTGTAAGTCCTTAGTAGGTAATGCTATTGCAAGGTAATAGCATTTTATTGACTATCATTTTTCTTAAGTTGCTATGAGGAGAAATTTATGATTCTAGGATTGTGTAACCCTAAATAAGCACTTATTTGATTGAAATAGTACATCTAAAACCTATAATAAAAAAATTGATTAATCAAAATTCAATTGTAAGATATTTGTAATTATTATAGCTTCTCTTGTAGGGATCTAAAATTTTACAAGGATATTAGAGTTTTTCATGTATATTGTATAAATCCTTGTTATGAGGTATGGGTGTTAGAAAAATGAAGAAGAACATCCCATTTTGTTACTTTCTTTTTTCATTGATGTCACCATGAGTTACAATTGCAAGATCAAGTTTGAAGTTGTTTTGGTATTCTATTTGTTGGTGATTACTATTGCTTGTAGTTTTGGGAAATCGTTTGTAGACATCGAGAGCATGTAAATTCAAGATCTCATGTATACAGATGCTTGGATGATGTAGCGACATTACACTAGTATTTGAAAATGTGCTAGTAGGTCTATCCTTGGCTGACCCAATGGATGTATTGTGTATTAATTTTTTTATGTGGATATATGTGCGACCTATCCTAGGTCCATACTGACTTGATGTAGCATGTTGGATGTGTGAATTTCTTTTTGTGAAAGCTTGAAGCTGAAAGTTGGTATTTTTGGTTTATGAGATGTGCATCTATTTAGGCCGACCTAATTGATGCTTGTGAAGAGATCAGATATATTTATCAGATAGTGTTTGAAGTTTGATATGGTTTTTTGTGTGATGATGTGAATGCGAATGTGAAGAAGAGTGAATATTATGAAGTGTTTCAAGTTAGTTTACTAAACTTCATTGGAACTGAATCTACACTCACTAGGTGTACTCTATTAATTTATTTTTTGGCTGAAATCCATTTTGTCATTGTAATTATGTAGGTAGTGAACCTTTATTTTTGGATAGTGAGTCTTGGCAATGAGCCACCCATTTTGTAATATCTTATAACTGGTTATACTATATTGTGAGCTAACACTCACTATGGTTTTTCCCATTTTGGGTTTTCCATGTAAAAATCCTGGTATTCATGGGTTTTGTGATTTCATGTTCTGTTAATGATTTTACTTATCCTTGCTATTGTATGTATTGGAATAATTGGATGGTATCTGATCAGAAAGTTCAAGAAGATACTGATTCACCCCCTCCTAGTATCTTGGGCATTTAACAATTGGTATCAAATCCTGGCTCCTTCAGAAAATCCTAACAGCTTGAGGAAGACCCTGAAGATGGAGGAAATGAATGATAAAGGAGAGCTCCATACTACTCTTGAGCATCTTTACAAAGTTGAAAGAGAAAATAGAGATATGAAAGAGAATCTTGAAGGTGCGAATGAATGTGTCTAGAAATTAAAGGAGCAATTGAAAAATTTCAAAGATAGACATAAGGAAGTAACTGATCAATTGAAGAAGGCTAATGAAGATATTGCCAGTTTGAAAGTACAAGTAGAGGAGAAGAAAAGAATTGAAGAATGTCTGAAAAAGTTGGTACAAATCAAGTCTAAAGATTTTACCAAGATTGAATAAGAAGTGAACCTGAAAGTGGATATGGAGAAGGAGAAACTCTGTGAGAAAAAAATCAAATCTAGCTCAGATAGGCTTGATGAATTAATTGCAAGAAAAAAACCTAATAAAGACAAAGGTGTTCTGGAAAATGATACTGGTGAAATTTCTAAAGTCGTGGACAATCAAAATAAAGAAAAGCATAAAGGAAATTCAAGGAACTCTGCTAGGAGACCTCCAGTGAGACAACCTAATACACAAAGGTATCCTTCTTTTAATGGCACTTGTTTTTCATGCAACAAATTTGGTCACAAGGAAACAAAATGTAGGATTAGGATGAATCAATTCCCTGGTCCTTTTACTAGTCAATGTTTCGCATGCAAAATAATTGGACATAGGGCAAGTGAATGTAGAACCTTGATGATGAATCATTTTAATGGAGGAAGAATGAATCAATCCTTTATTGGATATTTTCATACTTGTAACAAGTATGGACATAAAGCTAATCAATGCAGAACAAGAATCAGTGGAAGTCAATCTAATCAGAGAAATATTGTCTGCTATAATTGCAAAAAACCAGGACATGTTTCAAGAGATTGCAAAAGCAAGAAGAGTAAAGAGAATAATCCAGTAGAAAAGAATGAATCTATGATGAAAGTTGACAAAAATGAGATTAAGTAAGAGATGAATAAGATTTAGAGGAAGAAAGAAGAACTAGAGACTATTGATAAGTCTATGCCCTCATCTAGTACAGATGATTTATTTGGTAATTAGACCTATCAAGGTTGTACGGGGAGCATTATCAAAAAATCGTGAGAACCCCATGGATAAATGGCGTGTGAGAGGATGACACAAGGATGAAATGTGAAGATTGAATAAGTAGAGTTTCTAGAAAATGAACTAGAAGAAAATATGTTGGAATGATCTTTTGCGGATCAAATTAGGGTTTTTTGAGCAAAAGAGGAGCTTTTAGTAGCTTTTGGAAATCTACCACATTTAATGAAAATTAGGGAAGATTGTTGTTTTATAAAGGAAATTTTCAATGAATTTTGTTCATTCATGCATTTGAAGGAGTTGAAGCATTTTGGAGCATCCTTTAAGAGATTTGGAGTTTGAGCTGTGCAAACCCTAGTTGTTGTTCATCGTGAAGAAAAAAGGTACTTTAATCTTCTATGCAGTCATGTTTTGTGTTGGTTGAGTAGTTTAAATTTGAAATTGTAAGAATGGATACCGTTGTAGTTGTTAAAGTGTCAAAAAGGTTGAGACCCTCTTATAGAAAATATTCCTTGAATTTTTTTGATGATGACCCCATGGGTTCATTCTCATCAATCCCTCATGGAGTTATGTCGATCGAGGATACAAGGATGTATATTTGTGTAAAGTTTGAGGAATTCAACCACACAAATTTAATTGACATATGGAAGAATGAGCTTACTGGTGATTATTTCTTGATAAATCCTGAGTATTCGAACCTGGTCATGAAGAGGTTAGATAGATGGAACAATTTTCCTAACTTCACCTATGATGCCAAATTTGTGAAATCAATCCTAAGTAGAATTCATGATAAATTCCTATGGATTGACTAGCCACACTTAATAAATAATGAAGCAATTAGGGTTGTTACTGGGCTCTGGGATAAAAGTACAATACCTATGTTGAAATATATGAAGAATGAGGTTGTAACGAAACTTACAAGAGCCACTTATGATAAGAGAGATTTAATGATGAAAATGATCACTAATTTGGCTGTGAAGTATGCAACTATCATGATCAGTCACAAAATATACTTCACAAATAGAGAGAAATCTGTTTCGGCTACAACAATATTTACTAGCTTTGATATGGTTGTAATAGGTGTTTATTATGATAGATGTGACCTTATTTGGTTACAATTGCTTGAGAACTTGAAGTCGACGAAGGAAAATTTAGAAGTATGATTTCAAATTTGGTTCATTGATTGTATGTCTGTTGTTTTATTTCATGAAGAGGCTTCCAGGAAGGAATGGTGAAATAAATTGGGACTCATCCAAACTAGTGGCACATCAATTTTTTTATTATATGCATACTTTGAGTAATCTAAGTGCTCAAGATGATGCTCTAACAAAATTATAAGTTGTATTCAAAAGTAACATGAATGAAAGGGAAAGATTCTGAGAAAAATTATTGAGAAATATAAAGATGACATCATATTCCATGTTTCCTCTAATGAATGTATGATTGAGGTTGTGGAACCTTGAACCATATGGATTCAACCTCTAGGTTATAAGGTAATAGAAGAATAAGTTGAACGTTATGTGCAAATCTTGTTGAAGAATTTGAAGGACTCCAACAAACCTAGAATTGGGACATATGCTAAAAAGTCTATGGAGATTCATCTAGAGAAAAAAAAGCCTAAAATTAAAAAGAAGGTGGATAAAAATATTAAAGAAGATGGATTCACAGATGAATAAATTTCCCTTTCAAGGGACAAGGGAGAGAAATTGGAGGCAGAATCATCTGGCCTGAGGAGATCCAAAAGGACTACCTCTGTAAAATCATCTACAACCCCTACAAAAAAGTTTGAACCCAGTACTGTTGATAAAGGAAAAGGTCATGTTCCCTCCAGACTGACTACTAGATCTAGGAAGAGGAAAGAGACTCCTCTAGTATCCCATGAAAAGAGAGGAAGTAAAGAAAAAGTGACAAGGGAGAAGAACCTCAACATTATATATGATCAAGATGAAGAAGAAGAAGATCCTGATGCAAAGTTGGTGAGGATAAAAAGAGGAGGCTTATCCTCTAGTGAAGGTGCTTCTACAGAAGTTGTTGGTTCCAAGAGAGTACTTGTTGTATCATCTTTTGATGATGAGGAAGCACAAGATGTTGGTGTCCATGTGCACACCAAACCATAATCAAAGAAGGCTAAGGTGATTGGTGAAGCCTCTACGGACGAGAGGAGTGAATAGGATAATTCGGTAAGTTTTGGTCCCCAATTTAAGTTAGAGGAAACTCTCAATTCCATGCTAAATTTTGAGAACTTTCTTCAACCTATAATGGAATATTATGATAATGTTGGAGAAGAAGATAAGAAAACTTTTCTTTTAGCTGTTATTCAATATGTTATCATCTTGGCCGATAAGGGCGTGGTTCGGTGGTCAAGTCGCTTGGTTGTAGTGACGGCCACCAGGGTTCAAACCTTCGCTGGGCCAAAGTGCTCGTAGGCCTTGTGCCTTCGCTGGGCCTTTGTGCTTGCAGGTTTGGTTGTTTCTTGTGGTTTGTTGTATCTGGTTCATAGCTCCGGTCAAAAAAGCGTTTACCCCTAAATAATATGGGTGCATTGTACCTTTAAAAAAAAAATAAAATGTTATCATCTTAGAAGTTAAGTGGGATGATATAAAGAAAGATATTCCTAAAAGCATGTGGGAAACTATGATGAAAAGGAGATTAGTGGTTGTTGATCTCAAAGAGAAAATCAGGAATGATGCATACAATAAGATTGGGTCTTTCCTGACCCCAGATGATCTAGAAACTTTGAAGAATATCTATACAAAAATGTTTATGATGAAGAGTAGAGTAAACATGTTGATGAAAAGGAATAAAAAGATGACAAAGAAGGTAAGGAAGGAAAAAAAAGAGTGATCTGGGGTACAACATAAAAATATTGGATGCTTAGAGCTAATGAAGTTGTTGCTGCTGAAAATGTTGAGGAAAATATCCCTCTTAATATAGGTAATGAAGATATTTCTAAAAATATTGATGTTGAAGTTGATGTCAGTGGTGAAAAGCAGAATGAAGGTGAGGTTGAGCCTGGAAAGCACAATGATGCTCCTCCTAAGCACACTAAAGGAGAAAGATGCAATAATGAACAAGGAAATATAGAAGAAGCAAAAGGAAGTGAAGAGGAAGAAAAGGATAATCCTGAGGAAGAGAAAAACAAAGATCAAAAAGATGAAAATGATGAAGAGGATAACAATGATAAAGACAAAGATGAAAACAAAAAGGAATAAAATAAAGAAGAAGAAGAAGAGGAAATGGAAGAAGAAAAGGAGGAATATGAGAAGGAAAAGGGAGAGAAATAATAGACAAATGAAGAATCTCCTAGGAAAATGAAGAAAGTGAAAAGAAAATTGTAAAATCTTTAAAGAATCCTTGAGAATCGTCTTCTGGTAATGATGTTCTGAAAGGCCTACTATCCAAGCAAATCATATTTCAGCCGATAATTCCCCAAGAGCTTCTACAACTTCCCATGATTGAAGGATTTGTGGATATGGAGAAGATGTCTCTAGTGCATAAAGTAGTGTTAGGAGATGCTCTGCAAGCATCTAGAAGGAAGTAAATTCTTGAAGTACATTAGAAAGGAATAGAACTTATAGAAGGTGCTCTCAAGGCATTGCAAGAATTCCTACCTAGTTCAACTATTGATACATATCTTGCTCCTGTTGAAAATTTGAAACTATTGTTGGACTCTTTCAAGGAGTATTTGAGGAGAGTTTTGTGAAGAAAAGGTTATTGGAATTACATGAAAAGTGTGCTCTTGCACACTCGTGCTAAAAAAATATAGAAGTCATGAAGGTTTGTGAGTTAGAAGCAAATGATGCTCTTGCTTATTGCTTGAAGTGGTCGGATGCCACTCAAAATATTAAGGTTGTTATGGACTCCATTGAGTCTCAGCTATCCGTCATTTTCGGTACCTATAGCCTATCCAAAGATAGAGATAGATCAACTTGGAATACCATTACTACACATAAAGAAAATTTCTTTGTCTTGCAGAAGCGGAAGGAAGAAATTATCAAAATATTTGATTAGTTGACTGAAATTGTAAGAGTGGAATACACTCTCATTGGCAAGGCTCTAGCATGTGCAGAAAAACTTGAGAAGATAAATTTGACTCCTAATACTTCAGACAGTGTAGAAGAAACTCTGATAGAGTTGGAATCTTTGAACAAAATGCTGATTGTCACAAAGGATAGTTGGGAGAATGAAAAATCAGTATGGGAAGGTATTCTAAAGGAGCTTCAAGGCTCACCGTCCTTTGGTTGATACATATTTCTTTTTTTTTCTTTGTTTTCATGTTTTCAAGTTCTTTTTGGGACACCCTTTGTCCTTGATGTCAAAGGGGGGGTGAAGAATGGTGGAATGTTGGTTTTAGGGGGAGAAGTGTTGTAAATATTTCTTTTGGCACATGTTGCCATCAATGAAAAAGAGGGGGATTGTTAGAAAAATGAAAAAGAACATATCATTTTGTTACTTTATTTTGTCATTGATGTCACCATGAGTTGCAATTGCAAGATCAAGTTTGAAGTTGTTTCGGTATTTTGGTTTGGTATCTGAACTGGTATTTTTCTTATATCCTCTGGTATTCTGGTTCGCATTTGTTTGTTGGTGATTATTGTTGCTTGCAGTTTTGGGAAATAGTTTGTAGACCTCAGAATCATGTACATTGAAGATCTCACATATCCAAATGCTCATATGGTGTAGTGGCATTACACTGGTATTTTCAAATGTGCTATTAGGTCTATCCTTGGCCACCCAATGGATGTATTGTGTATTAATTTTTGTTATGTGGATATATGTGTGACCTATCCTAGGTCCATTCCAACTTGATGTAGCATGTTGGATGTGTGAAATTCTTTTTGTGAAAGCTTGAAGCCGAAAGTTGGTATTTTTGGTGAATGAGATGTGCATCTAATTAGGATGACCTAATTGATGCTTGCGAAGAGATCAGATATATATATCGAGTAGTGTTTGAAGTTTGATATGGTTTTTTGTGGGATGATGTGAATGTGAATGTGAAGAGGAGCGAATATGATGAAGTGTGTCAAGTCAATTTACCGAGCTTCATTGGAAATGAACCTACACTCACTAGGTGTACTCTATCAGTTCATTTTCTAGCTAAAAGCCATTTTGTCATTGTAATTCTATAGGTAGTGAGCCTTTGTTTTTGGATAGTGATTCTTGGCAGTGAGCCACCCATTTTGTAATATCTTATAACTAGTTATACTATATTGTAAGCTAACACTCACCGTTCTTTTTCCCATTTTGGGTTTTCCACGTAAAAATCATGGTGTTCATGTGTTTTGTGATTTCATGTTTTGTTAATGCTTTTACTTATCCTTTCTATTGTATGTATTGGAATAATTGGATGGTATTTAATTGAAAAGTTTAAGAAGATATTGATTCACCCCCCCTCTTAGTATCTTGGACATTTAGCAATGGGAAATAATCTTCTAGGTATCATTTTATTGTCATAATGCATATATTTATGTGATACCATAAGGGGAACTCACCTAGGTTTTGTAGAGCCTAAAGTGTAGAGGAAATTGATCTTAAGAGAATTTATTGTTTTATGGATACTCTCCTAATGCCATTAATCATAAGGCATGCATAATATTTAGAGGATATTAAGGAATCAATTGGAAAAATCAACAACTTTTTCATGCATAGTTGGGAATTAATGGTATATTTTTAGTGAGTATTTGAGATAGACTAGCTAATTTATCTCTTCAATTATGCATTTTCTTTCCTATTCAAAATTGATCTAATAACTCAACTAATCCTACATAACTTTTCCTCTCTTGTTGGTATGGATCATGTTGCAAGTATGAAGGTGCTTTCATTGATTTCAACTATATGTCAAGGATACTGAGAAAATTGTGAAAAAGAGGAAAATAAGTTGTTGTAGGTTGTATACATGTATACTTGAGGTATTTGTAGAAGTGTTTGGAGTACATGGAGCTATATTTATGTTGCAGTGTCTAATGATGTGTTGGAATATGTAATAAGATGAGATGATGTCTTAGGTACTTGGTTTCCAAGTGCTTTTGAGAAAATTTAATAAATAGATAAAATAATGTTGTGTAGATGTTCAAAATGTGCTCTGGGATGTGCTCCACATTTCTTCTATGTTGATGCTATTCTTGTGTAGATATGATATATTATTAAAGGTAGTTAGAGGTTGCTATATTAAGAATTTGGGCTTCTAGATCATTATACAAAGTAAGATATTTTCACCAGTGTGTGAACTAGTTTTTTCAGTGATGTTTTCTATGGCCTAGGAGAAATGTATTTGCTCCATGTTTCTCCACTATTTTGCTTCAGGTTGTGCAGATTTGGGAAGTGGCTTATAATGGTTTTATCTTTCAGAATTCAAGGTTTCACTTGATTTTGTATAGTATAGTGTGAGTTTCATGCATTATATGTTTACCATATGTTTTGGGATGAAGTATTTGTTGGATATTAGGTGGTTCAAGGTTTATTCTAGATCATGTTCAAGTGATTTTTGTTGTTCGAAAGTTTTGAATTGATTTAGGGAAGCATGTACTTAATGTTTCATGGTTTTTAGCACAAGTATTGGATGACCTTGTGTTTAACACTACATGTGAAGTTTATAAAGCATGTTGACATGTGTTAGGATTCAATTTGGGTCCTAATTAAGATTTTTTTGGGTCACCTTCATTCCTATCTTCTGCAGGAACATTTTGGTGCCAAAATAATTTGAATTTGTAAGTGTAACAGATAGTTTCCAACTTTGGAGAAGGTTTTTGAGGTTAAGTTTGATATAAATAAGAGTGGAGTTGTTGTGATATACAAGAAAGAAGAAAGATATATGAAATATCAATGCAAGTGATGTGTGTGATGTAAATTGCAGAAGTATAGATGCGAAATTAAGTAGAGCAGTGCAAAATTCAAAGTTTTGGATTCTTGAAGGTAGTGAGCTGAAGGTGTCTAAAATATTTCATGCAAGGTTATGAAAGTGTTGGAACATTTGTGGTGTATTCTATGTTGCATTGATAACTTTTCTTCTGTGTAACATTTCTCTTCTATCTTCCTATATTCTTTCTATGGCAATGAGCCTTGGTTGTAAGCCTTTTTTGATAGTGTGTCCTATTTTGGCAATGAGCCCTTGTACATGTCTTACAATTAATTATATTGTGAGATAATCCTCACCATGGTTTTTCCCTCATTGGGTTTTCCACATAAATTCGGTGTTCTCTTTGTATGGTTTCTTATTTTAGTTTTTGTTATATGTGCCATTTCATGATTAAGTACTTTAACAGAATAAGGATTTATTGAATGCATGTGGATCTGTTTACTGTTGATGATTTGATGTTTTATTTTTCTACAATTGATTCACCCCTCCTCTTAGTTTTCTTGTCTATTCAACAATTGGTATTAGAAAAAGGTTCCTTAGAGAAAAGCTTAACTTCTTGAGGTATATCTGGGATGGCGAAGAAAATTGATTGCCCTAAACTTGATGGAACAAATTATACATTATGGAAGACAAAGATGGAAGGATGTCTATCTTCTCATGGATTTGAAATTTAGAAAGAAATAAAGAATCGCTATGTTGCACCTCTAAATGGTCCAAGTACAAGTGATGAGATTAAGGCATGTGAGGTAAATGCTAAGGAAAGATTTATTCTGATGAAAAATCTTTCAAATTCCGAATTGGTTAAAGTTATGAATCTTAAGACTGCTAAAGAATTTTGGGATAAGCTTGAAAGTATTTATGAAGTAGATGAAAAGGTTAAATAAGAAAATTTGTAGAATTTGAAGGCACAATTTGAGACTATGTGAATTTCTGAAGATGAAACAATTTCAACCTACATGTAGAGAGTTGATGAACTGGTAAGTGTTATGAGAGGTCTTGGTGCACATGTTAAATAACCTATGGTGGTAAAGAAAGTTCTTAGAACTCTTCTTGATTCATACAGTGGAAAGGTATCTTCTATTGATGAAGTTGCAAATTTTAATACTTATTCTAGAGATTAGTTGATTGGTACACCAACTTCATTTGAAATGAGAAAGCTTGGTTTGAAAAATGGTACAAAAGTGGAGACTACTTTTAAAGTTGGAAAATCAGAAAAGAATGAAGATTTAGATGGAGATGATCTTGATGACGTGGAAGGTAACTTTGTAAGAAGGATGAAAAAGGGAACTGGTAAGTACAAAGGTAAACTACCTTTCAAATGTTTCAATTGTGGAAATGTAGGTCATTATTCTTCTAGATGTCCAAACAAAGCTGTGAACAATAAGAATAAGGATAATAAAGGAAAGATGATTAAAAGAGCTTACTATGTCAAAGGAGATGTTGGTATTTTTTATGATGAATCAAATTATAAAGATTTTGATGATAATGAATACTTGTTCTTGGCTATAAAAGAAGAATCTAGTTATTCTAATTTTGAAAGTTGTGTGAAGGAAAGTATTATGGAGAAGAAGGATAAGGTTAAAGGTACTTTGGTACCTTATTTTGATGTTAAAGAAGATAAGAACTATTGGGTTGTTGATAGAAGTTTCTCTAATCACATGATCAGACACAAAATTAATTTTGTTAAACTTTAGAAATATGATGGTGGATTAGTTAAATTTGGAGATGATTTGGGAGCTAAGACTTGTGAAATAGGTTCAATCAGTTTTGATGGAAAACATAATACTAAAGATGTTTACTATGTTAAGGGTTTAAGGCATAATAAAATGTGTAGCAAAGGATATAATCTTTTGTTTAAGGATGAAACATGTGAGATCAAAAAAGGGTCTGAAACTGTGATTGTTGCTGGTAAGAGGATTGATGGAAACATCTATCAGCTTAAGGGAGTTGATTGTCATTGCTTTATGTATCAGATTAATGATAGTTGGTTATGGAACTGGAGGATGTGTCACATGAACTTTGATAACTTGGTGAGAAACAATTCACTTCATGCAATAAGATATATACCAAGAATCATAAAGCCTATCAATACAGTTTGCAATAATTGTTAGTTTGGAAAGAAAATAAGTAGTTACAAAGGAAAGGAACAATCTACTACAAAACTACTAGAATTAATTCATACAAATATTTATGTTCCTACAAGGGTGAGAAGTATTCAAGGTGACATGTATTTCATTCTTTTGATTGATTATTATTCTAGGATGACATGGGTTACTTTTCTTAGAGAAAAATCTAATGCATTAGATAAATTCAAGGTATTTAAAGCTATGGTTGAGAATGAAATGGATCTGAAAATCAAATGTTTGAGGTTTGATAGAGGTGGAGAATTCACCTCCAATGAGTTTAACATTTTTTTTGAAGTTCATGGAATAAAGAGGCACTTGTTTGCCCCTAGAAATCCTCAGTAGAATGGAGTTGTTAAAAGGAAAAACTAAACAATTCAAGAAGTTGCTAGAACTATGCTGAAAGAAGCAATTCTACTAGAAGTCTAGTGGAGAGAAGCAATTAATGTTTTTTTTACATACTTAATAGAGTACAAGCTAAAGCTAACAACACAAAGACTCCCTATGAGTTATGGTATGGAAGGATTCCCATTGTGAAGTACTTTAGAGTGTTTGGAAGCAAATGTTATATTGAAAGAGATGAAGAAAACTTAGGAAATTTTGATGCTAGGTTTGATGAAGGTATCTTTGTTGGATATATTGCTCAAAGAAAAGTTTACATATGTTACAACAAAAGGATAAGAAGAATTATTGAAAGTTCAAATGTAAAGGTTGATGAAAACTTACAAAATTCAATTGTAGTAGATGGATATGTGTCAGAAGAACCTGCTTATAGAGAAGAATAAGAGAAATTTGAAGAAAAAGAAGTGTAGAATGAAGAGGAAGAATTCTAGAGAAGACCGCTAAGACCCTTAGTGGTACTTGCAAAATCCACAACCATTTTTGAAATTTTGAAGTCTTTTAGGGTTTTGAATTTATAAGATAGGGCTTCCAAAACCTTATGTGCTTAAACCATAAACCCCTGAACCTAGCTTGCACTTTTGTTCTATCTGCTCAGTGACCTATTTGTTAGAAATATAAAATAGACTGAATAACCCAAGGAACTTATTAAGAGAAAATTAAAGTTACATAAACTAGAAAAACATAAGAATGAAAACTAGGACTCCAAGAGATTATGCAATATCAATATGACAGAATGCTTTAAGAGCTTCTAAGATTGCTTGATACAATACAAATATGCATGAATGGATGCAAGAGTATTGCAAGAGTATTGCAGGAATGAATGCAAATAAAAGCTAGGTAGTGATTTTATATAGAACTTAGAAGAGGAGGTAGGTGGAAAATCCAACCAATAGGAATCAACTATGCAAAAAGTTGAGATGGACCACCAAAACTAGAGATTCCCACCAAAACTCATTCCACCCTTTAAGGAAGGTGACACATCATCACTTATTTCCTAGTTATTAAATAATAAACTCACTTTATTATCCTAAGAAAGCTTAATTAAGTTTAGGAAAAATCTAGAATTAACGGAAAATAAATTAACCCACTAGGAAAATAAAAACCTACACCAACACCCCCCCTTAAGCCCAGCTTAGGAGGATGTAAAAGATTATGGGTCCCAACAAATGAAGTCATGTTAGGTACCCATGTACATATGAAATTCCCCCACAAAGAAGAATCCCTATCCCAAAAAAAGGAAGTATACCCACAATAATAGAGAGACAAATGAAGTGGAAGGAGAAATAAGCCCTTCCAAAGAAATCCAATGGTAGATACTCAACACTAGATGTAGAAGATGGTCCATGATCATCGAACAATGTTCCTCCCCTTAGGAAGAAACACAACCAAAGGTGTATGTATGCTATCTCCAAAATATTGAAAGGAATATGTAGGAAGAAAGTGAAAGATGTATGAAGTCTCTGAAGTTAGCTCAAGTATCCCCATGTTGATGTTGAAAGTTGCCACAGTCAAATTAGGCATTCTAGGCCACACTGTTGAAGATGAAAAATTAGGATCTCCTGGAGACTGATGCAGGAGCATCCAGTGGTGTAAGGGCAATCTTGCATCACCCAAAAATAGTTAAATTTCAAGTTTCTCAATTTTTAGATGTTTTTACATTTTTGGATACCATTTTCATCATAATGAAATTCCTAATTTATGGTTTTTATTTTCTATTCCTGGGTTGAAAGATATTGCAGTTTTAGTTTCCCAGATTTGCACCTGAAAATATTCTGAGTTAGATTTGAGGCTCTTAGATTTCCCGGATCAGCCCCAAAACTTTCCAAAATTGGCATAGCTAATTTTGAGCGCATTATTGACTTTGTGACCTTTCCAACGGTTCAAACGGTTCACGAATCGGAGTCCCGGATCAAAAGTTATGGCCCCGGGAAGTTGGCATACTTTCTAGAAGATACAATTGCAAATGTTCTTTTGAAATTTAAACTTCAAGTTGTAACTTTTTGGTGCCAAACCGCCTAAACTCAAATTTGAATGTTGTTTTGGCTCCAAAATAAAGAGGAGCTCTATTTATGGGCGGGTTTCTAATTTTTGGGTAACTTTTGGGGACAAACTCGCATATTGCGAAAGGGTGATTCTGTAGCTTTCTGTAACTTGCATGTGTTGTAGTGCTTGGGGGATTTGAGATCCTCTGCATGTAAGAAGATCCATTTTTTTAATAATAAAATTATTCTCTTGTTTGTGGGTTATTTTCTAAGTCTCGGGCTGTTCCCTCATCAAATGGTATCAAAGCGAGGTTTTCTTGAGCGTGTGGATAGATCGCCAATCGTGAGGCAGTTCGCACCAGGACCATGGTTGTGGGTTGAGGTCAAGAAAGATGCCTCCAAGAGTGATGCCTGGTAGGCATGGTGGTGCCAGAGGTGGTCGAGGTGGAAAAAATGCTGGTGGAAGAGATGCATTGGCAGCCCTCCAGAGACAGATTGATGCGTTACAAGAGTAGTTGAGAAGAGGGTTCAACCCGAGGGAGGAAAGTGAGGATGAAGGAGAGGAAGAAGTTTCAAATACAGAAGAGGAAGAAGAAGCAATTGATCAAGACCAAATGTGGCTAATAAGGGCCATCTCGAAGATCAAGAAAAGACCTAGAGCAGAAGTCCCTAGTTATTTCAGAAGTCTGAACCCGAAAGACTTGATCGATTGGATCAACAAGCTAGAAGAATATTTTGAGTATGAGGAAATAGAGGACCCAGATCGGGTTAAGTTTGCAAAAATGAAGTTGAAGGGCCATG
>VDFB02379711.1:30936949-31112612 GCA_007258455.2 Sequoia sempervirens | reverse complement strand
TAAATAAACCCTCAAAAACATGAATTGTGGGTTGGAGACATTATTTCTGAAGTTTGATGAATGGAAACCTCAACTTTTATGTGCATTTTTTTATTCTCATATTGTTTTCAGGATGAAGTTGTGCATTGTACAGCCTGATATGGACTCATATCATGGAGAATCATATATGGATGGAAATATATTTTTTTCTAGTTTAAAATTATTTTTGTCTCATTGAATTTTATTGAGGTTTGTGGGAGATATGACTATTTTAGTGAGACTGCCCTATTCTAATAATATTGTGCAGAATTTGCACTCTGAAAATGTGATGGTACGGATTCTAAGGTCTATATTTTGGATATGAAACTAATTGATTTTTTTTCCAGTTATGACCATTTTTGTGAGGGTAGGTTTGAACCCTACCTAGGGTTTGCAGTTTTGGGGAAAATACACTATCTTTCTTAAGTTATTACCAGAGCAATTGGCTTCATTATTTGTTTTGTGTAAGTTATTAATGAATTTTAATTACATTAAGTTGTGGTTTTCCATGGCTATGTTTCCAATATGATCTAGAATGCACTTAATGATTGTTTGAGATTAATCAGTTTACGAAAGATGTCAAGTGAATCAAGTTTGTTTAATTTTTTTCATTGTTGATAATTTCTCAGTTGTGTTATTGCAAAGTAATCCAAGGGTTCCTAAGAGAAATAATTTTATATAATTGCTTTGAATGATTGGTTGATTTGAATTTTGATCCTCCTAGCTCTACATCAAATTGGTATCAAAGCCCAGTAAATTCTGGGTAGAGGAAGTGTTTGTGTTTGTGGTTGTGGTTGTGTGTTGTGTATGCAAGTTGAGGAAGGAACCTGATTTCCTAGGTGAGGAAAAGTGAAGTGGAAGCAAGGAGAGAATTTCTTGTGAAGATGGATTTGGTGAGAAGATTGGAAATATGTTTGTAGGTTGAGGATTCACAAAGAAGGAAGAAGAAACAAGAAGAGAGGAAAAAGAAGAAACAAGAGGAAAAAGAGGAAGAGATGTTTAATCAAGAGATCAAAGAATTAAAGGAAAGGATAGAGAAATTTCTCAAAAGAGACACAAGTTGGAATTTTACAATGAAAGAGAGAGTTGTGTGGCCCATCAAAAATATTATACAAAGAAGGAAAAGACAAGCAAAGACTGTAGCACATGAATCTAAGGTAAAATTTGTTGAGAAAAGTGATATTCCAATTGTGTTTGAAGATGAACAAAATTCTTTGTTGGTTGATGAACATGTTGATTTTGAGATTAATGATATGTTTGTTGTTGGTACTCAAGTAGATGAAATTTTTGTTGATGAACAAGTAGAGAAGGTTGTTGATGTTGATGATAAAGTTGGTATTGATACTCAAGACGTTGTTGATAATAAGGTTGCTAATAAAGATGTTATAGATTTGTTTGCTAATGAGGTGTATGTAGATTTTCAAGAGTATGATGTAGGTTATGGTTATGGAGAACATGTTTTTATATGTTACTATAATGATGAGAATGAAGATATAGATGATTCTACTGAGGTTTGTACACAAGAAATGGAGTTTTGGAGCCTAGAAGTTGAGAAGATGATGGAGAAGAGATGGTATCAGTAGAAGAGGAAGAAGGACCCAGGGATAATTGTTAGGATGAAGGAAAAACTACAAAATAATTGGAAGACTAGGAAGAAGGAGTAGACGAGCATTCAATAGGACTTGAATTTTCTTTTCTTCGGGAGTATGGTGCAGGAGCACCCTTGATACAATTTTAAGTTATATTGTGAAACTTTGGTTTTTTCTTTGTTTTGGCTTTATTGATGTAAATAAGGTCATTTGAGACCATATTAGGTGCTTTAGGACCATTTTTGGTCATTTGGTGAAATTTAGACAAATGTTGTAAAAAATGTAAAAGTTGCTCAAGAAAGTTATCAAGCAACTTGTCAAAAAGTGTCATTAAGGTGTTTTGTCAAAAAACTAATCAAAAGGTAGTTGAAAATAGTTGGTTTTGGTTGGAAATGTGGGCATAGAAGCTCTAAAATGTATGTATAAGGAGGATGAATATTTCAAGGCTTCTTTTGAAGTTTGTTCTCAATTTTCTGATGCTTTTCACAGTGATTATGTTGATTATGTTATGCAAGATGGTCTATTGTTTAAAGGGGCTCAATTTTTCATTCCCAAGTGCTCTATGAGGGAGAATATAATAAAGGAAAAGCATAGAGGTGTTGGTGTAATTAATATTTAATTACACTTTGCATAAGTTTACTTAGGCATTATTTAATTTCTAGGTTATAGGTTGTTATCCTTATCTTGCTGAGCTATCTTTTTGCTCAAGATAAGATTAGGGTTATGCATCTTTGTTTTTATAAAGCAAATCATATCTTGTAATTATTGGTACTTCAAATATATCAATTTGCACATCTTTATGCAATCTCTCTACTTTTTTTTTTTCTCTTTGTGGAAGGTTATTTTCTGGTTTGCATTTCAGATCTTGGTTTCTAACATGGTATCAAAGCCTTGATTTGCAACCCCTTCTCAAATTTTTGAGAAAATCATTGCAAATTTCGTTTGGGATTCCTCGAGGGTATCATGGCTTGAGTTCATTTATGAGGCATTTTGGATCAGATCGGGCTTCACCATTGGATTCAGAGCACTGGAAAAAGTCAGGATTGGCTTTTATTTTGTAGATTTTGGCCATTGTTTCCCAGATCTATGAGGGTTTCAGGTTGAGAGATTTTTTGCAAGTTCTAGAGGTAGCTGATTTTTCAGAGCAATTTGGGCACAAACAGAGGTCACCATCGCATTTGCAACGGCCAAAAACCCTAAGATCACCTTTTGTTTCGTCAATTTTGGAGAAGTTGGTCTGGAAGGCAAAAAAAAATCCAAGGAGGCCATACGGCCTCCCCATCACGCTTCCCAATGCATAGAAATTTAAAAATAAAAATAAAAATGTGTTTCTTGGGTTTTGTGCCTGCACGTCCAGTTGTGAAGGATTACTCTGCTTGGTAGCCACCAAGTAGCCACCGGTCCACCACCACTACCCAACTCTATCGCCGCCGCTCCGCTTGCCACCAACAGTGCCACCCCGTAGCTTCGCCCACCATCACCAATTTGTTCAGCCCTGCAGGCCCCTGCAGCACATGTTGCGATCACATGGGGGACCGGGCACTATGCGTCCAGCCCCTGCCCGACCGCCCAGCCCTAGCACAGGTCCCATGGAGAACTAGGGGCTCTGCCCCCAACACCATCCCTCTAGCCCTTGGTCACGCACAGGACCAGGGGCTAATTTTTTTTAGCCCCCTGGGCACCCTGCAGCCCTTATTGGGCCTTCTGGAGCAGTTTTTACAAAATCGGGCATAACTTTTGTGTACGGTGTCCTTTTTTCACAAATGAGATACCATTGGAAAGCTGATTCTAACGCTGATCTAGTGGTGAATATGGCTTCTTCTGATTTTTCTCTAGATTTAATTTTTAGGTATTTGAGCTCAGATGTTGTTGTTTTCACTCCAGAGGGCATATCTTTTGACTCGGTGATCCTTTTTTCATCATTCTTGCGGCGTTTGAAAGCTGGTTCAGTCCTCTACACATATATAAGGTCTATTTTAATTTTTTGTTTATGCATGTTTGAATTCTCTCCTTTTACAATCGTTGGGTTATTGTAATAAATGAACTGAGATAAAGTTCCATCAGGGGGGTTTCTTGCATAATAATTTGATTAGAGTTTGCATGCACTTTGATCTCCATATCCATCTTGATTTGATGGTAGCTCGCACGGGTTATTTTTGGTTTCTTAGTTTTTTTTGGCCACATTTTTTCTCTTTCTTTACACATATCAGATTCATCGGTTCACACTTTAATTGAGAGATTATGTTTCTTGATCCACATTGGTTCAGATCCTTCTCAGTTTGAGGGCCATGTTTTTATGGTTAATGTTCCAAAGTCTTCATGGTACTCCTTCCCATGGAAGATTTTTATTCTCAGTTTGGCATTGGCATCAAGATACACGGTTTCCAGATTCTGTCATCATCTCATCTATTGTTGCTTCACAGATTCCAGGGTTGTTCTAGTTTGTGAGTTTTCCAGTGTTCCATGGCATTGGGTCTATTGTCGTATTATTATGATTCTATTTTTGGTTTCAGTTGTAGATAGAATTATCTTTCCTTACTTGTCAAATTGCGGTTCCAGTGTTACTCCACAATGTTCTTCCAGTGCTTCTTTGCAGCAGTCATCTCATTGTAGGGGGGTTTTTTTCGATTGGGTTTTCCTTCTCTACCTCATTATTGCATTTGTACTTGGGTACCTGATCAGGCCTTGTTGCCGAGACACATTCATGTTTTCTTGCATTCATCTTAGTTTTAGGTGCATTCTTTTTTTAGTTTCCCTAAGTTGCACTTATGGGGGGTGTTGGTGTAATTAATATTTAATTACACTTTGCATAAGTTTACTTAGGCATTATTTAATTCCTAGGTTATAGGTTGTTATCCTTATCTTGCTGAGCTATCTTTTTTCTCAAGATAAGATTAGGGTTATGCATCTTTTCTTTTATAAAGCAAATCATATCTTGTAATTATTGGCACTTTGAATATATCAATTTGCACATCTTTATGCAATATCTCCACTTTTTTTATTTTCTCTCTGTGGAAGGTTATTTTCTAGTTTGCATTTTAGATCTTGGTTTCTAACAAGCGGGAGTCTTGGAGGGTACTTTGGACTTGAAAAAAATTTGGAGCAGGTTAGGAGATTCTACTTTTGGAATAAAATGCAGATGGATGTGAGGAGGTTTGTGGAAACTTGCACCATATGTCAAAGAGAAAAAAGGACCACTTCAAATGTTGGTCTATATCAGCCTCTACTGATCCCAAGTAGGCCTTGGGAGAGCATAAGTATGGATTTTGTCTTGGGACTACTTAAGACACATAGGGGGGTTGATAGTGTGTTTGTAGTAGTTGATAGATTCAGCAAGATGGTACATTTTATTCCTTGTAGATGCACTAGTGATGCCTCTAATATTGCAAGTCTATTTTTCAGGGAGATTGTGAGAATGCATGGCATTCCTATGAGAATTGTATCTGATAGGGACTCCAAGTTCATAGGCCACTTTTGGAGGACCTTATGGAGAAATCTGGGGATTAATTTGCAGTATAGCTCAGCCTACCATCCTCAAATGGATGGAAAAATAGAGTTAGTTAATAGATCACTCGGTAATCTTTTAAGGTATTTGACAAAGGAACATGTTGTTCAATGGGATTTGATGTTGCCTCAAGCAGAGTATGCTTATAATGAATCCATCAATAGAAGCATTGGAAAAACTCCCTTTGAGGTTGTGTATGGGATGAATCCAAGGGGAATATTTGAGTTGAGAGTTCTAAAAGGAATGTAGAAGAGGACTGTAGAAGGAGAGGATTTTTCTATAGCCATGAATTATATCCATGATCAAGTGAAGTAAAATATCAAAAAGAGTGTAGAACACTACAAAAAGAGGGCAGATTTGAAAAGAAGAAATGTGCAATACAAGGTGGGATAATTTTTTTTTTCTTATTTGAAGGATAGGTTTCCTAAAGGAAAATACACAAAGCTTCACATGAAGAAAATAGGCCCATTGAAAACAATTCACAAGTTTGGGAAAAATGCATATGATATAACACTCCCTCCTCGATTGGCTATCTCTCCTATCTTTAATGTGGTTGAATTGTACCCCTTTAAGGGATCTTTAGATGTAGGTATAGGTGTGGAAGCTGATGAAGATTGGGTGCAGGACCTTCCACCATCTAAACCCTTGAAACTTGAAGCCATTCTAGACACCAAAGAGGTAAAAAGGACAAGGAAAAAGGTATATAATGAATATCTTGTTAAATGGAAAGGTCTACCACCTAAATATGCAATTTGGATGAGTGAAGATGACAAATAACATCATGTTACTACTTTGCAACAACTGATCTCAGGTGGCACTTGGGATCTCTTCCACCCCAGGTGCATGATGCAAGGGCAACTTGGGCTCTCCATGTCTCTTTGAGGATTTGTTTGTTTTTTTTTTTATGTCAAGTTTACTATGATGTAATAAGGTCCTAAGGACCATCTTCAATTACTTGTAATAGGTTTTTAGGCTTGGTTTTGAGTTTTCATGTAATAACAAGGTCTCCTTGCTCCCCATGTAAATTTGGTGCATCTAGGAAAATTCAAGAATCAAGATGCCATGATGTAACTAGGAACTTGAGGGGAGTTTCCTTGATGTTTTGATGTGGTTTATGATGTATTTTGACACCTCTTGAAGGCTCAATGTGATTGGGCTTGTGGGAAGTTGTGCAACTTGCCTTAACTAGGAAATTAGGTGTCTAAGAGAAATTTTGCTAGGTTCCAATGTTGACTTAATTAAAATTTCAGTTGCAGGATGTTGGAAAGGGTTTTTTAAGGTAGAAATAAGCGTCTCTTGGTTGAGGCATGGTTTTTGTTGACCCATTTGATGATCTAATGCACAAATTCACTATTTTCTAGAAATTTTGTGTGTAAACTCTGGTTTTCTGCGTGGTACGACCTCTGTACATTTTGTACGAGCATAAAAATATTATGAATGGATAGAGGAAAGATATGGATTTCATTTGGAGGTGATTTTTTATATTTTAATTGAGTATAAGAGGAGATATTACCATTTTAGCAAGAGTAGGGTTGAAAACCCTCAAAACTAGGGTTTTGATTGAAAAATGGTTCTTTCTTTCATCTCCACGATGTAACAATGCTCAATCTTGGTGGGATGGAAGGTGTTTGTATATATTTTCATATTCTCAAGGTTCTAGAGAATGAAATGTTGTGTGGAGGAAGTTATGAATTGATCTAGGCTTGGCATCTTCATGTGACAAGCCTAGTTTGTGAAGAAAAAATTGAGTGTTGCTTGTTCAGAGTATTTTTCTCAGAGAAGGAACTTAGGATTGGTGGGAATGGATGTAAATAGCCTATAAGAATTTGATTCAAGGATTTGGGGTGAAGGGGAGACCCTAGAGAGTCAAAATCCTATTGTAGGTAACCAATTAGGCCTCTTGGAGCACAGTTACATTAGTCCAGTACTGTCTTTTTGCCCACTATCAAGAAGGGAGGTTTTGAGGCCTTATAGGGGCATATAATAATTTTCTAAGTCTAGTGGTTTGGGTTTGGTAGAGGCTTGTATGTGGATTTTATTCTAAATTTCCTACCGGTATGGCTACAAGGGTTAAAAGGGTAAAGAGACCTAAAGGTTCTAGAGTGATGAGAAAATGGAGTTTCCTAAGTGCAAGTTATGGTTTTTTTTTTTGGTTTAGTCATATGAAACATGTTCTAAGTGGTCCTAAGAACTCTTATTTGTCTGAGTACAAGAACCCTAGGTGAGTTGGGTCATTTCCTTGAAGGAGTAGTGGATTGGAAAGGTCCACTTAAAGAGTATTTGAGAGAGCTGTGATAAGTTGGTTGTCTTTGTCATATGAGTTTGTTGTCTTCCCCTACTCACTCTACATCAGGCTCACTACTTACAAAAATATTTATAGAACAAAGAAGTGCTTTATAGTCAAAATGAATTGAGAATAATGCACCTCACAAGTTTTGATATAGTTTCGGTGATGCTCAATACATTGACTTGACACACTTCATTATATTTGATCACTTTCACATTTTCTACTGCCTTATCAATCACTCACACACTGTCACACACCAAATCCTCTTCAATCTTCAACCCTATCCAATATATATACTTGATTCATCCACAAGCATAAATTAGGTTGGCCTAATTAGATGCACATCATATTTACCAAAAATACCAAGTGTCAGCCCCAATCATTCACAAAATATTTCAAAGAAAGTAACTCAAACTTCCAGCATGCTACATTAAGTTAGCATAGACCTAAAATAGGTCACACAGATATCCATGTATAAAAAGTAATTCACCATATCATAATTACCCCAAGAAGTCGGCCAAAAATAGAATTCAATGCAAAAATAATTTCCACAACACTGTATGAGCACCGGAGCACATAATATTTTGAATATGCATGCCTTCAACAATCATAAACACTTTTTCCAAAATTCAAGTAGTAACTATCAACTGCGGAGGAATGCAAACTAGAATACTAGAGAGTGTAGCTCAAATACTGGTTTAGATACCAGACCAAAATACCAGATCAGGCACAACCTTAAACTTGTAATCACAATCATGGTGACATCAATGACAACATAAAACTGTAGAGATAGACAATATTCTTCATTTTTCCAACAATCTCCCCCTTTTTCATTGATGGAAATATGTAAGAAAACTTCTCCTTCAAACTCTCACAACATTTCAAATCTCTCCCCATACTCTAACACTACTCTAACTCTCCCCCCCTTTGACATCAATGGCAAAGGGTGGTGAAAAAGAATGTAAACAAAAATTTGAACATGGTGACACCAAAATTCAAAAAGATTCCAATTCATAAAAGAACTTCCAAACGACCAAAAAATTTCAATTTGTTTCCCTCTTTTTTTTTCTCCATAGAAAAAACAATAGAAATAGAACATTCAGGATTCAAGTAAAAATGAAACTCTTCACTTGAAACACTTTCTTGTATCTTTCCTCAAGAACTGGACACAGTTTCTTCTAGTTAAATGTAGATGAATCCATTCTTGTGCAGATGCTTTCCAATAAGCCCAACAGAGTAAAAGATAGTGACCAACATGAAGTCTATCTTTCAATATCTTCTACGTCAGTAAGTATTCTAGAAAGATGTTCTAACCGGACCTCAGTAATCTCCTTAAGAAACCATTTTTTTTTACTAAAATCATCTCTCTACCTTTGTACGACAACCAGTTTAGCTTGTACTTCACCAACTCTCAATCTTTCCTTTCCTTCTTTATCTTCAAAGATGTCAAAATTCTTTCCAAGGTTGTTCACATCAGATTCAATTGCTTCAATTTTACTTTTGAAATTATCTACCACAACTGGCCACTAGAGACAATACTTGTAAATGTATGATATTTCTTTAATGCATTTTTTTGTTTCCACAATTAGTTCAAATAATCTCCCTTTAGCTTTAATACACCTCTTTTCAACCAAATCTTCAAACTTACGTCCTTCTGGATCTTCAAGTATCATTCTTTCTTCAACAATCTCAAATAGATTTTTTGGTAAGAAATCAGAAATAGCTGATACTCCAATACCTTTTTGAAGTAGGTATTCTACCAAAGCATCATCAATCTTCAGTCTTTCAATAGTAGAGGTTGTACTCCATAATTCACCAGTCTTATTCATCTTCCCCTTAACTATCATAGATTGGATGTCATCTAAGGATTCTTTATCCTTTTCTTCTAAAATGTCAATGATATCTTCAGTTATAACTCTTCTCTTCTTTGATTTTGGAGGGTAGTCACTAATGACAATTTCCAATTTTCTTTTATTGGAGGAAGATCCCACCTCAAACAGACTCAATGCAGATATACCAGAGCAAAGATATTTTTTCAAGGATGTGAAATAATATTTGCACATACTTTCATTATCTTCCAATGCCTCCAAATACCTACAGACCTATTTTCCAATAGGAATCCTAGATTCCCATACCACATTATCTTTTCCTGACAAGGAACTCAAAAAGTAAAACACCAAGCATACTAGCAAAGATCTAAAATGAAAGGGGTAACCCTCAATTACCAACATTCAAACAATTTTAGAAATATTATCAAGCAACAAGCTACACAAATCAAATTTCTTGTTCTCCTTAACCATCATATGTGCAATATAAACAACAATAGCTGATGTGGAACCTTCACAATTTCTAAAATATATCTTGTAAGAAATGGTGTATGCAACATACCTTATATCCAAATCCTCAAGAGTGTTTATCAATAGAGCTCGTAGGTCTTTAAAAATGCCATTCAATTCCTCCACATCTTTGTACCTCATAGTTTTCTTTCTAGGAAGGTCATCGATACTGCATAAGCTAGTGATTGCCTCAATCACTTCCTTCTTAACTAAGTAGGGTTTTTCCAATAAAATGCTTCCATTTTTTAAATGGTTCAACAAGAACAAGATGAACTCTTTATCGACAACCCACAAAAATTCTCTCCACAAATCCATACCTAGGGTTTTTATGTTCTGTAATTCAACTTCGTTCAACCCTAGTTTCATTTCTTTCATCTTTCTATGATCAAATTCTTCTAGCTCAACTCCTTTTAGCTTAAGATGGATGACACCACACAATTCTCTATCCATTTCTACACTTTATTTAATTCATTATATGAGACTTCTTCATTTTTCTTCTTCTTCCCTTTTTGCAAATAGAGAAACGAATTCTTGATTACCTAAGTTAATTTCTTTGAATTCCCTTTAGAATTACTTCGAGCTCACTTGAAGATCTCTTAGGTTCTTTAAATGCTTGATTAATCAAGAAGACTCATGAGTTTTCAAAGTATACACCATCAAATTTACCCTAACCACACATTAAATGCGGAAAACATAAAAAATCTACTAAAAACATTTTTCCCAACACAAAAAACCCTAATTCGGTCTACAAACTATCATGATGACATGTTTTCTTCTGGTTCTTTTTCCACAACCTGTAAATACTCATTTTTCACATTCCATCCTTGTGCCAACCTTTGGCATGCCATACAACAAGGGGTTTTATAATTTTTCATATAATGCTCCCCCTAAGACAATGTTGGGTCTAGTTACTGAATAAATTGTCAGTACCGGATGAGGGTACATATACATCAATAGTTTTAGGTTTTTCTTCTTCTTCCTCTTTCTTCTTCCATATCTTATTCATCTCTTGTTTCATCTCTTCTTTATCAATCTTCTTTATTGGATCATTCTTCTCTACCAGAGTAGACTATTTTCCTTTCTTAGTTCTACAAACCTTTGAGATATGTCTAGGTTTATTACAATTATAATAGACAACACTTTTTTCATTAGTATGACCTTCATTTCCTCTTGACCTACATTGATTTTCTCTATGACCAAATTTGTTTTAGGTATAGCAATAGCCATTAAAGGATTGAATCATTTTGCCTCCATGAAATTTGTTCATCATCACCTTGCTAATCATTCTCACCTGAGATTTGCATTCTATAGCCTTATGTCCAAATTTATTGCATGAAAAACATTATCCAGAAAAAGAGCCAAGAAACTAATTCTGATTCATTCTGCTCCTACATTCTATTGCTTTGTGACCATATTTATTACAAGAAAAGTAGGTACCATTGAAAGAGGGATACTTTTGTGCATTAGGTTGTCTCACTAGCTGTCTTCTTGCAAACATCCTCTTCTACTTCCCTTTTTCCTAAGTCATTTTATTTTCCTTCGAACTTTCACCTACATCATTTCCCAAACTAGCTTTGTCTTTACTTGAGTTTTGTCTAGCAAGCAATTCTTCAAGCTTATCAGAGCTAGATTTGAAACTGATCTCACTAAGTTTTTCCTTTTTCCAGTTCATCCTCAGGTTCACCACCTCCTATTCAAGTTTAGAGCATTCATCAACTTTTTTCTACACCATTGTATTCATACATTCTTTAATTCTTTTCTTTTCTTCTACTAACACTTTCAATCCAATTATCTCTTGTTTCAACTACTTACTTACTTCTCTATGTCTTTCCTTGAATTTCTTCAGTTGTTCTTTCAACTTCTGGACACATTCATTTGCATGATCAAGATTTTCTTTCAGATCTTTGTTTTCTCTTTCCACTTTGTCAAGATCCTCAAGAGAAGTCCAGATCTCTCCTTTATCATCCATCTAATCAATCTTCAGAATCCTCCTCAAGCAGTTAAGCTCTTCACCAAGGAACCAAAGCTCTGATACCAATTGTTAAAATGGTACATGAAAACTAAGAGGGGGGGTGAATTAGTTGTCACAAAATTCAATTGAAAAATTCAACACTTATCAATTCCACAACCACACTATTATGTTATTAAGTAAAAGCATGTAACACAAATAACAAAAAGTAGTTCTAGAACTAAAAGATATAAGGCTCACTACCAAGGGCTCACTGCCTAGAAAGGACTCACTATCCAGATACAAAAGATCACTACTTACAAGGAGGATCACTACCTACAAAAAGATTTACAAAACAAAGAAGGGCTTTATAGCCAAAATGAACTGAGAATAATACACCTAACAAGTGTTGATACAGTTTTGGTGATGCTCAATACATTGACTTGACACACTTCGTTATATTCGCTCACTTTCACATTTTTTACTGCCTTATCAGTCACTCACACACTATCGCAACCAACTCCTCTTCAATCTTCTACCCTTAAAAAATATATACTTGATTCATCCACAAGCATCAATTAGGTCAGCCTAATTAGATGCACATCATAGTTACAAAAAATACCAAATGTTAACCCCAATCGTTCACAAAATATTTCCAAGAAAACAACTCAAACTTCAACCACACTACATTAAGTTGGTATATACCTAAAATAGGTTGCAAATATATCCGCGTAGAAAAATTAATTCACTGTATCATAATTACCCCAAGAAGTCGGTCAGAAATAGACTTCAATGCAAAAGCAATAACCATTTTGTTGGTTGCCACAACACTGTAGGAGCACTAGAGCACATAATATTTTGAATATGCATGCCTTCAACAACCATAAACACTTTTTCCAAAACACAAGTAGTAACTATCAACTGCAGAGGAGTGCAGACTAGAATACCAGAGAGTGTAGCTCAAATACTAATACAGGTACCAGACCAAAATATTGGATTAGGCACAACCTTAATATTGTAATCTCAATCATGGTGCCATCAATGTTAACACAAAACTATAGAGATAGTCAATCTTCTTCATTTTTCCAACAGTCTTCTCCAAATGATGATCCACAATATCCACACTCATGTCAAACTGTGATGAATGATCATGTAGAGAATGAACAAGAGGGTCAAAGTGGGCCCTCAGAACATTTGTAGAAAATTTGAATTCATGGAAGAGAAGATGGATACACTCAATAGTGTCTCTTAAATCTATAATGTATGTTTCCATAAACAAGTTTGAAATAATTTTCAAGAGATCATCCCAAGTTGAATTAGGAAGACAATGGATGTCCTTCTGCAAGAGGCCATCAGAAGCTTTTAGAGAAGAAACTCTAAACTCTGAAGTAGCAACAATAGATGCAAGGATAAAAGAGTGGTCCTCAAAGAGAATATGCATGTCCTCAATAGTGTCATCTAGATCTAAAATGTAGAAATCTACAAACAAACAAGAAATGTCTAGTAGAAATTGGTCCCAATGAACTGAATCCAAAAGACATAATTGATCTTGTTGTAATGTTTCATTGGAGGCTCTTGATTAAGCATCTCCAGAATCTAAATTTGTAACAAGTGATGTCAATGTAATCTCAACATGAGGATGAGAAGCAAGAGAATTCTTTGTGTCATCTAAACATTTAAGACATGTGTAACGCTGAAAATGAAACGGCTTTGCACAATAGACACACAAGGAAGATGATTAGAAGCACACATGCATACAATACTAAAATCTAAAATGCAAATTCATTCGTTAAGCAACAAAGAACATGGGAAAGTAAAAACGTAATTAAAACTAGAACAATCTCACCAATTTTTCAAACGTATTTCCATGATTCATCTCGATTGCCCTTCTCCATTTTGCTTGTGTAGTATAATTGCCCTCAGATTTTCAAGTTCGTGCAAGTATAGCCTATGATAGTGATTAGCAAAATATCGAAGATTCAAGACAAAGTGCTCTCCAAAGTTACAAAATTTGCGAGAGAGATTGGAATGAAGAATGACACATTAATTTATATAAAATTGATTATTCGAACGACAGGTCAAGATTGAAAGATTAACAGATAGTTAAGATTGACAGATTAGACATGCATTATGATAACTGACAGTGATGACACGAGTGATTTGAATTAGAAATAGAATTAAAGATTAAATGAATGATTTAATCTTTAGTTCGACATTTGAAAACATAAGAAATATCTTTGCATGACAAAGATAAAGATTGGTTAAAGCAACTCTCTGTTCGAATGCACGCACAACACTTAATTAATTAAATAATAATATTTAATTAATATGCATGTGCACGCAAATGAGTTAGAACTAGACGATTGAACGGTTTGACGAAGAGATTACTCGAAGATGCCACTCAGACATTAAATCAATAGTTAACTGAACGATTAAAATAGATGTCGAGTTGAGTAAAAGTGAATACTTAGATAACTCACATAATTATCTAAAATATAGAGGAATGTGTTAAAACAGAATTAATGAATTAAATAATTCATTTAATTCAAGACTCGATATTGAAGAATAATTAAATAAATAATATTTATTTAGTTAAATGATGAAGGGATTTCAAATGAATAATTAAATAAATAATGAATTTATTTAATTATAGTTGAAATATGATAAAGAGTAAATTAAATAAGAATTTATTTAATTTGACAAGAAGGATAAGGTTAATTAGTAACATAATTAAATAAAAAGCATTTATTTAATTAATTAGATAGAATAAAGACAATTTGAATTAATTAAATAATTAAGATTATTTAATTAATAGAAGAAATAAAGAAGATGAACTAATTAAATAATTAAGATTATTTAATTAATAGAAGAATTAATGTTAAGATGAATAATTAAATAATTGACATTATTTAATCATGACCGCGAAGAATACAAATTATGAAGAATATGGAAGTTGCAGGCCTAAACCAGATTTCAGTGTCTACATTTGCCCCTCTTTGATACAATGTCGTTTAGGCATTGTGTCAAAGAAAGTCGATGAAAACATGCCCCAGTCATGCTCCTGATTAAAACAGGTGAAGGTATGCCCCCTTGGGAAAATTGACAAATTTTTGAAATGTGCAGAAAAATTTGGAAATGCTCCCGATTAATCCAATAGATAGGAAGAAATGCAATGCAGTTGACGGAATTGGGTTCGGAAATGGGAGGGACGGGGATGGGATGATAGAAAATGGAAGTTTACATGGCCAGTAGGAAAAAAAAAAAAATGCCACCTAAGCCCTAGGTATATATTGGAATTGGGGTGAAAAACTATTCATTTGCACCCACCTAGCTTAGAGATTTGAAGATTTTCTCTGTCTTTCAGAGAGGATGTCTCCAGTTCCAGCCACTCATCATCATGCATACAGGATCCAGACGTTCCAGAGACCAACCGGCGCGGACCCCCCGATATGGACCTAAAACTTACCTTTTGAAAATTTTGAATTTGCACGTATTTTAAGACATTTATTGCATTTTAAGTTCTGCGTCACTTTTAATTTTGCACCGCATGTGTATGCGCAAATGACGCATGTGACCGCGAAAAGCCGCATTTGATTTTTAATGCCGGTCGGTTAGATTAGGTTTTAGCGAATAACCGTATTTGTTTAATTTTGTTACGCATTTGATATTTTGCAACGCATATGTTTATTTTGATACGCAAATGTATATTTAAAAACGCATTTGTTGTTTTGAGATGCATTTGCATATTTAGCGACGCATTTGCATATTTAGACACGCATTTGTCATTTTGAAACGCAAATGTTATTGTCATGACACATTTGATTATTATTAACCACATTTTATTAATAATGATGCATATAGAATTTGTGAACCGCATTTGTGAAAAAGCGACGCATGTGTAAAAGAATGACGCATGTGCAAAATAATGACACATTTGCATTTTATGTTAAAACAGGCATTTTTCACTAGAATAGATGATTCAGGCTTACATGAGGCATGTATGATGTTGTTGCAGGTTGTATTAGACCCTATCTATACACATGAGTCGAGACCCACGACGTTTCGATTCAGAGATAGCTTGCGGCCAGCCGAGCGACGGACTCTATGGAATTTGGGTTTGTTCATGTGACCGATATGCCCCAGATTAGGGAAAATCAGGGATTACTAATAGCACTATGTGAGCGGTGGCACTCGGAGACATCATCATTCCACCTTCCGACTGGAGAGGCCACAGTGACCTTAGAGGATGTGTATAGGATATTGAGACTGCCGATTAGAGGGACACAGGTGGTCTATGATACCCAGAGGGGTATAGCTGAGATGCGCAGATATTACCCCCACGCCGACGTTAGACAGCTAGGGGTGGACGACTATGAGATTAGATGGCGGATATTGGCTCAGAGGTATAGACAGTTAGACTGTCTAGTAGCGACCTTGATAGGTGGTATTGTACTGCCTGACCACCGAGGTCATGGATTTCATGTAGGATGGGGGGAGATGTTAGTGGGAATGCTCGAGTGGCGAGTCGTATATGCTTGGGGTTCGTGTGTGCTTGGGATGTTGTACTTCCACTTGCATGACATTTCCTATAGAGAGGCATAGTCGATGAGCTGCGGTACCACACTCCTGATGGTATGGGCCTGGGAGCATATTGCCATTTTCAGGCCACCTGTTACAGTAGATGTTCCTCATGGAGCGCCATACGCTTTCCGTTATGTGGGGGCCACCAAATAGCATCATATTGGGGACACAAGTTATTTCAAACAAGCTATAGACTTGATGCAGGAGTTCACATGGAGACCGTACCTGGGCTGTGAGGTGTGGTCAGATGAGGACGAGCACCTACCATTTTGCAGACAGACATAGTATCTAGTGGGACGGACAGTGTCCCATATGCACATTATAGAGTGACAGTTGCCAGACCGGGTCCTGAGATAGTATGGAGAGGTACAGGATGTACCTCGAGGGAGAGCAGAGTTTTCCAGGTCATCATGAGAGGTATTGCTATGGGGACCAGAGATTCCTATCGCCACTACAGAGGCAGATATTGATGCACTATAGGCACAGCCATGGGGATGGAGGGGTGGACCAGCAGATCTAGGGACCACTCCAGCTTACGATTAGTGGTGGGCTGCACATAGGCCGATTCCCATGACATATCTAGGGCAGCCAACACCAGTAGAGCGGCGTGATACAGGTCCTAGAGGCAGACGAGGCAGACGAGGAGGCTGAGGAGGTAGAGGAGGCCGTGGTGATGGAGGGGATGATGGCAGAGTTGGCCGATGTGGAGGTAGGAGAGGGAGACATGGTCGATGGGGATGAGGACCAGCCTTGTCACCGATCTGAGAGGAGAGAGGAGGAGAGGAGGATGTGGCCATGCCAGATGTGGCCAGAGGTAGTGAGGAGGAGCAGCCGGCAGAGGCAGTTATCCCAGCAGAGGCAGAGGTAGGTGCCGAGGAGGCAGTTGGAGAGGAGGCAGTGGGAGAGGAGGTAGAGATTGATGCCCTTGGATTTCTAGGTGCCTATCAGGAGGATGACGAGGAGGATGATAATCACGAGCGAGAGATCAGAGATCATATCCTTGAGGAGCTAGATGAGGAGGAGGATGGGAGAGACAGGGTCCGTCAGGATGAGATAGAGGCAGAGGTGCCCGACACAGATATGTTACTAGCCCAGGTTGCCTCCTTGGAGGAGTAGATGAGAGTATTGATAGCAGAGAGGGATGCTTACAGGGTGGAGAGAGATAGAGCCCTGATGGAGAGGGATCAAGCGGTAGCCCGGCAGCAGGAGACTGAGCAAAGATTCACAGAGCTTAGGTCATTATGCACAGGACCATCAGCAGCATTTTCTAGAGAGTTGGTCAGAGTTGGAGAGAGGGAGAGATACTACCGAGACTTGTATGAGGAAGAGGTTCCCCTAAAGAGACGGGCTCCCAGTTTTTCAGTGGCACAGAGTAGTAGGTCCTAGACCAGGACCCACACACGGATAGTGAGCACAGAGGGAGTGGATCAGCCACGTAGATTAGGGCCATATGACAGACCTCCCATAACTCAGAGATCAGCAGGTTCCCAGCATCAGTCTCCCACACACTCCCGACATGATGGCAGTGGCAGTTCCAGATAGAGATACTGTTTGAGATCCATTTGAGACATTATATTTTGATCTTATAGCTTGTGGGCCTCCATGTACTTGTGATACATTATGACATTGTGATGTGACACATTTGAGCGATATATATATATATATGATTTTGGCAGTGATTCTCATGATATGCATTTCTATGTATGGATTATGTAGTCTTTATTTATGCATGTGATGTTTATATGATATGCCTATGTGATGGATGATTGTATGTACTGTATGATTCTATATGATTATGAGATGCAATGTGATGTTACATGTATGATGCAGACGACATGTGATGTTATACAATTGTAATGTGATGCATGTATTTACAGAAATGCTTATGATATGCACTGTTAAATGATGATTATTGTCTATTATGCCATGATGATCTAAATGTGAAATATGCCTATATGTATTTATGTTTCTAACATGTATGTCGATGCAGGATGATGCACACCGTTTTGTGTCACAGGACTTTATCATAATGCAAGAAAGAAGAACTATTAGTGCGGAAAGAAAGATCGACAAAGAATGAAAAGACAGAAGATAGATGTTAGTATTAGGAATCTTCGATATTTTTCCGTATCACAAAAGGTATTGCACTTTATCATCATTGGGCGGGACTAATAAAAATGGAGAAAAACACCATGATATGACATAGATCAAGGTGTGCAAGGTCATCCACTTGCTAATAACAGACAGTCGCAGACAAGGATTGTCAATAACTCATACTAAGGGCACAAGTTGCCCTAGTCTTTTTGTTGAGACAAACCACATACAACAAACAAAGTAAAAGATGGGTCATGATATGTCATTGCTCCTCTAAATCCTTCATGGGACATCCTTGAGGAAACTAGTAACATGACTCAAAAATCAAATTTAAAAAACAGTCGACAGACAGCAGTCAAAGAAAATAGAATTCAGATACGTCGTTGCTTCTCTAAATCCCTCATGGGACATCCTTGAGAAAGCTAGTAACATGAATCCCAGTCATCAATTCAAAATAAATGATAAGATAAATAAGCCATAAAGTCAAAAAGCCAGTAAAATATTTGCCAAAACATGATTTGTTTGTTTGATTTGTTGATTGATAGAGGGACCGATTGATAGAGCCTGGTTGCAGGAGATACACATACCAGATAAGACTGTGATTCTGGTTTCGATGTTATGACTATCTATATAAGGCATGACAAAGCCTGGTTTCAGAAAGACATGTATCGTATAAGACGTTGAGTCAGATGCCATTGATGTGATAACCTGTGTAAGGCCATGTTTGATTGTTTGACCTTGTCGATTATGCAAGAAGGACTCATCCTGAATAAGACATAGGTTGATTGTTTTGATAACGTCTATTTCCAAGAAGGACACATCCTGTAGCAGACTGTTGGTTGATCCGTTTGGATTGTTTTGTTTGGCAAGTTGTTTGATTTGACTCAGAGACATTGCTGACTTGTTCACCAGAGTAATGCATGAATTGATATGACGCGTTGACAATTGACTGTGCATGGTGATAAACCCTAAAGGACTGACCTAGTGCGGCCTCAGGGGCTCATCGATTGATGGCCTTGCCTATGTTGTACACGCAGAGACCTCATAGTTCGACACGACCAATGACCTTGTCATATAGACATATGGATTGACTCAGGACTTTATACAGACAAACCTAGACGGACTGACCTAATGCCTCGGGGGCACATCGGCAGATGGCCTTGCCTACATCCAGTCGCAGAGGCAATGTAGTTCGACACGACCAATGACTAACAAGTGCGACTGACTCTGACTCTGTTTTTTGGATTTTTTTGAAGTTTTCTGATGTTTTTGTCTTTTCTCAGTTCATTTTGCGATGTTCATGGATTTTCCATGGTGTTTCATCTTCCACATAGCCAATGTAAGAACCAATATGATGCACATCAAGTGTTTGCCCCCAGTCGAGTAAAAGACCAATTGATTATGAATAGGGTAAAATGGGGGATATGAAATGCTCTCGATGTCAATCATTCCAAGTTATGGGAAAGACTACCACTTATTATGAAAAGTATATACAAGTGATGGGTATGAAAGATAAGGGATATGTACAGGGATAGGTAGTATGTACAAGGATAAGGACTATGTATAGGGATAAGGACTATGTACAGGGATCATGGACTATATACAATGATAGGGACTATATACAAGGTAGATTAGAATAATAGTAGACAAAGGAGTAGAGTTGAGTACACATGGCGCCTGTTTGCCAGGTTTTCACCATGGTACCACTCCAAAGCGCCACCGAAGTGGTTTTCACTATTGGACGAATGATTTGTCTTTACTATTTTCTAGATTATCTAATTTTTTTGGTGTTACCAAGATGCCTGTTTGCCAGGTTTTCACCTTGATAACAATTTTTTTGTGATTTTTTGATTTTTTTGTATTTTTGCTAATTAAGACAAAGGCTCCCAGAAGCTATGCGTAGAACTTCTTCAGATGCATACTATTGATTGGTGAGGATAGTGGTTCCCCTTCAGGAGTAGAGAGTTGGTACGCTCCTGATCCAAAAGCTTCTGTAACAATATAAGGTCCTAACCAGTTAGGTTCAAACTTACCTAATTTTTCTCTTTCTGCTTGATTCTTTGGGTTCTCCATTAAAACCAGGTCACCAATGTCAAAGTTTCTTTCAAGACCCTCCTATTATAGCTACGACGAAGGCGATTCTGGTATGCTTGAAGATGGTCTAGTGCCTTCTATCTTCGCTCATCTAAAAATTCTAGCTCATGGAGTCTCGACACTCGGTACTCTTCATCATCAATGTGGCCTTTCAGGGATACCCTTAGGGAAGGAATCTCAACCTCAATAGGTAAAATGGCTTCAGATCCAAAGACAAGTGAATATGGGGTAGCACCAGTGGGAGTACTAATACTTGTACGATAAGCCCATAAAGGGTTAATTTGTAAATGCGATCGACCAGCATCATTGATAGTCTTCTTGAGGATTCTAATGATGGTCTTGTTAGATGCCTTTGCTTGGCCATTACCTTGTGGGTAGAATGGAGTGGAAAAGTGATGTTGGATATGAAATTCATCACACAGGTGGTGACTTCTTGGTTCTTAAATGGGTGGCCATTATCGGTGATTATGGGAGGGACACCATATCCGAGGATGATATAGTTTAGGATAAATCTAGAAATCTGTGCCAGTAATGTATGTCATAGGAATGGCTTCAATCCACTTCATAAAGTACTCAGTGGCAGTGATAATGAACTTGTGTCCATTAGATGATGTGGGGTGGATTTTACCTATGAGGTCAAGTCCCCATTGGACAAAGGGCCATGGTGACGTGATAGGATGGAGCTCCTGTGCTGGGGCATGTATCAAATCTCAATGAACTTGGCATTGGTGGCATTTTGTTACAAAGACATATGAGTCTTTTTCCATAGTAGGCCAATAATAACCCAGTCTCATAATATTTTTGGCTAAGGTAGGACCGCTAGAATGGGAACCACATATACCCTCATGTACCCCACGCAAGGTTGCTTGTGCTTCAGTAGAATCAAGACATCTTAGTAAGGTATTGTCTAAGGCGCGTCTATATAGGGTGTCTCCGACGATGGTATATTTGGCTAACTTGCGGAGGAATGTTCTATGTTGGTTATTTGATAGGCCAATGGGTATGACTTCAGCATGAAGGTAATCATAGATTTATTTGTACCATGGGGAATCGGGACCAATGATGTCACACACCATTTTAGAATCTGGGATATCGTAGGCTGGGACCAAAAGTTGTTCTACCAAGAACTCAAACTTAGGCACGTTGTTAGGAATGTCAAGAAGTGATGCAATTGTAGCCATAGCGTCTGCTGCCCTGTTTAAAACATGAGGTATTTGATGAAATTTGACTTTGTCAAAGTACTCTTTAAAACTATCTGCCATGCACTTGTATGGAGTAAGCTTCTCATCCTTAGTCTCATAATCATCATTTACCTGTCTGATTACTAGTTGAGAATCACCATAAACCTGTAAAACCTTAATCTTCCACTTGATCACCATGCGTAACCCTGTCACTAGAGCTTCATACTCTACCATGTTGTTAGTGCATGGAAATGAAATCCTAAATGACTTAGGGATGGAATCACCTTGTGGTGTGATAAACAATATCCCAGCCCCTGAACCATGATTTGTATGTGAGCCATCAAAGTATAGTTTCCATGTTATGTTTGTGTCAAATGTGAATATGAACTCATCAGGAAAGTCTGCAACTAATGGGTGATCTGCCTATATGGGTGCATCAGCTAACTGATAAGTAATGACCTGTCCTTTAATAGCCTTTCTTTCTACATACTATATATCATACTCACTAAGTATCATAACCCACTTGGCTCGTCACCCTGTTAATGCTGCCTTGCTAAGAAGATATTTCAGAGGGTCTATTTTAGCAACCAGCATTGTTTGATGGTTTAGCATGTAATGCCTCAATTTTTGGGTAGCAAATACTACTGCAAGACAGGCACATTCAATGTTACTATAGTTGAGCTCATAACCAACCAAAGTCCGGTTGATATAATAGACTGCCCTTTCATGACCTTCATCGTCATTCTGTGCAAGCAATGCTCCGAGTGATGAATGGGTTGCTGTGATATAAAGAATTAATGGTCTCCCTTCAACAGGTGGCATTAAGATAGGTGGTGTAAGTAAATATTCTTTAATCAGTTGAAAAGCGTCTTCACACCTAGGTGTCCATGCAAAGGGTACTCCTTTCTTAAGTAGATGTTGAAAAGGGTGTGTCTTGTCTGCTAGCTGCACTATAAATCTTCTGATAGATTGCAACCTTCCCTATAATGTCCTTAGTTGACTGAGATTGTTGGGTGGTGGCATGTCCATGATTGCTTTTACCTTAGCAGGATCTACTTTAATGCCTCGTCTAAAAATGATATAACCTAACAGCTTTCCTGACTTGACTCCAAACACACATTTCTTTGGATTGAGTCTCACATTATACTTCTCCAGCCTTTGAAATACCTTGTCTAAAACCTATAAATTTTCTACCCTTGTCTTGGAATTTACAATAAGGTCATCGACATAATCCTCCATACAAGTGTGTACTAGATCGTGAAAGATAGTAGTCATGGCACGTTGATAGGTTGCTCCTACATTCTTGAGTCCGAAGGGTGTAACATTCCAGAAATACGTTCCCCAAGGACAAGTGAAGGCTGTCTTAGGTTGATCTTCAGTGGCAATTCTGATTTGGTTATAGCCTGAGAATCCATCCATAAGGGACAACATCTCATATCCTGCTATCATGTCAACTATCATGTCAATATTAGGCAAAGGGAAGTCATCCTTAGGACAAGCTTTGTTGATATCTCTAAAATAAGTGCAGATGCAGATGCCCCCAGCTGGTTTGGTAACTGGTACAAGATTGGAAATCCAATTTGCATAGTCAATAGGTCTAATGAAACCAACGTCTAAGAGTTTCTTGAGTTCTGCCTTGACTAATAAAGCAATTTGTGGATGCATTTTTCTCAACTTCTGTTTTACTGGTTTGGCACCTGGTTGTAAAGGCAAGTGATGTAGAACAAGTTTAGGATCTAACCTAGGCATGTCGGCATATGACCAAGCAAAATTTATCTGTCTTTGTTCAAAGAAGTTGTGGAACTCTGATTTCTCTTATGTTGTCAATGACACTGCCAAATAAATCAATCAAGGATTCTCTTTTGTGCCTATGTTGACTTCTACTGATTCTTCAATGAGCATGGGTGACTTTTCCTGTGCAATGGGGAGAATGTTCAAACCTCCATCCTTAGGCACCTCAGAGAGGTTTTCACCTTTAGATGCATCCTTTCTTTTTACTTTTTCATTTTCTAGAGGTGCCTTTCAGTTTTCACCTAGAGACTCATCCTTCTTATTTTGTTTATTCTTTTTCTCATTTTTGCGACTGGAGGGTTGAACAGATTCCCCAAAATATGCTTTATTGTCCAAGTCAATGGTAAAACCAGCTTTATGATCTCCGTTAGGTATGCCTTCTTGTAATCCCAGGAACTCAGCAATTGCTTCGTCGTTCTCAAAAGTGTCTAAGACAGGTGTATCTTGTTGATCCCAATCTATGAGTTGCGGATAAACTAAGGGCATGTCATCGTAGGAGTTATCAAAGTCTAATGGGGTCAAGGTAAAGATTGAATTATTCATGTGATTACAAAAGTCTTGTACCAAGTCTATTTGGCTCTTGGGTTTGGGTCTAGGTAGATGAATAGGTGGGCCTAATGCCAAGGTTTGACTATCGAAAACAAGTGGCTGAGGTTGCCAAGAGGTAGGATCAAGTGATTCCCAATAGTAATGTTTAAACCATTCATCTTTTGTCATTTTCTTTGGTGGACAGGAATTCAAAGGATTGGGTGAAGAACTTAGCATCAAGTCGAGTTCTCCAAATAACTTGTCAAGGTCCATGGAGGAAGTAGAGGATAGGGAATCCCACTCATAATCGTTAGAGTTGGGGGAGTCACAATGATGTTGGTCTACTGGTTCGTGGGATGTCTTAATATCTTCTGAAGCACGTACTTCCTCAAGTAAGGGTGATAGAGTACTAGGAACACCAATTTGAATCGGTTGAAACCCTAGCCCTACTCCTTTTGGCCATTGAGAAACAAATATTGGTTCCACTCTGCCATCTTGGTTTAAAACTAAACCACTTTGTCCATCATATCCTTTGCTTTGCATGATTTTGAAACCCTTCCCGTATAGACTTGTAGGAATGTGAGCCAGTAAAAGGGGTTCTTGATTATCTTCCTTATACAGCCAGGAAGTGACATCTTCTATATCGACAACCTCTTTGCTTAATTCACCCCATTTAGTGAAAGTTGTTGTGGGGGGAACATGTATAGTGATCATAGATTGTCCCCTACCTGTTATAGGCAAACCATATGACTTAGGAGGAACCAAATGGCTAACACAATAAGAAGTCTTCATGTAATACTCTCCACAACCCTTGTCTTGGATCTCGACCCTAGGAGTGGTAGGAAGTGAGGGTGAAACAGATGTTCGAGTGAGTGTGGACGGGTCAACATAAGAAGATGGTTTAGACGGTGAGGCCTCTTGGTTGACTGGCACTTGACATTGAGGGATCTCCTTTAGATTGGTGCAATACTGGAAAGGATCGGGATCACCATCTATAGTTATTTCGGTGCCATTGTAAGGGAATTTAAGACACTGATGATATGTGGAAGGGACCGCCTTCATGGCATGAATCCATAGTCTACCTAGCAGAAGGTTATAAGGGAGGGTGAGATCCAAGACCTGGAACTTTGTCTCCATTACCACAGGACCAATTCTGATAGGAAGTATTACCACCCCCTTTGATTTTCATTCTTCATCATCATAAGCCTTAATGAAAATACTCTTAGTGGTGTCCACACATGCTTCTGAGATACCTAATGCCTTAATTAGTTTTAAAGTGCATAGATTTAACCCTGCTCCTCCGTCTACCAAAACTTGTCTAACTTTGGTGTCATCAACAAGGACTTCTAGATGTAAAGGGTCATTGTGGTTCATCTTGTCTGTGGCATAGTCTTGTTCAGAAAATGTGGCATGATGATTATTGGTCAAGTAGCCCACCATTTCCTGGAAATGATTGACATCAAGATCAGTAGGGACTGTGGTGTTCTATAAAGCCTTATTAAGGATAGACTGATGCTCAGGAGAAATACGCAACAATTCCAAGATTGAGATTTGGGCTGGGGTCTTCCCCAATTGGTCAAGTAGGTTATATTGTAACTTGGAAGGTTGAGGTGTTTGCTGTGACGGAGGGCCTGGGATAGTAAACTTAGTACGACGAGTATTGACTGCACACTCAGGATTAGCATTGATAGTAATGGTATTGATGTTTTGATCAGCGGCGCGAAGGCAATGAATGATTTTGCTGCTATCATAATCATGTTTGATACTCGCATAATTGGCCGACATATTGGTCTTAGTACTCGAACTGGGGATAGTTCCTTTCCCATGGTCATGTAGTGGGTTTGAAAAGACTTGATGATCAGTGTTGGATGTCTTTTGTTTTTATCCACTAACCTCAATAATTCTCTTGTCAACAAGATCTTGTATGATATTTTTCAGTTGTCGACAGTTTTGTAGGTTATGTCCCTTAGTCCTATGATAATCACAAAAGGCATTGTCATCCCACCAAGTTGGTTTAAACTATCCTGGATCGTATTGTCTTGGTTCCTGTAGTTGTATGAGGTTGTGTTGTAACAGTTGTTTGAACACCGACTCAATGGGTTCCCCTAAGGGAGTGAACTCACGTTTTTGAAATCTCCTTGGTTATGGATGTTGAGTATTTGAGACCGTGTTAGGAGGTTGATTGACATCATTAAGCGTGTTGGCAAAAGTATGAGGTCCTTGTAATGTGAGGAGGGGTCTTGCTTGTAATGTTTTAGCATCCACCACCCCATCATTGGTGACATTTTTGTTGCAAGACTAGAATCTATTTCTGTCAGTGGGGGTGTTTTGTACGATTCGGTTTCTATTAGATGTTGTCATTTTGATTTCACCCTTTTCAATGAGATCCTTCTCTATTATCACCCCTTTTTCCACTAGTTCTGAAAAAGATATGCAACAATGTACCCTTAAGTTACTTCTGAGTTTTGGATGAAGGTTTTCTTGAAACATTGTAACCTTTTGTTTTTCGGGTATCTCGACAGGACACTTACTAGCAATAGTTCTCCATCGCTGGAAGAAAGCAATGAATGTTTCACCTTCGTCTTGTGTTGTGTGGCACAATGTTGCTATATTTATCTCATGGTCAATGTGGAAAGAGAATTGCTCCACAAATTTCTCGACTAATTCCCCCCAAGATCTAATGCCAGAATCTAAACCCGAAAACCATTCTAGTGCAACACCTACAAGACTTCGTGGAAATAACCTCATAAGATACGTGGGGTCGTAAGTGACATCTATGCATATGGTAGAAAATTCCCTGATATGTTCTACTAGATTGTGTTTTCCATTGTACTTAGGAAGATTCGGTATGACATATCCGTGTGGGAAAGGTGTCATGTACAATGATCTATCAAAAGGGAATGGGCATATGTCCTTTGGTGAAAATGATTTCTTGGTTGACACAGACATGTTATCCATTTGCGTTTGCAATGAGTGCATTTGTGTTTGTAGGACATCAACTTGGGTCAAAGATGTACTAGGAGGATTATGCGGATCCATGTATGTATTCTGAAATCCAAAGTCCCGTGACGGGTTTTGATTGAACGTTGGAATCTGAGGTGGATTTGGATTTGGGATGTTGGTAAATGTATTCTGGTCCGGTATCTGCATGAATCGGTGTTGACCTGGGTTTTGTGTAAATGGATTCCGAGTACCACTTTGTGAAAATGGATTCTAATTCAGAATCGAGGTGAATTGGTTTTGAGTTGGAATCTGTGTGGACAGATTCTAACTACCAATCTGTGAAAAAAGGTTCTGATTCAGAATCGACGTAAATTGGTTTTGACTTGGGATCTGCGTGGACGGATTCTGACTACTAATTTGTGAAAGGGTTCTGATTCGGAATCGATGTAAATGGACCCTAACTGCTAGTTTGGAAGAGTGGATTTTGATTGCCATATTGGAAGGAGGGAATGCCTCCTGTTTGTGTAATCCTTGGTATAGTACTAGTGATTTGAGCACTAGGTATGGCCATCGACTGTGGTAAGGTACCCATGATACTAGCAGTAGGTATGGTTGTTGATTTTGCACTTGTGACACCGACATATGATGTATGGGCTGACGTTTTAGGTCTTTTACTCCCAATAAGAGGACTAGTGGGAGTGGATGATGATGCCCCTATAGTGAAATTAAATCCCGATGTCATGCTAGGTATACCAAATGGGGACGTATGGATTGTTGTACTCTGTGTAGACGTGCTAGATGGCATAGTTGTACTGACCTGAGGTATAGTAGTATTAGCAGTCATGGTATTTGTTCCTTGTGTAGGTTGAGTTTGTAAGGTGCTAATGTCAAATCCTAGAGGTAAGGTAGCACCTTCAGCTAGCAATTTTCCTAAAAACCATTGACGATCATTTGCTAGGTACTCATCTACAAAAGAGGAAAACTCAGGGTCATGTGCGGCAGCCTCTATGTCCTCTACTACAATGTGTCCTTGAGTGTTTCTAGTGGTGAATTTGTCTAATAGAGTCTTATGAGGTCTTGAAGAAAATGGATTGATGAACTCGTTTGGGTTCGACATGTTTTCTCTCTCTCTTCTCTTAGACCTAGTTTCAACCATGTAAGACAAGCTCAATATGTGGGAAATGCAAGACTATATCTAGAAACTGTATGACTCTAGTCTATGTTTTGGGATTTTCGTATGCAAATAATGAATGTCCTAGGATGACACTAGTCTAGACTCTAAAGATGCAAAGTCTAAGCAAGACCCTAAAGTGATCAATTCTATAAACCTTAAGACGAAGGGACCAACTGCCTAAAGTCAAACCAAGGTGTCAATTTAGTTAAGTAAAGGAACCAATGTAGGACGAGGATCAAAGACAAGTTGAGTTTCCTAACTAGACTGATGAGCTAGGATGACTCTCTGTAGGAAAAAGTATAAGATGATAAGACTAGGTTCAATGACAGATTTCGTTGACACTATGACCTTTCTAGAGTATAGATGGTGGACTACTCCTAAAGTTTGTAAAAGTGACCTTTCTAGAAGTCTAATGCAAGGTGATATGTACCCTAAGATGAAGGTAAACTCTAACTGAAGACAACTATGGTAATGACTAAATGAACCTAAAGGATGCAAAATTGAGCAAATCGTTTCAGGTTTCTGTTTCAAAGACTGTTTGTGTGAAGACCACTGAAACTGGTATAACCATGTTGACTAGACAGTGATTGTGAATTTTTGTTTTCTGGTAATCAGACAGATGCGTCATTTAATTTTTAGTTGCGGCTCAAAATTAACAGTTGCGGTTCAAACTGATAGATGCGACTCAAAATCTACCAGATGTGACTCTAATTGATAGATGCGACTCAGAATGTAACGCATGCAGTTTTTCCAAAGCAGATGCGAGCTAAACTGACAGATGCAACTCTAAATTAACAGATGCAACTCTAAATTAACAGATGTAACTCTAAATTAACAGATGCGACTCTAAAAATTAGATGCGTGTTTCTGGTGAACAGTTGCGACTCTCTGTGAATTTTTAGTGACATGAAATTTAAACTGACTCCATTTTCCATGATCAAATTTTAACAATCAAAGACAATCATAAGACAAAGTGTTTTCAGTTTCAATTTTGGATTCAAAGAATGTTTAAAGTGATAACAGACAAGCACATCCTAATAGGCCAAAGGCCTAGGGTTTGTATACTTGGTATAGCCCACCTATTATACCCCGGATTGGTGATGAACACCTTTCCTTCTCGAGAGTGGATAGCTTAGGAATTTGGTGGCATTGGCTCCCCTCCACGGCTCATTAACGTCTTTCGAGCACACCAATTCCAAATTCTTTGGGAAATGACCTCCCAAGAACTACTATCTCTACTCAAGGGATCAGTAGTGAGTATCTTCGGGCATGATACTGTACCCTGCACTAATACCAAGCAACGACCACAAATAGGTTGGTCTCTACAACAAAGGGTATTTAATTCGGGCATTCCATTCGTGGGGTGTGATCCATACGGCACGAGTCCCCTTTCAGATCCATCTCATTGGAACCACACTCGTGATTCTTGGGGTTTCCCCAAGAACCCACTTTTATATACCGGCTAGAAGTCCCTCAGGTTCAGGGTGCTACCGGTCTGAGTCATCCTGGGGTGAGTACTTTTTCCCACCAGAACAGGCCCGAGTTCTAGAGTTGGTAACCATTTCTCTTACACCCAAGATCGTACGGATGCGCAAGGGGAGAGGATACTTCGATATACCAAATCATAAGGGTAACCAGACTTGTGCTTTCGCACCAAACACAGTAGACACTTGTTAATTTTAACCAAACGAAAGATTTGCTATGCTACCAAATAATCTGTTTCAAAATTTAACTAAGGTCTTCGACAAGCATCCTACAAAAGATATCATTAGTAATTTTCAATATTGTCTTCGTCAATCATCCTGCAAAAGTTTGTTAACTCCAAGTGGCCACACGCTGAAAATCAAATATCAGTAACACGAAAATCAATTCAAAATTCCAGATTGTTGAAAGCAGAAATAAAATTTTACCAGTCAATTGCGTCGCTTTGTTACCAGTCAGATGCGTCATTTCTTTTTCAGTTGTGGCTCGGGATATCAATTACAGTTTAGGAATTGTCAGATGCGTCATTTCTCTATTAGATGCGGTTCATAAAACCAATTTCGATGCAGAAACTTCACATGCAATTCAGAAATTCAATTGTGGTGCAGAAACTTCACATGCGTCGTTCCGTACGAAAAATCTGCAAAAACAAAAATTAAAAGATCTACGGATTCGCGAAGATGGTGTGTTCATGTCAGGTTCACCAAATGTAACGCTGAAAATGAAACGGCTTTGCACAATAGACACACAAGGAAGATGATTAGAAGCACACATGCATACAATACTAAAATCTAAAATGCAAATTCATTCGTTAAGCAACAAAGATTATGGGAAAGTAAAAACGTAATTAAAACTAGAACAATCTCACCAATTTTTCAAACGTATTTCCATGATTCATCTCGATTTCCCTTCTCCATTTTTCTTGTGTAGTATAATTGCCCTCAGATTTTCAAGTTCATGCAAGTATAGCCTATGATAGTGATTAGCAAAATATCGAAGATTCAAGACAAAGTGCTCTCCAAAGTTACAAAATTTGCGAGAGAGATTGGAATGAAGAATGACACATCAATTTATAGAAAATTGATTATTCGAACGATAGGTCAAGATTGAAAGATTAACGGATAGTTAAGATTGACAGATTAGACATGCATTATGATAACTGACAGTGATGACACGAGTGATTCGAATTAGAAATAGAATTAAAGATTAAATGAATGATTTAATCTTCATTTTGGCATTCGAAAACATAAGAAATATATTTGCATGACAAAGATAAAGATTGATTAAAGCGACTCTCTGTTCGAATGCACACACAACACTTAATTAATTAAATAATAATATTTAATTAATATGCATGTGCACGCAAATGAGTTAGAACTGGACGATTGAACGGTTTGACGAAGAGATTACTCAAAGACGCCACTCAGACATTAAATCAATAGTTAACTGAACGATTAAAATAGATGTCGAGTTGAGTAAAAGTGAATACTTAGATAAATCACATAATTATCTAAAATATAGAGGAATGTGTTAAAACAGAATTAATGAATTAAATAATTCATTTAATTCAAGACTCGATATTCGAAGAATAATTAAATAAATAATATTTATTTAGTTAAATGATGAAGGGATTTCAAATGAATAATTAAATAAATACTGAATTTATTTAATTATAGTTGAAATATGATAAAGAGTAAATTAAATAAGAATTTATTTAATTTGACAAGAAGGATAAGGTTAATTAGTAACATAATTAAATAAAAAGTGTTTATTTAATTAATCAGATAGAATAAAGACAATTTGAATTAATTAAATAATTAAGATTATTTAATTAACAGAAGAAATAAAGAAGATGAACTAATTAAATAATTAAGATTATTTAATTAATAGAAGAATTAATGTTAAGATGAATAATTAAATAATTGACATTATTTAATCATGACCGCGAAGAATACGAATTATGAAGAATATGGAAGTCGCAGGCCTAAACCAGATTTTGGTGTCTACAACATGCATAATACTTAACCTCCTCTAAAGTATCATCATCATAGGGTATATTATCTACATCATCAATTTTAAGGGGGCAATATGTAATAGGATCATCTGGGAATGAAGAAACATGAGGGTCTCCAAACATATTTCATATTTTGTTCCAAATTGTCCGGGGACATTCAATTCCCATTATAGACAATAGAGTGTCATAATCAACATGAAAACCAATTATTCCTATTACATGATCAATTCTATTACCCTAAACAATAGTCTTATTAGGTGTTTTTGGTTCAGGAATGAGTCCGTAAAGGTAAGGAAAAAGTTTTAGTCATATGAGATGGGTTAAAATTCCTTTTTTCTAAGACTCATAATTAGCCTTATCCAAAACTATCACAGAAGGATGAGTAGAAAAACCCATGATACACTCCTCAAATGATTATAAAAGAACACGAAAAGAGAACATCAATACGTCTCCACCCTTTTCACTAGTATCAAAGATCACCCCCCTAATATTGTAAGATTGTGTAAGATAAGGGGGTTTCACTACACACGAGTCTCTTCAATCTCAAGAGAATTCCAAGGAACAAACTTCCCTTATCCACCTCAACATAAATCGAATGAAGAAATTACAAAGAAAGTGTATATACATTAATTACTAGAAAAGACCACTTCAGAACCCAACAAAGTAAAGCTTCTAGATTTCTTCCTCTGATAGAGGAGCTCTTGGCCAAAGGACAACAATGTGGATTTAGGACACCATCATGACGTGCTGGATTCCAAATGGAATGCTGGTGTCCCAAGAAATAGAGTGCTCAAAGACTCAAATGAGAAAAATAAAACTTCACCTTCTAACCCAAATCCGAGGTCTGTGTAACAAAACAACCAGGTAAAGAACAAAATCTATGAGAAAATGCAAGGAGAGCTTAGAGAGAGCTTACTAACAACTGAACGTCCCAATATTCACTCCAAGCTCTAATTTAACAACCTACACACAAGGCAAATGATAAAATATGTTGGGTTTTTATAGGGGTTTGCCTCAATCAAACCCTCACTTTGGTGTTCCCACCTCCATGGACAACTAGATAGATAGAGAGTGTAACCAAAATGGACAAAAGGAGGTGTTGAAAGCAATCCATGCTTCAAGAGGAGAACCCACATCACCAGGTAGTAAATGAATAAAGAGATCTAATCTATTTGCAAATAGAAAAGAGTGAGAGGGCATTACAAATAGACCTCAACCCCCTCTTGAACACACAAACACACTATTGAATGTTGGCTAGAAAGCTTTGGTTGTTGGAGGGACCTCATTCTGATAGAGCTTCACTTGTAGAAGTGTTGTTGCCAAGATTAGAAGAGATTGAGGAGTAAAATTGAAGAGAGAAGCTTGAATGAATGAATGAACCCCCAAAATGAGAGCAAATGGGGAGTTTTGTTGCATGCAATAGTGGAAAAGAGCTGTTACACCTGAAAACCTGATTGCTGGGACATGTGGAAAGAGCCAAGATTGGAGATTCCTCATTTTAAACTTGGAAAACCACAAATATGCTAGTGTGTCATGTAGACATCTACACATCGCGCAGGCATCCAAAACATAAGTTTTTAGGAAGCAAGTCATCATGCTACTGTTGCTTCACCATTGGATCACATGGAGCAAGAATCATGAAATTTTGACCCATGGGGTTTTTTCCATTAATGTGCTTAGGTGTCATAAATGCTAGGCAAAGTGCTAAAATGTGGAACTTCCCTTAGGTGCAATTCTGTGACATTATATTTTTCCCCCACTTTAGTGGGCTAAATTTTGGGAAAAAACAACCACACTAAAGTAGAAAAGAAGAATTTCACCTAGACTTGAAGTTTTACAGATTTGCGTACCAAAAGAATGTACCGCATAGGTCACAGAGGTCGAGGCAACTAGTACTGAAGATGCCCCCAATAATCAAACTCAACAAGAAGTGCAGGACCTATCTTGAGAAATCATGCAAAATTTTATTCTACAAAACTCAATTTTAACTCAATCCCAACAATCGGAAGAAGCTACAACGATGAGAATAATGATCAAGAAAAAATTTAATGATTCAGAAGAAAAATATGTTGAATATATGACTATATGCCCCCTCCTGAGTTTTCCCCTAGCTAGGTGGGGTAAAATTAGGAGAAACTGGGGAGCCACAAAATCTAGAAAAAATGGGCCCCGGGGGGCCTATATATACCTAGCTGGTCCTCGAGAAGGGTCATTTGCACTATTCATTTGTTGAATTTTGTGAGAGAAAAGTCATCAAAATTTCAAGAAGACATGAGTAGAAGGATCTGAGGCTAGACCAACTACATGAAGACATCACCGAGGGTGTCGAGGTTGATCAGGAAGGCCTCAAAACCACCTTATTTAACATTTTTTAGTGATTTTTTGCACTTTCCAAGTTTTTGTTGTGTAGGCATCCTAGATATGCGTGTGCATCTTTGGCATGCATTGGAATCTAGGGATGATGTTGTCATCCCAAGGATACCCTGGCATTTGAGGGGCATGCTATAATCCCTATGCCATTAATGGTAGACCAAGACACCTACACAACGTGCAGACATCCACGAGGAGCGCAAATGTCCTATAGTGTTTTTAACTTATATTTTTCCAAGTTTCTATGTACTGATGCATACTTTTTCCTTTTTTGTAGAATTGTTTAGAGATTTGAGAGCATCTTGGAGGATGGGTGCTGTGGTTGCTCCAAGATCAGAGAGACCATGTCATAGATGATGAGGTCACCCATCTATAGCACATCAGTCTCTGGCATGTTTACACCATGCCAAACATGCTATACCATGACAAGATGATAATGGAAATGGAGAGATAGGATGCCACCACCTCAAGCTTCAATCTACTGATGGGAGAGATGACCATCACATTTGAGGATGCATACCACATCCTTGGTCACCCCATCCATGATCAACAAGTGGAGATCGATGAATACTCACTCAACATAGGAGTGATCAGATGGGGTATGATACTAATCCAACCAGATAGACGACGAAGATGAGACCAAGCACATCTACACTTGCTAGTCTGACCAGTCTCAAAACACTAACCCTTTGCTACATTATATCATGGTGGTTACTATCACCATGTGAGTGACCATAGATGCATGAGGCTCTCATCTCCATGGGGGCCTCATTTATACCATTCAAGAGATGGTGGAGTAGTGGATAGTTTTCTCATGGGGTGCAGCATGCTCATGTACCTCTACCAAGAGCTTGGCCAGTATGTCTATTACGAGTACCACATTTTAACCGTGTGCACACTTCTACAAGTGTGGGATTTTCCCACATTATGTGTGCTATGTTGGAGGGCTACCTGCAAGTATGAGACTATTTTTTCTCGATGTCCCACTGGTATGAGTGCAATCGGTAGTGGAGGCACGATGATCTACAATTATGGCGGCTACAATTTGACACCCTAACTCTAGACAAGATCAGGTGGAGTCCCCACCATTACTTCCAATGGGTTGATGATTGCAGGTTCCTTTAGAACCTACATTGTGACTGTTTCATCCTCAGGTGCACAAATTTTTTCATTATGCCATATTACTAGAGATGGGTCATGCGACAACATGGGTGGGTCCAAACTATCCCCCATCATGTCCTCACATACACCCAAGTTGTACAGAGTGTGGTGAGGCTCAGGTATTGTTGGCATCCCACCCTAGTAGATGTGGACCTCTCTGATGATGGGGTCAATGACATCAATCTATCACTGATGGGGACACTCAATAGAATCTACGTGGCTTGATATTTTTCTGGTGTGGTGGGAAGCACACTATCCCACCCTATTTTTCCCAGCAGATGCCCCTAGGAGGGATCCTAGTTTATAGGGGATGTGCTACCACAACCACCCAGGCAAAGGTGGAGGTGTTGAGGTAGCGACGATGAGCACTAGGAGGAGCAATAGGAGGATCAAGAGTAGGCCGAGGAGGTTCAAGCAGCATCACCAAGGCCGAGTTAGTGGTAGAGGATGCCCTCTCCTTCGCGTGTCATGCTAGTTTCATGGGTACCACCAACGCTCATAGTAGCCAAAGTAGCTCCTAACACCGGTGGTGCAAACTCAATGTTCCTCCTCCCCTTGACCCATTCTAGCAACTAGGGGACCTAGGTATGACAGTTTTTTATGATATTTCATTCCAATACTTTCAATTTTATCTCATGTATACACATGTCATGCTTTGGTTTATACACATTGTGGTACTAATAGACATTCTCTTTTTTTGGTTGCAGTGGATAATTAGGGATAGATTGGGCTGTTTTCCCAGTGTATATCAAAGGCGGCCCCTATTGTGTCTATCCAGGGGGTTATCCTAGACACATACTGACCAATTTTAGAAATACATCACTCCCATCTCTTTGAGCTGGTAGCACACCTGAAGACCACCTATGAGGAGGCATAGGTGGAGATAGTGCAAAGAATTACTAACACGACCACATTATGAGGGCAACGTGACCAGCTATTAGGGGAGTTGCAGATGACACTCGTAGAGGAAGACACGGTTGTGACGAGGGTTGATGTCATTGAGCAAGTGCATGGTGCCCCTTAAGATCCATCTCAATGACTTCATGGTAGAGTTGATAGTCGAGATCCCGATAGGTGATCAACAGTTGTAGAAGGAGCTCATCTAGGCCCACATATAGATATGACCCATCCACGAAGAGATCAGTGGGATGCACATAGCTATGTCAGCCTCATGTTCACACAGCTCTAGATTTGTCACCACTGTGTAGCCCCACCCTCATCCACAACCACAGTTAGATCCAAAGGGATCTAGGATCCACGTGCCTCATCCATAGAGAGCCTATTTTTTATAACATTTTTATAGCCATGATATATATTTATAGATCTTTTTTATATAGACATTGATACACATATACATTAGCCACTCTTCTTTTGATGATAGTGGCTTGATACATGTATATTACATTTGGCGCCTATATATATACATGAGATATTGATTCAGATATTATGGAATTGTGTTCTTTGATGTGTATGTTCCTTACTTTCATGTATGTTGATGCTATTGATCTTATATATGTGTATGGATATATGTTTACTTTAGATGCTATCATGAGTTCATGAAAACACATGGATGCATATTAATTAAATACAATAATGATCTAATTTCCTAAAAATATATAATGTAATGCATAGATACACAACATAGTAAGACCCATGTATGTATGTCTCTCTCTCACACACACATGGTTACATCATAACACAAAAAAAAATCATAATGTGTTAATGAATAAAGTTAATATGTGCAATGCTAGAACCCTTAAAGAGTGAACACTACACATAGTATAGACAAAGATGCATCACATTAATAGGCTCTTTGAGAGGCCTCCCATCCATATATGATAATCCATAGGCACTCAAACCATACACAAAGATGAAAATGTGAAAGCCTAATCAATTAGCGTTGAATTTTCCCCTTTGATAAGGTGACACATCTAGATTTCTCTGATTCTCATAGAGAACTAGGTCACCTACCTTGAAAGTTTGAGGAAGTAAAATTTGATTATATTTCCTAGATAGTGATCATTAATGAGCTTTAAGATGATTGATGTCTTGTAATCAGTGCTCATCGAGCATCTCTAGCTGATGCAAACAATTAACTCAATAAATCTCATCATCAATTAAGCCTGCAAAGATGGGATTTCCAACTCCAAAGGCATGCTAACTTTGGCACCATACATGAGGTTGTAGGGAATTGTTCCCATCATCATACGAACACTCGTGTGATAGGCCCACAAAGCATATATTAATTGAACATGCCAATCCTTACCATATTTATTTACTACTTTGCAAAGAATGAACTCAAGTGTCTTGTTAGACGCTCTCGCCTAGCCATTGGATTGAGGATAATATGGTGTAGAAAATCTATGTTGAATGTGGAATTTCTCCAAGAATTTCTTTACTTGTTCTTAAATAGCATACCATTGTCAAAAACAAGTGTAGATGACAATCCAAAATGAGAAATTATGTTATTTAGAAGAAAACTACAAATAGCCTTAACATTCATAGATCGAAGCAGGATGGCTTCTGTAATTGTGGATTTCTTTTAGGTTTTCAGATTAGGAGTGTTAAGTAGTAAATCAATGAAGACAATAGAAACCCAAAGACCTATCGAGCACAAAGGAAATTAAATAATAAAATAGTTATACCTGTTTCTCGAAACTTCCATGATTACCTCCATAGTACCTTCTTACTTGTTGGATGATGCTTTGTCCTCATATTCGTTGTGCGAGCAATCTGCAAATATATGCCTGTGTCCTACACCAAGCTTTGAAGGATTTGCACAATTGTCTAATGCCTATGCCTAAATGACTATGATTGACAATGCCTAAACATTCTAAGACTTGATCAAATAAAGACAATAATTGCTATGAAAGGCCTAAGTGTGCAAGAGCGTAAGTATGTAAAAATGCATCTAATGTGTGTCCAATGCATGTGTAATCGAAAAGTGAGAGAAAAATGACATTTTATAGAAAATGCTATTTCGAATGGACAGGTGAGATCGAATTCTAAGAAAGACCTAGAATGAGAGGCCCACATTAAATCTCATAATCCCTAATTAGGGTTAGGGAAAAATCATTAATCGAGTGGTCAAGATGTCATCAAAGAAAATTGAATCGGCAGTGGAGAATAAATGAGGAAATTAATTCAAAAATAAAGAATTTTGAAAATGAAGAAGATAAAGACTAGACTGAAGATTAGTTTTGGAAAGATCAAGAATCTTCCCGATCACTTGATTTCTAGAGGAAAGTTACCAATTTGGAACTAAATTAATTCCAAATGTGAATTTTGTGAAATAATAAATAATTGATTTTCGGATTATTTACCAAAATGAGCTGCTAGTTAAGAAAGAGATGACATTTTAAATAATTTAATTTATTTAAAATGGGAGGAATATCAAATTTGGCAATTAAATAATTAAAGATAATTATTTAATTTAGCAAATAAGATTAATAATTAAATAAATTACTTAATTCATTTAATTATGATAGTTAGTGACATATTAAATAAATAAATAAAATGTATTTACTTAATAATCAGGAAGAAATAAATAACGAAGGGTAATTAAATAAATTGAGAAATTTATTTAATTAAGGGAAGACTTAGATAATTAATGACGTATTAAATAAATATGATTTATTTATTTAATAATCAGGAAGAATAAAAGAACATGAATTAATTAAATAATTGTGAATTATTTAATCAATAGTCGAATGTGGACCAAGGACATAATTAAATGTCATAATTATGCTAGGACGAAAGTGGTAAAAATGATGCTTGCAGGCCTAGGTCATTTTTAGGTGTCTACATTTTTCCCCTCTTTGTCATAATGTTGCTTGTCATGTTGTGACAAAGAAGATAAGTAAAAAATATGCCCCAGTGCAGATGAGGAAGAAAGATGAGGAGGGTTACGGTATGCCCTCTCGAGAGGAGAAACAAGTTCCAAGAACATGGGTGTGCTCTCAAAATTGATAAGAAGACTAGAATATGAAGAGACAAAGAAATGTTAGTGCAAAAGATATGGATGATGATATGGATGTAATGCTTATATGAGATGAGTGAGAGAAGATGACAAGACTAAAGAAGATGCATGTTAGTTCGTAGACTAAATCCTTCAAAACATTACCATAGGACTTTAATATTTATTGCTCTTAATCATCATTGGGAAGTAAAATGACACAAATGGACAACAAACACCATGATATGACGTAGACCAAGGTGTGCAAGGTCATCCATTTGAAAAAAAAAAGTCATAGACAAGGAATGTCCTAACTCATACTAAGGGTGAAGTTGCCCCAGTCTTTTTGTCAAGAAAATCCATAGACAATAGTCAAAGAAAATAAAATACGCCAGGAGACATCATCGCACCTCTAAATCCTTCATGGGACATCCTCGAAGTAGCTAGTAACATGACCACAAAGAAAAGAAAATAAAAAGATAAGACAAAATAGCCAAGATAGTCAAAAGATAAGACAAGATAGACCAAAAAGATTAACAACCATTTTATTTTGTTTTCCAATGTTTATTTGCCAAAGATTGATTTCTTATCGGTTTGACAGTTTTGACAGTTTAAGAATTTTTCCAATTTGATGGTGTTGACAGTTTGACGGAGCCTATTGTCAGGAAGGACACATCCTGAAAAAGGCAAAGGACATTTTGACGAGTTCCAAATATGAGAAGGACACATCTTGAAAAGGACCAAAGAGTGACGAGACTGACATTGTTTTGACTAATATGTTTTGGCAAGTTGACTGATGTTGACTATATGATTGATTGGCTTATGTTGTCTGATTTTGACCAATTTTGACATTGACATTTCAAATGACTATCTTGTGTCTGAGTTTGACTATGTCTGAATTATTTGACTGATGTGACGATTGTGACAAATCCCATGATTTTATTTGGACCAACCTAAAAGGACTGTCCTAATGGCCTTGCCTACGTAGAAAATGCACAAAGACAATGTAGTTCGACAATGACATGGACTGACTAACATGACTGACTTTGACTCCATTTTTAGGATTTTGACATTGATTTGGATGTTTTTGTGTTTTTCTTCAAGACGTTTTATGATTTTAGGTCTTTCTTCAAGACATTTTATGATGTTTTTGGTCTTCTTTTTTTTTAAGAACTTTTTGCCATGTTTTTGTCTTTTTTCAAAACTTTTTGTGATGTTTTTGTCTTTTTTCAAGACTTTTATGATGTTTTTGTCTTTTTTGAATGGTTTAAGAGGATAATGACAAATGTATGTGACTGATGCCTACACATGAGAATCCAAGGACAAACATGATTGTGCCCCTAGTCAAGTTGAATACCAATTGACATGTGATGACAACGTTGTTTGATGTGGGAAGGACACATCCCAAAACAACATGAGGACGATGACGATAATGTGACGAAAGTATGGAGGTCTACAGCGGGGACAGGAATGCAATCAAGTAAAATTTTGGATAATGTGCTTGTATGGATTAGACTTGTTGCATTTGGAATGACTTGGTTAGGACTAGATGGGATGATGATTATCTTTAGACCGTTTGACAAGGGAAGGCCAAGATAGGTGACATGCATGAAAGGATAAGGGGTGCCCTTGGTAAAGGATAGGGGACATGAGACTAATGGAATTGTCATATGATTTTTAAGGACTATGTCGTATAAGGACAATAAGACTATGACGGTCAATGACATGATGTTTCGTGAATCGTGTATGATCGAAGGATACACATGTCAAGAGTTTTTCCAAAGCATGATTTAGGTGTGCCGGTTTTATGTCAAGAACGAAGTAAGTGGAAAATGTATGAAAATGATATGAATGAAATGGTCGGATGTCAATGTCAAGAGGAAGGCCTAGGAGATGAGACGACTTGCCCTCAAGTATAAAATTCCACATAGACAATTTATTTTACACATGACACCTATTTGCCAGGTTTTCATCATGGTACTTATCCAGGGTGCCTGTTTGCCAGGTTTTCACAATTGGATGAAATTTTTCTCTTTACTATTTTCTTGACTTCTTTATTTTTTTGGTGTCACCAAGATGCCTGTTTTCCAGGTTTTTATCAGGGTGACGATTTTTTGATTTTTGATTTTTTTTTTGTATTTCTAATTTTGTGGATAGCCTAGATGCTTTAGATGACCACTGACTATTCTGAATCCACTGACAGTGCTGATGTAGAGACTAGTGTCATGATATGCCAATAATGACCTTGCTGAAGGAGTTGTCTTGTCAGGATCGTAGCACTTGTATACAACTGATCGATGTCATTGTGATCCTTTCTGATACTAGAGTTGGCCTTATCAAAATACACACATCACAATAGAGTTCCATAAGAATCCTTGTGGTAAAGAGTTACTACCATGATGTGATGGATTTGTGACGTGGGATTTTTGGACTTTAGGCGAGATGTAGGATTATGACAAATGATGGTAGACGTGGAAAGATTGTTTGGACGTTTGGATGAATGACTTTTTATTTTCCAAACTTGGGATGGTGGATGACGGATTTTGGAGGGATGGTGTTTGGAACCAACACTTTTATATGCCTTGATTGATGACCATTTTGAAGGAGGTGAACATGTGTTATATGTGGGAGTCCTCTTGTCTTGTGGCTCCACATTGTGATTGACTTTTGTATTTGACTTGGTGTCTTTGTTTGATCCATCTTTCCTTGGGATCCATTTTAATTTCATTTGTCCACTTGTCCTTTTGTTTGATTCAATGGCCTTTGACATTTGATTTTGATATTTTGACTTGTAAGACTTTTATTTTTGTTGGTCCCAAAGGAGAGGTTGATTCATGATAGAATGATGGTTTATGGTGTGCATGGACGGGGTGTTGGAAACAATCTTATGACAAGGATTTCTCATGGACTCCATTTTGACATTTGTATCTGACAAAAGTTTCCCCCAGTATTGAGGAGGTACCACTGACATCATTTGATTTACTAACTAAGGAATAGCCAAGACCTTGATGTCTATAATTTTCTTGAAGCTGTATTGGTTCTAGAATGCCTTGCTCATGTATGCCTAGTCCTTTGCCTTGATATTGCATGGTTTGATAGATTCTATTTGTGATGGAGTATTTGTTGTTTTGAAAGCAAGATGATAACCCATCATTAGGTATGTGGATACTGTCACTTGTAATATTTTCATCTGCAAGAAAGCCTGCTCTGACAAAGATAGATGACCCTAGTTGATAAAGTGTCTTAGCTTCATTGTCATGTTGGACATATTCCTGACTGATATCTTTGGTCTGATTGTGTGACATGTTAGGTTCAGATGATTTTGTTGGTGCTTCCAAGGAAATGTTGAAGCCATCATTATGTTTAGTGTCATAGAGTCCAATGATTTTAGCTATAACTTGATCATATGCAAGCATGTTCTAGTGGAATATTCTTGTCTTGGAGGAATATCATCTATGTGTCCCATGGAGGAAAGTGTCTCATCATGGGAAGTGTCAATAGTCGAGGCCTTTATAAGGTCAGTAAGTTTTTGATCATGAATGGCATAAAGGTCAAGGAGTGGATCGTCTTGGATTTCTTGGTCAACAATAGGGTCTTGGTCAACAATAGGGTCTTGGTCAAAGATGGGGTTGTCATATATGATATAATTAGAAATGGAATTTTTGTTAAGGATAGGTGTGTTTTGGATGTCATGATTATTTTGAAGGACATCTTGAATGGACTTTGAGATAGGCTCATGGGATGGACTACCTTGTTCTTGACATGAGGGTGACATTATAAGGTCATGCTTTGGACTTTCATCTTGACATGTATCCTCAAGTTTATTAAATGGGATTTGACTTTGGACTATGATAGAATTTTCTTGACTAGATGTGGCTTATGATGGGGTGAAGTAATTTGTAGTGGTGATAATAAAAGTGTGTCCTTTAGAAGAAGGAGGTGATATTTTTCCAATAATATCCAACCCCCATTTTTAAAATGGCAAAGGAGAGGTTTGGTTTTGTAACTCTTGTGCAGGTGCATGTATAAGATGACTATGTTGTTGACATTGTGGGCACTTTTTAACAAAATCAAAGGAATCTTGTTCCATCATTTTCCAAAAGTACCCCATGTGTATTAATTTTCTTAGTAGGGATTTACCACCAAAGTGTCCACCCTCAGAACCTGAATGGGCTTCTCTAAGGGCAAAGGGTATTTCCACTTTAGTAAGACATCGAAGAAGAAAGCCATTATAAGATTTTTGATAGAGAACATTTGAAAAGACAACATAATGGAGTGAAAGATTTCATATATGAGTATGATCATTCTCTCTCGCATCATCGAGAAAAATTCCATTCTTCAGGTAGTTGTAAATGTTAGAAAACCATTCTCCTGAGTTTATGTGAGACCACAAAAAAGCATCGAATTTAGGTTGAATGAAAATAGCTAGAGACTAAAGGACCTAAACCACAAAGTGGTATTCTTTCATATTCTTGTCTGAAGGTACCAGGGAGGCAGGACTCACCATGGCATCTGCATGTCGATTCTCCCTCCTATGGAAACTGCCTATTGTGAAAGAGGAGAATCGATTAAGTAGGGATAAAGTAAAGTTTCGATAGTGAGACAACTTACTTTGCTTAGCCTGATAGGTTCCCATGATCTGATTCACAATAAGCTCAAAATCACCCAGTATATAGAGATGCTTTATCTTTAGCACAACTACAACACATAAACCAACAATGAGAGCTTCGTACTCAATGATGTTATTGGTGCAAGGAAAGTCTAATCAAAAGGAGAGAGACCAGATTACCTCCAGGTGATATTAGAACTGCGCCCACTCCAAATCTAGTCTAACATCTCAACCCATCAAAGTACATTTTCCATTCAAGGTCATGACTAATTATGAAAATATTCTCATCAGGAAATAAGTCCAAACCTAGAAAGGAGTGATACGAGGAAGTTTATGCTAATCAATCGGCAACCGCTTGACCCTTTATCAAATTTTGAGTAATAAAATTTATGTCAAACTTAGAAAGAAACATCACCCATTTCACTAATGTCCTGACAAGGTTGATACTATAGAAAAAAATATTCTAGAAGATCACTTTTTACAATGACATGCATCTCAGCATGAGGAAGGTAGCATCTTAGCTTCTGTGTTGCAAAGATGAGAGAAAGACATTTTTTCTCCATGGAGAAATAATGAGTTTCATAATAAAAAAAGACACGACTAATGCAGTAGGCCACTCTCTCTTTCCTGACATCATCATGGTGAGCAAGCAAAGCTGCCAAAGCATATGGTGATGCAGCGAGGTAAAGCAAAAAAGGTCTATCCTACATAGCCAATATTAGTATGGGAGGATTGGCCAAATAGGTTTTGATTGACTCAAAAGCCTTCTAACACTCCTCATCCCATACAAAGTGAACATATTTCCTTAATAAATGAGTGAAAGGAAGGGTACAATTAGCCAATTGAGATATGAAGCATTGAATTTCCTGAATCTTCCTTGTAAACTTTGCAACTTAGTAGTGTTCCTAGGTGGAGGCATGTTAACAATTTCATTTATCTTATTTATGTCAACCTCAATTCCATGATGAGAGACTATAAATCCTAGAAGTTTTCTCATGTCTATGTCAACGACACACTTAAGAGGACTAAGCCTCATCTTATAGATTCAAAGCCTCTCAAAAATAAGATGAAGGTTTTTCACATGATCCTGATGGGTTATAGATTTCACCAAGATATTGTCAACATAATATTCTAGAATTTTATGAATGAAATCATGAAATATTAGGGTCATTTCCCACTGGTAAGTTGCTCTTACATTATTTAACCTAAAGGGCATGACCACATAACAAAAATTACCCCAATGGGTAGTGAAGGCTATTTTGTACTGATCTTTTGGATTAATACGGATCTAATTATAACCCGAGAAACCATCCATGAAAGATAACAAGGCATGGCCAGCTGTCAAGTCTACAATCATGTCTATATTAGGTAATGGAAAATAATCCTTAAGAGAATCCTTATTAAGATCACCAAAGTCAATGCATATACAAATACAACCATCGGGTTTTCTAACAATGACAATATTCAAGATCCAAGGGGAGTAGTCAATTGATGGATAAAGCCTACTTTCAACAACTTCTCTATCTTAATCTCAGCCAACAATGTGACCTTGGGATTAATATTTCAGATTTTCTACTTAAATGGCTTAGCATTGGGACATAAGATGATATTGTGAACCACTATTGACTCATCAATGTCAAGCATGTCCTCATACATCCAAGAAAATATATCAAGGTGAGAATGTAAAAGATTGGAATGTTTCTTAGCTTCTTTTGAAGAAAGGAACTTCCCAATCTTAATCACCTTTTCAAAATACTTAGGATCCATAGATATTTCTATGATCCCCGAGATGCAATATTGGGACACCATCATCAACATTGGCTAGAGGGTCCTCATCAATACTGAAGAAAAATTCTCCAAAATATGCCCATTCATTTAGGTGATATGGGAATTGTCTTTTATGATGGAAAGGAGGAAAAGGGTAATAAGAACCTAAGAATTCCTCAAGTGCTTCATCCAAAGAGAAAACATCTAAAGGGATTTTTTTAGCCTACACCATGTCCTCTATTAGTTCAGGATGGACCAAACTAAGCGGTTCAACTAAAATCATGTTAACACTCCACCAAGGTTTATACTTATATTATTCAATAGAGCACTCCAAACCCATATAGCACTTACAAGGATTAAACAGGATAGGGACTTGGATTCCTTGCTCAATACGCCAAGGTCTTTTCACCCATAGCCATATTGAGAAGTGATTCTATATCCAAAACCATAACGAGTCTGCCAAACCTCGAAATACGGTGGTTCCACGTAGAGAGCTTCATTCCACCAGTGAACATTGAATGCATCTACAAGAGCACAACTATCTCCCTTACTCAATTCACAAACATTAACCTCCTTTACAAGAGCAGAACCATCCTCCTTAGTAGGGGGAATACTAGTTTCCTAAATAGGATTACAATTTTCCTCCTCAATGGGAGTGTCGTCTGATTTTTCATCAGAGGAATTTGAGGTTATCAGGAGTTTTAGATGAGTGGGGCTCACTTTGTATTCTCCAATAAATAATTCAAAAAATTCCAAGGATCCTCAATCATCCCTAAGGAATGCATTCAATTTAGAAGAAGAAGTAGATGGGGAGGACTTAGGACTTTCTACTTTAGGTGGTTCATCTTTAGCAACATTCACTTCAAGGAAAACATCCACAGAGGGTATCACAGAGGAACACATCATAACATCATAATTTAGAGATGGAATACAATTCTTAAGAGTGGAGACAATCGAAGCTTGACTAGCAACCGCTAACTCATAAAGGTGAACAACTTCTGGGTCTGTTTTGACTGTGACTACTTGATTGTTTACAAAAAAATTAAGAATGATGTAGAGTGGAAGTTACAAAACCCATAGCATGAATCCAAGGTCTCCCCGAAAGAAGATTGTAAGGTAAAGGGCTAGGAATAACATAAACCAAGGTGGGAATGGTAATGAGACCTAACTACAAAGGAAATATTATCATTCCTAGAGTCTAGCGGCTAGCATTATTGAATCCATAGATGCATAATGAACAAGTATCTAAAGAAGAAGAATCAAATTTAATCTTGGCTAATAGGTAGATACTACAAAAATTGAGATATGAACCAACATCAACAAGGGTATGAGTATTAAGATTAACTATAATCATGAAAGGATCTACTTGATTTTTCTCATCCGGAGGTTGGAGTTCCTATAGATAGAACTGTTAGAGTACAAGAACACAAAGAGGGGGTTGATTAGTGGTAAAATTAAAATCATGCTCATAAACTAAACTCACTTGATAAACCAAAGATATTGTATTTCATGAAATACATTAAGATGTGCATTTTTCAATATCACATAAGAATCTGAAGTATTGAATCATATACAAAACAACTGCTACGCCCTTAATATTATTGTACATCGGGTTATGAATAGTCGGCTTGTGGCTATCTTAACTCTCTATTAAGTCTTATTATCATTAGTATATTGTTATTTAGTTGTTTAGGTCGGCCTAAGTCTTATATAGGTGTGTCTAAGTCGGCCTAGGTGATATCCTTGGCATAAATAGGTATATATAGGAGGTTGTGAGTCTTATTTCATCATGAAGTGTGAAGTGTGTTCTCATTAGAGATATTTGGAGGTTTTCCCCCTTGAAGTGGCTTGTTATTCTCAGTTATTATAAATTATTTGCAGCATATTTCATATCATATTCTTCTATTGTGCAAGTTATTTCATAACAAGTGGTATCAGAGAATGATCTTGGCACCATAGAGGCAAGGTTTTTCTCAATTTTAGAGGCGATTTTTGGAAGAGCATATCTTTCAGATTTTGGCTAATTTTTTTCTAATTTTTAAAGGGTTTTTGAAGAACATATTAAAAAAGCTACAGTCCAGATTTCAAAATAATTGGAGTATAATTAAGCGAATTATTGCAGAATTAGGGTTTCTACACTATTTTTTTGGAATCTACATATCTCGCACATCTTGTTGAATTGGAGTTTGATTTTTATTGGGTTTTTGAAGAAATAATAAAGGAGATTACAGTAAAAATTGAGAGAATTTAAGTTTCATTTGTGTGATTTATTTCAACATTAGTGGTTTCCATCATGCTAGGGCCTAGAACAAGGGGTAAGAAGAATGTCACTCCGGGGAAGTCTCCTGATAAGGATGGTGAAAAAATTGAGGATATTACTCATAATGAGGAAATAAATAAGGTCAAGGAAGGAATTTCCTCAATTAAGATGGATATGTGTGACCTAAGAGGAGATATATCGGACATACGAAACATGTTAAGCACCTACAGGGCTAAATCAAGAAAGGAGTTCTTAAGCGGCCAAGGTGAAAATTCTAGGTTAGCTACTACTGACACAAGCTTTAGTACTCCTATGGGATCTAGGAATTTATTTCCAAAGGTGGATATGTGCAAGTTCGATGGTAAGGATCCTCTAACATGGATAAACCAAATGGAGAATTTTTTTGAAGTACACCAAATCCCAAATGGACAAAAGGTCACGATGGCTTCCTTATATCTAGAACCAGATCAATTCATTTGGTATCATTGGCTATGCACTCATCGAAGTAAAAAGGGGCTCACCATATCATGGTCAATTTTTACAAAGGAACTCCAAGCACAATATAGCAATAGTGTCACATACAACTTCTTCAGCCAGCTAGCTAAACTTCAACAAACAGGATCAGTTAAGGATTATATTCAGCAATTCCAAAATCTATCCTTAAGGGTGGATACAATTATGGAGGAAAAATTGAATGAATTATTCTTGGGTGGTCTCAAGGATCACATTCAACATGAGGTACGCATGTTTAGCCCTAGTTCCATAAATGAGTCTTTTATCTTAGCATGCAGGGTAGAGGAGAAGTATTTGATTCCTAAGAAGCAAGGGGCTAATGTGACAAGAGAGAAAGGATATTCAACACAACCTACTAAGTTGACTCCACAAAAATTGAGGAGAAAAGAGCAAAAGGCTTGTGTTTCAATTGTGATAGCAAATACTTGAGGACATAAATGTAGTGAAAAGAAATTGTTTTATATTGAAGGTCCCAATGAGGAAGAAGAGGAGGAACCCATACTAGAAGATGAAAGGGAGTCAAATGAGGAATCACACGATTCTCAACCAATCATTTCTTGTCATGCACTCTCAAGGTGGTGGGGTTCCTAAAAGTGAAGGTAACAGTGTTGATCGACTCAGGTAGTACTCATAATTTCATCAACAAAAAGTTAGCTACTCATCTAAATTGTTTCATATATCCAGCTCCAGAGTTTCAAGTTTTGATTGCAGATGGTGGTACAGTTAGTTGTTCAGGGAAGTGTCATAGCATTAAAATATCCTTGGGAGATTATCAACTTGATACCCCAATGTATGCGATATCCATGGGTGCAGTAGATATTGTTTTGGGAGTACAATGGCTTACTACATTAGGAACAATTTAGATGAACTTCCAAGAACTATTCATGAGATTCCAATCGGAAGGAAGGCTAGTAGAGCTAAGGGGGTTGAAGGAAAAATTTCCACAAATGGTAAGCTCTCATCAAATGCAAAAGTTGCTTAAGAAAGGAGTGGATGGATTTGTGGCCCAACTATGTTCATTAGAAGTCTCTCAATCTAATACTCCTACTCATCTAGATTTGCAAGCTATAATTGATCGTCACTCAGTTGTTCTTGGAGATATGCCTAAAGGACTTCCTCCTAAGAGGGATCATGATCATGCCATACAGTTAGTCCCAGGGAGCCAACCACCGAACATCAAGCCCTTACAGTATCCACACATACAAAAGAGTGAGATAGAAAAAGATTGTTGAAGAGATGCTAGAGGCAGGAATCATCAGGCATAGCCAAAGTGCTTACTCCTCACCTATGGTGATGGTACATAAGAAGGATGATACTTGGCATGTGTCCAGATTATAGAGTGCTCAACATGTACACCATTAAAGATAAGTTTCCAATTCCAGTCATTGGATGCTAGATGAATTAAATGGAGCTATGTTTTACCAAGTTAGATCTTAGATCTGGTTATCCAAATTAGTTAAAGGAGGAAGATATTTGTAAGACAGCATTTCAGGACTCATGAGGGTCATTATGAATTTTTGGTGATGCCATTTTGTCTTACCAATGCACCATCTACATTCCAAAGTTTGATGAATTCCATTTTTAAGAAGTTCTTGAGAAAGTTTGTGTTAGTATTCTTTGATGATATATTAATTTATAGCAAGACTTGGGAAGAACATTTGCAACATGTGGACCAAGCATTACAAATACTTGAAGATCATAAACTCTATGCTAAGCCATCCAAGTGTGCTTTTGGTCTTACAGAGGTGGAGTATTTGGGACACATAGTTTCACATGAAGGAGTAAAGGTGGACCCTAACAAAATTAAGGCTATCATGGAATGGCCTATTCCAAAAACCATTAAGAAACTGAGAGGATTCTTGGGATTGACAGGGTACTATAGAAGATTTGTGAAGAATTATGGTAGTATAGCAGCATCTCTCACCACTCTATTGAAGAAGGATTCTTTTCATTGGAACGAGTCTGCCAATACGACATTTGAGAGATTGAAGGAGGCTATGTGTACAACTCCAGTACTTGCCACTCCTGACTTCACCAAGGAATTCATTGTGGAATGTGATGCTTCTGGAAATGGGATAGGATTAGTGCTCATGCAAGAAGATCGACCAATTTCTTTTCAGAGTCGTCAATTAAAAGGTAAGAATCAACTAAAACCTATTTATGTGAAGGAAATGCTAGAAATACTCCATTCAGTGAAACAATGGCGGCCTTATCTATTGGGTAGACATTTCAAGGTTAAGACAGATCATGATAGCCTAAAATATTTTTTGGAACAATGACTATCTTCTGAAGAGCAACAAAAATGGGTCACTAAGATGTTAGGATATGACTTTGAGATTGTATATAAGAAAGGGAAAGAAAATATTGTCGCATATGCACTGTCAAGGAAGGATGAGAAAGATGAATCCTTATTGTGTGCCCTTTCAATATTACAAGAAAATTGGGTGGAGGAAGCCAAATCAGAGTGGCAAAATGATGTTGCGACAAGTAATCTCATCGAGCAATTAAAAAGTGATCCTAGTAGTTCAGATAAGTTTTGTTAGAAGGGAGATACTCTTTGGTATAAAGAGCGTTTGTATCTCTGCAAGAATTCCAACCTTAAAATCAAGATTCTCACAGAGTTGCATGAGTCTCCAATGGGTGGTCATTCAAGATTTTTGAAGACATATCATCGAGTCAAGCAGGATTTCTTTTGGGAGGGGCTTAAGGGTGATGTTCAAAAATTTGTGGCTGAATGTTTGTTGTGTCAAAGGCATAAAGGGGAGACAATTAAGACACTAGGTCTCTTGCAACCCTTATCTATTCCTAGCCAACGTTGGGAAGAGGTATCCATGGACTTCATCACAGGGCTTCCCAAATCTAAAGGTCATAATGTCATCATGGTGGTAGTTGATCGGCTCACTAAATATGCACATTTCATTGCATTAGCACATCCTTTTACAGCAAGTGTAGTGGCTAAAGCTTTTTTGGAGAATATCCAAAAGCTACATGGTACACCTAAAGTTATTGTTAGTGATTGTGATGCTATCTTCACTAGTCACTTTTGGAAAGATTTATTCTCATGTTTGGGTACTCAATTGGCTCTTAGCTCTTCATACCACCCTCAATCAGATGGGAAAACGGAGGTTGTTAATAAGTGTTTGGAAGGATATCTACATTGTTTCACTTTAGAGAAATAGTCTCAGTGGGTAGATTGGCTACCACTTGCGGAATGGTGGTATAACACTTCTTTTCATAGCTCATCAAAAATGTCTCCATTTTTGGAACTTTATGGATATCATCCTCCTTCCATCACATCATCAATTAAGGTGTCCCCAAGAGTTTAGGTAGTAGAAGACCACTTGCTTCATCAACAACAAGTACTTTCAGGACTCAAGGAGAATTTAGCCATGGCACAAAATCAAATGAAACAACAGGCAGACCAACATCGTAGTGAAAGGAGTTTTGAAGTTGGGGATTAGGTCTTCTTGCAATTGCAGCCTTATAAGCAAATCTCACTAAAGCAGCAAAGAAAGAATAATAAGTTGTCTCCAAAGTATTACGGTCCATACCAAATCATGCAGAAGATCGGTAGTGTTGCCTACGAGCTTGAGTTGCCACCAACAACAAAGATACATCCAGTTTTTCATGTTTCCTGTTTGAAGAAGGTAATTGGGCATAATATTCCCACTCAAACAACACTTCCTGAGTTGGATGAAGAAGGAAGAATCATTTTGGAACCAGAGTGCATTCGTCAAACATGCACAAAGAAGCTGAGGAATAGAACTATCACTGAGTATCTCATCCAATGGAAGAAGTTACCAGTTGAAGATGCCATGTGGGAAGACGAGGAGCTCATTCACAAGTTTCCAAACTTGATTAGCATTGAGGACAATGCTTCTTTGAAGAAGGGGGGCATGCTATGCCCTTAATATTATTGTACATTGGGTTATGAATAGTTGGCTTGTGGATATCTTAACTCTCTATTAAGTCATATTATCATTAGTATATTGTTATTTAGTTGTTTAGGTCGGCCTAAGTCTTATATAGGTGTGTCTAAGTCGGCCTAGGTGATATCCTTGGCATAAATAGGTATATATAAGAGGTTGTGAGTCTTATTTCATCATGAAGTGTGAAGTGTGTTCTCATTAGAGATATTTGGAGGTTTGTCCCCTCGAAGTGGCTTGTTATTCTCAGTTATTATCAAGTATTTGCAACATATTTCATATCATATTCTTCTATTGTGCAAGTTATTTCATAACAACACATCATCAAGATAAAAGAGAGACCAAATTTATGATTGGAAAAACCTTAAAAAGGGTGAATAAACCTCTCTCAATAAAATATTTATTAGACCTCACTAGCAAAAAAAATCATTGAATAAAAATTGTGTCTCACTAAAAACACAACAAGCCTCACTGGCTATCTCACAATATGTCTCACTAAAAAGTCTCTAATCTTGATTACATTTAGTGAGAACAGACCCATCGAGAGCACCAACTCTCCTTAGAAGCACCAACTCTGAAAACACCAAAGCACCAATCCACTGAGAGCACCAACTCTCCTTCAAAGCACCGCCTCCAAAAAAACTGAAGCACCAACTCTAGTGGTTGAAGCACCAACTCCAATCTTTGAATACAAGAAAAATTATAATACAGTGGGTTACCTTCGTTCACTTCAAAACAATGCACTATCTTTGCATCAACTTAGTATCTCCTATACAAGCCTTCAAGATACACATCTTCTTGAATAATAACCCCCTTATATTATCAAAACCCTACTACAAAAGACCTGTTACACAAATGACTGCAATCATAGTTTAACCCTTCACTCTATCCTCTTGACTCAACTTTGTTTACAAAAATCTATTCTTAACAATTCATTGCATCTTTCTACAAACACCATGCTCAAAATCATCTCAACTTCATAAATCTAGCACCTCATACTCAACTTTGTTTAAAATGCAAAATTGTGCTCAAACCTTACTTGACACACATACATAATTGAAGACTACTCTACATACTCCATATCATGAAAAAGTCAATATGTTTAGTGAACCAATATCACTGCACAAACCTTGACTGATATACTTCATATACAAATAGATAGATGACACTAATTGTGCTATTCCAAAATAATTTTCATTGTTGAAACAATCAACCTTATGCAAAATAAGTCACTATTGAATACAAAAGCGTAGGTAAACCTTTTAAACACAGTCGATCAAGGTACCTTGTTGTCTTCTCAATATGTTTGTCAAGTTGTCTTCATGATGAACATACATGTAGCACTATCATGCAAACTTCTCTCTCTGTATTACCTTTGTGTAACCTTCACACATACAATACACACTATTGAAGGAAGTCATACATAGTTTAGATTTTCTTCTCTGCATTTCATCTTGTCAAAATAATGATGTAATAGACTTGAAAAAACTCACACAATGTCTACCATATGTGTAAAATATCTTTTAAAGCATTAGTCAAGATATCCAATATTTCACACTACCTCACACAGTTACAAAACTATATGCAAACTGGAAAACCAGTCGATGACTCTTCATTTTCCTGTCAAAGTGCAAACTATGAAAGGAACCATTGTTAGATTTAAATTTCAGCCATTGATCCTTCAATACCTACCAAGAAACATTTAAATGAGGACCATTGATCATTATTTGAGTGGAAAAGTATATAACTTAAACTTGTTTGATTAGTTACATTTCCTAGAAGGGATGGTTTAGAAATGAACTCAAAACCCTTAGAATAACATTTAAATAACTTCTTATCGCTTAAAGCAAGTCACTTTTAAAATATAAGAAAATTGTACTTGTGATTTAGCTCTCTATGTAAAAATAATAACCCTTGAGTCTTTAGAGTTTTAGATTAGGGTTTCCTTTTAAAAATTCCTTATTATATGAAGAATTCATCAAACCCTCATCACTAAAAAAAAACTATGTGCTACATGAATAGAAGCCATGCAAAAATTTGTGATTGAATCATAGCCTCATCCAACCAGCATATAACACCATCAAGCATCTTTGAGTTTTCAACACCAAGAATCCTTATGAACAATCAAGAAGTTCCTTTGCAACAATCTTATTACCAACCCTTGACATCACATGCACCTTTGACTTATCAACAAACATTTGAATGCAAGCAAGAAACTTTCTAAATAACCTTTGACCCTTTGTTTGTTGCATCAACATAAACTTTGATACAAAATATTATCAAAGTGCAAGTTCCCAATGTATCAACACACCAATACACAAAAGTGATATCTTCACAAATCTTGAATCAAATTCATGAAGAAGGATCTCATGAAGCAAGTTATTCTTATCAACCTTACCTTTGCATCAACATGAAGAAGGAGCTCATGAAGCAAGTTATTCTTAATATGAATCTCATCAACATGAACAATGATCAATACCATCATAATATGAAGCATCAAACATCAACATGTACCTGACTTGTATCTTTCACCTTTGACATGCATCAACACCTATATGAGCAAGAACCTTTGAACTATCAAGTAAGCACCATGAATAATGAATCTTTGACATCAATGACAAACCATACCAATTCCAACAAACTCCCCCTTTGGCATTGATTTCAAACCAATGATGTCAAACCAATCAATGAACCCAATCAGTGCACACTATATCTGATTGCTTTTCTCCCCCATTGAAAATAATGACAAAGTGACTCACTATTTGCAAGTAACTCCCCTTGTTAGAAAGACCTTCAAGATCTATTAACACAAAAAAAATCATGATTAAGTCATTTAATGTCATTACTAACAAGGTGTCACTATCATTAAGTAAAAATTCCACTCAACATAGTAACTATATCAAGCAACTAGGAAACTTGCATCCAAAGTACAGTGTCATCAAGGACTGTCATAACAACACATTTCACCAAGTAACAAAAAAAATTACCACTTTCTAACATCCAAAAAAGTTCCAAAGTTCACTGTCAGCAAAATCAAAGTTCTATCCATTGTCAACACTACAAATTAGCCACTGAGCACTATCAAGCAATGATGACTACTATTTGGACCTGCTCCAATGCACTGTGTTGATATGGAACTTCAATGCATACTTTAATTCACAAAGAAAAACACCAAAATATCAATCAACTATCATAGCACTATCAAGGATTATTTGAGCACTATCCAATGTTAAGCAATGTACTAGAAAAGAAAAGGAAATGTAAAGCAATATAACCACTCTCAACAACTATCATGCTCAATACCTATCACTGTCATCAAGTAAGGCCACTATACAAGAAAACATTACCATATATGAAAAGAAAAGTATCAAACAACTTTCTTCAAGCAATTGTTATTAGAATATTGAACTGGAAAGCCATAAAGTTGTCAAGTTGCAATGCACCAAGAAGTCACAAGGTACATTGTCAAGTCTCATATAAAAATCATTGTATATTTTCATGGTATTAAGGAACATCAAGTCACAAGAAACCATTATCAGCACCTTCAAGAATCATGTCATTGTTACACTATTGTCACTCCTCCAAAAAAATTCTCACATGTTCATCACACCACCCCATTGCACCACATACTAGCTGGAAATGCCATTTTCACAAGAAAGGTCACTGCCATTATGATTACCAATAAACAACTATGATCACCATCTCAAAGGGACTATCAACAATGTGGGACTATAATTACTTAAAGTTGGAAATTGAAAACATTAATCTTACATTGTTTCACAAAGCACTTTCATAACATTCAATGGTAATAGAGATAACTATATACTTGCAATGATCAAGAAAGACAACACAACAAAATGAGGCATATGTATACCAATATCATTGTCTAACTATAACTCTTCTTTGTGACTAAAAATTGTCCTTTGTGATTATGAAGATTATTGACTATGAACCATACTAACACTGTCTTGACCAACAAACAACAAACAATCATGGTCAAACCAAAAAGATATATAGCACCAACTTGTACTTTGGACTTGCCACAATGAAAACATAGTCTCTTCATGATAGATATCCTATGAAACTTGCACCCTATTTCTCACCCTGTGAAGAAAAATCCATTGTTCACTGTACAACCAATATGTGTGTGATCATTGTGTATTCATACTACCAAAGTGATAAGAAAAGATACTGTCAAACTTGTCAAAAAAATACAAGTAAGATCCACCACTATCCACAAGATTGTCCTTAAAAGTTAGCTTATCAAAAGCATTTTTATCTTGTCAAGGAGAATTATAAAATATCCAAATATTTGCAACCATTGTTAATTTGTGTGGTACTTCATACCACTTCACACACTATAAGAAACCACTTAGAAATTGAAGCACTACACATCCATAATGACATGTTGCTTTGCATTTTCATATGACACTAACTATTAAACAATATGCAAAAGAAAGTATCAAAGGCTAGGAATATCTTGGTCTCAAGCAAAGTACTTTCTCAAATACTGTCTTAATCAAGATACAAAATATCTCTACCTCAAATAAGAGAGAAATAAAAAAACCTCAAAGAACCCTACAACAAATGAGTAATTTCTCTAATCAAGCAAAAAAATACAAAGAATTGTTTCCAGGTTGTGTCAAGAAGCAATTTGAAACTATTATGAACCCGACAAAGAAAAAATGAGCACTGTATTGTCAACAAAACTACACTTGATCAATCAAGAGTACACTATCAAGGAATCAAGAGAATCAAACCATTGTCAGTCAATGTGAACTACTGACCACAAGGAATCATCACCAAGATTCACCATAGTCCACAAGTTACAAGAACACCATTGGAAAAAAAATGTCACTGTATAATGTACTTTACACTCCATGGTCAAGGAAACAAACAAATGACAAACACTATAAGGAAATTTTCCCATTGTTTAATCAGAACTTGCACTTAATAATTTCACATTGGCAGTATACAAAAAACATCCCTCTGCAACAAGATACCTTATATTCCAAATTCATGATGCCATAACACCTTTGACCACCTACTTATTAATATGTTAAATATTGTCATCATATCCATTGTCCTATATTGCAATAATAAACTTTTATCATTACAGTGAAATATTTGTCAATGTTGATGTCACTTGACACTTGAGAAATGAATGACTACACATCACTATCATTGTTTAGAAACTCTGCTACTATTCCTCCTGTGGTTAGTTACTTTTGAAACTCTTGAACATTCATGTACAATCACTAAACTATCATGAGAAGCATACAAATAAGAGATGCATAATCAATATGATATGGTAGAAATGCTATCTCAGTAAACATTGACAACATCAAGCACTCAATCACTACTTATAGAACATGAAGAAGCACAATACACTATCCACAAAGCTACTTTCTTTCATCTAAGATATTCATCAACAAGGATCTTACACTATGAAGCCAAAAGAATAGAGATTAAAGTACTACCACAACTAGCTTGATTTATGACTATTGGGTTTGAATGTTAAAACTATAAACATCTCCCCCTCAATTTATGTTATCCTTTATGTAGTAAGGATGTCTCTTGTGCAACATGCACAAGATTGGGTTCTTCTTTTTATTGTTTCCTTCTCCACACTTTCTTAGTGGTTGACTTCTTGTGATGATTTCTACAAAATATTTCTTTATGTCCAACCTCATAACATCTATAGCAAATAACTTTTCTTCTACCACTTAACCATTTATGAGAGCTTTTAGTACATCCATCTTTCTTTCTAGGCATCCAAAATTATTTTTCTTTATGGCCAAACTCATATCATGGATAGCAATAACCATGAAAAGAATTTTCAAACCTTGACTTTTGATGCTGACTTGAATGAAGAGATCTTCTAAACTTGTTCCCAATGACTTGTCCATGTGCAACTTCTTTTGTCTTCTTCTTGTCTTCAACATTAGGAGCAGCAAAATGATAGTTTAAATCTATCTTCTTCCTTGGAGTTTTTCTAACATTAGAACACTGCCCTTCTTCAATACCTAACCCATTAGTATTCTTATAATTCTTTTCCTTGCTTAACATCTCAAATAAACATTCAATTCTCTTTCCAAATTGAATTGTATTTTGTAGCTTGGAAGAAGCTTTTCCTAATTCACTTTTCAAAGAAACTATCTCTAATTCATACTTTTCACAATTAGTCACTTTTTCCTTAAGCTATTTATTGACTTCTTGTATTTTCTTTCCTTCTGCAACTTGAACCTTCAAATCTATTATCAATTTCTTTGCTTCTTGAAGAGCTAAAAGTGTCTTAACTTTAGACTCTTTTTCTTCTTGAAGCTGCAACCTTAATCTTTGATTATCCACTATGAGTTTCTCAATCTCTTCAAGAGCACAAGTAAGTTCACCTTCAAGATCAAATTCACAATCATTTCCATCCACTAGTACATAAACAACAATAAACTACTAAAAAACTACTAAAAAACTACTAAAAACTACTTATAAATGACTAGAGTTGGTCATGTGAGCATTAGTAGTTTATTGCCAGTCATATATAATGCGACTAGATTGATGACTAAACCATTTTTAGTCATTTATTGGTTGTTTTGATTGATCAATTTGGTATTATATTTAGTCATTGATTTATTCATTCATTGTTGTGGTTTGGTCACTTATTTAGTCACTTTTTTCCATTGATATATTTAGTCATTGATTGTTGTAATCTGGTCACTTATTTAGTCATTTTTTATTCACTGATATATTTAATTGGTCACTTATTTAGTTGTTTATTTAGTCATTGATTGATGTAATCTGGTCACTTATTTAGTCATTTTTTTATTCACAGATATATTTAGTCATTGATTGTTGTTAACTGGTCACTTATTTAGTCATTTTTATTCACTAATTTCTATACATTGGTAGTGTATTTAGTCATTAATTTTAATCATCATTTTGGTCAATTTGGTAGTATAATTAATCATTTTATTCACTGATTTTGTTGGCCATATATATCTAGTCATATTTATTCACTATTCATTGATTTTTGTCAATTGGTAGTATGTTTAGTCAATTTAATTATTAATTGATGTCAATTAGTAGTATATTTAGTCATTTTAATTGACTGATATTAGAGGATTTAAGCATAAAACATAGAAATATTCATCAATAATCAATTTCACACAATAAGACAACCATTGAGAAGGAAAAATTGGTGAACTTTATTAATAAAAGAAAGGTGTTCTAGTTACAACTTACAAATAGAGTATTACAATTATTATATTTAGTCACAAGACTGAAAATATGAGTTACAATAATGCAGAGAAATGACTGCAAGAAAGAAACTTCTCCAAATGACTTTTGCAATGATGGAAACTCATTCTTGAAGCCCTTCAATGTGAGCACATGCCCCTTTCATCTCTTAAAACTTATACAACATGGGAAATCTTCTTGGAGCAAGTTGTAACGTGTAGAATCCAAGGAGAGTGTTGATCGGGTATGTGCAGGATCATCATGGAAAAAACATGCCCTTATGTGGCAAAAAATTAAAAAATCAGAGTTAGGCAACTTGACGTAAACATTTGAATAAGTTATCTATATTATTTCAAAAATATGTAAGAATAGAATCTGTAGAAAATTGAATGTAGTTTTTAAACTACTAGGTTTATTTTAAAAAAATCTATTTGGTGAAAATTGAAATTTCATTCACGACTTAATTTTAGGAAAAATAAGAAGTAGGTGTTTGTTTGACCACCCTAACCACAATAAAATGATAATATTTTTTTATAATATTTTAGATATAAGTAGAGGACTCATGTTCGGATGTGATGCATATTTTTTTGTAATTTTTTTCCAAGTAAATAATTAATTATGAATTTTTTATTTAAACTTTAAAAAAATATAAAAAATCATATGTCTGAAGTACCGGCCTCGCTGATCTGGGGCAACGAGACCTGAAATGATAGCTGCAACAACCAAGTGAAAGGGAGAGGCCAGAGCCCTATGATGCTCAAGCTAAATCTAACCCTCACAATAGATAACGTCCTCTATAGCGAGGACTGTGTGACAAGTATCCCACCTGGCATCCATATCAAAAATAATGTGCCAACCATGAATCAACAATCTCAGGATGCGCCACACGTCCTCTAAAGTGATAGTGGCCTCATTGGTAGGAAGGTGGAAAGACGAGGTCTCGTTATGCCATCTCTTAACAAGCACTGACATCATCCCAAGGTGGGTATGCACAGGCACTGTGTATGTGATGTGCCATAGCCCCATGTCCCGTAATCGATCCTGCTCTCTATCACTGAGGTCTCACAAGTAACCAAAAATTTCCCATGACCTATGCTCTCAAGAATAGAGCTCCCTCACCACATCTTGCATCAGGAAGGGTCACCATGTTAAAAATATAGAAAAATATCATGCCAAGTGTCCAAAAATTTGCCCCAACGTCGCTATCTGTGAAGGCATCATAGTTTGAAAATTTTCAAACTACGACGCTGGAGCACAAAATGTTGAAAAAGAACCATTGTGATGCACTTTTTTGCTGAGTGGCATAGTTTGGAAAGATTCCTATTTGATGAAGCACTGCCACATCACACTTAAAAATGACCCCGCCAGTGGGGGCATGAGCGTCGGAGTTTGAAATTTGTTTTCAAACTCCAAACTCCATCGTTGTGGTGCAATTTGACACCAAGCAGCATAGTTTGTTTTTTGAGTGGTGCTATATAGCGCTACTACAGAAGAACTACCTTTAAAAGCAATAAATGAATGCGGAAAACAAGAAATAAAGCTCAAGTAAGGATCACTTACCGGTGCCCCAATGCCGAGTGGCCGCTGGTATGTCTGGACTCAGTCAGAAATGTGCATCGGGAGCTATCATTGTACCATTTCATTAGAATTTCAAAGCTCAAATCTCAAGATTTCTAAGGGGTCGTGTGTGAAAATGAATTGAAAGTGACCCCTTGGGGCCTTTTTAACCTTGAAAATTATGGCTTTTTGACCCTGTTTGACTATCCTGCCAGGGTTTTGAACTCTTGAACCCATTTTTTTCTAGTTGAGGCCTATTTTACATCATTCTATTGCATTTAGACATGTTTTTGGCCTCCTCGAGGCTTTATGGACCTATCGGGCACCTTGTCCTCTTTTTTTTCATGAGATTCCCCAAAAATTGAAATTTCCGTCCAATCTCTCGAGGGGGGAGTATAGTGGCATGTTTTCTCTTGCCAAACAACAGTGGGGAAAGATTTTGAAAACAATTTTGTTTTGGATATGATTGAGACCGTTTATTCTTTGAACTAACACAACAGGTGCATTGCTTCAAAGAGGGGAAAAATGTAAACATGTAAAATGTACTGATTGACATTGTGCATTTAATCTTGACCACTAACATTGTTTCATCTTAAATCATCCTTTGATCTAACCATTTAATCAAATACCTTTATCTGATTAAATTCATCAATATTCCTCTCTTAATTAAATAAATCAATTATCTAATTAAGTCACCTTTTCTTGATAATTAAATTGACCATTTTTTATCTAATTATCCTATTTAATTAAATAATTAATTTTATTTGATTAAATCTCTTAATTCTATCTATTAAATTAAATAAATTAAAATCTTATTTAGTTTAATCTAACATCATCTCTTTTAATTAAATAAATCAAAATCCTTATTTAATTAATCCCTTATCACATTCTTCTCATATTTAATTTAAATAAATCAACAAATTAAAGTCAAATAGGTCACATCATTTAATCCCTTCATTAAATTAATTAACCTTGATTAATTTAAATCTCTTCTCATGTCTCATCCTCCATCTTTTACCACTTGCACATGAAAATAAATTTAATTGATTTATTAAATCTCTATTTTCCTTCAACAAGGCATCTTTTAAGGAATATTCCCCAAATTTGAATTCAAAATCCAAGTGGGATGAGTCCTTCCAACAAGGCATTTACTCTCTCTTACACTTTTCCTTGAGCCAAGTGGCATTCAATGCATTCTTCCTTCCCTCTTGCATGTCATTTCAATAATTTCAAAATTCAAATATATGCATTTATTAACACATTCTTCAAAACTTTCACATCCCCCATCCATTCACAAGTGGACAAGTCGCACTTTTCCATTGGCTAATTCTTAGTCCCACATTGCTCTATTTTGGACATTTATCCATCTTCTCATTCTATAAATAAGAGGCTAATCTCCTCATTTGATCATCCACAATTTGAGTAAACTTACTATGCTCAAATCATTATCAATTTTCATCCATTATCATTGAGTTCATAGCTAGGTTATGCATTTTTTTCTATTGGAGCACTCATCAAGCATCAACAAAGTGGATCACTCTTCATCAAACATTAATCTTGCATCATAGGAGTTGGGAAAGGCCAATTTTCACATCAAATTGGCACCAATTCCCCCATGGGATCAAGAGTTTGCTTGTTTTGATAGGATTTTAATCTATTCCATTTGTGTTCTCCATTCTTCTTTCCTATTTTAAACTTTGCTAATGGATTTCATGGGGAATCCTTGTTCTTGCTTGCATTTCATATTCTAATGTGTTTATTCATGTTGTTTTGCAGGTATTAGGATTGGGGTTCAATAGTTTCAATCCCACCATTTTACCCATGTGATTACTGCCCTATATAATAAGAATCAAACTATGTTCATTTTATTGGTTTCAATCCCTTCAATCCACCTTTGCAACATCTACATGATGTAAATATTTCCAATGAACAGTTGAAATATATCAAAGGAGATTGAAGGAAAACCTCTCACAAATTAAGGAATGATTAAGGTATTTCATGGTACATGGAGCTAACCTAATTTTTTACGAATTCCCATCTAACATCTTAAAATGTTGCAATAATGTTGAAATTCAAAATGTTACAAGGAGAGATAAAAAATCAATACCTTATCTTTGGCCAATGAAATCAAAGGATCAAGAATGGCAAGAGGATCTATATTAGCTATCATAACTATAAAATGTGATGTTCTAAATTATAATTTCTTGGTTGTTACAACACCCTAAATTCATTCAATATTAGCAAAAAAGAAACTGGATATTGATCTACTAGCATATTGGATCTCACAAGATTCTCCTTCACAAACAACAAATGATATATATTAATTGTTTAGAAAATTCCTTAATATCCCAATGTAAGTAGACTAAAATAAGTGAGGTTGTGGGTTTGAATTAGAGTACCATCTTCTTGGTATGTGCTTGACTTTGGTCATGACTTGTATCTTGAATGAAAATAGCAAGCTAGATGTATTGTAAAATCATTGTTAGAAAATAATCACAAAATCCTCTTTAATTAAAATAATCCTTCTAGATATTTCAAGACAAGATATTTCAGTTAATTTCTAAGAGAGCTATTTTCACTATGTAAAAAACCATCAATCTATTTAATGTATATAATTTCCCAGAATTCATAATTTGAATGTAATGAAACTAACTGTAATTACCGAAGATTTGACACCAAAATGTAGTACAAAATGAATTGTTTGACAACAAATGTGTTTTGATAAACTAGATATACCCTTGATATATTGATTTAAATAACAAGGAAAGATCAAACTGGAGACAAAAAGATATCATTCATTAATTCACTTCAACAAATAATTGAAACTAGAATTCGACCACCAATTATATCTTCATTCTATTGATCTTCAAAAATATTTTACAGTACGTTTCAAAAAAAATTCTTGACTGACATGTCAAAAATTTTCTTGCTAGTTACCCACTTTTAACATAAATAAAAAATTCTTAATTATCGTTGTTTACATAAGATTACATAAAAATTTAAAAGCAATGAAAGATGAGAAGTGAAGAGAATTTATCAAATGTTGAAGTCCACAACACTCACAAGATACAAAAGTCCTTTACTCATCGTAAGGTACCTGTGATCATTCAAATATGACAAGGTACTCTCTCCATGATAGTATATGCAAGGCTTGGTACTTCACTACAAGGCCTATTCTTCTAGGGGAGTTATATATGTCTGCTCCCATTGGTACACCATGTATCATGAGTCCATTTGTATTCCTAGATTTTTTTTGTGTTGGCCAAGTGACTCTTCCATTTGCTATCTAATAACCCTTTGGTATCCATGATGAATTTTGAGTATCCAACATCCAATGCAATTATTCCATCCAAGGTTAAATTGAGGCAATGAATATTTATGTCACCATCCTTTTGTATATTAGTGAGGCAGTTGGGAATTTTTTTGCTAAACTCATCTGTCCAATCCTTGGAGCATTTCAGTTGATCATCATCCCTTAGTATCTTAGGCACAAACCACTACTTTAGCATGTGAAATGAATCCATTCTTTCCTTGATCTTTTTCCCTTCTATAGACATGTATTGAAATTCATCTGTGACCATTCATACCATTTGATCAGTAGGCTTTAAAGTTACAGGGGCCTCAACACTCCTTTGTAAAATTTTGCACAAGGTCGTTACGGTGTGATGTACAAGTTGTCATTTCTTGAATAAGGGGTCCAATATAGGTACATGGGCCTTTATCTGATTAACTGATTGTGACAAGGATACATAACATTCATACACATTTTCCAAATTTTCCACAATTAGTTTAACCCTATGCTCCAAGATCTATTCCAATACCTTGAGGGTTTCTCTCTTTTCTCTTTCCTTTGTTTCTTCATTACTCTTTTTCAACTTCTCAATTTCTTGTTTTAGCACATTAACTTGTTCAACAGTGATTACACCTATATCTATCTAGATGGTAGGGGGCTGGTTTAATGTTAATTATGTTCTTTGGGAAGGAACTGCTCACTTCAAATACTATTTCAATTTCACATTTTCTATGAATAACCTATTCACTTCATCATTCAGATCAATCTGTGCTTTCTCATATTCTACCAATCTAAGCTCCATAACTTTAACCACATCCCTAGTAAACATTTCTCAGTGCATTGTCATAGTAGCTACCTCCAATACTGATGTGTCTTGAAGTGTCTTTACCATGATAGTCCCTCTCATTTATTTTACAACATCAAGCAATCTTGTTTTTTCAATTTTTTTTTGCTTTGTCCAAAAGGCTAGGGTTTCAAGTCTTGGATTGTAACATGTTCCACTCATTCCCTCATCTAAATTGAATTCAAAAACCAACATGGGATCTTCTTGGCTTCTTACTTGATCTAGTAAGAATATCTTTTTTAGCTCCATCCCAGGAATAATTAGTATATTGCTTTCTAAGACCAATTTTATTGCTTCTTGGGGGCTAATATTAATTTCATTAATCCTGAGTTCTTCAAGAGTCTAAGCAAAAATATGGTCATGTTGTGACTCCTCAGTGCCCATCTTATTAATTTGGAGTCTCTCCTCAAATTATTTCATTTTCATCCTAAACCAAAAATCCTTAAACTCGGGAGTTTGAATAAATTCATCATCTTCAAAAAATCTAAGGGCAACAATCACCCTTTCATCATCATGCACTTCTTGATCATTATGCCCATGTACATCCACTCTTTCTTCTAGTTTGTGAGAATTAATTGCAAGCTTAGGTGGTGGCTAATCAAATTCATCATCTTTAAAATTCAAAAGTACATCGGCTACCTCTTCAGTATCCCCTACTCCTTCACTTATTTCATATGCCACTAAGGGGTCCACTCCATGTGTCTTCTTCCTTTTAGGACTTGGTTGCTCAGGGGATGCTTTTGATTTTATTGTGGAAATGTCTGGTAGGGGCTCTTTGATTACAATAGCACTTGGTTTGATGGGAATCTTGGAGGGTTTCAAAGACTAACCCTCAAGTTTCTTTTTTCGTTCAACATATAATCTTTCAAAGTTGTCAATTATTATGTTCATCCTTTTGATAGGATCCTTTTCTTCAACATAGAATCCTTGGAATCTAGTGTCCATTTTCTTCTTCTCCTCCTCAAGCCTCTTTATGATTTACCACTTCCTCTTCCTTTGAAAAAATTCATCACGTGTAAAGCAATTTCTTATTACATATTCCTCATAATCCATTACATGGGTAATCCCAACTTTAGTGAGAAGTGTCTGCTTTATAAAATTAATATTCCCTTCAGGACCAAAGACCCTTTCTCCTCATGAATTCAATGAATACAACATCTTCAAATATTTCTATAGTTCTTCAAGAGTGTTAGACCCTACAAATAGCTCCTCATATTTAGTTAGGTCAGGGAGGAATGTCCCCTTTTTTTGTCTTTTCATAACATCCTTCTCCATCCATAACATTCCACATAAATTCTAAAAATGAAATTCAAACAGAAATAAGTTTAGGTAAAACATGTGGGACTTGAGGACACCCATAGACCCTTATTACAGTTTGGTCTACTAAGAAGAACTAGTCATTGAAATTGTGAGTGTGTCCATGCTCTAGCTTCAATGCTAAAGGTCTTAATACTTGCATGATTTTATTAGGAAATCTTGGTGAAATATGACCAAGAGCGGCCATGAAATTTACTATGAAATTATCATGAAATATTACATAATCACTATTTTTACATCTATTATCTCAAAAGTAACACTAGTTTTGTATAAACAACCTATTCCCTTCATCATCAATCATTCCCAAACACATTCTTTTAGTCCATCTATTTCTATTTTGGTACAATATTAAATACACAGTAGAGAGTATTTCCTTAAAGTAATTGGAGCTAAGTTCTCTCTTACTTGCAAAAATCCCTCATGTAGCCCTTTCTCAATTTAGTAGCAATTTCATACTCAATGTTGAATTTAGGATTTTGTATCATCATTGCCATCATCATGAATAGGTTGGCATCATCTCTTCAACATCTATTCCAAGAACTTGGCACAATGCAAAATAATTTATTTTGAAATATACTTGGAAGTCTTCTATGAAAAATGGCTCATTTTGGGAGGGGGAGATAGGTATCCTCCTATCGTGTACACCCTTTTTCATGTGTAAAGGAAGTTCATCACTCTTGTAGGTTTTTCTCAATCTCCTATAATCCTCCTCACTTTTTTCCAAGTCAATCTTAGTGTTAGCTTGCTTTTTTAACATAAAACACTCTATAATTGCTTCTTTAGTTAGCACCACTAATGGTGAACCATCTGGAATTCTTATAGTCCTGGTAGCTAGATGATAATATTGTGCCAATACTTTAATAAACTCAACATCTACAAAGAAATTTGGGACTATCAATTTGGACAAATCTAAGGTCCAAGGATTCAAAACTAGAATCTTCTCAACCTTTTTTTCATAGAAGTACCAAAATAGATCCCACCCTAAGATAGGGATAATTGGGTCTCTACATCCATGGGTTGTATCTTTAAACACCTTTTTGGATCCTTTGTCTACATAATTAGGTAACACATCTAAAGTAGATTGTTGCAGGGACCTCTTCTTTGATTTAGAAACTATGGACTCTTCCTTTTTACTCGCAAGTTGACTTATTTTGGGTGGAATGATGAAGAATTTACTCCTACTTCATTTTTTAAGTGTCTACTTATAGAAGAAAATTCATTTCTTATACACTTGCTATAGAGGGTTTCTATGAACTTTTCTGGTGAAATAATAGCTACAGAGTTTTCTCGCTTGAGCTCCCTTGCCTTTGGTACACTGATCTTTGTGAATGATTTCCAAAATTTCGGCAGGTCCCATGTAATATTTTCTATTGAGCTTGGTCACCTCACTATTAATTTCAATTCATGTAAAATATTTTACAATTTTCCCTTATTTAAATTTTGAATAGATGGGCCATTGATCTTGGGAAATCGAATGGTGTAATCATTTAATGCTTTGATAACTTGTACCACAGTATTGCTCTGTTATTTCAAGACTATTATGGGTTAGTGCTAGTAGTACTGCCACCCTACGCACACCCCTTTGGACTCCTATAGGATGATAGGTTAATTCTAGTAGTTCACTGACTATTCACTGCCATATCACTTTGTCATATCAAGACCGCTGTGAAGTAGTAGTAGCAATACCGCCACCCCATGCACACCCCTTTGGACTCCCACAGGACAATAGGTTAATTCTAGTTGTTGAGTGATTGTTCACTACCATACCATAGTGTCACTATTTACCCCTTTCAGTGTTGTGATTTACTTTAGTTGTTAACATGTTCTCACCACCACCCTACAATATTCATATTTGGTTGTTGCGGTATGGTGGTAAGAATTTGTAAATTGACCTATATGTCCCTCCATCCCATGCATACCTCTATTGATTGTTACGGTAGTGTGGTATTGGATTTTATTATGAATGCAGTATTTCAAATATCATTTTATTGAAAAGATTGAACAATTTACAAATTTTGAAAAGTCTTAGTTTTAGTTTTCAATATCAGTTAGACCTAAGAGATCATTTCTTTGTTTGTAATGGGGAGGCTTAGTTCACCATTAAGATATCTATATGTATTATTAAATCATAGACATTTATTATTTGTTTGCATCTAGAAAACATATAAGACATACAAGAAATTATATTCTAACTAAACAAAATTAATTTCAAATTGTAGACACCTAAAAATGACCTAGGCCTGCAAGCTTCATTTTTACCACTTTCGTCCTAGCATAATTATGACATTTAATTATGCCCTTGGTCCACATTCGACTATTCATTAAATAATTCATAATTATTTAATTAATTCATGTCCTTTGATTCTTCATGATTATTAAATAAATAAATTTTATTTATTTATTAAATACGTCATTAATTGGCTAAGTCTTTCTTTAATTAAATAAATTTCTTAATTTATTTAATTCCCCTTTGTCATTTAATTCTTCTTGATTATTAAATAAATGAATTACATTTATTTATTTAATACGTCACTTAATTAAATAAATTGATTAATTTATTTAATTAATTAATCCATCTCCTAAATTAAATAATTAAATTTAATTATTTAATTGCCAATTAATATTCTTGATTTTAAATAAATTAAATTATTTAAAATGTCATGTCAATCTTAACTGTCCTTTTGATAAATAATCTGAAAAAGATTATTTATTATCTCTCAAAATCCATAATTTGAATTATTTTAATTCAAATTAGTAATTAATCTTCTAAAAATCCAGCAATCGGCCAGATTCTTGATTTTTCAAATCTTATCTTCAGTCCACATCTTATCTCTTTGATTTTTTGAATCTTGCAAATCAGGCAATCTTATCTTCTTGATTTTTTGAAAATCTTTATTTTCTAATTAATTTCCTCATTTATTCTCCACCGTCGATCCAATTTTATTCTGACCATTTGATTAAAGATTTTTCCCTAACCCTAATTAGGGATTCTCAGGTTTAATCTAGATCGTTCATTTTAGGTTCTCATTAGTAATTTATCTCGTCCGTCCATTCAAAATGGCATTTTCTATAAAATGCCATCTTCTTCCCACTTTTCGAAGACACACACATGCTGACATTTTGCATAGTTATTATAGGAATTTATTTACTTTCACATTTATTGTCATAGGAAATTCTAGTACTTAATATAGTCATTTGATCAACTTTGGCATTTGTTTTAGGCATAGACATAAGCTTTTAGACATAGGCATTTAGACATATCAAATCCTTCAAGACTTGTTGTAGGACTTAGGCATTTCCAGATTGCTCAAACAACGAATCTGAGGGCAACATTATCCAGCAAGTAAGAAGGTGCTACAAAAATGAATCATGGAGACTTCGGTGATCAGGTATAATCGTTCTTTCATGTATTTCCATTGTGTTTTGTAGCTACTTTGGGTTTTTATCATTTTACTTTGATTTAACTAATCTAATCTAAAACCTAGAAATTACCCTCAGTTACATTGGTGAACCCGACTCCGTTTTCTCGTTTCTGTACGGATTTTTGTTGTTTTCTGTTGTTTTACAGGTACAGGTACGGATCGACGCAAGTGTCTTTTAAAAAAAAATCATGATGCATTTGATGCGTCACGACGCATCTACTCACAGAAGCGCCGCAATCGCCCTGACAAGCCGCAACTGACAACCAGAACGACACATCTGATCTGTCGTGCCGCATTTGAAGACCAGAACGATGCATCTGCCACGTCGAGCTGCATCTCTCTGGTAAAATTTTTCTTTCAGTTTTGAGGTTCTAATTTTTGGATTTCAGGTTGTTTTGGGTTTCTGGTTTACTGGTTTTCTATTTTTCTATGTTTTTTTTTTCCTACATGTTGGCTAGATTATATTTTTTTTTGTGTTACTAATCTTCTCTTGTAGTGTGTGGAGATCCCCATTTGTGTGTTGAAGACCATTGCTTAAAAAGACTACTAATTCATTGTTTGCAAATTCGAATGTCGAAGAAGGAATAAACAAACTTTGTGCTTGTTTTTCTTAGCTTAGCAAACATTTGATTTTGGTGCATATAAAAAGAACACATGTCTTCTTTGATTGATTGTGCTTGCAGGATGGTAGGTGAGTATACTCTCACTTGGTGAAAACCTCGTGATTAGAAAACTAGACCCATCTTTATTTGTTTATCACCCTGACTTGGTATATCGGAGTATCCTCTCCCCTCACGCTTTTGGGTGATCTTGGGTGTAAGAGAAACGGTTACCAACTCTAGAAATTGGACCTACCTGGGGATTTCATCACCCCAACGTGACTCAAATTGGCAATGGAGCTAAAGCCAAGCTACCCCCAACCGGTATATAAATGTAAACCTTAAGGGAAAACCTAAGGTTGCTTGTGCAAATGTGTCATACGGATGGAGTTGTACTCCCTTAAACCCTGTTGAGCTTAACCTCTTTAGGATGGAGTGCCACCTTAATGGTGATTAATCTCTTGCCCCATGTATGGCCACTTGAATGGGGGTCGCTAACTAAAAAATCTTGTGTAGTAAGCCAAAATCCTTCTATTTGCTAGCGCAGCACTGGTCAGTGTGAAGGCATCCACACTTTCGCAGTTTGTAGTAGAGGTGATCAGCTCGCCATGGGAGTTTCATGGGGGTTGGAAGCTTGGTTGGCCTAAGAAGAGAGTGCACTATAAGGGGGAGCCTGTGCATCCAAGCTTCTGAATTCACATGCTACAGATATGCGGTTGGGGAAACCCGCGTGGAATCTAGCAAATATTGTCATGGCCTAACCTAAGATTGTGCTTATCTGATGTGTGTTTGGTTACTTTTTAAAATGATGTGTTTGTCAAGTGTTATCTGGTTCTATCATAGTTCAAAACAAAACATTCATCAAACAGATCAAAATTTTCATCAAAATGACAAAAAAAATCATTTTGAAACAAAACTGACATATCTGTCGAGTCGCAAGTGCTTTTCCGCAACACAACTACTCTACTAAAATGCATCTAAAATTTAGAACGCCGCATCTGTAGGCATCGCAATGCATTTGAACACTGAAAATCCACATATGCTAAATCAAGTCGCATCTGACAGTCCAAAAGCCACAATTGCAAAACTGAACTGCATTTGCTAAACTGTGACGCATTCGCAATTTCAAACGACGCATTTGCCTATCAAAATTTTAAACTTTACAGTCGAAACCTGAGGTCTTCAAATTGCCAACCATTTGTCAACCATTGTTTCTAAGAAGATTCTGTTAGAAACCAAACTTGATATTGCTCAAAGTCTTGACCATTAGTTTGCATTAGTCACCATAGGTTTCACACCTCATTCCTTTTAGTTGCATACATTCAACATTAGATTATCTCTAGGTTCACGTTTTGCATACTTAGGATTAGGAAAATCTTAAGCACACTTTGCAAAGTCATTTTTTTTGAAATTAGACCCTCTTGGACCAAGTTATCAAACCTCCTTTTAGTCATTGTCCTCTTTTGTGAGATTCTTCCAACTCAAAAGTCTAGTTAAGAAAGACTCACTAGTCATTTAGACTTAGTCAACTTGTCATTTCCAACAAAGTCCTTCAGCAGTCAAAATCGAAAACAAAGTTTGAGCTTAAAAGTGCTTAGATAACCCTATCTTACATTGCATACAAATTGCATATCCTATTCACAAAAAACCAAAAACATTAGTCATTCTAGTTGTCATTTTGAAATTAGACTTCACGTAGTGTCATACTCGCATTTAGTCGTCATTCCCATTTGAGCAATCTCATTTATGGTTGAAACCAGACTTCAAAAACAAAAGAGACAAATGGAAAAATTTAGACAAGACCCCCTGTTTACTATCAACAATCCTCCACATGACTCAAACTGGACCTTGTACGATCCATTTTCCAATTTAGACAATCAACCTCTAGTGACAACACAATCCTCATCAAACAGTACATTCAAACTCTACTTGTAAAGAGATGAAAATGGTCAACTACTTCAGGAAAACATAGAGGCATTAACACAAGACCCAGAGGCCTGTCAGCTTGCTGAAGTAATAGCTCGTCAGGACAGAGACAGATTCATAGCTATGCTCTTGAGTGAAGGAGCTAAGTTACCACAAGGATTTGATGTTAACATGCTAAATTTGACACTTCATGACCCTAATGCCAACAATGCACATAACATGTCACATAGTGGTCAATTTTTAAATACTATGAGCAATACTTCCTTTGGGACCACAACAGCAATAAATACCACTCCCAACATCCCAAACATTTCCAACACAATAAATACCACATCTATTGGGGGATCACAATCATCCACAATACCCACAACATCCACAACACTACCCCAATCGGATGGAACCACTCTTGGCTCCTCAATAATATGGGAAAATTATTCCAATCCTCTTTTTACCGCGACAGTAAATACCATGGGGGCATCATCAAGTCACCACAATTCCCCCTTGACAACTACTACCATGAACACAACTTCGACAAATCCGTTCAATAGTATTTCACAAAATCCTTCGGGAGGAGCCATAGGACGTATCTTTATCCAAGGACAACAACAAAATGTTAACACAACAACACAGTCAAATGTCATTTCCTCCCAAGGTACAAACACAAATGTTCCCCTTATGCAAAATCAACAATTCGCACAAGGTGGCCAAGTAACACAACCCATGACATCATTGACACACCATAGCATTCATGGTCATAACATCCCCCAAATAACGACACACATGGCTGGGGGACACATCCCAACATACTCATCCAACATTCATACTCATCAACATGCACCAAATCATAACTTCCAATACCAACAACATGGCAATCCGCACACATCATACATACCACAACAATCCATACCGTCACAATACACCAATATTCACACACAACAAACAGGAACACATGGTGTACCAGGCAATCCAACGCACAGAAACATAAACGACCCTACCATAGATGAACTTAAAGCAAGAATGAGGGATATGGAGAAAAATTTCCAAAACATGTACATTTCAGGCAGGAAATCAGAAATATCATATGACCTAGATGTATACCCATTTGACACAAGCTTATGCATGCCTGCATTTCCGCCAGGATACGTGTCACCCAACTTCACAAAATATAGAGGCAGGACAAATCCTGTTGAACATGTTCATGAATTCGCAACCAATTGTATGGACATTGCCTACGAACAAACGTACTTAATGAGGCTTTTTTCTAAAATTTTGGTAGGTCAAGCCCTTGAGTGGTTTTCAACTCAAAAGGATATCTAGACATGGGATGAGCTCAAACGAAAATTCATAAGAAATTATGCGTACAACATCGACATGGATACCTCTATCACTAGCTTGTGCAATCTCACGCAAGAAGATTCGAGTGAGACGTTTATCCCATTCTTTCAAAAATGGAGGAGCCTCACTAGTCGATGTCACATTGATATCCCCGAAAGAGAAAAAGTTGACATGTTTGTCCAAACACTTCTAGGGCCCCTAAAATTCGCATTGCAAATACATTGTTGCACAAACTTCACAGAGTTACTCAAAAAGGGGTCCAGATTGAGAAAGCCCTTATCACAAAGGGAGAACTAGATATGGTTCCAAAAACACAAATGTCAATCCACCCGCTGACAAAAACAAATATTGGGTTAAAAATAAGCACGTTACAAATGACGGTGTTGTCGATGCCAAGACTGCAAACACTGTAGGTCCTGTATTGGCCCTGAAGGGGGTTCAACAACAAAATAGACCAACAACGACATGGACACCTCCTCCCAATAATCCTTCAAATAACCAAAGTGGTCAAAATAATCAAGGACAATATCGTCAAATGAGACAATTTCCTAGGGGTCGCACATACACCCATTTGGGTGAACCCATTGAAGAAGTCCTTAAGAAATGCATTCAACATGGGGTCATCATACTTCTGGAAGTAAAACCATATGACCCAGGACAATTTAAACCAGCATGGTGGAATGACAATGCACTTTGCGAATACCATCGAGCCAAAGGGCACATAACCTCTAACTGCCGACAATTGAAAAACATAATACAAGATCTTATTGAAAATTGCACCATCGAAGTAGGTGGATCGCAATTCACCTCCAACTCAGATCATACTATCCACAAGAATCCACTGCAGGATCATGGTCCTCATAATGCATCCACTTCAGGTTCACGGAATCAAGCTAACTTCGCCCGAGTCAAGTATGACTATTCTAGTGGACCTATTATAAACAATGTCCAAACTGAAAATGAATACATCAATACCATTATGGTTAGAAGAGCACCCCAATGTAATGCTACAACTTGCAGTGGCAAGGTCACTATAGATGGTCCACCTTCCACTAGACAAGCCAAAATCACTATACCGGGCCCATCTACTAAACAATCACAACCTGATCCATCTGCTAAACAGCCAAAACCTGTCCCAACCACACAGCAGTGGAAACCAAAGCGTCAGTTCAACCTCATTGACCAGCTAGGAAAGACTCTCGCGCAAATATCTATCCTTGAGCTGCTTCGTATCTCTCCTGCACACAAAGAAATCCTAGATAAAACTCTCCTAGAGTCATCAGTCCCCAAGGATATTGATGTCAATCAGTTTGAAACTATGGTGGGATATCTCACCATGCCGCACCATGTCACCTTCTCGGATCAAGACTACTCATCACATAAAACCAACCACAATGACACATTACACATAGAAAATTTTGTCCACAAGCACAAAGTTAGACGGGTTTTAGTAGATGGCGGAGCAGGGTTGAATATATGCTCCCTCAAATTGGTTAAAGCTCTAGGGTTCTCTGATGCATGCGTAGACCCAACGAAAAGTATAGTGATCAAAGCATACGATGACGAGGAATGCTCTTCACGGGGTGTTATCTCTCTCCCTATCAGAGTGGGACCGGTCATTGTAGACACAACCTGCCAGGTCCTAGATTTGGAACTACCATATAACATCTTACTTGGCCGTCCATGGATTCACGCATTAAAAGCCGTTCCATCTACATACCACCAATGCCTCAAGTTTCCTTTTGACGGTACATAAGTCACCATATACGGAGACCCCAACCCTTTCCAATATTGTACCAACTTAAGGGGTATCTCTGAAAACTGAGTACCTATTAATCGAGAAGCACCTGGCTCCTCATCATCCAAGTATATCGACCCTTCCACACTCACGTCATCTTCCACATCCGCTCCATCCATGTCTTCCGCCACACCACCACCTTCCACCAGCTCTAAGACTGAATCCACTGTCACAATCTAGGACCTTGGCTGTGGAGAATTCAAATTGCACATAACATACAACATAACAACAATGCCCAGGTCTCCCAAGGACTATGGTCAGCCATGTTTCAGAATGGAACCTCAAGAAACCTTCAAAGTTCCACCGAATACAGTTTTTATCAAGTGGGGAGACATGAGTGAGGAAGACCTTGCTGACATCACAGGATGGATCTATAAGGATACTGTCACATTACCCCCATTACCAGTTCAAATATATGGCAAAGGTTATGACTTCATGAAGGCTAAAGGCTACGATGGTACTAGTGGCCTAGGAAAAGACAAAACTAGCCAAAGGGAACCCATAGAAACTTTTCAAATTCTGAAGTATCTTGGATTAGGGTTTGGGTCACTCACCAATGATGATCGACGTACCTCTGGACTTTCAAATGAGCGAGTACATGCTTTGAAAAGTGTCGAGACTACTAGGGAAACCCTAACCGAAACTGACTCCCACGAGTGGGAATTTGGCTCAGAACAATCCCTAAGTGACTGTTGTCTTGATGATTTATTTGTCGAACCAGGGGAACTAACCTCTGAACAACAGTTTTGGCAAACATTCAAAATTGAACAGGCACCAGATAGTCAAAGTCCTACTACCACCTCCCATGCCATACAACACCCGTCATCTGAACCCCATCAATCCAATCCATCCGAGGTATCAGACGACATTGACAACTAGGGCTCTAAAACCTTCACTCCCTATTTTGACAACGAATATGACAATAGTGAAGGAGAATATTGGATAGAGTCCGATGTCGAGTTGGATGATGATAACCTCATTTACAACATTACTGAATCCATCTACATGCTGTCTGCATCCTCACCCCAATTCACTAGCCTTGACGATGGCATTTCTTTAGTTTACCTTGAACTAGTCGATTGGGACCAACGAGGACCACCAGTCCTAGACACATTTCAGAATGATGAGGCAATAGCTGAATTCATGGGATTACGAGAAGGCATACCCAGTGGGGACCACAAATCCAGATTCGCCATTGATTTAGACTGCACCGCATACTTCGGCAAGACTGTTCAGTCCTCTAGTCGCAAAAGTAAAAATAAAACAAAAAGTGAAATGTCTCTAGGTGAAAACCGAAAGGCACCTCTTGACGATAAAATAGTAAAAATAAAGGATGTATCTACGGGTGAAAACCTCTTTGAGGCACCCAAAGATGGAGGACTGGACTTTCTCCCCGTGCAATAGGAGAAATTGGCCATGCTTATTGAGGACACAATAGAGGATAACATTTCAACTACAGAAGACCCCAAGATGGTCCTATTTGCTGCATCATTGACTGACGAAGAGAAACCAAAATTTCATAAATTCTTTGCAGAACAAAAAATCAATTTCGTGTGGTCCTATGCTGACATGCCAGGATTGGACCCCAAACTAGTTCTGCATCATCTGCCACTATTACCCAATGCTAAACCAGTCAAGCAGAAGTTGCGCAAGATGCATCCCCAAGTTGCTCTATTGGTCAAGGCCGAGTTAAAGAAATTACTAGATGTCAGATTCATAAGGTCTATAGATTATGCGGAATGGATTTCCAACCTAGTGCCGGTGACAAAGCCAAATGGGCTAATTCATGTATGCACAAACTTTCGGGATCTGAATAAAGCATGTCCAAAGGATGACTTTCCTTTGCCCAACATTGACATCATAGTTGACCTAACTGTAGGATATGAGATGCTATCCCTCATGGATGGTTTCTCCAGCTATAACCAGATTCGCATTGCTCTTGAGGATCAACACAAAACGTCATTTACTTGCCCATGGGGTACATACTATTGGAACATCATGCCCTTTGGTCTCAAAAATGTAGGTGCCACATATCAAAGGGCTATGACCACGATCTTCCATGACATGATGCACAAAATAATGGAGGATTATGTAGATGACCTCTTGGCCAAATTAGCAACAAGGAAAGATCATTTGAATGTACTTGACATAATTTTCAAAAGACTTGAAGAGTACAAAGTTTGGCTAAACCCTAAGAAGTGTGTTTTTGGGGTCACATCAGGTAAACTATTGGGATACATAGTTTCCCGAAGAGGCATAGAAGTCGACCCGGCAAAGGTCAAAGAAATCATAGACATGCCTCCACCCAGAGGGATCAGTGAACTCAGAACTCTACAAGGTAGAGTGCAATCTATTCTCCGTTTCAATATCTGTTTCACAAGGGTATCCCCTTTGTATGGATGGATAAATGTCAAGAAGCCTTCCAGCAAATCAAAGATTACTTGTTGTCAACACCAGTCCTCATGCCGCCCATTCATGGAAAGTCGTTGATTCTATACATCTCAACTACTAGTTCAGCACTGGGGGCATTGCTGGCCCAAAATGATCATGAAGGAAAAGAAAGAGCAATCTATTACATCAGCCGCACACTGATAGGCTATGAGTTGAACTACACATATATTGAATGTTCTGTCTCGCTATTGTCTTTGCATCCCAAAAACTAAGACACTATATGCTCAGTCATCAGACACAATTGGTCGCTAAGATTGATCCACTAAAATATCTACTAAGTCGGGCGGCATTAACAGGCTGGTTGGCAAAATGGGTCATGATACTAAGCGAGTATGACATACAATATGTTGAGTGCAAGGCAATAAAAGGACAAGTAATAGCAGATCAACTAGTGGATGCACCAATTCAAGTCACTCATCCACTAGTAACTGATTTTCCCGATGAGTCCATTTTTCATGTGGAACCGGCAGCACCATGGAAGCTATATTTTTATGGGTCTCATATTGGTCATGGCTCAGGCGCTAGAATCTTGTTTATCACACCACAGGGGGATTCAATTCCTAAATCATTTCGGATTGCCTTCCCTTGTACAAATAACGTTGTTGAATATGAAGCACTAGTCACAGGTCTCAAGTTGGCAATTAAATGGAAAATTCAGACGTTGCTTGTATTCGGGGACTCCCAGCTCATGATCAACCAAGTGAATGATGACTATGAAACAAAGGATGAGAAGTTGCTTCCCTACAAGAGGATGGTGGACAGTTTCCTTACATACTTCCAATTGATTTCTTTTGAACAGATCCCCAGGGCACAAAATAAGGCAGCTGATGCAATGGCTACTATTAGTTCTCTCTTGGACATCCCTAAAAATGTGTCACAATTTGAATTCTTAGTAGAGTAGCTTTTGATACTAGCATATGATATCCCAGAGTCGGAAATGGTTTGCGAACTTGTTGGTCCCAACTCTCCTTGGTATCAGGACATTTATGACTACTTAAAATCTCAAACCCTTCCACCGAACCTGTCCAATAACCAAAGGAAGTCCTTCATTAGGAAATCGACAAGATATACCTGTAGACACATAAAATTGTCCTAGGCTTGCAACTCTTAGATTATTCAACATTGCCCCTTTCATTCTTAATAATTAAATAATTTTGAATTATTTAATTATTTTCTAAAGTCATAATTCTTCTATTAATTAAATAATTTTAATTATTTAAATTAATTCATTTTTATCTTTATTCCTCCCTTGATTAATTAAATAAATTTTTATTTATTTAATTACGTCACTAATTAGGTTCTCTTCTTTCTAAAATTAAATAGATTCTAATTTATTTAATTTTTTTGTCCACTTTCCACTATAATTAAATAATTATTTTAATTATTTAATTATTCATTAGCTTTTTCTTCTTATTAAAATTAAATAAATTTGATTTATTTAATTTAGTCATTCTCTTGAATTTTGAATTAAATCATTATTTAATTCAAAATGATTCCTTTCCTCTCCATAATTAAATAATATCTTTATTATTTAATTATTTATCGTCACCTGGAGTAAATAAATTTTATTATTTAATTTCTCCAGCAACCTCTTTGTCCATGCCAGTCTTATCTTCCAAATTAATTCTTATCTTTTGACATCTCATTTAATTTCGACCCTTGATTGAATTATCTTATAATTCAATCTTAGCCATTCATTTCTTGACATTGCCCTAATTTTGACCTAACCCTGATGCATACAGCAACATTCAATCTTGATCTTTGATTCTAGGGTTCTTGTCATCTTCTCATCCTAGCCACACATTCAAAATTGCAGTTTTTATAAAATGACAATTTTGTTCTTATTTTGCCCTCTAGCTCTCTCTCTTGGTCTCTCTCCCCCTCTCAGACTTCTCTATCTCTGGTCCATGTCTATTTTCTGTCAACTTAGGGCTATCATTTTAACAGTCATTTTCCATTTTAGCTTATTGTGAGGTTATTTTCTTTTATGCAAATCCTTCAACACTTGCATAGGGCTTAGGCATTTGTCATAGTTGCTCATACAAATCTGAGGGCATTTTTATTTACTGCAAGCTAGGAGGTGTAACAAAGGTGAAGCATGGAAGATGAAGACCTAGGGTAACATTGTCCCTTTTTGTTTTCATATTATTTCCTTTGTACTTTGTTATTTCATTGGGATTTTGATGTTATTGTGCTAACACCTCTAACAAAATCTGATTTTCCATTGATTACATTGGTGAACCTGACATATTTTAACACATTTTGAGAAATCTTGGAGTTGGATCTTTTTATTGCAGGTTTTGTTAGCTTTTTGTTGCAGGTTTGGCATCATTTTTGGACAAAACCCTAGTTTCCAAGGATTTGACCATATCTTTCACATGGCTTCATATTTTCTCACAATTTTTTTTTTGTGATCATAAGGAGTTTTAGTGGCAGAAATATCATTCATACACAAAAAATTGGAAAGCGAATAATCAGGTGCACATATCCCATCTTCCATTTCTTAATCTTGTTTGTCACACATTTCAATTTGGGGCATAAAATTAATCCTTGTTTGCAAACGCATTTGGATTTGGGCTCTTAAAAATGAATTTTGTCTTCAATCACATATCAAAATTGGGTCTAAAATTAACCATTGTCTTCCTACACATTTGAATTGGGGTTAAAAAGAACATGTGCTTCTATTGTTTGCATACAAACATTTCATTTCTAAGGGAAATTAATCGTTGTGAGTGTGAACCAAGTGCGTGTGTGATCACAAACACCTCACTTGATTTGCTTTTGTCAAACCCTTCATAGGAGGCCTGCTAGGGGATTTCATCACCCCTAGGGACAACCTCAATCGAAGTGTGAATCGAAAGACACGCTTGTTTGGAAGTTAAAATCTTGTCACTCTTGGCTAAGCCCCAAAGAACTTTATACCTTTGGGAAGTGAAGGTGAAGGGTGGGTTACCCCTTTCTCCCGGCTGTGTGGCAGGATTTTTCTTTCAAATAATTCCTTAGTCAACCTTGTGCAATCTAGCTAGAGACCTAATTGGCCATACCCCACTTGACTAGTCATAGGGCTTGTTGTTGTGTATTCAAGTGCTTGATTAATCATAGCATTTAATCTTGGAAGACAAACTTATCATTGTGCTTGGTGTGTGTGTTTATGCATTTACATGTAAAATCTTGTGTTTGATATTGCCCAAGTCAAACTTCCAATAAAATTTTTCCACATCATCCAAGTCATCCAATCTCATCATTCCACATCATCACCATCACCAACCTAGTCTTGGTCACCACTTGTCAAAATGGTCATAATCATAAACAAGCCAAATCCTAATCATAAGCCCAAAATCATAATCCAAGGGGGCTATCCATCTAAGACAAATCATGAGACAAAACCTAAGCCTGAAGTCATAATTCAAGGAGTCTCTTTCTCTAGTTCAAATCATGAAACAAAACCAAAACATAAAATCAGACTTCGAGGGGCTTCTCCTACCACTTATAATAATGACATGAACGATGTTGCATACTTTGAGGAACAAATTGATGCCCAAGAGCTTACACACATGTGTGACACCATGCCCACATTTGAACACAAAGCCCTAGCATCCCAACTCCAAAACCTCCTTCAAACACTTCACCAAATACCCAAACCCCTAGACCATCAAACTATACAAAGCCTTCAAACCCTATTCCAAGATTGTCAACAAATTAAATCACCTCAAATCCAACACCTCCTAGCTCAAGCCAATCATTTCATTGCCACTTGTCAAATCCAACAATCACCACATCAACACATTTCACATCAACCCTATGTGTCACTTACATCATCATATCAACCTCATCCATCCACATATCATGTTACCCCTTCGTCAACCTATCACAACTCCTCTAATTTCAACTCTTATCCACATCAGTCAATCTTTCAATAGTCATTTTCCTATTCAACCCCTTCATCATCATCACAACAACAAATCATATCACAAGTCCAAACGCCATTCCAACCGCAAGACATTCAACCCCAATCCTATGTGTCACTTTCATCATCATGCCAACCTACCACATCTATCTATTATGACAATGCCACATCAACATGTCCACCCATATCACAACAAGAATATAGGATCCCAAGTCCACCTTGGCAACAACATCAAGATCCTTTAAGTCTTAATGCCACCTTTGACAAGGGGAACACCAGTCTAGTCCATGCACCCTTACCACCATCCAATCAAATGTCTATCCCTAAGACACCATGTCCTAGTCCTAATCCATTGGCCTCTCCACCTTCTAACCCATCAAACTCTTCAGTACCCCCACCATCATCTAATCCTTCATCAAATCAATGCCTTACATTTAGATATTTAAAACATAAATTGATGGCATTATCTAAATCCACCAATCCACCTACAAAGGATGTGACCCAAGGGATACAAGAAAGGAATCAATTGCCACCATGTCATTCAACTCATATACTTGAACATATAAAAGAGTCCTCAAACATCATGCCAAGTCCTTCAAGTCAACCATGTCATCCTCAACCCCTTGGGCCAAGTCAAGAGTCTCCCCTCATAAGTCCAAGTCAACCTCCATCATGCTCCTATGTTGTTGACCATCTAGAACATGTCAAGTCTCTCCAAGAGTCATCCCCTTCTACTTCCATTCAAGCAACCCAAGATGTATGTCAAGAGCCTAATCCTAAGCATGTGGAAACATCAAGCCCTAGTCCTAATCAAGATCAAATCATTGTCATCCCACCTGTCCATAATCTATTTCTCTTTTATGATCAAGATGATATCCATAATGATGAAGAGCCTATCCATGAGCAAGATATTCCAAATTCATCTCCATGTAGTCCTATCCATGATCCATCCACTTCCACTTCCCTTGATGAGACACTTGCCTCCCAAGCACACATAGAGGATCAAACAAATACCTTGGATCTAAGTGAACACAATGCTAATCAAGATCCTAATGATCCTCCATCACCCATTATCGACCCCATTGCAAGTCCTCCATCATATCCACTTGGTCTTTCCAATAAGGAACTCGTGTCTAGTGTTCCACCTACACCCAGTCCCATTGTCCATTGCATACCCAAAGGACACCAATCTCAAGATGTCGGTACTTCCCCCATGTCTCCTAATTCCACCCCCTTCCATCATAAATCCTACCATACACCTAAGACATATGTTGCCATTCCACCACCGTCATCCTACAAATGTCAAAGGCATGTGACCATACACCTTCCTCCATCCAATTTACCACCATTACTTCCAACTCCTAATACCCCTCCATCCGCTTTTCCACCATTACTTCCAACACCTAATATTCCAATCTTTCATAAATACCCTAAATACCCTAGTCATGACCAAAATAAAAATTTCAAAAATAAAAATTTGGATGCCTTTATTTATAAAGTCAAAAATCCTAAGGACCCTCATGCCTTAGGACATCAATACAAAATTTCAAAGCCAAATGCATCCAAAAAGTTATATAAGCCCATGCCTCCAAAAGAAAAGTCTAAAAACAAAATGGTTTGGGTACCTAAGAAAAAAGAAATCAAGTCAAATGAGGCATCTACGTCACAAAAATCCCAACCATCCACTTCCATCCAAAATACACATTCCATTCAAAAATTACAAAAATACCACAAGACAAATAAAAGTCCATAAAAATACTAAGTCTATGTGGGTACCTAAAGCACTTCATCACCCATCTCCTAAGCAAACATCTCCATTGCTTTCTACACCTCATCCACATCAAAAGCTTCAACGTTTATCACAATGTGTGCAACCATTGGTCATGGTTCCCTTCCATTTCACAACAAGCCCTTATACCTCCATCTCGTCACCCCCCATCCACTATCCTACATATCTTCCCCACCACCTTCCTATGGTCCATGCTTTTGGCTAAGCCTCCCCATTCATCTTTTGCATAATTCCCATATAAGTCCTATATCTTCCCTACATAATCCTCCATAATACACATCATAATCCATCATCTACCTACTCTATCTCCATTTCATGTCATCCCTTACCAACATCTATGAGCATAATGACATTTGACATGGTCCATGCAATGATATCCATTTCTAGTGGGACTATCACCTTTCATGCAACTAGACACTTGAGTCCCTCCTATCCAAAAGTCAAAAAGTCAAAAAGTCAAAAAAAAAAAAAGTAAAGAGAAATCCCTTCATCCAATGGTGAAAACCTGGTAAACAGGCGCCTTGGATAAGTACCATGATGAAAACCTGGCAAACAGGCATCATGTGTAGTTTGATCTTCTATGTCACTTACACTTGGGGGCACAATGTCTTATCTATCCAACCTATCATTTTTATGTCATATCATTTCCATCCTACCTACCATCTTTAGCCATCATACCTACCTATCATATTGGGTCCACTTATCCACTCTTCTCCTTTTGATCTTGATGAAGATATAGGGGCAAAATGTTGAAACATGTTTTTTGGGTATCTCTTGACATACCTCATCCTATCTAAACCAATCATATCATTATCCTATTGTCATCAACTTTGTCACGAAAAATCCTAAGTCTTGTACCTAGAATGGGGCATGTCATTCCTATGCGACATAGTCTTTGGAGATCACATCCTTGCTCTCTTATGCATACATCCATTTCATCCATTAATCCCATTTATCTCCTTGCACCTAGACTTGGTTTTCCCCTTGTCATTGGTATCTAGCACAAAGGCTACCCAAATTTTCATCCATTGACACCTCAAAAATGTCAAAAATCCAAAAAAATCATAAAATGACAAAAAGCCAAAAAACATCATAAAATGTCCTGAAAAAAGACAAAAACATCATAAAATGTCCCAAAAAAAGACCTAAAAATCATAAAAGGTCCAGAGAAAAACACAAAAACATTTAAATCAATGTCAAAATCCTAAAAATGGAGTCAAAGTCAGTCATGTCAGTTAGTCCATGTCATTGTCGAACTACGTTGTCTCTGCGCATTTGCTACGTAGGCAAGGCCATCAGTCGATGAGTCCCCAAGACATTAGGTCAGTCCTTTTAGGTTGGTCCAAATAAAATCATGGCATTTGTCACAATCGTCACATCAGTCAAATAAGTCAAACAGTCAAAATCAAACACAAGACAGTCATTTGAAACGTCAATGTCAAAATTGGTCAAAATTAGACAACATAAGCCAATCAATCGTACAGTCAACATCAATCAACTTTCCAACACATATTACTCAAAATAATGTCAATCTCGTCACTTTTTGGTCCTCTTCAAGATGTGTCCTTCTTGGAGTTAGACCTCGTCAAAATGTCCTTTGCCTTTTTTAGGATGTGTCCTTCCTGACAATAGGCCCCATCAAACCGTCAACACCGTCAAATTGGCAAAACTCTTAAATTGTCAAAACTGTCAAATCAAACAAGAATTCAATCTTTGGCAAACAAACATTGGCAAACAAAATTACATGGCTGTTAATCTTTCTGGTCTTTCTTATCTTATCTTTTGGCTATCTTGGCTATTTTGTCTTATATTTTTTACTATCTTGTCTTTTTGGTCATGTTACTAGCTACCTCGAGGATGTCCCATGAAGGATTTAGAGGTGCGATGACGTCTCCTGGCCTATTTTATTTTCTTTGACTACTATCTATGGGTTGTCTTGAAAAAAAAGACTGGGGCAACTTCGCCCTTAGTATGAGTTAGGACATTCCTTGTCTGTGACTGTCTATTTTTCAAGTGGATGACCTTGCACACCTTGGTCTACATCATACCATTGTGTTTGTTGTCCATTTGTGTCATTTTTACTGCCCAATGATGATTAAGAGCAATAAATATTAGTCCTATGGCAATGTTTTGAAGGATTTGGTCTAGGAACTAACATGCATCTTCTTTAGTCGTGTCATCTTCTATCGCTCGTCTCATATAGGCATTGCATCCATCTAATCATCCATATCATTTTCATTAACATTTCTTTGTCTCTTCATATTCTAGTCTTCTCATCCATTTCGAGAGCACACCCATGTTCTTGGAACCTGTCTATCCTCTCGAGGGGGCATACCACAACCCTCCTCGTCATTCTTCCTCATCTTATTTTGCATTGGGGCATATTTTTGACTTAGTTTCTTTGTCACAATGCGACATGCTACATTATGACAAAGAGGGGCAAAATGTAGACACATAAAATTGTCCTAGGCTTGCAACTCTTAGATTATTCAACATTGCCCCTTTCATTCTTAATAATTAAATAATTTTTAATTATTTAATTATTTTCTAAAGTCATAATTCTTCTATTAATTAAATAATTTTAATTATTTAAATTAATTCATTTTTATCTTTATTCCCCTTGATTAATTAAATAAATTTTATTTATTTAATTACGCCACTAATTAGGTCCTTTCTCTCTAAAATTAAATAGATTCTAATTTATTTAATTTTTGTCCACTTTCCACTATAATTAAATAATTATTTTAATTATTTAATTATTCATTAGCTTTTCTTTCTTATTAAAATTAAATAAATTTGATTTATTTAATTTAGTCAATTCCTTGAATTTTGAATTAAATCATTATTTAATTCAAACTGATTCTTTTGTCACATTCCTCCATAATTAAATAATATCTTTATTATTTAATTATTTACTGTCACCTAGAGTAAATAAATTTTATTATTTAATTTCTCCAGCAACCTCTTTGTCCGTGCCAGTCTTATCTTCCAAATTAATTCTTATCTTTTGACATCTCATTTAATTTCGACCCTTGATTGAATTATCTTATAATTCAGTCTTAGCCATTCATTTCTTGACATTGCCCTAATTTTGACCTAACCCTGATGTATACAGCAACATTCAATCTTGATCTTTGATTCTAGGGTTCTTGTCATCTTCTCATCCTAGCCACACATTCAAAATTGTAGTTTTTATAAAATGGCAATTTTGTTCTTATTTTACCCTCTAGCTCTCTCTCTTGGTCTCTCTCTCCCTCTCAGACTTCTCTATCTCTGGTCCATGTCTATTTTCTATCAACTTAGGGCTGTCATTTTAACAGTCATTTGCCATTTTAGCTTATTGTGAGGTTATTTTCTTTTATGCAAATCCTTCAACACTTGCATAGGGCTTAGGCATTTGTCATAGTTGCTCATACAAATCTGAGGGCATTTTTATTTACTACAAGCTAGGAGGTGTAACAAAGGTGAAGCATGGAAGATGAAGACCTAGGGTAACATTGTCCCTTTTTGTTTTCATATTATTTCCTTTGTACTTTGTTATTTCATTGGGATTTTGATGTTATTGTGCTAACACCTCTAACAAAATCTGATTTTCCATTGATTACAATACCATTGTCAGTGACACCCTATACCGCCGTAGTTTCGACGATACCCTCCTTAGATGTCTTGACACTGATGAAGCATGTACGACCTTACGAGAAGTGCACGATGGTATATGCAGATCTCATTCGAGTGGTCCTACTCTGGCTAAGAAACTAATGAGACTTGGGTATTATTGGCTGACCATGGAAAAAGATGTAATTGAATATGTCAGGACTTGTCGCAAATGTCAAATCACTTCTCCTTGGCCCTTCACTTAATGGGGACTCGACCTCGTGGGTAAGATTCATCCAACCTCATCCAACGGCCACAAATTCATTATTACCACCATTGAGTATTTCACAAAGTGGATTGAAGCCATCCCATTGACATACATTATTGGCAAACAAATATCAAAGTTCATCCTTAACTACATCATTTGTTGGTATGGCCTTCCACAGTCAATCATCACTGACAACAGATGTCCATTCAAAAACCAAGATGTACGTGAGTTATGTGAGTGATTCCATATCCAACACCACTTTTCATCTCCATACTATCCCCAAGGAAACGGTCAAGCTGAGGCGTCGAATAAAACCATTGTCAAAATTCTAAAAAAGACTGTCAATGACGCTGGCCATGACTAGCACATACAACTTAACCCTGCTCTGTGGGCTTACCAAACTAGCATTCGTACACCTACAGGAGCTACACCATTTTCCCTAGTCTTTGGCGCTGAATCCATCTTACCCATTGAGGTCAAAATTTTTTCACTACGAGTTTCCTTGAAGGGTCTAACCAATGAAGAGGAGTACCGACAATCACACTTGCATGAGCTGGAAATGCTGGAAGAAAGACAGAAAAATTCACTGAATCATCTCCAAGCATACCAGAACCACCTTTGTTGTAGCTACAATAAAAAGGTTATGGTCAGAAAGTTTGACATTGGCGACCTAGTTCTCATGCAGAACCCCAAGAATCAAGCAGGCAGAGAAAAGCCAGGAAAGTTTGAACCAAATTGGCTGGGTCCCTATATTATCATATCTTCCTTTGGTTCTAGGGCATATCAATTAGCAACTCCATATGGGGAACAGTTGACAGATCCCATCAATAGTTTACACCTCCGAAAGTTCTATGCATAGCATCAGAGGATGGAGCTAAAGCCATAAAATGCAAAAAAAAAAAATTGAAAAATTAAAAAATCGTCACCTTGATGAAAACCTGGCAAACAGGTGTCTTGGTGACACCAAAAAAATCAAAAAGTCAAGAAAATAGTAAAGAGAAAAATGATTCGTTCACTAGTGAAAACCTGGTAAACAGGCGCTTTGGACAAGTACCATGGTGAAAACCTGGCAAACAGGCGCCATGCGTAATCAATCATTGCTCTGCCATCTACTGTCACTTTGTCTAACTTGGCCTAGGATGAAAGGTATTTCTGCCATTATTCTACAAATTTCCATCACATCCTACCCTACCTGTCATAGTAGATAAATGATTGGCATCAGGTCCTGACAACTGTTCATCTAGCAAGTCAGCAGCATCCCGTCCATATTCCTTACAAATGGCTAAGTCTTAGACCTGACTGGGGGCAAAATGTTTATCATGAAACTGCAGTGGATGTCACACATGATCTTGAAAATTGGTAAAAAGTCCTAAAAAAAGACACAAAAACATCATAAAATTTCTTGAACAAAGTCCAAAAACATCATAAAAAAGTCCTGAAAAAAGACAAAAACATTGGCAAAATATCCTAAAAAAAGACAAAAACATCACAAAATGTCCTGAAAAAAAACCTAAAAATCATAAAATATCCTGAAGAAAACCACAAACCAAAACATCAGACTGTTTGAAAAGTGCAAACACACATCTCTTGTCAAAGTCACTCATATCAATCACCCTTTATCGTTTGTCCAAACTACGTTGTCTCTATGCATTTGCTACATAGGCAAGACTCATACTTGAGTCCCCAAGACATTAGGTCAGTCCTTTTAGGTTTGTCAAAATAAAATCATGATGCAATCTTTGCTCATCAAGACAAGGTCATTGGTCGTGTCGAACTACGAGGTCTCTGAGTGTATGACGTAGGCAAGGCCATCTATCGATGAGCCCCCGAGGCCGCACTAGGTCAATTCATTAGGGTTCATGACACTACACTGGCACACACGTCAAAAGTCTTCAATCATTTTTCACATGGGAAAACTCCTAAAACAAAGTAAAGCAATCATTTATTCAACATGGCAATCTCATTAGCACGTCACTCACATCATCATGGCAATATCGGCATATAGTCAAACAAGTCAAACTCAGTCAAAGCAAGTCAAATCATCATAAACCGGTCAAACTGTCAAATTTCAGTTAGTCTTCAGATGAGTCCTTCTGAATGATAACCTCTATCATTTACGCCTTAGGATGTGTCCTTCCTAGGAGTCGTCATCGTCATTCGACATTTTGAGTGATCCTCTTGACATCTAAAGATCACTCTTCGTGACATTAGTATTCTTCAGATGTGTCCTTCTAAAGAACCAACTCTGTCATTTATGCCTTAGGATGTGTCCTTCCTAGGCATCGTCATCATTTTGAGGGACCCCTTATGACCATTAGGGATCAAATCCTCTAGTCATCGGCATTATTTAGGATGTGTCCTTCCTGAATTCACCAATTCTCGAGATTTTCCAAGGTCAATCAAAACTTTTAACATTTCAACATCTCAACATTATCAAACATGGCATCTTGGCATCAGAACAGTGGATATCCAGACGCACTTGGCAAACACTTGACAATTGTCTTTTAGTTGTTATCATGATATTAGTTTTTCAACGAGATCCCACTAAGCAGGATTTAGAGAAGCGGCGACGTATCATGTCAATTGACACACATGACTACTAGTTTCTCAGCGAGGTCCTGATTTTGGGATTTAGAAAAACAACAACATATCATGGTAGGGACTCTTTCTTTTTTGTATTTTGACAATCATGCTACTAGTTTCTCAAGGATGTCCTGGAAACAGGATTTAGAGAAGCATCGATGTTTCATGATTTGTCCTTGTCTTTTTCTACTTGTGGTTGATTATGACAAAAGGACTGGGGCAATCACACTCTTAGTATGAGTCATGATCATCCTTGTCTATGACTATTTGTTTTACGTGATGGTACAACCTTGCACACCTTGATCTATGTCATATCATGGTGTTTCTTGGCCATTACAATAGTCTGCCCAATGATTATTAAGAGCAATAAATACTAATGTCCTATGGTAAAGTTTTGAAGGATTTGGTCTAGGAATTAACATGCATTTTTCATTAGTCTGGTCATCTTCTCTTCTTCGATCTGGTCATCTTCTCTCATCAGTCTCATCATCTTCTCTTGTCCATCTCATGATGATATCCTATGACATCCAAAAACATAAGTGCATACATCATCCATGGCATTAAATCATATACATTGCATTAGGTCCACACATACATCATCCATAGCATTAAATAATATACATAATTATAAACATGGCATTAACATAATCATTAGCATTGCATCTTTTACATAAATACATCATAAACATAATCATATAAATAAGCATTGCATTATCATGGCATCAAAATAAAAAAATAGACATCATATCACATACGTGATATATCACAAATCACACATCATACATGTCATAATATATAAAGAAAAAAGCATCACATAACACATGTAGGCCGCATCAAAACTGCATCATCATATACTATCATCTCAAAAAAGTACAATGTCATAGGATAAAGTCATGGGATATCCCAAAAATGGAGCTCGCAGGCTCAAATAATATACATAGTGTGTCATAATACAAGTATGCCCCTAGGGCAAGCTCTCATCACCCCCTCGAGGCAAAGAATGTGGCGGCTATGACTCTGAAACGGGTGCTGAAACAATAGGTGGTCCTGTAGCAGCCTCTGTCTGTGAAACTGATGGAACCACGAGTGAAGGTATCATCCTGACAGTGGCAAACATCTATGAGGTCACTGCTGCCGGACTCTGGGAGATAGATGGATCTATCACTGGCAGCTGATCCTGTACTGACCTCTACGCTAAAACTGTAGCAACCTCTGCCTGTGCCACTGACAGTGCTACAAAGGATGGTGCCATCTCAACTGTAAAAGACATTTGTGATGTCACTGCTGCCTGACTCTAACCAATAGATGGATCACCAACTGGTGGCTGTACCTGTGCTGATCTCTGTACTGAACCAGTTGACCTGGGACTAGGAGTATGTCGGTGCGAGTGATGTGACCTATGCCCTAAAGTGTGTCCTATCGAGGTAGACCCTCCGACACTAGTATGACTCCTGGTACCACTGCAACTACCTGACCTATGTCTACTGCCTGTCCTTGACTGTGACCGAGACAAGGTAGGGTCTCGCCGCTCTGGTGGCACTGCCTGCTCATATAGGGTCTTGTACTGCCCTAATCTGGTGCTCACCCTGGCAAGCTCCCGAGCCATGTCTCCCATAGGCCCTATGCATAAAGCTGCGAACTCTGTACACCACTGAGTCGCATCCTTCTAGCGGATCACCGCCTGATCCTGCTCTACACGGGCTACCTCTAGTGCTGACTGTAACGACCTGACCTGTGCCAAGCTGGCATCCAATCTTTGCTGAAGGTCTAACACCCTCTGATCTACTATAGAATCTGCTGGCAACCCTGAAGTGGATGGTATCTCCTCCTCCCCCTCCACCATCTGCCATCTGAGAAGTCTCTTGGCCTCACCTATGGCATCATCCTCCTCGTCATCATCATCGGCCTCCTCATGCTGCCCTGCCACCTCCTCCTCCTGCCCACCCACCTCCACCTCCATCTCTGGCATATCCTCATGCCTCTCTGCCTCTGCCTCCTCCTCCTCATATCTCTCCTCCTCCCATCTCTCCTCACCCTCTCCCTCCTATCTAGGATACTCCTCTCTCCCTCCTCGCCAACCTCGGGGATGGCATCGAAGGCAACCCTCGCCACTCGTGGGCGCACCCTCTGGCCCTGCGTCTGACCGTCTCACCTCCGTCTCTGGCCGTCTCTGCCATCATCTCCTCCCTTGCCTCCATCTCCACCCCTACCTCCATCTCTACCTCTGTCTCCACCCCTGCCTCCATCTCTGCCTCTGTCCCCACCTCGGCCTCCGTCTCTGCCCCTGCCTCCATCTCCACCCCTGCCTCCGTCATCTCCACCCCTACCTCTGTCATCCCAACCCCTCCCTCCATCTCCATCCCTGCCTCTGCCTCTACCTCTGCCTTTGCCTCCATCCCTGCCTCTACCACCTCGTCGGGCTCGTGGCACCCGCAGAATAACTAAACGCCTGTCAACTGGTGCTGGCCCATCAGGATCTGTCAATGGCACGAGCCTGCGTGCCTGCCACCATAAATCATAGGCCAATGTCATACCAGGATCTGCTACTCCTCCTCTCCAACCCCAGGCCTGGGCTACTATCTAGTCTATCTGCTGCTCAGTGAATGCCACTGGGATGGCTAGCCCCCACGCATACTCTCTAGAAGACCTAGCATACTCTGTTGTACCCACAGGTACATCCTGCTGCTCCCCGAACTGTCTCAAAACACGCTGTGGGAGGTACATCTCGATAATCAAGGATGTCTGCACTGTCCTGCCAATAAGATACCTATACTGCCTACAGAAGCTGAGGTGTTCGTCCTCATCATCCCATGCCTCACAATCTCTGTACGGCCTCCAGATGAATGTCACCATGGTGTCAATCCTGTGCCGCCACCACCTTGTCTCACCCATATGGGTCTGTTGTAGCGCACCGGCATAGTAGTAAGAGTAGGGCATCCCCTCGGCTAGCTACGGTCTGTCAATGGGAGGGCGAAAGATGGCAATGTGCTCCCACACCTAGATCATCATCAAAGTGGTCCCGTAGGAGATACTCTCTCCTCTCCTGTATGTGACGTCATGAAGCTGATGGTAAAGCATCCCTAGCAAACAGGGACCCCACGCATAAACTGTCCTGTCCCATCTCATACCAACCAGGACGTCTCCCCAACTAATCGAAAATCCATGTCCTCTGTGGTCGGGAATCAAGATACCTGCGATCATAGTCGTCAGGAATGCATCAAACCGCTTGTAGTGCTCCGCCAGGAACTCCCATTGGATCTCATACCCCTGAATACCCAGTCCACCAACTGATCTTTATAATAGGCATGAAAGGTCTGCTCACCATGCTGCGGATCAGAGACGATCTGCTCTCCTCAAATAGGAACTCAGAGAATCCGGTAGACGTCCTCCAGGGTAATGGTGGCCTCACTTGTCGGTAGGTGGAAGGAACAGGTCTCAGAATGCCACCGCTCACATAAGGTCGTCAGTAGACCCCTGTTCGCCCGAATGGCAGGCATGAACACAACATATAATAAACCCAAATGCATCAATCGTCGCCGTTCTCGTGAGCCCAACTGATTGGCAAACCGAAAGGTGGTCGGTCTGCTCTCTCTCATATAGATAGGGGCAAGCTACCTCTGCAAAAAGATGAACACTGCATCAACACTTTTTGGACAACTGTTAACATCATGAAAAGCAACTAAGGTCACGCAAACATCAAAACAAGTTTTATTAAAGAAACAGGTAAGTGTGTTGCAACCAGGCAATTGCATCGTGAAAAGACAACTGCGTCATTCAAAACATCAAATGCGTCTTGATATGTCAATTGTGTCTCGAAATATCATTTGCATCACGAAATTTTGTGAACGCGTCGTAATATGATGAATGCGGCACGAATTGGCAATTGCGACTTTCAAAAAAGTAACTGCGACTCAAAATGGCAATTGCGGTGTTCCAGTGGTCGAATGTGACTTGATAAGTCACTTGCGTTGCGCGGAATGTCAAATGCGGCGCAAACCACCAGTTCAACCTATTTGGTCTTGTCACTTGCATCGCAACGCATCAAATGCGTCGAACGTGAAGGCAATTGGGGCTTACATGAACGCATATGCGTCACGGCGCAAGCATTGACTATCCTAGAAAGCATCAAATGGCACACCAAATGATAAAATGACAAAGTGAGTTTAAGGTACATACCGCTGGCTCTGAGCCCTCTGGCCGTCTGAAAGTCCTCATAATCTCCCCGCGGTGCTACGCCTTTCGCTCTGAGCTCTCAAGTTTTGCAAGGTAAATAGTAAAAGTGAATTGACTTTAACCCCTTTGTCAACCTATTTATAAGGTCAAAATGACATTTTTCAAACAAGGTCAATACTGGAGGCTCATTTGAACACTTTGACTTCCTCGTAAGTTGCTTTAAACATGTTAGAATCAGAAACTGAGTGTGTCGTTGTTTTTTTGGTCATCAAATTGATTTATCGGGACTCTTTACAAATTTTTCTGGAGCTGAATCAAACTTTGAAAATTTTCCGAGGGGGCAATGATACTCCGTACCCTTGTTGGGGCATATTCTTTGACTTATTTTCTTTGTCACAATGCGACAAGCGACATTATGACAAAGAGGGGCAAAATGTAGACACCTAAAAATGACATAGGCCTACAAGCTTCATTTTTACCACTTTCGTCCTAGCATAATTATGACATTTAATTATGTCCTTGGTCCACATTCGACTATTGATTAAATAATTCATAATTATTTTATTAATTCATGTCCTTTAATTCTTCATGATTATTAAATAAATAAATTTCATTTATTTATTAAATACGTCATTAATTGGCTAAGTCTTTCTTTAATTAAATAAATTTCTTAATCTATTTAATTCCCCTTTGTCATTTAATTCTTCTTGATTATTAAATAAATGAATTACATTTATTTATTTAATACGTCACTAACTGTCTTAATTAAATAAATTGATTAATTTATTTAATTAATTAATCTCATCTCCTAAATTAAATAATTAAATTTAATTATTTAATTGCCAATTAATATTCTTCATTTTTAAATAAATTAAATTATTTAAAATGTCATGTCAATCTTAACTCACATTTTTTGATAAATAATCTGAAAAGATTATTTATTATCTCTCAAAATCCATAATTTGAATTATTTTAATTCAAATTAGTAATTAATCTTCTAAAAATCAAGCAATCAGGCAGATTCTTGATTTTTCAAATCTTATCTTTAGTCCACATCTTATCTCTTTGATTTTTTGAATCTTGCAAATCAAGCAATCTTATCTTCTTGATTTTTTGAAAATCTTTATTTTCTAATTAATTTCCTCGTTTATTCTCCACCGTCGATCTGATTTTATTCTAACCGTTCGATTAAATATTTTGCCCTAACCCTAATTAGGGATTCTCAGGTTTAATCTGGATCGTTCATTTTAGGTTCTCATCAATAATTTATCTCGTTCATCCATTCGAAATGGAATTTTCTATAAAATGCCATCTTCTTCCAACTTTTTGAAGACACACACATGCTGACATTTTGCATAGTTATTATAGGCATTTATTTACTTTCACATTTATTGTCATAGGCAATTCTAATACTTAATATAGTCATTTGATCAACTTTGGCATTTGTTTTAGGCATAGACATAAGCTTTTAGACATAGGCATTTAGACATATCAAATCCTTCAAGACTTGTTGTAGGACTTAGGCATTTCCAGATTGCTCAAACGACGAATCTGAGGGCAACATTATCCAGCAAGTAATGAGGTGCTACGAAAATGAATCATGGAGACTTCGGCGATCAAGTATAATCGTTCTTTCATGTATTTCCATTGTGTTTTGTAGCTACTTTGGGTTTTTATCATTTTACTTTGATTTAACTAATCTAATCTAAAACCTAGAAATTACCCTCAGTTACACAAATTTTCAACCAAAGTAAGAAAACTAAGAAGAATGATTAAACCTAACTTTAAATGCACTTCAAATTAGTAGTGAACATCTCAGGTTTTATATACAATGTAATAGAAGAATAATGATGATTACATTCATAAATGTATCAGTAAAACAATAGTGAATAAACATACCTATACTCAAATCTTTGTTACATTCAATAATAAATTACACCATACATATAACCAAAGTTTAGGTGACAAGCTAACCTCTTAAGGTGACAAAACATCATCATAATCATCTGCATTGCTAGCAAGATTAGAATCTTGATCATTTGTGTTTGCATCTACTTGATTTTGTTCCTCATCCTCATCCATGACATGCAATAAATTCTCTCTCCCAATCTATTCATTTGTAATCAAAATGTCTTCTTCAAACATTCCATCATCGTCTTTATCCACTTCTTCGAATGTTTCTTCTAAATTAACATATTGCCCATCAGGCATTATATCAACAACTTCCATGATTTTTGGTTTTGAATGAGACTTTTTTTGAATGAAATATGACCATCCTAGGCTTCTTACATCATCAATTAGAAATTATTGGTTAATTTGAAGAGGAGAAACATACGACTCACCTGTCTCTGATAAAATTTGTCTTCTATTTGCATGTACAAATCCATACTCATCAAATTGTACTACAAATGGTCGAATCCACTTACATTTTAATAATATAGGACTATTTTCACCATAGTCCACTAAAATAATTTGTTGGATGAATCCAACATAAAATTTCTTCTCAGTTTCGTCAAGAAATTTCTTCTCAGTTTCGTCAAGAAATTTCTTCTCAGTTTAGTCAAGAAAATCAACACTAACAACACAATCAAAATCTATCTTTCCTTTGTCTTTTTCTTCCACTCTTAAACAACTACTATAGGCCCACATTCCACTAAAACATGTAGCCCATAAATTTGGATATTGTGAAAGCTCACTTTCCTCCATTGTTATATCTTGACCTTCTTCTTTTCCATCCCTGACTGCATTAGCAATCCATTCTTCAAATTTTGGAAATGAATCACCTCCAATCAAATCAACATGACGTATGTGAATTTGAGGTCGATGTTGCATCCAATCTTGGCTATCTTCATATTTTCTACATAGAATATTAATGTACAAATAGTAAGATTGATAATATAAATGTGTAAATGCAAGAGTAAATAAATTATTGTGTTAATTTTTTTTACCTGTGCCACTTATTGAACAAAGATGTGTTTTGAAGAATATAGGCATGTATCACACTTCTTTCTTGATGTGATAGCTTCAAGTGACATTCATTTCATTCCAATACTTCACCTGCAATTGTGTCTTCTTCATCATCGTCCCATACATGGCGATTGAATTTTTTAAAATCCTTCATATATTCTATGTAAAATCTCATGGCCTCTTGCATTGAATATCCCTCAGACATGCCACCTTCTAGTTTTTCCCTAATATGAACAATTTTTTTTAAACCCTCCATATATCATTCTATAGGATACATCCATCTTGTTCTTATCGAGCCACAATGCTTTAGTTCATATTGTATATGTATCAAAAGATGCATAGAAATGTTAAAGATTATTGGTAGAAATTCTTGTTCCAATAGACAAAGGACTTCAACAACCTCCTCCCTCAAACTATCAAATATTGAAGGATCTAATACATGTAAACTCATTCTCTTTAATATTTGGCCCAACCTTATAATTACCAATCTTGTCCCATTTTCCAAACTTAATATATTTACCACAATAGGTAAAATATTCTCCATTATGGCATGATAGTCATTGATCTTGAGGCCTCTTAAGCCATTAATGTTAGTTTGGCTTCTCATACTACTACTTACATATCTAGTGGGAAAGCGAGTTTGAGACATCAACTGTAAGAATTGTGCACGTTGTTCCTTTGTCCAAACATAAGGAGCACTAGGTTTTCTATATTTTTCATCATCATATTTTTCAACCCAAATATTTTGATGAATATTTAGTTGTCAAAAGTCTTCATGTGATGAAATAGTATCAAAATCACCAAAAAGAGTTTCTATAATAGTATAGGCTATTTTTTTCTCAGTATGCATAAATTCAACAGTATGCCTAATGGCTATATCCTTAAAGTATGGAAACTTATAGAATATGTACACCCTTTTTACATTGCTTTCATTACATGGATCATATCTACTACTAGCAATCCCATAATTTTCATTAAATGAAATTATTTTTTGTCAATTCTAAACAATGTAATCACTTGTTATTAGCAATGGTGCTTCACAATTCTCTTCTTGAAACCCTTTAGTCCACAACCTCTAAACACCGACTACTGAACTCACTAACAGAATGAACTTCACTTCACCACTGACAACCTGAAACACTTCTTATTATAATTTTCTCAATATCCTCGACATATACGGGTATGTGCAGGATCATCATGGAAAAAACAAGCCATTAAGTGGCAAAAAATTCAAAAAAATCAGAGTTAGGAAACTTGACGTAAAAATTTGAATAAGTTATCTATATTATTTAAAAAATATGTAAGAATAGAATTTGTAGCAAATTGAATGTAGTTTCTAAACTACTAGGTTTATTTTAAAAAGAAAAATCTATTTGGTGACAATTTGAAATTTCAATGCGAGTACTTAAATTTCAGGGAAAAAATAAGAAGTAGGTGTCTTACCACCCTAACCACAATAAAATGATAATATTTTTTATAATATTTTAGATATATGTAGAGGACTCATGTCCTGATGTGATGCATAATTTTTTGTAATTTTTTTCCAAGTAAATAATTAATCATGAATTTTTTATTACAACTTTTAAAAAATATAAAAACTCGTATATCTGACCACCTTAACTTGGTCAAAACTTCATGAAATTCAATTTTTTTTTAATCCTATAGTACGTGAAGCATAGAATGTGATGCATGTTTTAGATTCAAAAAATGTGATACCATTTGAAAACTATATATGTTTTTCAATCAAACTATCAATCAGGACTTTAGTTGTAATTCAAATAGAAAATGAATAATAATAATTTATTTAATTCAAAGTAAAGCATAATTTATATTGGTGGAAAGCTGAGAATATCCTTTAAAAACCCTTTTCATTTCATCAATTTTGGGTAAAGAAAAAATCGTCAGCCACATGGGCCATCATATCACTTACATATTGCCACTTTTTGGCCCATCATGATCCTGCACATACCCATACATATTCTAATACATTAATGTTAATAGTGTTGATATCAATGACAACCACATATCAACAACATAATCACAACATCTAACAATCTCCCCCTTTGGCATTGATGGCATCATATGATGTGAAAAACACCATCAACACAACAACACTTACTCTCCCTTAGGTTCTAACTTTTCTCTCCTCAACTCATCCATACAACTCTTCTCCCCACAAGGTTCTTCTCTCTCAAATTTTTTTCACATTACTCTTCTCCCCCTTTGACATCAATGGAAAAGACATATATTACAAGCTCTAAACCACATATTTGAACATTTGAACATTCGACTACTCCCGCTAAGTAGCAGCCACCATAACATCAATCTGGATCAAAATATGATCATGAAATGCAAGAATTGATGCAAATTAATGCATCTTAGTTCTGATTAGGAGGGGTAATCATCCCTAGCTTCCCTTTGAGATACTCAAAATTATGTTTAGGCAATGGCTTGGAAAATATGTTTGCAATATGCTCCTTAGTAGGCACATACTCCAATTTGACTTCCTTTTCACTTACTTTCTCTCTCAAAAAATGATACTTGATAGATATATGCTTGGTATTGGAATGCAACACCATATTCTTAGAAATGTTAATAGAACTTGAGTTATCACAAAATATGACAATAGGCTCATCATACACAACTATGATATCCTTCAACATTTGCTTCATCCACAATACTTGAGTACAATTATTAGCAACAACAATGTATTTTTCCTCTGTAGTAGATAAAGAAATAGCATTTTTCTTTTTTCTTAACCATGAAATCAACTTCTTTCACAAGAAAAATTCTCCACCACTAGTACTTTTCCTATCATTAACATCTCCTACCCAATCAACATTAGTAAAGGAACTAAACATAAGATCATCATATTTAGAATACCACAACCCAAAATCAACTATCCCCTTCAAGTATCTAAAAATCCTCTTCACAACAGTCACATGAGACTCTTCAGGATCAACTTGAAATCTTGCAACAATACATACAACATTCAGGATATCAGGCCTAGTTTGAGTCAAATAAAGCAATCCACCAATCATTAATCTATATCTAGTCTAATTTTCCTTTGGAGAATCATCATCAGTTGTCAACTTACATCCAGTCACCATGGGTGTACCAATTGGCTTTGAAACTACCATACCAAATTTCTTTAGCAATTCTTTCACATACTTGTACTGAGATATAAAAATACCTTTATATAATTGATTAATTTACAATCCAAAGAAGAACTTCATCTCTCCAATCATTGACATCTCAAACTCATTCTACATCTCATCAGAAAACTTCATGCACAAGCTATCATCTCCTCCAAATATGATATTATCAACAAAAACTTCAACAATCTGGTTCAGGAGCACCCAAACCCTTCAAGGATCAGGAGTGTGCAGGGGTCAGGAGGACCTTTCAAGCAAGTCAAAACATCAATTATGACCTTTTGGAGCTTATAATGGAATTTGGTATGAATGAATGTAATGAGAATGTTAAAAGTCCTAAGGGTCCTGAAAGGACCATAGGACCAAAGAACCTTGTAAGTGGACCAATAGTGTCCAAGAGGTGTAGGTAGGTTTATAATGTTCTAATTAGGTCAATTATGGTTAGATATTGAAGTTTAGATAGTTTTTAGTCCATATAAATCAATAAAATGTAAGTTTGCAATTTCAATTTTTTGAATTTTAGTTTAGGCGGGAAAAGGGGTTTTAAGTGTTTTAGAGTTCATTAAGCAATGTAATCAATCCCAATCAGTTGGATCAGTTGGAGAATGGGTTTATAACCCTAAAATATTCATTTTTACAAAGGTTAGGTGGTTGGTGAAAGGATTGTACAGACTGTTCTCAGAAAATTCAACAAAATTTCTGTTTTTCTTGCAATTTTATGTGATTTCTTGATGAACCATTGAATATTATTGAAGTTATCTGCATTTGGATGTCTTAGGGGGTTGTAATTATAAGATTTAACACCTCTCACATGTTCTGATAAGGGAAAGAGATAAATTCTTGTACACTTTTTGCTGACTATCTACATGAAAAGATAGATTTTACCCTATTTTGAGAGTTTTAATGAATGAATGATCCATTTTATGGGGTATTTTGACTGAACACCTATGAAATAAATCAAATTTAACATGTACCATAATAAACTAACAAGGAAATGTGCAAGTAAGAGGAAAAATAATGCGTGCACAGTGAATTAGCAAAGAAAAAGGCATGAAGATGGACCCTAGGGTATAGCAGTGAAGGATCTGCCTTAATAAGAGGTATATTTTTTAGTTGAAATAGTTGAGTAATGTTGAATTAATGGTGAAAAATCAAAATTTAAGACCTGGAAGTGTTTGGAAGTCCTAGAACCAAAAAGCCCTAGTTTTAAGCCAATTTAGGGAGGGTTTTGTATTTGGGCATGTTAAGAGTAACATAGAAGACTAAAAGTATGAAAATATTTGGTTTGGGAATGTTTTGGAAGACTGTTGAGAGTTTCAAGGTCAGGGGACAAATTTAAAGAGGGGTTGCTTTGAAAATAGGGCTAATTAGGCCTAATTTTAAGGAAACGACAGGTTTTTGAAGAAAGATTGTCTGAAACAAGTGATGCCAAGGAGTTGACATGATGTTTGTCATCACAAACCACACCTAAAAAAATCATTAGATTGGAGGTTCATTTGCAAAGTTTGAGGAAAAATTCAAGAATCCTTTGCCAAAGGCCTAATAGGGCTAGAAGGCTAGTTGAGGAGCAAATGTGAGTTTTGTTCAAAACAGAGGGTTAGGGCTTGAGAACCTTTTGAGTCAGGTCAAGTTGAGTCTTTTGAGATCATTCCATTGGTTTGGAATAAGTCATGAATGCAAAGTTGAGGCCTTATCTTCAGGTTGGTGTCTAGTTGAAAGGTTGAGAAGTGAAACATTGTTAGTCTTGTTGTTTGGTTTTTCCTTCAAAGTCCCTGACCCTCTGCATCAGAGTGGTATCAAAATAGTGAGTAGGTCCTTTAGGGATTGGAGAAATAGCAATGGCACCAAAGAACCAATTGGCAAGAGAGTTGGAAGAGTTGAAGGAGATCTTGGAGAGGGAGAGAAGAGAAAGAAGGGAACAAGAAGCAACAAGAGAAAGAGAAGAAAGGAAATGGAGAAGAGAGAGAGATACTATGCAGGTAAGGATAAATAACCTTGAGAGGAGTAGGAGGAGAGAAGAACAAGAAGACCAAGAAAACAATGATGAAGAAGAAGAGCATGTGAGGGTAAATCAGGAACAACAAGTAGATGGGATAGAGGACCCTGAGGAAAGGAGGTTACTGAGATTGTTGAAGGTAGTACAAGGTCATGGAGGAAAGAGCCACATAGACTTGCCTATCTATCAAGGGAAGATGGATAGTGAAGAGGTGTTGGGATGGCTTGATGCCTTAGAAAACTACTTTGAGTTTGAGGAGATGGATGAAGAGAGGAAGGTTAATTTTTCCAAAACCAAGTTGAGAGGCACAACATTGACATGGTGGACTAGTTTTTAGAATGATAGGTTGGCTAGAGGATTGGCAAAAGTCTCTACATGGGGAAGGATGAAGAGTTTGGTCAAAGAGCAGTTCCTACCATTTGATTATACCATTCATGTGAAAAGGATGAGAAAAAATTTAAAGCAAAAGGACATGGATGTGATGTCCTATACTGAGCAATTTCACAAGCTTAGTATCAGAGGAGGTTATGAAGAAGAGGATGAGAAAATAGCCAGGTACATCAATAGCTTGAGGTATAATCTACAAGATGAAATTGGTTTGCAATTGCCAAGGACATTGGGAGAATGTTTTCAGTTGGCCATTAGAGTTGAGGAAAAGGTGAAAAGGAAGCAAGAGAGATCAAACAATGGTGGAAGAGGAGGTAGTTCAAACAGGGGCAGAGGTAATAGAGAACAAGGACAAGGCAGTAGTGATAAGAGCAACAATGACAAGGGTAAAGAAGCATTTTCTGATCAAAGAGGTGGATACACTCCTAGAGGAGGAGGCAGATCTGGACAAGGTAGAGGACCATTCACAGGTAGATGTTTCAATTGTAATGAACCAGGGCATCCTTCCTTCAAGTGTCCTAAATGGGAACAAGCTGATAGGGGTAGAGAAAGGAGAGCTAACTTGGTACAAGAAGAAGAAGACAAGAAGGAGGAATCAAAAACATTTATGGCAGACCCTATGACTGATGGTGAGTTTCTCATGATCAAGCAAGGAGAAAGACTTCATCAAGAGCCAAAGTTAACTATCTTTAAGACTAATTGTCTCAGTCATGGTAAGATCTACAGATTGCTCATAGATTCAGGGTCACATAGCAATTTAGTTTCACTTGATATGATAACCAAGCTAGGGATTGAAACATTTGATCATCCTACTCCCTACAAGGCCACTTGGGTAACTCAAGGACAACATGTAGAGATTGGTAAGAGAGATTTTGTTGATTTCTCAATTGGTTCATATCATGATAGGGTGATTTGTGATGTCATTCCAATGACTTGTGGTCATATCATCTTGGGAAGGCCATGGCAGTATGCTAGAAGGACATTGCATGATGGATTTCTTAACACATATTTGGTTCACAAAGGAGATGTTAGATATCAGTTGGTTCCTTTGCCTTTGGAGCAATCTAATGATAGTTTTGTGATTTGTTTTGAGAAGAGTTTGCAGGTGAATAAGCAGGGTGAAATAGGGGAAGACATTGGTAAGTTGAAAAAAGACAAGTTGCAGCAGGGTTATGAGGTGGACAGTCCTTCAAATCAGGCTTTGTGGGATTTGGATAGTATTAGGGTTGGAGGCATTGAATGCCCTATAATTGAGAGTTATAATGGTGGAGTTCTTTCACAAAGGAGACAGTGGAATGAGGGTAGGAGCAAGGTACAAGAACCTAATATTATCAAACAACAAAGAGGACAAACCAAACCCTATTTTGGCTCTCACATGATGAATGTCAAGAATGCAGATTGGTAGAAGAGGAAGACAGTGACTTTGGGGGACTACATACCTGCTCATTGGAAGATGAAAACACATGAGAGCAAGGGGTCTTTTGGTGGCAACACATGGGACACTTCCTGGGGCAAGAGTTTTTTCTTTCTTGGGGAGAATGGTGCAGGAGCACCCAAACCCTTCAAGGAACACTTCAAGGATCAAGAGTGTGTAGGGGCTAGGAGGACCTTTCAAGCAATTCAAAACATCAATTATGACCTTTTGGAGCCTATAATGGCATTTGGTATGAATGAATGTAATGAGAATGTTAAAAGTCCTAAGCATCCTAAAAGGACCATAGGACCAAAGAACCTTGTAAGTGGAACAATAGTGTCCAAGAGGTGTAGGTAGGTTTATAATGTTCTAATTAGGTCAATTATGGTTAGATATTGAAGTTTAGATAGTTTTTAGTCCATATAAATCAATAAAATGTAAGTTTGCAATTTCAAATTTTTGAATTTTAGTTTAGGCAGGAAAAGGGGTTTTAAGTGTTTTAGAGTTCATTAAGCATTGTAATCAATCCAAATTGGTTGGATCAGTTGGATAATGGGTTTATAACCCTAAAATATTCATTTTTTTAGAGGTTAGGTGGTTGGTGAAAGGATTGTACGGACTGTTCTCATAAAATTCAATAAAATTTCTGTTTTTCTTGCAATTTTCTTTGATTTCTTGATGAACCATTGAATCTTATTGAAGTTATCTGCATTTGGATGTCTTAGAGGGTTGTAATTAAAAGCTTTAACACCTCTCACATGTTCTGATAAGGGAAAGAGATAAATTCTTGTACACTTTTTGCTGACTATCTACAGGAAAAGATAGATTTTACCCTGTTTTGAGAGTTTTAATGAGTGAATGATCCATTTCATGGGGTATTTTGACTGAACACCTATGAAATGGATCACATTTAACATGTACCATAAGAAACTAACAAGGAAATGTGTAGGGAAGAGGAAAAATAATGCATGCACAAAGAATTAGCAAAGAAAAAGGCATGAAGATGGACCCTAGGGTATAGCAGTGAAGGATCTGCCTTAACAAGAGGTATATTTTTGAGTTGCAATAGTTGAGTAATGTTGAATTAATGGTGAAAAGTCAAAATTTAAGACCTGGAAGTGTTTGGAAGTCCTAGAACCAAAAAGCCCTAGTTTTAAGCCAATTTAGGGAGGGTTTTGTATTTGGGCATGTTAAGAGTAACATAGAAGACTAAAAGTATGAAAATATTTGGTTTGGGAATGTTTTGGAAGATTGTTGAGAGTTTCAAGGTCAGGGGACAAATTTAAAGAGGGGTTGCTTTGAAAATAGGGCTGATTAGGCCTAATTTTAAGGAAACAATAGGTTTTTGAAGAAAGATTGTCTGAAACAAGTGATGCCAAGGAGTTGACATGATGTTTGTCATCACAAACCACACCTAAAAAAATCATTATATTGGAGGTTCATTTGCAAATTTTGAGGAAAAATTCAAGAATCCTTCGCCAAAGGCCTAATAGGGCTAGAAGGCTAGTTGAGGAGCAAATGTGAGTTTTATTCAAAATAGAGGGTTAGGGATTGAGAACCTTTTGAGTTAGGTCAAGTTGAGTCTTTTGAGATCATTCCATTGGTTTGGAACCACAACGGAAGAAAATAAGTCATGAATTCAAAGTTGAGGCCTTATCTTCAGGTTGGTGTCTAGTTGAAAGGTTGAGAAGTGAAACATTGTTAGTCTTGTTGTCTAGTTTTTCCTTCAAAGTCCCTGACCCTCTGCATCACAATCAAATCTTTATTATGATGAATCTTGAAATATAGATTGCTATCAGTAGTACCTATGTTAAATCCAAGCTTCACCAAGTACTTATCCAATCTAGAATACCATGCTCTAGGGGCTTGCTTGAGTCCATACAATGCTTTCTTCAACCGACAAACCATATCTCCCTGATCAGTCAATTGAAATCCATCAAGTTGTTCAACATACACTTCTTCTAACTCACAATTTAGAAAAGCTGACTTGACATCCATCTGATAAACCTTGTAGTCTTTGTAAGCAGCATAAGCAAGAAAAAATTTCATAGCTTCAATTCTAGCAATAGGGGCAAAGGTTTCTTCAAAAGCAATACCTTTCATTTGTGAGTATCCCTTACATACCAGTCTCACTTTGTTTCTAACTACTTCACCTTGCTCATTCAGTTTATTTCTAAAGACCCATTTAGTTCTGATTACATTTTTATCCTTAGGTCTGAGAACAAGAATCCATGTATCATTCTTTTCAATTTGTTGTAGTTCCTCCATTTCTTCAACCCAATGTTCATCTTTGCATGCTTCATTCACATTGTTAGGCTCATCCTTTGAAATCAAACAATATTATTTTGCAATCTTTCTCCTAGTCTAAACACCTTTGTTCTTATCACCTATGATTTTATTTTTTGAATGATTCAACCTTACATACCTCAGAGTCTTAGGGTGTTCTTGAATTTTAGGTTCTTCTAATCTCTCTTTTGTACTTTCACCAATCTCTCCTTCCTCTTGATCTTCTTGATTCACTAGAATGATTTGCACTTGATTTGAAGTCTGAACTTGCTTTCCTTGGTTTTTACTGTCATTCTGATCATCAAAATCATATCCATAGGTTCTGGATGGTGCAACTATGTCTTCATCAACCTTAGCATTTTCACTTTCAACCATTTTCTTCAATCTCTTATTGTAACACTAGTAGGCCTTGCTATTAGTAGAATAACCCAAAAAGATTCCTTCATCACTCCTAGCATTGAACTTTCCTATATCTTCATCTCTTTTGATATAACATTTGATTCCAAAGATTTTAAAATATCTAATAGTAGGATTTTGACCAGTCGATAGCTCAAAAGATGTCTTACCAGTATCACCTTTGATTTGTACCCAGTTAAGTGTGTACAAAACATTACTCATAGCTTCACTCAAGTAGATATGAGGTACATTTCCTTCCAACATCATGGTTCTAGCAACATCTAGAACTATTATGTTCTTCATTTCCACAACTCCATTTTATTGAGGGGTCTGCGGTGCAGATAATTGTCTCTTTATTCCATGTTCACAAAAAGAATTAAACTCACTAGAAGTGAATTCACCACCTCTATCTAATCTCATACATTTAATCTTTAGACCTATCTCTATCTCAACTCTAGCCTTAAAGATCTTGAACTTTTCTAGGGCTTCAAATTTATCTGTTAAGAAAGTAGCCCACATCATTCTTGAATAGTCATCAATAAGTAACATAAAATACTTGTAACCTTGTAAAATTATAACTCTAGCAGGACCACACAAATCAGTATGCACAAGATCCAACAATCCATTTGAATTCTGTTGTTTTCTTCGAAATGAAATTCTTGTTTTCTTTCCTAACTGACATTCTTTACATATGGCATTTGTAGGTTTCAACAACTCTGGAAGATCTATCATAGCTTTAGTAGAACTTATCTTGACAATATTATCAAATTTAACATGACACATTCTCCTATGCCACAACCAACTTTCATCAATTTAAGCAATCAAGCAAATTTTACTAGCAGCACTTAGGTGAAAAATATTACCTTTTGTTTTTGTACCTCATGCAATCATATTTCCAAAATTTCCCAATATTTTGCACTTTCCATCCTTGAACTGAAGATTGTATCCCTTATCAACCATCTTTCCAACACTTAAATATTATGCTTCAAACCTTCAACATATAGGACATCATCAGTATTATGCTTACCATCAAAAGAAATGCACCCTCTTTCACGGATCACACCAGCTTTGTCATCACCAAATCTCACAACACCACCATCATACTTTTCCAAACTCACAAAATTACTTTATCTCCTATCATATGATGTGAACATCAACTATCAATTACCCATTCATCATTCTCTTCAACTTGAGTAGCTAGGGCTTCTTTCACATTTGTACAATTAACAAATTCAATAGACATAGGATTACTTTCCTTGATAGCAATAAATACAAATTCATCCTCACTTGCATTTCCTTTATCAAATTCATCATCTGTCACACCTTCATCAACAACATAGTAACACTTCTTTTGGAATCTAGGCTTGTTATATCTTGACTTGGAAACTCTCTCAGGAAACCTTGATGCAAAATGACCTATTTTATTGCAAGAGAGACATTTAATAGGAAACTTTCCCTTATACTTACCTTGTCCTCTAGCTTCTCTTTTCACAATCAATACTTCAAGCTCTTCTAGCTCTCTTTCTTCTTCATCGAGCTATTTCATTTCATCCTCCTACTTGAATGTATTTCTTGATGAACTTTCACCCAAATCATATCTCTGTTTATCTCTTCCAGAAGTAGTGGCTTTGAATGCAGGTCCAACCTTAGGAAGGGTATCACAAAATTCACTCAACTCAAAAGCAGAAAGCTTACCAATCAACATATCTCTAGTAACATTTGTCACAATCTGGAACTCTTCAATAGCACTAGCTTTGACTTTGTAAGAATTAGGCAAGGATCTAAGCACTTTGGAAACAATCTTTGATTCATCTATCTATCCACCAACACATCTGATACCACACACAAGTTCATTCACTCTTTGCATGAAAGTAGTAACATTTTCATCATCACCCATTCTCAACTTTTCATATTTCCCTTTTAGACTTTTTAGCTTAGCAATCTTCACATTAGCATCACCTTCACACAAGGTCTCCAACTTTTTCCAGATCTCATAAGCAATCTCTAGCTCCATCATATTTGTCATCTTAGTATCAGTCAAAGCACTCAATAATGCTTCCTTAGCCCTGATATTGTACTCATCATCCCGAATCTCAACAAAATTAGTAGGACCATTTTATGGAATAACATACTTATTACTTGTAATGCTCTAGTAGGGTTCACCAATGCATCTCAGATGACACTCCATTCAATTCTTCCACAAGGAATAATTTGTTCCATCAAATCTAGGACTATCCTTCCTATAAGTCACCATCTCGAATCACCTCAAGATGTTAAACTTATTTCAAGGAACCTGCTCTGATACCAATTGTTGTAAATACAAGGATAGACAACGAAGAGGGGGGTGATTCAGTTGTCACATAATTTCAAACTTATTAAACTTATTAATCCTTATTCTTAGATCTGATCAATATCATTGAAAGCATGAATCAACAACACATTAGAAACACACATAACACAAAGATTTTTATGTGGAAACCCTGTTAGGGGAAAACCCACGGTGGAGGTCAGTTCACAAGATTATACCTTGTTAAAAGTATTACAAAATATAAATGGGGAATGCACGTGCATTCAAGAACACTACCTAGAACTCACTGCTCAATTACAAAGGAAGACACACTATCTTACAGAAAGATTCTGATTAATCCATCAGTCTTTGAACTAAGAAAACAACATTTGCTAATGCCTAGTTATAGTTCTGATTAAGCTCATGAACACTTCTTCACTCTTCTTCACACTCTGCTCTACCTTTGTATGATTTGAACAATATTCACATATAGGACTCACACACTTCACTCTCGCTTCTTCCAAAATTATAAAATAATTTCTCTTATATATCCGCAACAAGAAATTACATCGCTATAAGTCAGCTCCAACAAAAGAATATAAACAGTCAGTTCAGATCAATAAAGAGTATTCATACAGATCAGCCAAGGTCAGCCATAACATAGTTAAGACCCAAAATATCATCCTCAAACATGAACCACTTCAATTAATTACTCTTCGAAGATCCACAACACACTTCAACACCTTGTCGGCTAGGAACATGAAAAACATGAACACACAAGAAAAAATCTTGGATTGTGAGCACAATGATCAATGCAAGCATGCAACACAAATAGAGCATGAACTAGAAACATCTAAAAACATCATGAAACACCAAAGAAGCATCTATAGCAACTAAACTTATTGAAATAACATGGTCTTCATTTAGGAACACAAACCGAAGTAACCAAAAAGCTGTCAGAATACAAATCTTCATAACTTGATCAAATCTTCACATAGATTTCTAAATTTTGACATGGATAAACTAGATATACTAAACAAGAAACCCTTTTTTTCCACAACCTCTAAACACCAACATACTTAACTCATTGACATAATGAAATTAACTTCACCAATGACAACCTACAACACTTCATATTACAATTTTCTCAATATTCTAGACATATACAACTTCCAATGCATTAATACTAATAGTGTTGACATCAATGACAACCACATATCAGAAACACAACCTATTAGCTCTCAAAAATGTAGGCTAAATGCCTCAACAGGCTGCCAATCTCTTGATACGTTTCAGGGTAACAGACAAGGTCAAAAGAATTCAACCTTCTACTCTTTAGGTGCTGCTAAACCTAGGCGGGTGAACCTTTCTGAATGAAGCAAACTTGAATTATGATTATCTTTCTTGCACAATGATTTGTCCACAATGGTAGATGGAAGTGAACAAATGAAATCAATTTCCTAATAGTAACAATATTCTGATCTAAATCCTTAAATGTTGAATTAACAGATATAAAGAAATTGAATGAATTCAAATGATGAAATTGTAGAGACCAGTGCCTTGTTGGGTATGTGGAGTCAAAAGAAATAGAAGTGGGAAACTTATTATGGAAGAAAATCAAATTGCAGGCATATGATCTGTTCATAACTTGTATAAACAATGTAAGATTTTGACTACTAAGCTCTACTTTAATAATCCAGATGAATCTTCCTAATTACTATGATCAATGAAAATGATTTAATCTCTACTTGAGAGAACCAGTCAATTAATCACACAGATACAACAAATGTGCACTGATAAACTGAAAATAAGCTTGTTACTTCAATTTAAACAACCAGAAAGAATCAACTTGGAGATAGCTTAGCAATGATTTTCAATAAACTCAACATACAATCGACACCAGAAATAACCTGCCACACTAGCTGATTTTCATTGAATTCACCATTTTAAAACATGCACATAGTCTCTGATAAGAGAAAGCTATTCTAATGTATCCATTCCTAATCTACTGTATGTGATCTAAAATTTGATCTTAATTACAATTGGGAATGCATATTTATACACCATCATTAAGAAAATAAATCATTTTGAAATCATGTCGTCCATCGTAGAATTCGGGCAAATCCCCATGTCAACCTGTAACAGTATTTAGCATTCACATGTCGGCCAACAACATTTGAATTTTATTAATCATCAGTGAACTAGTCACTAAGACAATGCAACAGTATGCCGAAGGCAATTATAACATTAATCAATGTAATCCCGTGTCCCTCTGTTCATCACCATGACCATCTGAGTCATGGAGATATCACACAGCCTTCCTCATGTCTCACCAAAAACACTTTGATCACTTGTATCGCTGTGACCCTTCGTTATTAGGCAGACCATATAGAGAATTCAATTGTTATGCCGAAGGCCCCTTAGTCATCTTATGCATCATTGTAACTTATCGCTCTCGAGGAGACGTTATGCAGATCATTCTTTGTTTCACCAAAAATTCCACATGACCAAAACTTGTCACCGTAGCTTAGATGAGTTAGGGAGATGTGTCACGGGTTACACAATGTTATATAGATATGCATTTCCTTGTGTGCATTCCATTTTCTATGACACAAGATATCTCATACCGATGAGTGCCCATCATTCGCCCTCGCCAAGACAATACAAAATCGGGGAGAGGTTATATAGACTATCCTTTGTTTCACCGAAAGCCCCGAGTTTACTTTAGATTGCCAAGAGAATTCCAATCTCACACCGACATAAACCATCTATCCCACGCTTGTCACTGTAACTTGCAACTGTTGAGGAGACCTCATGTAAACAGTATTACATCACACCGAAAGCCATCCAAGTTCACACCTGTTCGCCAAGATGACATGGATCTCACCCCAAAAGCCATTCATTAAACATTGTCGGCAAGACCTGACGGGCTCGCCAAGACTATACTCCAAAGCCCATAAGTCTTACCGAAGTGAAACCTTAATGTGCCAGTCGGTTAGACAAAAAGTACTTGGTGAAACAATACACCGAAGACCAAAATCACGCCAAAAGTGTGTCATCCTCTGTCGCCAAAACCTCATGAAAGTCCTGCCGAAAGCCGCCAGTAAATAAAATCCAATCACCATGACAAAAGAAACATCTTGCCGATAGGCAACACAAATGTTTGTAAGAAAGAAAATGGATTGGGGAGACCCTGATACTGTCACACCGACATAGACCTAGATATGAATTATGCATGACTCGATGAAGGATGTGGAGCAACATTGGCGAAAATGGAGAAAATATGCACGAAGAGAAGGAGACGTATTCAAGGTAGGAATCACTTGGAAAATTATAAATGTAGACAAAATGTAAAATCACCAGATTTTTATAGTTCCAATAGTGGCTCCATCTGGGGTTGAATTATAGTAAGATCATTGCAAGGATCCAGAATCTTGGGTGAGCAGACTAGACACAAAATGATGAACTAGTGGGCAGAATGGAAATGGAAATGAAGCATGAAGGAATGAATGCAAAATGAATGCAAGATGGAAGTGAAATGGATGTAAAATGAAGGTGAGCCACAACCCTAAACCATTGTGCATGGAAAATAATTTTAAAAAGGATAAGCAAGAGTTGTCCATGCACTGGCAACCCTAAATCCTCTATGTTTCAACTTCACCTGTTCTGAGCTGTTATAATTTGAAACTCAAACCATACTTTCCCCTATCAAATACCTGGTTTTCTTTTGATTTCATCAGATTCCTCTTGAAGACACACATGCAATCTTTCCTATCACTATTATTGCAAGTTCCTAGAGAATCATCATGCTTAGTTTGGCCCAAAATCCCTATACCATTCTATAGTTTATATTCTTCATCATTAGGCAAACCCCTGTTATCTTCAATATAAAAAATGCATACATATTCAATACAATATTTATCATTATCTTTCTCATTGTCATGTATTATAAAGCATTCTCCTAGCTGTATTAAAAATTCACAATTAAAGTACTTCTCTTGAAAAACAAAAAACTCTGTCAGACCAACATTATCTGAAACAAGCAAATCTGAAACCTTTTGCACCTCTTCAGTATCTCTATTCAGAGACAACACTGGATCATGACTCATATCCTCCATATCATGCATATGTGAACCAATAAAATCTAGACTTCTATCAGCCTTGGTACGCAAACAAATTGCTTCTGAATTAGAAATTTCAAAATCACATACCTCATCTTGAATGGACACAGACTTTTGATCAACACCAAAGGTTTCACCATCATTCCAAGAAATGCATAGGGAGTCATAAGAATCTTTACACAAAGATCTCTCACTATCAAAACAAATGTTATCTGGACCAAAATATTCAAGATCATTTTCATGTGCACATCCCTGGCATTCAGGAGTAAGCAAATCTAGAATCTGTTCACTGACAAGTGAACAAGTCTCAACATTTTCATCACTATAGTTATACTCTTCACTTTTGTCATCATCAAAAAGAAATCCAAGACCATTAGAGAATGGAAAATCAGAAATATTATCAGTGTAGTCATTTATTCCATCATTTTTCTTGTCTAAAATTAGCTCCTCTCTTTCATAAAGTGGATTTGAAAATACCTGAAGTTCATTCATGGGCATACCTCCGCAAAATATCATCTGATCTTCATTTAATTCTTCATCATACAATGGGTTTGAAAAAGTTTGGAAATCACTTTCAAATGTACAAACCTCATCATCATCAGCTATATCTTCATAATAGGTAGAAGAATCCCTTGATTGCAAATCAAATCCTCTGGTTCATCATTAGAATCTGAATATTCATTGGATTCCTCACAACATGCACTGCTTTCCCTATCACAATCTCTTATGCAAGAGAAATCTCTTGTACCTTCATCTTCCTTATGCAGGAAATCATATGAGTCATTCTGACTTGCACATGTCTCATCTTCTATTGGTTGCATCATCTGATCAACTTCTCTATACTCCTCAGAAATACAACTATTGGATTCAACATTGATAGTGTTGTCATACCTTATTCCCTAGGATAATTCCTGGTTCACAATTCCTTGTGTCTCCTTCTGATCAGAAAAAGTTAGTCTCTCTATCTCTTCTTCAGTAAGTTTCTTCATACTATATTGAGCAGGAACCTCAACAGAATGTGGCTCTGTATAATCTTCTTTAGAGTTAGAAAGGACCTGCTGTTTAGGCATATGAACATTGTATTTCTGATTTGAAAAATCATGCTGATAACCTGCACCCTCCGGAGATGAGAACTTGTCCACAACATGGTGAAAGGTATTTGAAGTCAAATATATTGTGTGATCTTCTCTATTATTTCCCATCAACATTCCCTCTTCTTGCATTCTCTGGACTACAACACAATAATTTGGGGAATGTGGCATATTACAAACTTCACAAAAATAATTGTTACTTACCATATAGGTTCCCTTCTTTGTCAATGGATCAGGAGCTTCCTTGTTTCTAGGCCTAGCTATTATAGGTTTATCATCCTTCCAGTCTGTATTATAAGGCATGTCATGCAACCTCAACCTTTCATTTCTATAAGTATTCTCTTGTCTATACTGATAATTGTTGCTTTGCTGACGAACCTTAGGATTGTCCCTTTTATCCATTATCCCTGCAGCCCTCCTATTGTTTTCAATTGTTTGTGCCATCTTCTGTGCTTCAGCCAAATCTCTTGGGAATCTATTTCTCAATTCATACCCTGTCTTAGGGTCAAATGCATTCAAATAAATACTCAGTGCTACAGAGTCCAACAACCTTGATCTAGGAGGTATTTTATTCTACAACTTATTGAACCTCCGATTAAAGTCATAAATTGTATCATTTTGATCCTTTTGAATCCATATTAATTCATGTAGAGCAGCATCTGGTGCACTTGGATTCCCATATTGTTTAAGGAATTGATCCTGAAACCCTTGGAGAGAATCAATAGAGACTGTTGGCAAGCTGTTGAACCAATCCCTAGCATCTTCAATAAGTGATATCATGAATAGCCTCATGTGTAAATCTTCATATGGCACACCCAAATCTTGGATGAAAGCATTGAAACTTCTTAGATGCTCTTCAACAGTGATTGCATCACTCCCTATAAACTTTGGAACAAGACCTCTCCAACTGCCATCCATTGGATAAGGGGATAATTGAATCCTTGCCAAATCAAACTGTCTGATCATTGTTGTGTATTGATGAGGGGGGGCACTAGGTGGGTACTGATGCTAGTACATCAGAACATAGTGTTGTGTATGATAATATGGCACATATTGTTGACCATGAGGAGCTCCATCATGACCTCCCTTGAATTGAGATCCTCCTCCATTCATGTTTTAAAAAAAACTACAAAAAAAATTTCAGAGTCGCCACCTACTTTTCCAAAGGTAGGAAAATGATTATTTTTGATATTTTCCCCTACAGGAAAACCTTTTCTGAAACTTCTCAAATTACAACTTTTCCTCCAATGACTCTATAATGTGGTCTTCAACTGAATTTTCTAATATAATCCCCAGCAGAGTCACCAATTTTTTAGCTCTCAAAAATGCAGGCTGAATGCCTCAAGAGGCTGCCAATCTCTTGATACGTTTTAGGGTAACAGACAAGGTCAAAAGAATTCAACCTTATACTCTTTAGGTGTTGCTAAACCTGGGTGGGTGTACCTTTCTGAATGAAGCAGACTTGACTTATGATGATTTCTTGCACAATGATTTGTCCACAATGGCAGATGGAAGTGAACAAATGAAATCAATTTCATAACAGTAACAATATTTTGATCTAAATCCTAAAATGCTAAATTAACAGATATAAAGAAATTGAATGAATTCAAATGATGAAATTGCAGAGACCAGTGCCTTGTTGGGTATGCGGAGTCAAAAGAAACATAAGTGGGCAACTTATTTTGACAAAATCAAATTGCAGGCATATGATCTGTTCATAACTGGTATAAACAATGCAAGATTTTGACTACTAAGCTCTACTTTAATAATCCAGATGAATCTTCCTAATTAATGTGATCAATAAAAAGGATTTAATCTCTACTTGAGAGAACCAATCAATTAATCACACAGATACAACAAATGTGCACTGATAAACTGAAAATAAGCTTGTTACTTCAATTTAAACAACCAGAAAGAATCAACTTGGAGACAGCTTAGCAATTCTTTTCAATAAAATCAACATACGATCGACACCAGAAATAACCTACCACACCAGCTGATTTTCATTGAAGTTTCCATTTTAAAACATGCACATAGTCTCTGATAAGAGAAAGCTATTCTAATGTAGCCATTCCTAATCTACTGTATGTGATCTAAAATATGATCTTAATTTCAATCGGGAGTGCATATTTATACACCATCATTAAGAAAATAAATGATTTTGAAATCATGTCATACACCATAGAATTCAGGCAAATCCCCATGTCGGCCTGTAACAGTATTTAGCATTCACATGTCAGCCAACAACAATTGAATTTTATTAATCATCAGTGAAGCAGTTGCTAAGACAATGCAGCAGTATGCCGAAGGAAATTATAACATTAATCGTTGTCATCCCGTGTCCCTCTGTTCACCGTCGTGACCATCCGAGTCATGGAGATATCACACAACCTTCCTCATGTCTCACCAAAAACACTTTGATCACTTGTATCACTGTGACCCTTCTTTATCGAGTAGACCATATAGAGAATTCAATTGTTATGCCGAAGGCCCTTAGTCATCTTATGCATCACTGTAACTTATCGCTCTCAAGGAGACGTTATGTAGATCGTTCTTTGTTTCACCAAAAATTCCACACAACCAAAAATTGTCACCGTAGCTTAGCTGAGTTGGGGAGATGTGTCATGGCTTACACAATGTTATATCGATATGCGTTTCCTTGTGTGCATTCCATTCGTTGTGACATAAGATATCTCATACCGATGAGTGCCCATCATTCGCCCTCGCCGAGACAATACAAAATTGGGGAGAGGTTATATAGACTATCCTTTGTTTCACCGAAAGCCCCGAGTTTACTTTAGATTGCCAAGAGAATGCCAATCTCACACTGACATAAACCATCTATCCCACGCTTGTCGCTATAACTTGCAACTGTCGGGGAGACCTCACATAGAAAATATTACATCACACCAAAAGCAATCCAAGTTCACACCTGTTTGCCAAGATGACACAGATCTCATGCCAAAATCCATTCATTAAGCATTGTCGGCAAGACCCAATGGGCTCGCCAAGACATACTCTGAAGCCCATAAGTCTTACCGAAGTGAAACCTTAATGTGCCAGTCAACAAGAGAAAAATTACTTGGTGAAACAATACATTGAAGAACAAACTCACGTCGAAAGTGTGTCATCCTCTGTCACTGAAACAACATGAAAGTCCTGTCGAAAGCTGCCAGTAAACAAACTCCAATTGTCGAATGTCTTGCCGATAGGAAACACAAACATTTGTAAGTAGGAAAATGGATCGAGGAGACCCCGATACTGTCACGCTGACACAGACCCAAATAAGAATTATGCATGACTCGATGAAGGATATGGAGCAACATGGGAAAAAATGGAGAAAATATGCACGAAGAGAAGGAGATGCATTCAAGGTACCACTCACTTGGAAAATTATAATGTAGACAACATGTAAAATCACCATATTTTTACAGTTCCAACACAACCACAACATCCATCATGAACCATGTTTTTTTTTTTATGATATGGATGATCCATTTTAAGGTAAGCACTATTTCCACAATAAATACACTTACAAAAACTTCATGAGTTCCTCAAAAAATCCTTAAAGTTGCAAGCAGGACATCCATGGTATCCATGAACACTGATACCAAACAATGTGCCATATGCAAGAAGATCATGAATCATAAACAATAAGGAAGCTCTTAAAGTGAATTTGATTGAATGACCATCCCTTAAAGATTGAATTGCTTCAATTCCTTTCCAAAATTCCATTATCTCATCATAGAACGGCTCTAGATAAGCATCAATTGTATCTGAAGTCACACTTTTCTTTCCTGGTATAATCAATGATAGCATTAAGAATAATGGTTTAGTTTTTTAACCATAGAGGCAAGTTATAATTTATTAAAAACATTGGCCAAGTTGACCATTTAGTACTTTGATCTAAGAATGGGTTCACCCCATCTAGACCCAAACTCAACCTTATATTACAAGGATCTTGAAAACAATTAGGCCATCTATTATCAAATTCCATCCATGTCTTAGAATCAGACACATGTCATTGTTTTCCATTAGTTCTCCTATTTTGGGCATGTCATTGCATAAGTTCAAAAATGTCTCTGCACCTATACATTTGGAGTAATCATGGGATTATCAGAAAGTGGCGAAGAACCTTTCTAGGAACCACAACTGATTTCAACCCTTCTCTATACCTCGCTTCATGAAATTTCAAACATTCACTCACTTGCAAGATTCTTGCAAAATAATACACAACCATTCACACATGTGTGGATTTTTTCATACCCTAATCCTAGATTAGTGATTTCCTTTCTACATTGACTTCATTTTGTTGGCAATGTGGAGTCAGGTGGTAACAACGAACTTAATAATGCCAAAAGCTATTCTACACTCTCATTTTTCCAACCAAACACCACTTGCAAGTTAAGAATTTGAAGGATTATTTTCAAATGACTTAACCTACAATTAGTGTACAAAGGCTTTGAAGCATCCTCCATCAACTTGGCCCAATCATCATTGAGACCCTCATTCAACATTCTATCAACTCCCTTCGTCTAACATTGTTTCCTCTTCATCTATGTTTGGTGCCACTTCATCTATGTTTGGTGTCACTTCATCTATGTGTGTTGCCTCTTCATCTCTCACACTCTACCATTCTATCATATCTTTGTAATTATTAAAATTCCAAGGGCTTATACCACTATGCCCATTGTTGGTAGATGGTCAATGCTCCCCTTAGGATTTGTGACATGGACTACCCACCTCCCATGGATCTGTTAACTCTGGTGGTTGTATTGGACATTGATAGGTTGATCTTTTGGCATAACGACAACTGTGGGGCCAACAATTTGTATCAGATCCAAAGGTTCCAGGTTTGAATCCCCTCATGTAATGTTGAGGGGGAGATTATTGGTAGATGGTTAGCACTACCGTCAGGATTCATGACATGGACTAACCACCTCTTGTGGATCTATTAACTCTAGTGGTTGTATTAGACAATGACAAGTTGATCTTTTGGTGTAATCACAACTATGGGGCCAACACCTATATCTTATCATATGTCGATAAATATAACATCCTTTTTTCACCTTTCCACCAAAACAGTCATTACATGGGAATGGAAATTTGTCCATTTCACTCTCATTATCTATTCTCTCATCAAATGCATGGTATTTCAACCTTTGACGTTGATCCATCTGTAATGTTCTACACATAGCAACAAAAAATTGTAGACTAAGAGACAAAAACTATTTTTTAATTGAAAGGCATTTCCAAAGCAATAGAGTTGTATAGAGAAAATAAAATGGAGAGTTTAACTAATGAATTTTTAAAATAGATTTTTGTAGTTTATATTCAAATTGCTGATTACATTGCATTTCACATCTTTCAAACTCAAAGCATCACTTCACATTGCATAACTAATAACTAGATGTTGATAGATGACAAAATTTCAATTACAATATAGTTTTTACAAAGTAAACCTAAGAAGTTATGCAATTACTTCACATTGCATAACTAATAACTAGGAGTAGCTGGCAATTGCATTTTCTTATGATGAAATTCCATGAGATCACATTTCTTTGAGGCATTTTTTTTTAAAAGTTCACTTCCTTGTCTATGCTACCACATTTTTCATACATGTCTACCAAAGCATTTTATCAAATAGTTCACTGCCTTGTTGCTATGGCTAAAATCCTAAGACAAGTGCTTTCAAACAAGCTAAGGATGCTTGGAAAAAATCTATCAAAGCATAATAGTAAGCAATAGCATAGAAAAGGTAGTGAATTGGTTGAAAAAATTCTTCAAAGAAATGTGGTCTCATGGTGATGGAATGCAATGAAAATCCATAACAATTTGCTTGTCATGGAATTTTTCATGGAATTCCATCACCATGAGACCACATTTCTTTGAGGAATTTTTTCCAAAGTTCATTTCCTTTTCTATGCTACCACATTTTTCATACATGTCTACCAAAGCATTTTATCAAATAGTTCAATGCCTTCCTGCTATGGCTAAAAGCCTAAAATAGGCGATTTCAAAAAAGCTATGGATGCTTGGAAAAAATCTATCAAAGCATAATAGTAAGAAAAAAGCTATGGTCTCATGTTTATTTTTTTGGTACAAAAATTAGCATGATTTTATTTGCATTTTTTTTGCAGGTTTCAAACACATTTTTTTGGCAATTTTGTTGTTTGAAATGGGGAAAAATCTTCGCGGTCAGTTTTGTGCACTTTTTAATTTTAGGATTCTCATAGTTAGTGATAAAGGTAGTGTTCATGAAGGAATGGAAAATATGTGTAGAGCCTTTCAATTATACCCCTACTGTGCAATGACATTGAATCATTTAGAAAACCATTTTTTTTCGTAGGGAAACATTTTCTTCTGGAATAGTTGACTAAGATAGCTCTTGTTTCAACTGACCACCCTCTCATGAAATATCATTCATATTATAATCTTGCATGATCTTATCATATTAAAGGTGATTATGACACAACTAGCCACTACTACATGACATTAGTTAAGGAAAGCCAGAGGCCACAAGATTTTGTGGATAGGCTCAATTGAAGCTAGAAAATCTTAAGAGTTCTCTCTCAAATTTTGAAAAGGTTTTGAAGGTCCAACCTGAGAACTGTGAGAGCTTAAAATTTTTAGGCCATATATATGCTCAGCAAGGGTAGGTAGTGAAGTCTTTAGAAATTTTAAGAAAGGAAACTCATATAGATCCACATGTTGCCCATGCATTTATCAAGATGGGTGGGTTATTAATATCGTGAGACCTCAATGCAGCCTTAGATTCTCTTAAGAAACCAAAGTCTCTTTTGAAAAAGAGAAGAGAAGAAGTACCCATTCAGCTGTTAAACATTGGGGTTCTTCATTTTTAGCATGATGAACTAGAGTTGGATCAACAAACTCTTATGGAGGAATTAGGAAATGATGTTTTTTCTCTACATAAATATTTGTGGTCAATTCTGTGCATTTTTACTTGTAGGATTCTCACTGTTAGTGAAAAAGGTAGTGTTCATGAAGGAATAGAAAAGATACGTAGAGCCTTTGAATTATAGCTATATTTTGCAATGGAATTGACTCATTTAGCAAACCATTTTTCTTCACTATAGGGCAGCATTTTCTTGTAGAACAGTTGACTAAGACAATTCTTGTTTCAATTGACCACCCTCTCAAGAAATCTCATTCATATTATAATCTTGCACGATCTTATCATAGTAAAGGTGATTATGACACCACTATCCGATACTACATGAAATCAGTCAAGGAAAGCCAGAGGCCACAAGATTTTGTGGATAGATTCAATTGAAGCTGGGAGATCTTAAGAGTTCTCTCTCAAAAAGGTTTTGGAGGTCTACCTTGAGAACTGTGAGAGCTTAAAAGTTGTAGGCCATATGTATACTCAGCAAGGGCAGGCAGAGAAGGATTTGGAAATTTTAAGAAAGGAAAATCACATAGATCCACATGATGCCCATGCATTTATCAAGATGGGTGAGTTATTAATATCGTCAAACCCTAGTGCAACCTTAGATTCTCTTAAGACACCAAAGTATCTTTTGAAGAAGAGTAGAGAAGAAGTACCCATTCAATTGTTAAACAACATTGGGGTTATTCATTTTGAGCGTGATGAACTAGAGTTAGCTCAACAAACTTTTATGGAGGCATTAGGAAATGATGTTCTACCTCTACATAAATCTATGTGGTCAATTTTGTGTACTTTTAACTTGTAGTATTCTCACAGTTAGTGAAAAAGGTGGTGTTCATGAAATAATGGAAAAGATGCATAGATCCTTTGAATTATAGTTGTACTCTGCAATGGCATTGAATCATTTAGCAAACCGTTTTTTCTTCATAGTAGGGAAACATTTTCTTGTGGAACAATTGACTGAGACAACTCTTGTTTCAATTGACCACCCTCTCATGAAATATAATTCATATTATAATCTTGCACGATCTTATCATAGTAAAGGTGATTATGACACCACTTGTCAAGGAAAGCTAGAGGCCACATGATTTTGTGGATAGGTTCAATTGAAGTTGGGAGATCTTAAGAGTTCTCTCTCAATTTTTTGAAAGGTTTTGGAGGTCCACCCTGAGAACTGTGAGAGGTTAAAATATGTAGGCCATATATATGCTCAACAAGGGATGACATAGAAGATATTGGAGATTTTAAGAAAGGAAACTCCCATAGATGCACCTGATGCCCATGCATTTATCAAGATGGGTGAGTTATTAATATTGTTAGAACCCAACACAACCTTAGATTCTCTTAAGGTCTACCAACGTCTCTTCTAAAGAAGAGCGGAGAAGAAGTACCCATTCAATTGTTAAACAACATTAGGGTTCTTCATTTTGAGCATGATGAACTAGAGTTGTCCCAACAAACTTTTATGGAGGCATTAGGAAATGGTATTTGGGTTGAATTCATAAATAAAATCCCCAGTGCTAATTCCACAATTTTTCTTGTGCTCTTTAAGCATATGAAATTCTTCCATCGACTAGAAGAAGGTGGTGTTTCACCTGAGTTACCATGGGATAAAGTCACAACACTATTTAATATTTCTAGGTTAATATTTGAACAACTACATGATACTGAAAAAACAAATCTTTTATACAAGCTAATATTGTTCAAGTTTCCTAATTATGTGGATGTATATATACGTCTTACAACCATGGCTCAGGCTCCGAATGAGATCCAACTAAGCCTAGAATTGATTATGGATGCACTTAAGGTGGATAAAAACTCATCAAATGCTTTATCTATGCTTATAGAAATGGAACTAAAAATAGATGAATGGCTTAAAGCAAAGAAATAATTAAAGCTACACAAAGTGAATCAGATGCAAGGAATTCTTATGTTGACATTTCACTTGGAAATTGGAATTATTTTGTAGCTTTTTGCAATGAGAGGAGGGATCCAAAGGTGGAGAAACACAATATTGAGAAGGCTAGAGAACTATATTGTAAAGTGTTGGCACTGAGACCAGGAAATGTTTAGCTACAAATGAGGTAGCCATTGTGCTAGCTGAAAGGGGTCAATTTGATATTGCAAAGAAACATAGGTATAAGAAACTGCAACAAGAAACATCTTTGTTCAGATGACTAATGTGTGGGTAAATCTAGAACATGTTTACTTTGCACAAGGAAAAATTGTGCTTGTAGTGAAAATGTATTAAAATTGTTTGAGGAAATTCTAATTTGGCACTAACACCCATATTTTATTATATTTTGCTCGAGCACATTATGAAGTAGAACAATGGCAAGATTGTAAAAGAAAATTATTAAGAGTAGTAGATTGTAATGAGCGTTTTGAATTTGTGTTTAATGTAATGAGGGTTTCAAATTACCTTTGAATTCACTATAGAGGGTGTCCCCAAATCCAGTTTCGCTACAGAGAGCCTTAATGAATTTAAATTCATTACTAAAAACTCTGAATTCCTTTCCCTTGCCTGCCTTTCTAGAAGTGTCTAGGTCCTCTTTGAATCCTTATCACCCATGCAAGTAGCTGCTATAACTTATCAAAACATCTCATGCTAGGCTAATGAATCAAGAAAGGTTCACAATGAATGAATGAAACGAGGTCAAGCGAGATGAATGAATCTACAATGAATATGAATAATCGAGCCAATACATCATGCACATGAATACATCACGCCAATAATTGGATAAATTTTATTTTTTTAATTTTTCTTTGGATTTTATTACTAACTATTTAGTCCTTTTTATTTTTGTGACTAAATAATTTTTTATTCAATGACTAAATTGGTCATTTATTTACTCATTTATAGTTGAGTTGTAAAAAATGAGTAGAATTTAGTCATTTTTAGTTGTTGTGACTAAAATGTTTAGTCACCTAGTCATTTATTTGCTAAATTCTACTAGTGATCTAACTCTTGTTCATAATCTCTCATAGAGTAGTCTTCTTCTTTATCAAAAAAAACATATTCACTTTCAGATGTCTCCCATATTGTATCAATTTGCAAGGATTTCTTTTTCAGAAACTCATCACTTTCATACATATAAATCAGTTTGTCCCAAATCTCCTTTGCATCTTTACAATACATAACTTTAGCAATAATTTCATTTGTAAAACTACTAAAGATAGCATCCATGGCTCTAGCATTGAATTCAAGATCGTTCTTCTCATCAATAGTAGAGGAAGATGTTGAAGAAACTGAATAACCTTTCTCTACTATTGTCCACACATCAAAACCTAAGGAAGATAAATAAGTCTCCATCCTTAGTTTCCAAAGAATAAAATTGGTTCCTTCAAACTGAGGTGCTCTAGGTATAGGATACATTTTCATTTGTGAATCATTGTTTGTAATTGCTTCTCCATCATTATCTATATTTGGTTCAAGCAACATTTTTTGTTTAGTACCTTGTTGACCATTCCTTTTTCCTTTATTTCTTTTTCTCTTTTCAATTGTAATCCACCACCAAGATCAACCCAAGTTGATTAAACCTTTATAGGGAACCCTACTTATCTAATACCACTTGTTGGAGTATAGGACCACTAAGAGGGGTCAAGTGAATCAGTGGTCAAATTAAAATCAATCTCATAATATAAAATCACTTGATAAACCAAAGATACTAAATTTCATGAAAGAAATTAAGATGTGCAATTTTAAATCACATAAGAATTTGAAGTACTCAATCATATGCAAAACAAAAAATCATCAAGATAAAAGAGACACCAAGTTTATGAGTGGAAAAACCTTAAAAGGGGTGAAAAAACTACTCTAAATAAAAGATTTATTAGGCCTCACTAGCCAAAACTTCATTGGATATAATTTGTGTCTCATTGACAACACAACAAGCCTCACTAACTATCTCACAATATGTCTCACTAACAAATCTCCAATCTTGATTATATTTAGTGAGCACCAACCCACCAAGAGCACCAACTCTCCTTCAAAGCACCAACTTTAAAAATACTAAAGAACCAATCCATTGAGAGCACCAACTCTCCTTTGAAGCACCAACTCCAAAAACATTGAAGCACCAACTCTAGTGGCTAATGCACCAACTCTAGTCTTCAAATACAAGAAAAAGTATAATATAGGGGGTTACCTTGTTTCACTTCAAACTAATGCACTATCTCTACATCAACTCAGCAAACATCATCTCTCCTATGCAAACCTTCAAGAAAAAACTCTTCTTGAATAAGAATCCCCTTATATCATCAAAACCTTGCTACAAAAAGCTTGTTACATAGATGAATGTAGTAATACTTTAACCCTTCACTCGATCCTCTTGACTCAACTCTGTTTACAAAACTTAGATTTGAATAATTCATTGCCTCTTTCTACAAACATCATGCTCAAACTCATCTCAGCTTCATAACTCTAGAACCTCATACTCAATTCTATTTACAATGCAAATTTGTGCTCAAACCTTCCTTGACACTCATACATAATCAAAGACTACTCTACAAACTACATATCATGAAAAAATAATATGTTTAGTGAACCAATATCACTGCACCGACCTTCACTAATATACTTTATATACAAATAGATAGATGACACTATTTTTTCTATTAAAAAATAATTTTCATTGTGTTGGCAACACAAGGGTAGACAACTGAGAGGGGGGCTGAATTATTTGTCACAGAAATTAAAGAAATTATCAAACTTGTTAACCTTATTCTTAGATCTAATAAATAATCATGAAAGCATAAATCATCACCACATCAAAAAAACACATTATAACACCAAAATTTTTATGTGGAAACCCTGTTAGGGGAAAAACCATGGTGGAGGTCAGTCCACAAGATTATACCCTATTAAAATTATAAGAAAGATAAATGAGGAATGCACATGCATTTAGGCGCACTACCTATAGCTCACTGCTCAATTACAAAAAGGGCTTACTTCCCAAAGGAAGACACACTATATTATAGAAATATTCAGATTAGATCCACAAGATTGAACTTAGAAAATAGCATCTGCTCATGCCTAATTATAATTTCAGTTAAGCACAGAAAATATACTCACTCTTCATACTTCACTTCTTCCTTCAAATGATTAGAACTTTATTCCCACACAGGACTTACACACTTCAAACACTCATGCATTCAAATGATAAAACAATCACTCTTATATATCCACAACAAGAAATAACATCATCTCCATGTCGGCCCCAATAAAATATAAAATAAATACAAATTTTTGACCCAAAACAATAAAAAATTTGCAATGTGAATCAACCAAAGTCGGCCACAACATAGTGACGAACCAAAATAACTTCCTCAAACAAAAAAAACCTTCAATAATTATTCCTCGAAGATCCACAACACACTACAATCACCCTGTCGGCCAAGAATAAGAAAAACATGAACACACAAGAGAAAATTTCCAATCATGAGCACACCGACCAATGCAGACATACAACAAAGATAGAGTATGATCCAAAAACATCCACGAGCATAATGAAATAGTATAGAAAGATCTGCAAGAACTCAGATTATCAAAATCACATAATATTCATTGAGGAACACCAACTGAAGCAACATAAAAACTATTAGAATGTTGAAACTCATAACTCAATCAAACCTTCATGCGAACCTCTGAAACTCAACATGGATAAACTAGGTATACTCAAAAACAAACCCTTTAATCCAAAACCTCTGATCATCAACATAATGAGCTAGCCAACATGATGAACTCCACTTCACCACTGACAACCTACAACTTTACTTATTACAATTTTCTCAATATCCTTGACATATTCAACTCCAATGCTAATAGTGTTGACATCAATGAAAAACACATATCAAAAACATCCAAAACATTGTTGAAACAATCAACCTTATGAAAAATAATTCACTATTGAGTGCAAAAGCATAGGTAAACCTTTTAAGCATAGTTGATCAGGTACCTTGTGCTGGAAATATGTGCCTCAAACATCATAGGATGAAACCTCCACTGGAGCAAAGTCGGTATGACATCCATCATGTCTGACCAACTAGCAGATTGGTAGCATCATGTTTTGTACAGGTCACTGTGACCTTGCAGAAGTCTTGCCAACCGCTTTCATTTTGGAGTCTATCAATGTGACATAGAGCAGTCATTGTAACCTTTCACTGTGTGAACATCTCTGGCCGACAGGCCATTCAATCGGGCATCGAGGAGATTCATGGCGACCACGAGCTTCAGGATAACCTATGGCAGCTCAGTGAGAAGTCCCAGCAAATAGCCAATGTCTCATCGATAGTGTAACATTTGGGTTCATCGGAATAACAATGTTTGTTTCGCTATGAGCTCTCAGCGATGAGTTAATGTCTCACTGATAGTGTTTGGTTTGAAGTCATCAGGGAGACTTGGCTAAAAGAAATGCTATTAGTAAGAAGTCCTACCGATGTGGAAATGTCTCACTGACCATATTCATTTAGGGCAACTCAAAGGGCTTCGAGGAGAATTCCTAGTGACATTAGTGAGTCTCACCGATGATCAAGGGTCTTCGGTATAACCCTTGATGACTCGGCGTGAGGTCCTAGCGAAGAACGATACTCTTGTCGAATAGTAAACTCACATCTATGAGACTTTTTGACCTTGCTATGATCTCCTAGAAAAAGTGATAGGTCTCACCAACTATTTGGTGCTTTGGTGTAGCACATGAAGGCTTGTTCGGATGTCTTGGCAAGAGCGATAGTCTTTCCGAAAGGAAAAATGAAGTCGATACATGTTGTAAGCTCAGTGAAACATCTTGGCAATAACGATAACTCTTGGCAACATTGATATGAAGACTATGTGGCATCGACAAGACACTGTTAGTGTCTCATCGAGATGCCAACATAGTGTGAACTCTTTTGACCATTTTGACCATCCTATGTGTAATCTCGTGGACCAATAGGAGAAGCTGAATCTGAACAGTTGGAAGATTGTTCGTTGTGACGGTTCTGTGAGGAAGCTCGACGGACATGGAACAACATGGATATACTTTGTGATTGCAGATTGTGATCGGTTGGTTGCATCGATAGATTCCTAGGTGGTTGTATGATCAGTAAATGATTTCTATTATGTGTAGATTGTAACTTGAAGGTTCCTATACAAGATTGTTCATGGTGAATGCTACTGTAAACAGACATCAGAAAGATAAGTCTGAAACTTGTATGTAATCAATATTACTGTAATACAAAGTGACTTCTCTTGGTGTGGTGGTTTTTTCTCCCATAAGGGTTTTCCCACATATATATGGTGTTCATGTGTGATTGTCAAATACTCTATTTATGTTATCTACTTCATAGTGCATCTTAATTGAACTATAAGTGTAAATTTTAAAGTGTATCTACATTCTTCCCTGAGGTATTGATGTTAGGAGAATTGTTTCCGCATCTAATTTTCCTTTCACCTTGTTGTCTTCTCAATATGTTTGTCAAGTTTTCTTCATAATAAACATACATGTAGCACTATCATACAAACTTCTCTCTATGTATCATCTTTGTGTAACTTTCACACATACAATACACATTGTTGAAAGAAGTCATACACAGCTTAGATTTTCTTCTAGACATTTCATCTTGTCAAAATCATGATGTAATAGACTTCAATGAACTAACAAAATGTCCAACCCTCTATGTAAAAACTCCTTGAAAGCAGTAGTCAAGATATCCAATATTTCACACTGCCTTAGATAGTTACAAAATTATATGCAAACTAGAAAACCATTTGATGACTCTTCATTTTCCTATCAAAATGAAAAATATGAAAGGAACCATTGTCAGATTTAAATTTCAGCCATTGATCCTTCAATACCCACCAAGAAACAATTAAATGAGGACCATTGATCATTATTTGAGTGGAAAAGTATATAAATTAAAATTTTTTTATCAGTTACATTTCCAAGGAGGACCGGTTTAGAAATGAACTTAAAACCCTTAGAATAACACTTAAATAACTTCTTACCACTTAAATCAAGTCACTTTTAAAATATAAGAAAAGTGCACTTGTGATTTAACACTTTATGTAAAAAGAATAACCCTTGAGTCTTTAGAGTTTTAGATTAGGGTTTCTTTTTAAAAAATCCTTATTATATGAAGAATTCATCAAACCCTCATCACTAAAAAAAAAACTCTATGCTACATGAAGAGAAGCCATCATATAACAATCAAGCATCTTTATAATATGCTACATGAAGAGAAGTCACTTTATAATATGCTACATGAAGAGAAGCCATCATATAACACCATCAAGCATCTTTGAGTTTTCAACACAAAGTATCCTTATTAACAATCAAGAAGTTCCTTTGCAACAACCTTATTACCAACCCTTGACATCACATGAGCCTTTGAATGGAAGCAAGCAAATTTCTGAATAACCTTTGACTCTTTATTTTTTGCATCAACATAATCTTTGATACAAAATATTATCAAAGTGAAAATTCCCAATGCATCAACACACCAATACAAAAAAGTGATATCTTCACAAATCTTGCATCAACTTCATGAAGAAGGAGCTCATGAAGCAAGTTATTCTTATCAACCTTACCTTTGCATCAACATGAAGAAGGAGCTCATTAAGCAAGTTATTCTTAATATGAAGCTCATCAACATAAACAATTATCAATACCATCATAAGATGAAGCATCAAACATCAACATGTACCTAAATTGTATCTTTTACCTTTGACATGCATCAACACCTGAATGAGCAAGAACATCTGAAGTATCAAGTAAGAATCATGAACAATGAACCTTTGACATCAATGAAAAACCATGTCAATTCCAACAAGAAAATAATATTCAATAAATCCACATGAATATGGGCCATCAATGCATTAACGTTTGTCAGCCTAGTGGAGGTAGGCAAGAGTGTATTCTGTAAGGCTTCCTGAAGCATTTCCTGATAAACTAGAGTGGTTTGAAGAAAATCCCAATGTGAGATCTTAGCTAGAGTAACACAAAGTTTCATGACAAGATCATAATCACCAGGTGCTTTAGTCATAGGTTTAGGTGTTGGAGGAAGACTTGGTTGAGAAGGCGATAAAGAAGTAGGAGCCTGAGTAGATTGATATGTAGGAATAGAAGGTTGTTGATCCAAACTCTATTTGTTTCTTCTTGTATTATATGTGTTCCCAATAGAATTATAAGAGGCAGTCTGTAGCTTTTATGAATGTCGAATGAAAATTTGTTGAATCATTGTGATATGAAATTCCACAGATAGAACAATCCTTCTTAGGAGAAGGGCTAGCTAAAGTCTAGTAAATGATGGACTTCTACAGGACTGGAGAAGCCATAAAGACCACCAAAATGTTTACTGACTCATCAGCTTGTGGAGAAAGATTTTTCTTGGAAGATTTATGGATAGGGGAAGACACTTCTAAGAAATCATCTAGAGTGTCATCCAACATATCAAAATCTTCCCTAGAGAAAGCATTATCATACACATTAAAGAATTGTAAAAATTGATCCAACATGTTTCACATCAGGTTCACCAAAATGTGAGATAATGGGGATTCACTGCACACGAGTCTCTTCATTCTCAAGAGAATCCCAGGGAATGAACTACCCTTATCCCCTTCAACATAAACCAAATGAAAAAATTGAAAAGAAATTGTATACAAATTAATTACCAAAAAAGACTACTTCAGAACTTGAGAGAGTAAAGCTTTTAGATTTCTTCCTCTAATAGAGGAGCTCTTGTCCAAAGGACAACATCGTAGATTCAAGATGCTAGCGCGGTGTGCTAGCATCCCAAGCAATAGAGTTCTCAAAGAATCAAATAAGAAAACTAGAGCTTCACCTTCTAACCTAGATCTGAGGTCTGTGTAACAAAACAACTAGGTAAAGAACATAAACTATGAGAAAATACAAGGAGGGCATAGAAAGAGCTTACTAACAACCAGATGTCTAAATCTTCACTCCAAGCTCTGCTTTAACAACCTGCAAATAAGGTAAATGAGAAAAAATGTTAGGGTTATATAGGGGTTTGCTTTAGTCAAACCCCCACTTTGGTGTTCCCACCTCCATGGACAACCAGATAGATAGAGAGTGTAACCAAAATGGACAAAAGGAGGCAGTGAAAGCAATCCTTGCTTTAGGAGGAGAATTCGCACCACCGAGTAGTAAATGAACAAAGAGATCCAATATATTCACAAATAGAAAAGAGTGAGAGATCATTACCAATAGGCATCAACCCCCCTCTTGAACACATGAATGCACCGTTGAATGCTTGCTAGAAGCTTCGACTATTGGAGGGACCTCAGTTTAACAGAGCTTTTCTTGTAGAAGTGTTGTTTCCACGAGTAGAAGTGATTGAGGAGTGAAATTGAAGAGAGAAGCTTGAATGAATGAATGAACTCCCAAAATGAGAGAAAATGAGGGGTTTTTTTACATTCAAGGGTGGGAAAGAGACGTTACACCCAAAAAAATGACTATTGGGACATGTGTCAAGAACCAACATTCGAGATTTCTCATTTCAAACTTAGAAAACCGCTAGGACACTAGTGCGCCACACAAACATTTGCACACCGTGTAGGCATCCAAAACATAAGTTTTTAGGAAGTGGGTCATCAGGCTATTGTTACTTCACTATTAGACCACATGGAGCAAGAATTGCGAAATTTTGACCCATGGGGTTTTTTCCATTAATGCATTTAGGTTTCATAAATGCTAGGAAAAGTGCTAAAATGTGGAACTTCCCTTAGGTGTAATTCTATGACATTACAAGTTGGCACATTATAATTTAGTGTTTTCACAAAGCCTTTTCCAAGATACAATGTCAAATAGGCTCAAAATAATCAAAATTATAAATTTTGATACAAAATGAACTTGAGAAAAAGTATGGAAAAATTGTCCTTATGGTTGTGTAGTGTTCTTTAAGACCTTTCCAACACCTATTTGTTTCCAAAAATCAGAGCACCAGGAAAAAGTTATGGCCTATTAAAGAAATTAGCACAAGACAACTTCAACCTAAAATATCTGGTACAAAATGGGAAAAAAATCTTCTCAATACCTCTATGGATGGAAATTTCTCATCTCTAGCTTTCCAATGATATCTTATTTGTTGAAATCCAACGCCTAGAGAAAAAGTTATGATTTTTTGAAAAACTGGTTAAATTTAGCCTACAAGAAATGAGTTTTCTAACAAAAAAAGTTTACTTCTGATTTGATTTCTGAAAAATTATACTCACTATTTTTAGACAATAATAAAAACCTATAAATATTTTGAAGCTAAGAACAAAACCCATAAATCATTTTTTGATCCAGCAAGCAAGAAGATGAGAAAATGATATTTTTTAACCTTCAGCTAGGTGAAAAATGATGCACGATTCTTTTTGTATATCAATTTTCTTCAGATCTATACAAGATATTTAAAATCTAAAAGATACCCAGTAGAGAGTTTGACCGTAGATACAAAACCCAAAAATAGTTTTTCTTACAAATGAATGGAAGTTGGATTTTTGAAGCACAAAACAAAACAACTCCAATGAAAAACAAATTTCTTCAAACCCCTGCCTATAACTATGTCAAATGATCTCCAACTTGGATGAAACAAAAGCCAAATGTGACTTTCTCGAGCCTTCTAGATACGTTGGAACAACCAAAAATGTTGCTAGTATAACCATAAATGTTGCAATCATCCAAATCTCACAAAACACATATAAAAAATAAAGAGGTAATTATATCTTTGTAAATCCTTTTTGATTCTCTAGATTGTTCAAGAATGCAAGAGAAGAGAATACAAGAATTTACAAGATTTTTACAAGAAAATCTCTCAATCAAGAATCTAAAAACTTATATTTCTCAAAAGAAAAGCTCTGATACCATGTTAGAAATCTGAAATAGATTGAATAATCTGTTGATGGGTGTTTTTGCAATTTCTCAACACAAGCAACACACAAGTATGCTACCTCTCTTGAAAGGTAATTTTTGTAACTAAGTTTTAGAAATCACCCCAAGGTCTCTCAAGTGTCAGGTCATGACTAAGCTTGGAATATTTTAATTGGTTGATGTGATTTGTTGGTAATCATAAAGGGCATTTATGATCAACTAAGCATGGGGGGAATTGGGTCTACAAATGGAGTTCAGGAATTATGGAAATGAAGGGAAGCTACTACAAGTTCAGAACAACAAACTAAAAATCCATATTTTCCATTAGTTTTGGCTTTACAATGATGTTGGAACTTTGTCTTCACTTCAGTTTCAAAGAAATAGCAAAAGGGGAAAAAGGGTTAGAAGTTTCCTAGACCTACAACTAATGTTGAATAGTAACAATGGAGGATGCTAGAGTGGACAAAATTCCTAAAACTAAGTTCCACTTAACCAAGGGCAACCTATAGTCTCATGAAGCTAGTGTAATCTTCTAAGGTCTATAGATTTTCAAACTATTCATTCACCATTAAAACATGAATAACAACTAAACTTAAGTGCAACAATGTAAATGATGCCCATACTAACTTTACACAATGGTTTATCATCAATAAACAACTAAAAGTATGAGCTTGGAAGACATCAAACACTATAGCATTCTTCACCATTAAAGCACAATATACACTAACAACTAAAAGTAACTTAAAGCTAGAACAACAAAGATAAAATCTAACATTTGGAGAATGAATCATGCACACATGGAGAAAAAACACAAGAAACCATCAAAAAAATGTTTTTCTCATTAATTTTCTATAGCATGCCCTTTACACAACAACTCATCTCTCTCCTTGAAAATGAGAGGATGCCCCTATTTATAGTTTTTGAAAAGAAAAATGAATGGACAAGATTCATTTACATTGTGTGGCTCAGATTCATTTTACATTAGGGTTTCACCTACCCACAAATATATAACAATATAAAATATACTTTTGTCTTTTTCCCTATTTTTTCATTTAGCTACCTTTACACTATAGTTGTTTCGTCTTTTAGCTACCTCCAAATTTTATAGCTATATTTTCAAATACTCATCATCTATAACTGGATTTCCAACATTCTTTTGGAGAGTAGCATATTCCATGAACTTCCTGATCATAGCGTAGAGCTTATCCCATTCCGTGAGATCAGATTGAAGCATCTGGAAGGTTATCTTCTTGAGTCTCTCAATGACCTACTCCCAATGCTTTGTACATTTGGGTGCCACCTTGATAACCTACTTAGACTAGGAAAAATCCCTTGGATAAAAATCCATGAAATCCCGCGGCAGTGTGTCCACAACCCCTTGTTCCATCTTCTTATGAAAGAATTGTTTGATTCTCTCTAGATCTAACTCCAGAGTGGGCATCTCATAGTTTGTAATCATTTTTAGGTAATCTTCACTGTCAGTTCGGTGCTTTGTAACACATTCAAGATCAAGCTCTAGTTCATGCAAGACCTTCTCTAGGATTTATTTCCTATAATCTAGGCCCATCTACCATGTTTCCATGAGCTAATGATCATCCTTTGATAGTTCCAGCTCCTCACATATTCCTTGGGAGAGCTTGAGGACACTCTCAAGCTTAGGATAGGTGATCCTTTATAGTTCAAAGTAGCTATTGTAGTTCTTTATCATGTCCTCTATCTACTTCTACAAACTACAAAACTTATTGAACATCTGGGCAATGTGGTGGATGCCCATGTCACCATTATGGGAGTGGGAGAGAGGGCAAGAGAGGGTGGAAGTGGGAGAGAGGGTGGGAGTGGGAAGAATCAAATCAGCGTCAGTCGAAATCAAAATCCGGCGGCAAATCATCAAAATCAAAATCAAAATCATCAAATCAGAAATCGAAATCCTCGGCAAATCAGGCGAAATCAGAAATCCGATCCGTGAAATCAACATCGTCAATCGAGCGGTCAAATCATCAAACTTTCCATCCATCAGGCTCAGAAATCAAAATCAAAAATCAGGCATTTCATCAAGCACATCAAGTCGATCAGATCGGCACAAATCAAACGTCAACAATCAAAATCAAAATCATCAAACATCAAAATCAAATCAATCAAACGTCATCAGGCGCATCAGGCGCATCAGATCAGATCCGAAATCGAAATCAAACGTCAAAAAAAAATCATCGGATTCAAATCGGCATCAATAAAAATAAAATCAGATCAGGCGCATCAAATCAATCAAAATCTTTTCGATCAAACGTCGAAAATCAGGCGCAGATCCGGCGCAAATCGGCATCCATCAATCAAATCGAAATCAAACGGCTCGAAATCAAAACGTCGAACAGATCCAGCATCAGGATCCGGCAAATCAAACAAAGATCTTTTAAATCGAAAATCCGCATCAAAAATCAAATCAAATCAAAATCCAGAAATCAACACAGCATCAAACGTCAGGCGAGAGATCCATTTCCATCGAAATCGAAATCAATCAAAATCGTCGAGATCAGAATCAAAATCAAAATCAGATCCAGAATCAGCAGATCGCTTAACTCGAGATCAAATCGGCGTCAAATCAATCAGATCAAATCGAGATCAAAATCAAAAACATCCATCAAAAAAAGTCTGCGAGAGTGGGTGGGAGAGAGTGGGAGAGGGTGGGAGAGGGTTGGAGAGAGTGGGAGAGAGGGTGGGAAAGGGTGAGAGAGGGGTGGGAGAGGGTGGAAGAGAGTTATTGTGTGTATGAAAAATGGATCAATTTAAATGAAATCAAACACATATAAATAAGACATTAAATTAGGAAAAACTAAAAATATAAACATAATATGCAAACCGTTATCGCAGCTTTACCGAAACCATCTTATCTCTCTCTAACTCCAGTGTTTTGTTGGTTTCTAGTGGCTCTCAGATCAGCAAATCAAGCTCAACAAAAGGACAACTAAAGAACGAGATTTAAAATGCACAATATGCTAAATGCAAAAGCTATGCTAAAATGAAAGTATGGCTGTGATGCTGAAAATGATATGATTGCATAAGCAAGATGAAAGTATGGCTATGTAAATGCATATGAATATGTAGGTGTATGCGTGCGTAGTGTGTAAGTAACCAAAGCTTGGATTTGTGCCAGAATTTATAGAGTTTTCAAACAGATTCGATTGGCTGATTCGATTGACGACCCAGATTAAGCTTGTTCGAACGAACGGTGGCAGATTTTCAAAAGTGGAGAGGGAGATGGAAGGTTTCCCTTTTCCTTCAATTTTTGTCATTGAGTTTCAAAGGGAAATTTCCATTTCTAAGAGCAAGTTTGAATTTGGAAGGGCGAGTTAAGAATGAGTTAAAATTAAATAAATTAAATTTATTTAATTTGGAAGTGAAGACGAATATGGCAAGTCGCATAATTAAATAAATCATATTTAATTATGTTTTAGAAAATGAAATTAGGGTGAGATGGAAAATATTAAATTAAATATTTAATATTCTAATTTGAGGATGAAAAGAATATTCCATTGTTTAAATATTCAAATATTCAAACTTTGGAATGATATGATGATCAAATATAAATAAATTATAAAAAATTATTTTATTTAATTAAGCGGAAAGTGGAAATGTCAATAATTAAATAAAATTATTTATTTAATTAAGGTAGAAGAATTAGAAAATGAACGATATAAATAAATGATTAAATTTATTTATATGTAGATGACTTTAGGGGAATTAATTAAATAATTCATATTTAATTAATTAACAAGCTTAATCACGACCATTTTTAGATGTATACATTTTTCCCCTCTTTGAAGTGATGTGTGAAACACATTGCTTCAAAGAAAATAAAATTTTGCCTATGATATGCTTTCAATGTTTCTGCTGATGATGCCCCCTCAGGAGGTAAATCAAAAATGAGAGAGAGAGTGGTTTAGCTCGCGATAAATGATGAAAAAGAAATGTCCCATTTTGAAAATAAAGTCAAAAAGGTAGCAAACTTACCCTTGGTTTGACCTTTAAAAGGTAAAAAGTTGAAAAAGACAAGTCATTTGCACTTTTGACTTTGGTGAATACTGTACCTCTGAGAGTGACATCGCAACATGGAGATTCCTTATCATCGCCACCGATTCGAGAGATCTCGCCGATACCAGAGGCCAGTAGCATATGGACCATCGATGAGTTGATCTATCCTCCTGTGCTTTCAAATTTTTTATGTTTTGAATCAAAATTTCATGTTTTTTTTGCAGTTTTTGTTTTCGAAAATGCCAGTTGAGTGCTTTTAGAACTATATGCATGCTTTTGATAAAAACAATAGCGCTTAGAGTAAAAATAGACGTGCATATAGGGCATGATAGAAAATTTTAGGAGTAAAGTGCTTTTAAGGTAAACAGTGGCGCATAGAGAAAAATGCGCATCCAGTGAAAAGAGCGGCGCTTAGGATGATTAAAGTTGCGCATATAGGAAAACGTGCATAGGAGGTCTTTTTGAGTGCATAGAGCGAAAAGAACGGCGCATACGGGTTTTAGTGCATAGATTCCAAAGAGTAGCGCATATGGTAAAATAGGCAGAATTGATGTTTTGATGATAGGCATGTGAAAATGATGATGAATATTGCTTCTTTAGTCAACAGATAGGTAAATTGTCATGTCATCATGCTAATATGGATAGAAATAATAGAATAATCTGATTGATTGATTGATAACTTTGCTTCCTAGAGTAGAAAACAAAGAGTAGATGGTTGATATGACTTCTAATAAATTTTCTTTTTGCGATAGAAAACAAATAGTAATTGATGGTAGAGTAGATTTGATATGGTATCCAGCTAGATAGGTTGTGTGTTGATTTTCCTGATAGGATTGATTGTGTGATATGGGTCAATTGATGTGATGTAGTGATATGAGTCATTGATATGGGTCTAATATAGTTCACTGATATAGGTCAATGATAGAGGTCACTGATAGATATGAGTCTAATTGATGTTGTTTGAATGATTGATATGATTCTGATGAATTACCCTTGTGATGAAAATAGGAGGTTTTCAAAAACCTCCAGATTAGAGAGCGGCACTCAGCAGGATGGGATAGGATCCCCGAGTTGACACCTGTCAACATAGCTTTGATAGAGACATGTGGTTTGAGATCCTTGTTGGCGATGCCGCCAATTCGGGTTAACAGAGGTTTGTTGACAGCATTGGCAGAGCGATGGAACTCGGAGCACAACACCTTTCATATGCCGACTGGTGAGGTGATGGTGACTCCTGAGAATGTGTACAGGATATTAGGTATCCCAGTGGTTGGTGCCCTTTTGTATTACGATCACAAGGAGCTCGAGGGTATAGATGCTTTGAGGAGAGTGTACGGTGATGCACAGATAGCTGGGTACTAGGTACCATGGGTGGACTTTCAAGGATATCCAGCCTTACCGGTAGTTTTGGGTGCATTCATTGGAGGTCTCCTTTGTCTAGATCACTGGGAAAAGGGATTATTAGTGGGATGGGGCAGGATTTTGGAGCAGATGTTGCTACAGCCGCAGAGATATGCATGGGGGAGTTGCATGCTAGCGCATCTATATCATGATTTGCATCAGGTGGTGTACAAGGGTTCTTCCAGTTTGTCCTGTGGTGTGACATTACTGTAGATCTGGGCATGGGAGCATTTTGTTGTGACGAGACCGGCGTGCCCCAGAGTTAGGCCACCAGGCAGGCCTTATATATATACGTATGCTATGTTCCTTACCCAGCCCAAGCTGGGTAAGGTGGATTACTGGAGGCGACTGCTAGATGATATGGATACAGTAGTATGGAGACCATACCTTGATTGCAAGCCATGGGATATGGATGATATATATATTTCGTATGTATGCATCCCTCGGTTCCTGATAGGGAGGACTCCCTTCATTCTTGAGAGGTTTCTGGCATTACAAGTGTAGAGGCAGTTTGGATTTACGTAGGGGATGCCGTAGGGGGTTGTACATTATGCCCATAGCAGAGATGAGGCTGAATGGGGACCATGTATTTCTTATCAGATAGCATATACAGAGTTTTAGTCATTAGCACCTGAGGCATGGGTTGATAGGTGAGACGTTGTGGATGTTGGTATGTCTGATGAGTACTCTGCATATTTTCACATGCATCCCTTTCCATGGTTTACCAGCCCCGATGAGCCAACACCGATTCTAGTAGCACCACATCTAGGGGCAGTGAGATAGGAGGATGAGGCCAGCGACGAGCAGGGAGCAGTTGGAGGAGAGGAGGAGGAGAGTTCAGATGGGGATGACAGAGATGATAGTAGAGATGAGGGCCATGTGTTAGGGAGGTCGAGGCTGGATATTCTGAGGGGTGTCCAGATCATGTGGCGGTCGAGGACAAGGAGAGGGCGACGAACAGTGATCCAGATGGGATCCTCATCTCAGATAGCTACCCTTCAGGCCCAGGTGGAGGCACTACAGGGGAAGCAGGGACAGTTACAGAGTCAGCTGGGATAGGCACAGGGATTTATTGTGCAACTACAGGCATAGCTAGCACAGGCTCAGGCACAGGCACCTACCCCAGGCCCACAGTTAGCTCAGGTGATTGCAAAGAGAGATGCATTTAGACAGAGAGCAATAGAGGCTGAGGGCATGGTGCAAAGGCTGATGGGCACTATAGAGAGTGCATCATTATGGGATGCCATTACAGAGGGCATGGAGATGGCGAGAGAGGCTGAGTATTACAGGGTCAGATACGAGGAGTTGTGTCCTCCAGATCGCAGAGAGCCATACCCATGGTCCCATAGTAGGACCAGGAGTATATCATGGACACATACGCAGAGTAGGGGAGTGACTAGACCTCAGCAGGACCTAGATGCAGGCACCAGTGGTAGGCCACCTCCTTCCGGACCAGCTCCATCAGGGGCCTCGACCAGTTAGCTTTCAAAGTGCACATATGTGTATCATTTTTTTGGAGCATGTATACGGATTTTTGATCCTATCTGATGTAATTCTCTTTGGACATTTTAGTTTCATTGGACATTTGGATATTTGTATCATTTTTGATGAGTGATGATATGCAGTGGTGATGATTATTTTGGATTATGTTTTGTGCACTTATGATATGATGATGTGATATGCATTTATTTCTATGTGTTATGTATTTTGATATGATATGCAGGATGATTTGATATGATATTTTTATTATGATGATGATGATTGACGATGCGTACTGATGATGCTATGTAGGTGGATGATTTATGATGTGATTATGGAATGTTTATTTTTTTGGATTTTTCAATGCAGGCAAAAGATGGTAATATGATAAAAAAATGAATGTTGTGTTCATGATATGCATTATGAATTTTGTATGATAAAATGATATGATTTGATGTAAAATGATATGAGTACTAATATGAAATTAAGATGAGTAGATAGTGATGAGATGTATGATAAAATGATATGTGATGAAAATATAATGATTCGTAATTAGAATGAATGGATAAATGAATGATAATGAAATACCTAATGATATGTTAAATGAAATGTTAAATGAAATGAAATGAAATGTTAAATGATATGAAATGATAAATGAAATGATGAATGATATGAAATGGTATGATAATGAAATGATAAATGATAAATGAAAATGAAATGCAAATGGAATGGTATGTTAAATGATAAATGAAAATGAAATGAAATGGTATGATAATGAAATGATAAATGAAAATGAAATGCAAATGGAATGGTATGTTAAATGATAATGAAATGATAAATGATAAATGAAAATGAAATGAAATGGTATGTTAAATGAAATGATAAATGATAAATGATCATGATAATGAAATGGTATGGAATGATAATGATAATGCAGTGGAATGATAATGAAAATGATAAATGATATGGAATGTTAAATGATACCTGATAATGCAATGGAATGATAATGAAAATGATAAATGATATAGATAATGAAATATTAAAGGAAAATGATAACGAAAATGAAATGATGATAATGGTAATGCAATGATGAATTGATAATGAAACTAAAACTAATATGAAGAAAAATGAATGAAATGATGAAATGCCAATGAAACTAATATGAATGATAATGGATGAAATGATGAAATGCCAATGAATGATAATGGTAATAAATCAAATGTCCACATTGTCCTCCACAAATAGTCCAAAGAAGCATGACAACCATTGGCCTTTCAAAAACTCTTGATGCAAATCCAATATGTAGTTATGTACAATGACCTAAAATGAAATGCAACTAAATGAAGCTGACCTTTTTGTTGAGCTTATTGGTATATTTGCTAGAATCATCATAGAGCACTTTTAAAATGTTGGAAGTATGTACAAGCATCAGAGGGGAAATTAGCACCAATGATGACCTGAGTACAACTTTCATAATTTTTGATATAGCAAGTGAACACAAGCACCTAGGTATAATTGAACCGAGATGACCTGAGCATTTCTTGCATAAACAGACAAAGAATAACTACCATCTGATGCAAATTTGGAACTGTCATCAATGATAAACTTTCAATCATCATGTCTCACGACATATTTGCAACAGATAAATGATTAACCTCCAGACAGCAGACAAAGAAAAATCATCCTCTTTCCTTGCCACTCTAGTTCAGTACATCATCGAGTGTGCTCCAGAGAAATGATATCGAAAATTAAACAACCATTATTCAAAATTGAAATACTGTGATTCCAAACATTATTCATATTAGAGATCATCCAGATATGAGTCATGATAAGGTACACAACTGAAAGCTATTGTGATATGGATCAATGACCAGATGTTTAAGTTTGATTTGGTTGTTTTGTTCACGTGATTGGTTTTTGATGTCGTTGTCACACTGTTTTGGTAAAACCTGAAAGTTGGTTGCCCCCAGTATCTTTTGCCCTTGGTATTGACACAACTTGCTAAGATGAATATGTACAATAATCAAGCCATGGTAAGAAATTATCGTTCAAGGAAAATGATGATAGCATGGTGCTGGTGTGGCCCTAAGATGATGAAAAAGATGCATGAAAAGAATGCCGAAAAGTTAAGTGCAGAACATGAACTAATAGATGGAGACTACAAATAGCGTCTATTTTCCAAATTTTCACTATTTGTTTTTATTGCATTTTTCTTGTCAATAGACTACCTATTGCCAGGTTTTCACCCTATGACTTTTTTTTTTGGTGCGCTACCAAGATGCCTGTTTTCCAAGTAATTTTTTTTGGATTTTTTTAGGAATTTTTCTGATTTTTTTGGATTTTTTCAGGACTTGTTCTGATTTTTTGGATTTTTTCAGGACTTTTTCTAATTTTTTAGACATAATAATTTTTCAGGTGCATGTTGTTGATAGGTTCATCAAACAAGTCCCCTTCTGGCATTGATAGCTTGTAGGATGTTGAACCATAGACTGCAATAACCACATAAGGACCTAGCTAATTTGGTTCAAACTTTCCTTTCTTCTCTTTGTTTTGCTGATTGCGTGGGTTCTCTTTTAGGACAAGATCACCCATCTGAAAGGTACGTGGCTTTACTTTGTGATTATAGTTGTGAAACATCATCTGTCGATATGCTTTCAAATGATCAACTGCTCTTTGTCTTTTCTCATCTAGGAGTTCCAGTTCTTGGAGTTGGGAAACTCTGTATTCATCATCTGTTGTGAGGCCTTGCAATGATACCCTGAGTGAGGGAATCTCAACTTCTAAAGGTAATATGGCTTCTGCTCCATAGACAAGAGCAAATTGCGTTGCTCCTGTTGGCGTGCGGACACTGGTTCTGTGGGCCCATAGAGTGGGATTGAGTTGAACATGCCAATCCTTCCCTGAATCATTCACAGTCTTTTTCAAGATTTTCAATATTTTTTTATTTGAGGTCTCTACTTGGCCATTCCCTTGTAGATAGTAAGGTGTTGGATATCTATGTTGAATGTGAAATCTCTCGCAAAGTTCATCAACATCCTAATTTTTAAATGGACGTCCATTATCTGTAATAATGGAGTTGGGAATGCCATACCGACAAATAATATAATTGAGTATGAATGATGATATTTGTTTGTTGGTAACTTTAGTAAAAGGGACTACCTCAATCCACTTGGTGAAATACTCTGTAGCTATGATGATGAACTTATTCCCATTCGATGAAGAAAGATAAATTTTGCCCACTAGATCTAACCCCCATTGAGAAAATGGCCAGGTTGGCGTGAATGGTTGAAGTTCCTGTGCAGGAGCATGAATGAGATTCCCATGAATCTGACATTTTGAACATATTTTCACAAAAGTGAATGATTCCCTCTCCATTGTAGGCCAGTATTAACCCATTCTAATCAATTTCTTGGATAAGGTCAGTCCACTCGAATGAGTACCACAAATGCCACCATGAACTTCTTGTAAAGATTTGTCAAATTCCTCATGTTCAAGACATTGAAGTAGAGTACCATCAAGACCACAACAATAAAGAGTGTTAGCGATAAGATTGTAGTGAGCGAATTGGCGGATAAAATTGCATTTTTGGTTACGGGATAAATCAGGTGGCAAGATATCGTCTTTGAGGTAGGCATAAATTTTTTGATACCAAGGTGAATCAGATCCTACCAAGTGGCAAATGATTTGGCTTTTAGGAGTATTATAAGCAGGTGTAAATGATTGTTCCACTAGAAATTCATAATGAGTCTGAGTTTTTGGGAGTTGTAACAATGATGCGATCGTAGCCATGGCATTAGCTGCTTTATTATCAAGCCTTGGAATTTGTGTGAATTTGATGTCCACAAAGTATTTCTTGAAGTTATCCACCATCTTTTTATAAGGCAACAGTTTGTCATCTTTGGTCTGATAGTCATTATTGATATGAAAAATGACCAACTTTGAGTCACCATACACCTGTAATTCTGTAATTCTCCATTCCAGTGCTATTTTGAGTTTGATGATTAATGCTTCATATTTAGCTATGTTGTTGGTGCATGGAAACATCAGCCTATATGATCAAGGAATGGTGTGTCCTTGAGAGGTGACAAAAAGTATGCCTACCCCCAATCCATGTTGAGTGAAAGAACCATCAAAATATAAGGACCATTGTTGTTTAAATTCTACAGTAATGACATCAGCATCTGGAAATTCAATGTGTAGGGGATGATCTGCTTGTAGTGGTGCTTCAGCCAATTGATCAGTGGTAACTTGTCCTTTGATTGCCTTGCGATCAACATAATGGATGTCAAACTCATTCAAAATCATTACCCACTTTGCTAACCTTCCTATCAATGATGCTTTGCTTAATAAATACTTGAGTGGATCAATTTTTGAAACCAAATTGACTGTATGGGTTAACATGTAATACCGAAACTTCTGTAAAGCAAAGACTATTGCCAGACAAGCCTTCTTAATAGAAGTGTAGTTTAGTTCATGACTTGTTAGTGTTCTACTGATGTAGTAGATTGCATGTTCTTTTCCTTTAGAGTCTTCTTGCACTAGCAGTGCCCCCAGAGATGTCTCTGTTATAGCAATGTATAAGATTAGTGGTTTTTCTGGATTTGGTGGTATGAGAACTGGTGGAGTCATTAAATATTCTTTGATTTGTTGAAACGCCAATTCACATTTGTCATCCCACCTGAAAGGAACATTCTTATGCAATAGATGTGTGAAAGGTAAACTTTTGTTAGCCAATTGTGCAATGAACCTTCGTATAGACTGTAGTTGTCCCTGTAGTGATCTCAACTGACTGATGTTCTTTGGTGGGGGAATTTCCATAATTGCTTGTATTTTCATGGGATCTACTTCAACTCCTTTTTTTGAAACAATGTACCCCAAGAGTTTTCCAAATTTGACCCCAAAAACACATTTCTTAGGGTTGAGGTGAACTTTGAATTTCTCTAATCTTGCAAATATTTTGGACAATATTTCAAGATGTCCTTCTCTGGTGTATGATTTTTCCAATATGTCATCTACATAATCTTCTATGAAGATATGCATCATGTCATGAAAGATTGTAGTCATGGCTCTTTGATAAGTAGCCCCAGCATTCTTCAGACCAAAAGGCATGACGTTCCAACAATAGGTTCCCCATGGGCATGTGAAAGTTGTTTTCTCCTGGTCTTCAGGTGCAATCTTGATTTGGTTGTAACCAGAAAAACCATCCATTAATGAATACATGGCATGGCCAGCTGTCATATCAACTATGGTGTCAATGTTGGGTAGTGGGAAGTCATCCTTAGGACATGCTTTATTAAGATCTCTGAAATCCATGCATATTCTCACAGTTTTATCTGGCTTGGATACAAGAACAATGTTGGAGATCTATTCTACATAGTCGATTGGTCTTATGAAGCCCACATCAAGGAGTTTTCTCAGTTCTTAACCAATAATGCAACATGAGGGTGCATCTTTCTAAGTTTTTGTTTTACCAGCTTGGCCCCTGGCTTGATAGACAAGTGATGCATGATAAGATCAAGATCAAGACCAGGCATGTCAGCGTAAGACCACACAAAATTTACTTGATTTGCTTTCAGAAATTCCATTAACTCTGGTACTTCTTTCTCTGTCATTGATGCAGCCAACTGTAGGATCCTTGGTTTGTCTAAAGTTTCAAGATTGACTGCATTTGTAGGCTCAATCAAAATAATCGATCGCTCATGGTAGTGCTTTAGGAGAGTGTCAAGATTCCCATTGTCTGGTGCCTCAAAGAGGTTTTCACCATCTGATACACTCTTTATTTTATCTTTTGTTTGATCTAATACTGCCAGATTCTGGTTTTCACCATTAGATCTCTTTTTTTATTTTTACTTTTGCAGCTGGGAGAATTGACACTCTCCTGATTAAAGACTTTATATAAAAAATCATTAGTGGAACAATCATTTACATCTTCTGTCAAAAGGAAGTTTACAATAGCTTCATCACTTGGAAACATACGTATATCAATAGGTTCAGATGAATCCCAATCAATGAGATCAGGATAAATCAAAGGTATTAGGTCATCAGGTTGCATGAAATCAGCTATGGTTATGGTCATAATGGAGTAGTCTATAGGATCCAAGGTGTGAAGTGGGTCAATGATGATACTATCCTCATGATAATCTTGTTTGTTTAGATCTGACTCAGTATCACTAGAATCATAGTTGATTTGTGGTTCAGATTCTTGTGGTTGGGACCTTGACCCTTCACCTTCAATTAGAGTTGGGGCGTACTGGTGTATTACATCAACCTCTTTATCTCTCCAGAATTCATCATTATAAATGTGTCCCATTCATATTCAGCAGAGTTTGTATTTGAATTGTTATCCAAGAAGTTATGAACTTTTGTCAAACATACTTCTCGTGAATCTGAGCCTTCTTGCAATGCGAAGACAGTGTCATGCAGTTGTTTGGATGTGTTTTCTTTGGAGTGAGTGTCATAACCTAATCCAATTTTCTCTTTTGCAGTAAGTCCATGGAGGTGAATAGGTTCAACTACTCCTTCTTTCCTTTTTTCGATAGGACCTTTATCATAGCCCATCTTCTGCATGATTGAGTACCCTTTTCCATATTTGTCCATGGGTAGTTTGACATTAAAGCCTATTTCATCTTCATCTTTATAGAGCCAGTTTAGAATTTTTGTATCCTCAAGATTTTCCATGAGGAATTTTTCTTTGATGAATTTTCTATTAAATTTTGTGATTGGCTCTATTGGTGGTTGCTTTGATGTTGATGTTGTTGATATTTGATGTTCCCTAATAGACGGTTGTCCATGTGATCGAGGTGATGTAGGTAAATTGGCAAGACAAAGAGAGTATTCTCCAACTCCATGGTCCTTGAATTTCAATTTTTTGTCAAAACTATTGGTTAATTGACTGATTTGTGTGTCAATCTTTAGAGAGGTACTAGCATGAGCTTCTCGATTATTAGGAACCAAAGTATCTTGATTGGCCTTTATGTTGGCACAAGTTTGAATATTTGAATTATCAGCTGGTATCATGATTTCCTATCCATCATAAGGAAACTTAAGACACTGATGATAGGTTGATGGGACAACTTGCATTTCATGGATCCAAGGACGACCCAACAAGATGTTGTATGCAAGATCACGGTCCAATACTTGACAGAAAGTATTCTTTATAATAGGGCCCACTCTGATTGGCAGCATGATTAGACCCTTGGATGCTCTTTCTTCATCATCATAAGCTTTTATGGTAATCTTTCTTCTAAAATCAATGGAGTCTTCAAAAAATCCTAAAGCTTTAACCAACTTCATGGTAAAGATGTTCAAACCAGCACCCCCATCTATTAGAACTCATCTGATACGAAACTTGTGAACCATGAATTCTAAGTACAATGATGAATTATGGGGATGAGTTATGGAAACATCATCTTTTTCAGAGAATGAAAGGAAAGTGGGTGAGGAAAAATGTCCTACCATGGCTTGAAATTGGTTCACATCCAAATCAGTAGATACATTGGTTTCAACGAGGGATTTTTCAAGAATTTCCTTATGGGCTGGGGAAATCTTCAATAGTTCTAGAATAGAAATTTGAGCGGGAGTTTTCCAAAGCTGATTGACCAAATCATATTGGTGTTGAGGTGGAGGTTCAGTGGATTTTGAAGAGGTTCCCTTTAAGACAACTTTAGCTTGTGCTCTCATTGTTGCGTTGACTTCTCTATATTCCACCTTCTTGTTGACTTTAATAACATTTATGCACTCGTCGTCTACGTAGAGATGATTCATTATATGATCATCATTGATATGATTCACATTTTTTTTAGAAGACTCACCCTTTTGATAATTAGGCAAAGGATTGCAGAATGCTTGGTGGTCTGTGTTGGTTTGTTGATGTCCTTCTATTGTGATGATGTCATTGTCGATTAAGTCTTGAATGGCATTCTTCAAGGCTTGGCAGTTATTTGTGTGATGACCTTTGCACCTATGATAATCACAATAGTATGCCTCATTCCATGATGGAGGCTTTACACTAGGTTCATAATTTCATTGAGGCAGAAAAGTAATGACATTTTTGGCCATCAACTCTTTGAATGCGGATTCTACAGATTGGCCCAATGGAGTGAAAGTTCTTCTACTAGAGAAAAATGAAAATCTCTGGGGATTTGAATTTGAGGTGTTCCATAAAGAATTGTGATTGTTATTGGTTCCTCGGTAACCTTGGTTGTTAAAAGTCCCTTGGTTGGGAGTAGAGTGTTGATTTATATTGTTCCTCGGAGGAGGAGGATTATTTCTGTGATTTGCAATCGAGTTGACATTGTTGTTGCGAATGTTTGGAGAACTGAGGACAAATGGCTTGGTCGAGGCATGATTCACATCAACAACACCATCATTCACCATATTTTTGTTACGAGTCCAAAATTTGGACTTGTCCTGATTATTGTGATGGTTGGATGAGCTAGGATTTTCTTTGTCATGTTTTATTATCCCTCTTTTAACCAAAGCATTTTCAATAGTTATGGCATCTTCAATCATTTTCTCAAAAGAAGAAGGACAATGTAAGTTCAAATGATAGCTCATTTCTAAATTTAAACTGTTAATGAAGGTAACCATCTTTTCCTTTTCAATAACAGGACGTGGATATCTGGCTAACATTCTTCTCCATCTCTGAAGAAATGTAATGAAAGATTCACCAAGTCTTTGTGCAACTTTGCAAAGATCTATCATGGTGATTTGGTGTTGTATGTTGTAAGTATATTGTGATATGAATAGGTTGATCAATTCTTCAAATGTTCTGACAGGAGGTGTAATCTTAGATAGCCATTCCATAGAGTGTACCCCAAGGCTCCTTGGAAACAATCGCATGAAGTAAGTGTCTTTGTGAGCGAATTCCAATGTCATGTTTCTGAAGTCTCTAACATGATCGATTGGATCTGTTTTCCCATTATAGTGATCAAATTTTGGCATTTCACAATGCTTGGGAAAAGGAATCATGTTAAGACTTCTATCGAAAGGATAAGGACAAATGTCCTCCAGGGTATATTTCTTTGTGGTTGTTCCCCCTTGTAATTCTTTAACTTGTCCTTGAAGTGCCTTGATTTGTTGGGTCAAAGCACTAAGATCAGAAAGGGGTGTCTCTTCAGGTTTATTTTTCAAGTTTTCAGTATAAAAGTCATGAGGCAATTTAGCCCCTTGTTTGGCTAGATAGCGAAAATAATTTTCCTTATCTCGCTGCAAGATCTTTTCGATGGCTTTGTGAAATTTTGGATCTTGCTCAGCCTCTCTAAGAAATTCCTCATCTTGTTCCTCATCACTATCTATCTATGTTTTGTTGATGTCTTTGTATTGGTGGAATGGATTTTCTTCTCTGTTATCTATATCTTTGTCAAAAAGTGGATTATGATTCATGATGTAAAGAGGATTGCTTCTTTCACCTTCTTCTTGAATGTTTTGAGTATGACCTTCTTGTTGGATTTTGTCCTTCAATTTATTGAATTGGGATCTTGTGAAGATAGGCATATGATTTTGAAAATTCTTCTAAACTTAGATCCTAGTTTTGACAAGTGTGATGATGATGATCTGATAAGATGCGGAATCTTATGATATGATCAAGGATGTTCCTAATTTATTGATTGTGGCTTCCAATTGATGGAGGATTTCAAAATCCTGTTGGGGAAGTTGAACCAAAAATTAGAAAGTTTTTTGATAGATGCACTTCTTAAAGTTTTGATCTTTGTTTTTCGAAGAAATGTTCCAAAATCACTAAAGGATTTGATTGGGATGTGAAGGATATTCAATAGAAGGTTGTGGTATGTTTTCAAATTCAAGAGGTTGGTTATGATCATGCCATTGTGATAGAGCTAATCTCTGATAATAAGCTTAAGAATCTAAGGGATCTACAACATACTCATCAGTGAATCCTCTAACAAAGTCTTGGTATCTATGAAGAAATCCTCGGTAGTGAAGCAAGACTTGTCGAATTTTGTACAAGAATTTTCTCTTTTGTAGTGTTTTCTTGTATCCTAATGGTTTCTTGGGTTTTCTGATCCTTTTAGACACTGATTTCTTGGGAAATTTTGTTGATTTCCAATCTCTAAGAATGGGAAAAGTATTGGGAATGTTATTGGATCAATGGTATGAAATTTTTTTGAGTGATTTCAGTTGTTGTTCTTCATGTTCATTTTGGATGATCTTTCTATCTGAATTAATGTATTGGAAGAAACAACAAACATTTTTGAAAACAGTTGTTCTTAAAGCCCTATACTAACATGAAGTGTTTGATCAAGAAAATGTTTTCACAGGTTTTGCACATGAAAGACAATTTAGACAAACTCACTCTTAATGCTCAAGTAGGTCATTCTAGTAATCAATAGCCCACATCTTATAACTGCGTTGACTCACACAGTCGTGTCACCCCCGAAGGGGCGCCCACGTTTTTATCTTTTCTAGGCGCATACTCAGAGTTACGGAAGTGGATACTGGATCCCATGAGCAAACGGTCCTTGGCAATTATATGGTGAGTGTCTTGGGGGCAGATTCTTCCCTCCCCTTGCACTGTGATTATTAGAATGTTCAGAAACTGACTTCAGCTAGCCACTACACTAGGTTCGTAGTAAGGATTTCCGTTCGGTGCAGCAATAATAAACTCCCTCAGGAGACCTCCCAACCTTTAGAACAAAGGTTTTGGGGATGGTTATCTTGCACACTACCGGCAAAAAAGGGTTTCCCCAGATTTTCTTTAAATTTTATAGTGGGGTGGAATAGTCTGGCTTTGGCTTGAACCCACTTGAGACATTCCCATAGGGTGAGTACTTTTTCCCACTACGGTAGGCTCTCTAAAGGATGTAATTAAAGCAGTAAAATTGCATGGAAACTAAAAGACAAGTTTGGTATTCTGATCACCCAGTTAAGGGGAGAGCATAGACCTATTGCCACATTCAAAGCAAGTAGATGTTCTTTTTAAATCCCAAATCACAATGATCTAATCTAAGTGAAGATATTGCTTCACTAAAAACAATTTTGTTCAATTTTAACTACAAGATCATTGTTTGGTGACTATCCTAGATTGCTTCATTTTATCCAGATGTGGCTACCCTAGGATTGCTTCATTTTAAAATTTAGAAAAAAGAAAAAGAATTATGTCTGCGGAAGGCGTCAGACTCAGAATTTTGTATTTTTGTTACAATCCATATGCGCTAGAATAGAAGGTATATGCGCTAAAAGATATATGCGCTGGAACAAAAAATAGATGCACCAAAATAGAAGCTAGATGCACTAGAATAGAAGCTATATGCACCATAACAGAAGCTAGATGCACTAGAATAGAAGCTATATGCGCCAGAACAGAAGCTAGATGCGCCAGAACAGAGGATATATGCGCTGCAAGAAAGATTTGTATGATCTTAAAATAGTTCTATGTGCCAAAAGAGAGTTATTGTATGCACCTAAACAGTTACTAGATGCACCTAAATAGTCACTAGATGTGCATAAACAGTCACTAGATGCGCCTAAACAGTCACTATATGCGCTCTAGAATTCTGTAAAACAAAAGAGTAAAACCCCATATGCGCCGTAGAAAATTTCAAATGCGCCTAAACGCCCAATTTTTTTTTTATAAATTAAATCCAGAATGTGAAACTGTCAAAAGAAACCTGTAGACAATGTTAAATTCATGGGTTCGAGCCCCACGGTGGGCGCCATTTTATGTGTGTATGAAAAATGGATCAATTTAAATGAAATCAAACACATATAAATAAGACATTAAATCAGGACAAACTGAAAATATAAACAGAATATGCAAACCGTTATCACAGCTTTCCCGAAACCGTCCTATCTCTCTCTAACTCTAGCGTTTTGTTGGTTTCCAGTGGCTCTCAGATCAGCAGATCAAGCTCAACAAAAGGACAACTAAAGAATGAGATTTAAAATGCACACTATGCTAAATGCAAAAGCTATGCTAAAACGAAAGTATGGCTGTGATGCTAAAAATGATATGATTGCATAAGCAAGATGAAAGTATGGCTATGTAAATGCATATGAATACGTAGGTGTATGCGTGTGTAGTGTGTAAGTAACCAAAGCTTGGATTTGTGCCAGAATTTATATAGTTTTCAAACGGATTCAATTGGCTAAGTTGATTGACGACCCGGATTAAGCTTGTTCAAACGGACGGTGGCAAATTTTTGAAAGTGGAGAGGGAGATGGAAGGTTTCCCTTTTCCTTCAATTTTCGTCATTGAGTTTCGAAGGGAAATTTCCATTTCTAAGAGCGAGTTTGAATTTGGAAGGGCAAGTTAAGAATGAGTTAAAATTAAATAAATTAAATTTATTTAATTTGGAAGTGAAGATGAATATGGCAAGTCGCATAATTAAATAAATCATATTTAATTATGTTTTAGAAAATGAAATTAGGGTGAGATGGAAAATATTAAATTAAATATTTAATATTATAATTTGAGGATGAAAAGAATATTCCATTATTTAAATATACAAATATTCAAACTTTGGAATGATATGATAATCAAATATAAATAAATTATAAAAATTTATTTTATTTAATTAAGCAGAAAGTGGAAATGTCAATAATTAAATAAAATTATTTATTTAATTAAGGTAGAATAATTAGAAAATGAACGATATAAATAAATGATTAAATTTATTTATATGTAGATGACTTTAGGGGAATTAATTAAATAATTCATATTTAATTAATTAACAAGCTTAATCACAACCATTTTTAGATGTATACAGTTATTTCAGTGGGAGACGGTGGGAGAGGGTGGGAGACAGTGGGAGATAGTGGAGAGAGGGTGGGAGAGGGTGAGAGAGTGTGGGAGAGAGTGGAAGAGAGTCAGAGAGCATGGGAGAGGGTGGGAGAGAGTTGGAGAGGGTGGGAGAGGGTGGAAGAGTTGGAGAGAGTGGGAGAAGGTGGAAGAGAGTTATTTGAGGGTGGGAGAATGTGGGAGAGAGTGGGGGAACGTGGGAGAGAGTGGGAGAGAGGGTGGGAGAGGGTGGGAGAGTGTGGGAGAGAGTTAGAGAGCATGGAAGAGGGTACGAGAGGGCTGGAGAGAGTGAGAGAGGGTGGGAGAGAGGGTGAGAGGAGAGGTGAGAGGGTGAAAGAGTCAGAGAGCATGGGAGAGGGTGGAGAGAGTGAGAGTGGCTGAGTGGGAGATAGGTGGGAGAGAGTGGGAGAGGGTGGGAGAGAGGGTGAGAGTTAGAGAGAGTTGGATAGCATGGGAGAGGGTGGGAGAGCATTGGAGAGACTGGGAGAGTGGGTGAGAGGGTGGGAGAGAGTGGGAGAGAGGGAGAGAGGGTGGGAGATGGTGGGAGAGAGTGGATGAGGTTGGGAGATGTTGGGAGAGGGTGGGAAAGTGTCAGAGAGTGCTAGAGAATGTGGGAGAGAGTTGGAGAGAGTCGAAGAGAGTTTGAAAGAGTGGGTGAGTGGGAGATAGGGTAGGTGAGGGTGCGAGAGGGTGGGAGAGGGTCGGATAGAGTGTGAGAGTGTGGCGGAAGATGGGAGAGAATCAAAGAGCGTGGGAGAGGGTAGGAGAGAGTTTGAGAGAGTGTGAGAGAGGGTGGGAGAGAGTGGGAGAGAGGGTGGGAGATGGTGAGAGAGAGAGGGAGAGAGGGTGGGAGAGTGGGTCGAGAGTGGAAGAGGGTGGAAGAGAGTTATTTGGGAGTGGGAGAGGGTGTGAGAGAGGGTGGGAGAGGGTGGGAAAGTGTGGGAGAGAGTCAGAGAGCATCAGGGAGGGTGGGAGAGGGTTGGAGAGAGTGGGAGAGGGTGGGAGAGGGTAGTGTTATGCCTTGCATAACCACCCCATTTTTTTTATGTTGGAATAAAAAAATGGGTCCCCCTTTTTGTCTTTTGTTTTGGGTGTCTTTGGTTGTCTGGTTGGGTCTTAGGAGTTCTTTGTTTTTTTTGCTCCTAAGTCTATCGGAGGCAGGTCCGAGACTAAATAAAGACATGGAACCATTTCAAGGTTCCTAATTTGGATATGGTCCTGACTCTGACTCCGCCTTCTCTTTTGTGTCATTTTTGTTGTATTGGTTTTTTTTACTAACACTTGGGTTTGTTTGTCCTTCTGTTAGTCGTTTCCTTTTGTTTTTTTTTTTCTCGAGAGAGATCGGATCCGGGATTGGAACTCAAACTGGGAATTTTCAATTTTCCATTTTTGTATTCCTGTCCCGACTCTGCTTCCCCTTTCTTTTTCTTCCTTGCTCTTTGTTGTTCAGGCCGAGTCCAGTGTTCACTCTAATCCCACTTCCCTTGTTATTTTGTTGTTCCTTGCTTTTGTCAAGATCGTAGACAGAATCAGAATGAAAATTTGAACTTTGTAAAAGTTTCATTCCAGTTTTCTTTCTGATCTCATCTCCATCTTGTTTGTTGTCTTTGGTTGGTCTTTTTTCAGGACCGGATTTGAGGTTGGAAATGGAATATGGAACTTGGTTTAGTTTCTTTATCTGATTCCTGACCCAGCTTCGCATCCACCTTCCTTGTGATATTTCATTGACTTGACTTAACTGCTTGTTTGCATCATTGGCTTTGCCCTCGATCTACCCCATTTATGGCATTCAATGCAGCCTGTTTGCACATGATAATTATTGATTAAAGGTGTAATTATGCTTAAACTGCCTCATTATTATTATTATACGAAGTGTTTGAGAAAATTACGGCTAGGCAACTCTTCAGAGAATTGATTTGATCGTGGGGGCGAATTGTGGATCAAATCTTGGCGAATTTTCGTTTAGTCCTAAGGAGCGTTTTCGAGGTAGGTTACTTTTGCTTTTCTTTCTTGTGTTTGTTTTTCCACTTGTGTCATTTTTCGTTTTCGTAGGAGGGTTTTTCTTGTGAATTTCTTCGCTTGGTCAGTGTTTCTTTATGTTTGTTTTTGGTTTTTTTCGTCCCGTTCTGTTTCGTTGGGTTAGTCTTTCTGTCGTTTTCTTTCTTGTTTTTGTCATTTTGTTCTGTTGTCGCTTTCGTGATAGGGTTTGTTTGTCGTGCCCTAGTTTTGACTAGGGTTGTGATTTTGAAGGGGTTTCCTTGCTTGGCTAATGCTTTTCTATTTTGAAACCCTGGTATGGTTTTATCACTTTGGTTTCAAGTTCTTCACACCGATTTCTTGTTGTGCCCTAGTTTCTAGAAATAGGGTAGTGGGCGAGTTAGGGTTTTGTAGTTTTGGTTGTTCATGGGTTTCTATGACTTCTGTACGGAAGGGTTGTTGGTGGTCTAAGTTACACTTTTTCTAGTTTCCGTTGGTGCCCATGTGACTTGGGGTTTCACTATCCATTGGCCATCTTGTTTTTTAAGACTCTTCATTGGTCGTCTTTATTCCACTCCCAGTCTTTGGTTGATGACTATCTTTTCTCTTTGTTGGAAGCGGATCTAGGGAAGAAGTTGAACTAGGAAGCCAAATTTTGTTCTGGGCCAATTCTTGTTCTCGTCCCACCTCCGACTTTGCCTTAATCCACTCCTATTCCTTATTATGACATCACTAACTTTACTCTTTAGCGGAACCAGGTCCGGGGAGGAAGTTGAACTTGGAAGTTAGCTTTTATTCTAGTCCAATTTGGGTTCCCGTTCCGGCCCCGCCTTGTGCACCATTTGTTCCGTATCCATTCCTGATCCCGGCCCTGCCACATGATATGAAAAATTGTCTATGCCTGATGCTTCTACGGTCCCGCCTCTGATAAAGGCATAATTTGACCAAGTATTATCTTAGGAGGATGGAGCAATGGTTATATGATTGGCTAACCTAGATGCTTTGTTCCTCTAATACAGGGAATTTTTGCAAGAATTAGGAGATGTCGGGAGTATCAGATGAGGCCTCTTAAAGGAGCCAACCAGGGGAAACTTCATGGCAGGGATCTAGGCCAAAGAAGATCAAAGTGGAATAGCTCCCATATACCTTGAGATGTAAGCATAGGGAGGCCGTCCTCACAGCTAGCAAAATTGATTCTGATTGGACTGACATCACTGACACCAATTTGGGTCCTTTCAACTATGAAGAATTGCTTGAGGAGACTTTCATTGAGGAGCAGGTCACACCAAGGACAAAAAGGATTGTTCAATCCAGATTGGCACATGCTGCACTCTTCCCTCTATCTGTTTAATTCCTAGAGTTTATTCTTGCATCAACTAGAGAATATAACCCTGCTACTAGGCAGTGTGTGGATGTGAAGGGCAATGTCATTATTGACTTCACACCCCCAATGATCAAATTCCTATTTCATATGCCTGATCCCAAGAATCCTAGACAACTAAATAAGGCAGAGGGTCTGAAGCTTTATAGTGATATCAAGGAGAGAAATAGACTCTGCATGAATAAGACTTGGATGAGAGTGGAGAAAAAATCTCTGACTAAGCTTCCAGACCAGCCTAAGAGGGTGGATTTTAGTAAAGAAATCAGAGATATAATCATGTTCTTGTCTACAGTGTTTGGGAAGAGGGATGCTTCACTATTTAAGGAATGGATGTTTCCTTTCATCCAAGTACTTTGGATGGGAGGCAACAATTTGATTGGTCAATGATAGTGTCTGATAACATTCATAATTAGATGATAAGGGTGAGAGAAACCAAGTGTTTCTTTATGACCTCCTATGTAGTCTATGCAGCTGCCCGAGTAGGGATCTTTCCTAGACTTTGAATAGTGGGTATATTGGGAGAAGCCCAAGGAAAGAAAAAGGTGTGGGAGCATTATGACCAGCTGACCTTGCAGACATCTAAGCAATATTATAGAAGGGTAAATGATGCATTTCTTTATGTCATTATCAATAAACTTAATGGTGATGTTGGGTATAGACTTAGCAGGGAGGCAATGGCTTTTGTGAATGAATGGGGACATTGGTTTATCCAGTACCCCACATTCACTTACTTCAGGTTAGCAAGCTTCGATGGTCATCCCCATTTGCTAACCAGGTGTTCTGGTGATAGAATCATCTTAATGGAATTTATTTATCAAGCGTTGGCTATAAACCTCCAGTTTAGCAACAAACATAAGACTGGCTGCCACAAGTTTCCAATGAAGCTAGGAGCCTTTTGCTATCCACATATTCAGGCAAGTAAGGTTGTTTGTGATGAATTAATTTATCTGAGGTTGGGCTTGTACACTGCTAGGAAATGCTATGACCCAAAGCACAAGATGAGGGCTTTTCTCGCCAGTGTCTTTGAGAAGCACTTCAATATATTGGAAGATTTTTGGGAGGACTTGCAGGATGATTATGATCTTAGGAAGAAAAATTATGAAAGGATATCTATCCCACTCATGATTGAGTTTGGGATAAAGGAAGATATTCCTGATACATTATCTAATGATGGGATAGTTTTAGATACTGGATATGATGCATATAATATTGGAACTAAGGATCTCGATCCAGTTGATTGGAGTGCAGATGAGACAATTGATATAATGCAGATTGTTATGCCAGTGCTCGATAGGAGTATCCAATGGGTAAGTTTAAGGGTTAATCAGCCTGAGGCATCATCATCTAAGAAGAGGAAGGTTGGCACCACCTAGGGGTACAAAATGGTAAAAAGAAGGGTGGCACTAAAGGAACCCTTAGAGTTCTTACCTTCTAAGCAGAAATAAGATGAGGTGGTTCCTCAAGACCTTTCAAAGGTGCATGAAGATGAAACAAACGCGGAGGGAGCTATTTCTACATCTGCTGCAAAAGAGGTACCTACTCAGCCCTTTGATACACAGGAGTTGGGTCATGAATCACCAATGGGAGCTCTTCATCATGAAGTAGAAGCCTTGAGGAAAATGGAGAACGATGTGGAGATACATAATATAGAAACAAATTCAGAAAAGACTCCCTCGGATAAAGAGAATCATGTATCACCATCTTTTGATATGACAGATGATACAGGCACTGGACACATGTTGACTACAGAGGATCAGTGGAAACTCTTTGAGGAGGCAAAAAGAGAGGCTGATGCTAAAGCACAAGTTGAAGCATCAACTAAGCTACAAGAACAAGGGGCCAGAGCACAATCTGAGTTGGCGGCCAAGCAAAAGGAGTTGGAAGATAAAGTGAAGGCTGATGAGTTAGCTCAATAGCAACAAAAAAAGGAGCAAGAACTCAAACTTCAAGAAGAAAGGGATAGGTTGGTATTGCAGTAGAAAATTCATGATCTTGAAGAAGAAAAAGCTCAGCAAAGAAGAGAAAAGGAAGCTGTTGAAGCTAAGCTCAAGGAACAAGAGGAGGCCTATAGAAAAAGGGAAGAGCAAGAATGCCTGAAAAGGGAAAAGAAGGCTGCTAAAATAGCTGAACATGCAAGGAAATCCAAGGAAGCATGGGAATATGTTGAAACATTGAAAAAGCAGTGAGATGAAATGATAGAAAAGAAGAAAGAAGAAGAAGAATGCTTAAGGCAAGAGCTGGAGGCTAAGAGGCTACAAGAGCAGAAGGATAGAGAAGAAACCAAAAAGCTAGCATGGGAAGGGGAGCAAGGTGATCAACAAAATGTGTAGGAGGTTGATTCTCAACCAAAGCTTACATTGTTGCAACCCCTGTCTTCCACCACTGTTGCTTCCTCTTCAGCCCAGGCAGCTGCTACCCCTATTGCTCCTACTTGGCTAAAATTGGATTTGGAGATAAAACAAGTTGTTCAACCACAACTGTTGAACTAGGAAGAATTGATGAAGGAAATTGGGAAAGAGAAGCCAAAGAAGAAGTCTCAGGATCTTCATTCCACTAGGATCACTAAGGCTAGAGAAATCATTGTTGAATGTGCCATTCTTGTAATGGAAAAGAACTGTGATGACATGCAAATAACTGATTATCAATTGGGAGCAGTAAATTTGGGAAAGCCTACAAGAAATCAACAAATGATTTTGATTGATATTGTGACCTCTTCAACCAAAACCCAGATGATCAAGGACAAGCAAAGGAAAGATGAGCTTAAGGCTCAATTAGATCAACTTCATGGTTTCTTGAAGGATGTTTCTAGTCCCATTTTTCAACAGGTTGCGCCTCCTGAATTCCCAGTCTTGTTAACAAAGAGGGAAGTTGATGACTTGATTTAGATGAAGATCAAGGTGGGGATGATGGATAAATGGTTGGATAAGCTCAATTGGGAGGTTGACGATATTCTTGTTGAAGGCTCTGAGATTCATAGAGCTGCTCTCAAGTTAACAGAATATCTAGACTAGCAAGGTAAGGATTTGGATAAGCAATATGGTGAATACAAGGAATATGTTAAAAGGCTGAAGGATATCAGTAAAGTTCCCAAATCCACCTTATTAGAATATTCAAATCTTGAGCAAGGTAACAAAGATTTTATGGAGAAAACTATGAGTATCATAAGATATAAATATAAGGCTATGCATGCACATCAAAAAGAAGTCCAAGAAATGAATAAGGACTTGAATCGATAGATGGTCAAGTTTGAGACAGTTGTGGCCATTGTGATCAACTTATCCTCAAACAAAGAAGGCCTATCTTTGGATAAACTAAGGGAGTAATGGCGGGGCAGGTTCGAGGAAATCATGAAAAAAGGAGATGATGGGGATAGTTTATTACTTGATCAGTTTATGGATCTTCGGGAAGAGATAAGAACTGCTAGAAAGGAGCTGATCAAGCTAGAGGAGACTCAAAGTTTGAAAGGATCAAATTTGAAGGTGACTAGTTGGATGGCCCGGATGTGGATACTCTTCAGCAGATTTTCTCTAGTTATGACGAGTATATTCAGGAGAATTCAGTGCAAAAGTAATTGACTATTGCTGTCATACTCTGTTTTTTCTCTTCTCCTCTTTCTTTGGATATTTACATATGCTCTACTCTAAGTCTGATTTGTGTGCTTCATCTTCTTTTTGAAGTATCAGATTCTCCTTCTTACAATGATGTAATCAACCTTGAAAAGGGGTTCTTAGGTCCACTTCTATGTTCAGTTCCGACTCCATGAATTATGGATCTGGAATAATGACTGCGAAATTCGTGCATGTGGCACTCTATATATACTATTAGAATCTACTTTGTAAAAGTCGACGAATTGAAGAAAGATTAGCCACCTGAGAATAGAAGATAAAAAAACTAGATCTAGGATTTTAATGTTTTAGAAAGATACTCTGAATAGCTTAGTAAAAAAGCTCGGTTTACAAGTTCTCATATGTTTTCATGTCAAGACTTTTAATTTTTGGATCCATTTTTGGATAAGGTTAATGATATATGATTAATCCATACCCTAGTTTTTTGTTGTGCTTAATTTTTATTTATTTGATGAAAATCAATAGAAGGAACTAGATTCAAGGTCATATCATTGGATTATCTGTGAATTAGATTGTTATGGTATTTCATTTGATCTGTGTTTTGAAAGATGAGTGAATGATTTGTTAGAAGTGAGGTTAGTGAACATTGATGATATCTGAATTAGCATTATGGATGTATGTAGTAGCCTAGTTGATTCTATGGATTGCATCTTGTTGTAGTTGTGGTTAAGTAAAATGAACACTCGTTATTGATCTACATGTCTGGATACATAAGGATTTTATTCATATTTCTCTGATTTAAAGCTCTGTTTCATCTTTTTCTTTTGCTTAAAACCCCTCAAATGTAGACTACTTGATGTCATGCATTCTTGTTCTTTATTACTAGCAAAGGCCCCTTGAACATTACAATCACATTGACCATGTAGCAATATCAGCACAGTTGAGAACCAACTACCAGGACCTTGGGAGTTAGATTCCTATATGTTGTCTTTGTCTTTCAAGAGAAATAGAATAGTAATATTTTGTTTAATGTTGTTGTGCTATTTTGACCATCAACAGATCTGGTGCTAGAAGGAGGGCGAAGAACAAGCTGGCTCGCATTGGGTCATTTTCACCAGATAGGTTTGAGAGAGTTCTTAGATCTTCTCAGAATCCTGAACTATTTGTTGAACTTCAAACCCTTGTTGGGCATAGGCCCCGGGCTCGTAGAGTCTTGGTACAACCTTTATCACCGCTGCTCACCCCACTTGGGTTTCCACCAAATCCACCTACACCACCTCCTCGGCCACTTTCACCCATTCCACAACCGGCTCCACCTATATCACCGCCAAGACCCATGGCTTACTTTGTTAATAACCCTTCACCATTAGGGACTATCCCTGGAGGTATACATGATCTCCCAAAGAACCCATAGAGTTTTTGTCCCAAGTACATGCATGGGGAGTCAAGAAGTGTTGAGGAGCACATATAGGCATTTAAAGATGCCTGTACTCATGCTCAAGTGGCTCATCAGGATGTTGTGTGCAGATTGTTTCCCTATTCGTTGGGAGACATGGCGTACAATTGGTACCTAAACTTACCCCAAGGGTCAGTTCTGAGTTGGATGGATTTAGAGAATGCCTTCATTAACTAATTTAGGGTTTATGTGGACCCTACCATCCTTTACCACCAGTTTTCCACTATAAGGAAGGAACACCATGAACCGCTGCCTCTGTTCAACACTAGGTTCCAGAGAATGTACCGAAGGTTGCAGGATCCTTACCTAGTGGTGGAAAACATTTCCATCTTGGCATATTTAAGGGCTGTGGACCTTCTAATTGTCTTGTTCTTGAAAAGGACGTATTGTGCTAATGAAACCGACTCTTTGGCTTAGGTATATCATCTCGCCATTCAGCTGCAACAACAGATCAGTCTGCAAAGCGGGAGTCTAGGAGGAGTCCTCCCTCCTTTAGGATACCCAATGTCCAATCCACCCCTGCTATTCAATACGGTCCCAGGGATTTCCTGTTCCCAATATAGACCTATGTCTGAATTCCAAGGTTCACCTCCCTTACCATTTTTTAGTAATGGTCCACATGATTCCTCCCAGCAAAATCAAAATTACCATAATCAAGCTGGAGGATCAAGTTCAGTTAATTCATCTTTCACTGTGAAGAATGTAGAAAGTGAAAAGACTCTCCAACTGACCAACAAGATGGAGACTCTCAAGAAGACACTATCTCAGATGTCTAATGACATGGCTCAACTTAGAAAAAATCCCCCTTAGAACCAGAATCAGGGAGGATATTCTAATCAGGGTGGTTATCCTAACAAGAATGTTAATCAGAACCAGAACACCAATAGGAATTTCCAGAACCAAAACTCCTCTAACCAAAACTATCAAAATCAGAATAGAGGATACAATTAAAGGCCTAGCGATAATAGCCAATGGAATACCAAACCCAATAACGAAGGAGTTTCCCATAATTATCAAGCGGGAGATGAGAGGCCGCACACTATTAATGTGGTAGACCTCAACCTTATGACTAATTGGTGTAGGCTACATGACACTGCAGTCCATTTTGAGGTAAATTGTCTAGAAATGGAAAAAATGGTTAAGATTTCCCAAGCTGATGCTCCATTCCATGGTGCATTCAACAAATCTGGTGGATCTACGGACACTGCCATGGCATATGATATCTTTGAGGAAGAATTTCCATTTCCCAACCAGGAGGAAAATGAAGTAGTAGAAGATGTCTATGATGCCCAAGCCTTCCAAACCAAGGGAGGCCACTTCCTTCGAAATCAGAATAGAGGGACATTCACGACCTCTGCCCCTCCTAACAACATGGTTCCCCCGAATTAGAATGTTGATAATAATCCACCACCACCAAAGGGACCAACAGATTCTCAGAACAAAGGTAATCCATTTTCAATTCCTAAATATCAGGTTAGGAATGATTCAGAATTTGATTTTATTACAGAAATGCAAAGGCAGAAGACTTCAATTTCTTTCTTTGATGTTCTGAAATGGTGCCCTGCTCAAAAGGAAATCTTGTTGAAAGCCTTGGGGGAAGCAGATAGATTGAGAGGAAAATAAAAGGCGACTGCTTCTAATGAGATGAATGCATCTCTCTATAAAGGTAAGACTGGTACACCACCTTTCTTGCTAAGTTTGAGAATTTTTGGAAAGAATTTACATAACTGTCTGCTAGATTTTGGGACGTCGGGGAATGTCATGCCCTTTTCCATCTATAGGAAGTTAGGTCTAAGCCCGCTCTAGAAAAATAAAAATGTCATCCACTTGGATAAAACTAAAGTTAATGTAGTAGGAGAGCTAAAGAATATCCATGTACATATTGGATCTCACCCAAGGATCCAAACTTATGTGGATATCCAAGTGGCAGATATCCCAGAAACCTATGGGATGCTCTTGAGCAGAGACTTGATGAAAAGTCTAGGTGGATATTTGTCTTTGGACTTCTCACACATGTGGCTACCCTAGAAAGGGATAGCAAGCCAGATCATAATAGAAAGTGAGCCCAAGCTCAAACATATGATTACTGAATATGATTCCCCCAATGAGGTAGCCTACTTCAAAACTGAGATAGGAGTTTACAAGCAGGAGGAAATCATGACCTTTTCAATACTTCATTCTGATGACTCACCCCTTTCACAGCAAGATGACCCAATGTTCATTGTTAATCAACAAGTCCTAACAAGGAAATTACAACAGGATAGGTTGGTACTGGGAGAGGAGGTCGATATGTGGAGTTTCCTGCTCCCTAACTGGTGTAGGGTGCATTACCATAATCACTTTGAATTAACCTGCCAACCCTATGTAGACATTTTAAAACATGTCTCTAGGCTAGAAGAGACTAGTGAATGCCAACCCCAGACCCCTACAAATCAATTTCCATTTCAAGCTAAGGATGCAACCATCCTTACCAGAGCTGGCTCTGCTCAGAGGGGATCATCTTCTCAACTCGAGCAGGCTCAGGTTCTGTCTTTTGAATTACCACAAGAGACTGAGGAATCTCAGCTTATACCAATTACACATATCCTAGAAACACCTCCAATGCCTAGGGCATTGGTGACAAAGGAACTAAAATAGGATCTAGCTCAAGGGAAAGTTTAGGAATCACTTCCTGAACAAATTTTCAATTTAGAGGAATCTTTAGATGAACAGTGCCCCCAGTTACTTTCAAGTGTTGATGATCAGCACCAGTCTGAGCTGCCATGTACTCCTACCAAGCAAAAGACTATAGGCCAGAAAAAGAAGGAGATCCCTACCCTAGACCAGTTATGGATTCTGAAGTTTGATGGCTCCAAGTCCAAATCAGGAAGTGGAGTAGGGGTAGAATTAACCAATCTAAAGGGGAAGACTTACTTTGCTTCCTATAGGCTACAGTTCATTTGCACAAACAATGTGGCAGAGTATGAAGCATTGGCTAGGGGCTTAATGTTTTCCCATCAAAAGAAGGTCACATCTCTTATGGTGATGGGGGACTCTGAATTTATTGTCAAACAGGTTCACAACCAATATACCTGCCATAACAAAAGATTGGTTGCCTATAGGAATAGGATTTGGAATCTGATTGAGGACTTTGATGCTTTCGGAATTACTTTGATTCCTAGGGAGCAAAATCAGATTACAGATGCTTTGGCAATCACTACTAATACTTTGGATCCCATGCAGGATTCCAAATTGAAGAGATTTTCAGTAGAGCTAGTTTCAATCCTACCAGTCCTTGACAATGTTCAAAATTTTTAGGTCTTTGAGGATGACCAACACATACTTGCCTTCTTGGCAAGTTCAGATGTCTTTGAAGGATAGATCATAGATGAATCAGATAGAGATCAGGAAGAATGGGATCTTGAAGATTGTGATACGGAAGGAGTGATGAACTTAAAGAGTAATAGCATCCCCAAGGGGATGGTAGCCTTATAAAGGATATTTGATTCTGATCCTCGGGCTTGGGAAAGAGTGCCAACACAAAGTGAAGGGGGGAAGTACAAATCCATCAATTTGGCTAATTCGGGCCCCGAAAGAAATGTCCTTATAGGCAAGACCTATCCTGAGGAGATCAAGAAAGAAATATTTAAGGTGTTAAAAGAAGATATTGCAGCGATTTCCTGGAGATATAAAGATTTGAAGACTTTCGACACCTCTGTGATCACACACACAATACCGCTGAAGCTAGAAGCCAAGCCCTTTCGTCAAAAGTAGCACCCGGTCAATGCTCTAATCGAACCTTTAATATAGAAGGAAGTGCAGAAGCTCTTATCAGCAAGAATCATCTTCCCAATAAGGCACTCCATGTGGGTTTCCAATCTAGTTTTGGTGCGTAAGAAAAGTAGGGAGATCAAGTTGTGTGTTGATTTCAAGAATTTGATCAAGGCCTCAGAGAAGGATAACTATCCACTTCCTTCTCTTGATGAGGTATTACAAACTGTTAATGGTTCCCAAATGATGTCGTTCTTAGATGGCTATTCTAGATATAACCAAGTGCTTGTCAGTCATGAGGATAGGATGAAGACTGCCTTCACTACAAAGTGGGGGAAATTTTCCTATAGACACATGTCGTTTGGCCTCATTAATGCTGGAGCTACCTTTTAGTGCGCAATGGATGTGGCTTTCAAAGATTTGATAGGTAAGTGCATTATTATATATGTAGATGACTTGACAATATTTTCCAAGAAAAGAAAGGATCATGCTGCTGATTTAGCAAAGGTCCTTAAAAGATGTATCAGCTATGGAGTGTCCCTAAATCCTAAGAAGTGTGTCTTTGGAGTTTCTGAAGGGAAACTTCTAGGGCATGTGATATTTGAACAGGGGATATCCATAGACCCTGACAGAGTTGAGGCTATTTTGAAATTGATGATGCCAGGTAGTAAAAAGGAGATGAGGTCCTTCTTTGGGAGGATTAATTTCATAAGGAAGTTCATAACAGGGTTTGCAAAAATTATCAAACCCCTCAATGAGATGATGAAGAAAGATGCTAAAATTGAATGGAGCAATGAGGCTAAATCTACATTTTTGCAGATCAAGCAATCAATATCTGAGGCACCGGTCTTGACCAGCCCAGATTAATTAAAGCCTTTTTATATTTATTCATTTGCATCTGATCATTCATGTGCATCAGTCCTAACACAATGCCAAGGTGAAGGAGATGAAAGACCCATTGCTTTCATGAGCTCACCATTCAAGAATGCGGAAGTCAGGTATCCACCCTTGGAAAAATAGGCCTTTGCATTGGTACGGGTAGTAAAAAAATTTAGGCATTACATTTTGAGAAGCCAAGTTATTGCTATAGTGCCTGATCCAATGATTAAGTCCCTCCTTATGTAAAGTGAATTGGGGGAAAGAAGAGGAAAATAGATGGCTATCCTCCAAGAGTATGATTTAGAGATCCATCCAATGAAATTTTTTTGAGGACAAGGTTTATCAAAGGCCATGGCAGAGGTTGACAAGAATATTACCTATCAGCAATATACTGTGCATTCATTTACCAAGGACCCATGGTATATTGACTTGATCTTCTTCCTTCTAAATAACAGATGCCCAGAAGGGATGAATGCTACCCAAAGAAGGGCACTGAGGATGAAGAGTGCTCATTACATGCTCAAAGGAGGAGCTCTATATAGGAGAAATTATGAGGGAGTGTACTTGTGATGTCTGGATCAACAAGATGCTAAACATGCCATGGCTGAATTCCATGGTAGGCATGGCACAGGACACGGATCAGCAGACTCCTTGGCTCATCAAATCCTCAGGTCAGGGTATTATTGGCCCCATGTCTTATGGGATGCACATCAACATGTCAGGACATGTCATACATGTCAGACCTCTGCATCAAAGGAGCATAATCCAGCCATGCCTCTACAACCAGTATATGAGGTAAGACCATTTACCCAATGGGCACTAGATTTTGTTGGGGTAATTAAACCTAATTCCTCTGTAGGACACAAGTTCATCCTAACTGCTAGAGATTATTGCACCTGTTGGACTAAGGCTCAACCATTCAAGAACAACACCACTGAGGTGGTTATTAAATTCCTCACTGAAAAAATCCTTACCAGGTTTAGAGTGCCCTTTGCCTTGGTATGTGATAATGGCCCTGTATTTTCATCTACCGAGTTTATACAATAAGCCTATGAAAATAAAATCATCTTGAAGTATTCCTCTAACTATTATCCTCAGGGAAATGGTGTAGCAGAATCTACTATCAAGAACTTACTAGAAGTGATAAAGAGGTTACTTGAAAGCAATCCTAGGGACTAGCATACCCAGTTGAGATTTTCCTTATGGGAAGATCGAACTCGTATTAAGGTTGCCCTAGGAAGTTCCCCCTTTAAACTAGTTTATGGCCAAGATCCAGTTTTTCCCATACACTTACAAATACCTATTCTTAAGTTCATGTAGGAGTTTTATACGAGAGATGACCGGATTGAGGTAAGACTAAACAACCTTCTAAACATGGAAGAACAGAGAGATGCTGCTCTACAATATTTTTTCAAGTATTAGGCTGTTGTCAAAAGTTGGTTTGACAAAAGAGCTAAGATTAAGGCTTTCAAAATTTCAGACCTGGTGTTGCTATGGGACAAGGCCAAGGAGAAGAAGGGTGATCATCTGAAATTTGATAAAATCTAGCTAGGTCTATATCAAGTAGCTGAGATCTTGGGTGAGAACGCTTTCCATCTGAGCACCTTGACAAAAGAACATATCCCATTGCCAGTCAATGGGTAGTTTCTCAAGCATTACTTCGGCTTGTGAAGGTCTAAGTTTCTGAACTGATTGTATATATGTATTTTGTGTAATTACTGGTCCTTTTGCTTCCTTTTGGTTGTTTGTTTGTTCTTGGTTTGTTGTTTTTGTCTTTTTGTTTGTTTCCTTTATTCTTTTGTGTCTGTTTTTGTCTTCTTCTTTGGGGATTCTCTTTTCTTTCCACCTTAAAACATTGGGGTTGTTATTCAAAGAATGTTGTGGGTACTAGGAGAAAAATTGGTTTAGGTATTTTTGGGAATATGTGTCGAAAGATTTTTTTCTAAAGCTCATGCCTTATGGTCATTTTAGCATGAGTCTAAAGGTTATTTGGGGTAAGTTATATTGTAGATAACCTTCTGAACTATCATTGAAATCTGTCACAAAATAGATAAAACATCCAATTATAAAGTGCCTATTCATATCAGGGTGAGCATATCTTCGATCCAAGTGAAAAATTTGTTTCCCAAAACTGTCATGACATCCACTGTAGTTCTCAACCCACATCTTAGACTATTAAAGTCTTTGTATTGAGAAGGTTTGAAAAGAACTTTCATAAGTGAGGCCTATAAAAAAAGAAAAAGAAAAGAAAGAAGCACTACAATAAAGGCAAACTCAATACTAAATGGGTAATTCAAGTATCTCTATCGAGGCTATGGACGCCTGGCTGGCAGTAGAGCAATGCTTTGAGAGAACTAGAGGTATCCCCGTCGGGGCTATGGATGCCTGACTGGCAGCGAAGAAATACCTAGGATTTCATTGCACGATAGTCAAATGACTCAACCTATGTAGCTTGGATCATATATATAGTTGTCTAGATGTGGAGAAAGCTCAAATAAAGGAGGATGCACCATAAGCATGCACACACTCAGATTCAAGTAGTAGTTTATGTTGGTCCTACATTTGAGATTCTAGCTCAACTTTACTTAAATATTCTAACCATTTTTCCCAGCCAAGTCGCCATTTGTTATTCCTTGCATAACCACCCCATTTTGTTTTATGTTGGAATAAAAAATGGGTCCCCATTTTTGTCTTTTTTTTTGGGTGTCTTTGGTTGTCTGGTTGGGTCTTAGGAGTTCTTTGTTTTTTTTGCTCCTAAGTCTGTCTTTTGTTTTGTTGAAGGTAGGTCCGGGACTAAGTCAAGACATTGAACCATTTCAAGGTTCCTAATTCGGATACGGTCCTGACTCCGACTCCGCCTTCTCTTTTGTGTTGGTTTTGTTGTATTGGTTGTTTTTCTACTAACACCTGGGTTTGTTTGTCCTTTTATTAGTCGTTTCCTTTCATTTTGTTTGTTTGCTCTCGTAGGATCGGATCTGGGATTGGAACTCAAACTGGGAAGTTTCAATTTTCCATTTTTGTATTCCCATCTCGATTCTGATTCCGCTTTCTTTTTCTTCCTTGCTCTTTGTTGTTTGGGCTGAGTCCGATGTTCGCTCCAGTCTTGCTTCCCTTGTTCTTTTGTTGTTCCTTACTTTTGTTGGGATCGCAGACAGAATCATAATGGAACTTTGAACTTTGTAAAAGTTTCATTCTAGTTTTCTTTCCGATCTCGTCTCTGTCTTGTTCGTTGTCTTTGGTCGGTCTTTTGTCGGGACCGGATCTGGGGTTGGAAATGGAATATGGAACTTGGTTTAGTTTCTTTATCTAATTCCCGACCTGGCTTTGCATTCGCCTTCCTTTTGATATTCCGTTGACTTGACTTAACTGCTTGTTTGCGTCGTTGGATCCACCCCCGATCTACCCCATTTATGGCATTAAATGCAACCTGTTCACATGTGGGAAATTTTTGATTAAAGGTGTAATTATGCTTAAACTACCTCATTATTATTATTATACAAAGTGTTTGAGCAAATTACAGCCAGACAACTCTTTAGAGAATTGATTTGATCATGGGGGTGAATTGCGGATCAAATCTTGGTGAATTTTCATTCAATCCTAAGGAGTGTTTTCCAGGTAGGTTTCTTTTGCTTTTCTTTCTTGCGTTTGTTTTTCCTCTTGTGTCATTTTGCAATTTTGCAGGAGGGTTTTTCCTGTGAATTTCTTCACTTGGTTGGTGTTTCTTTCTATTTTTTTTCCATCCCATTTTGTTTCGTTGGGTTGGTCTTTCTGTCACTGTCTTTCTTGTTTTTGTCATTTTGTTTTGCTGTCGCTTTCGTGACATGGTTTGTTTGTCATGCTCTAGTTTTGACTAGGGTTGCGATTTTGAAGAGGTTTCCCTACTTGGCTAATGCTTTTCTATTTTGAAACCCTATTCTAGTTTTATCACTTTGGTTTTAGGTTCTTCACCCTGATTTCTCGTTGTACCCTAGTTTCTAGAAATAGGGTAGCGGGCGAGTTAGGGTTTTGCAGTTTTGGTTGTTCATGGGTTTTTATGACTTATGTACAGAAGGGTTGTTGGTGGTCAAACTTATGCTTTTTCTAGTTTCTGTTGGTTCACATGTGACCTGGGGTTTCGCTATCCATTGGCCATCTTTTCTCTTTGTCAGAAGCAGATCCGGGGAGGAAGTTGAACCGGGAAGCCAACTTTTGTTCTAGACCAATTCTCGTTCCCATCCCACCTCCAAATTTGCCTTTAATCCACTCCTGTTCCTTATTATGACATCACTAACTTTACTCTTTAGCAGAACCGAGTCCGGGGAGGAAGTTGAACTTGGAAGTTAGCTTTTCTTCTGGTCCAATTTGGGTTCCTATTCTGGCCCTGCCTTGTGTACCATTTGTTCCATATCCATTCTTGATCCCGGCCCCGCCGCATGATATGAAACATTGTCTATACCTGATGCTTCTATGGTCCTGCCTCCGATAAAGGCATAATTTGACCAAGTATTATCTTAGGAGGATGGAGAAATGGTTATATGATTGGCTAACTTAGATGCTTTGTTCGTCTAATATAGGGACTTTTCACAGGCATTAGGAGATGTCAGGAGTATCAGATGAGGCATCCCAAAGGAGCCAACCAGGGGAAACTTCATGGCAGGGATATAGGCCAAAGAAGATCAAAGTGGAACAACTCCCATATACCTTGAGATGTAAGCATAGGGAGGCCATCCTCACAGGTAGCAAAATTGATTTTGATTGGACTGACATCACTGACACCAATTTGGGTCCATTCAACTATGAAGAATTGATTGAGGAGACTTTCAATGAGGAGTGGGTCACACCAAGGACATAAAGGATTGTTCAATATGGATTGGCACATGTACTCTTCCCTCTATTTGTTCAATGCCTAGAGTTGATTCTTGCAGCAGTTAGAGCATATAACCCTGCTACTAGGCAGTGTGTGGATGTGAAGGGCAATGTCATTATTGACTTCACACCCCCAATGATCAAATTCCTGTTTCATATGCCCGATCCCAAGAATCCTAGACAACTAAATGAGGTAGAGGCTCTAAAGCTTTACAGTGATAACAAGGAGAGAAATAGACTCTACATGAATAAAAATTGGATAAGAGTGCAAAATAAATCTCTGACTAAGCTTCTAGACCAGCCTAAGAGGGTGGAATTTAGTAAAGAAATTGGAGATATAATCATGTTCCTATCTAGGGTGTTTGGGAAGAGGGATGCTTCACTATTTAAGGAATGAATATTTCCTTTTATCTAAGCTACTTTGGATGGGAGGCAACAATTTGATTGGTCATTGATAGTGTCTAATAGCATTCATAATTAGATGATAAGGGTGAGAGAAACCAAGTGTTTCTTTATGACCTACTATGTAGTCTATGCAGCTGCCCGAGTGGGGATCTTTCCTGGACTTCGAATAGTGGGTATATTGGGAGAAGCCCAAGGAAAGAAGAAGGTGTGGGAACATTATGACCAGCTCACCTTTCAGGTGTCTGAGCAATATTATAGAAGGGTAAATGATGCCTTTCTTTATGTCATTATCAATAAACTTAATGGTGATGTTGGGTATAGACTTAGTAGGTAGGCAATGGCTTTTGTGAATGAATGGGGACATTGGTTTATCCAATACCCCACATTCACTTACTTGAGGTTAGCACGATTCGATGGTCATCCCCATTTGCTACCCAAGTGTTGTGGTGATAGAATCATCTTAATGGAATTTATTTATCAAGCCTTGGTTGTAAACCTCCAGTTTAGCAACAAACATAAGACTGGCTGCCACAAGTTTCCAATGAAGCTAGGAGCCTTTTGCTATCCAAACATTCAGGGAGGTAAGGTTGTTTGTGATGAATTAATTTATCTGAGGTTGGGCTTGTACACTACTAGGAAGTACTATGACCCAAACCACAAGATGAGGGCTTTGCTCACCAGTGTCTTTGAGAAGCACTTTAATATATTGGAAGATTTTTGGGAGAACTTGCAAGATGATTATGATCTTAGGAAAAAAAATTATGAAAGGATATCTATCCCACTCATGATTGAGTTTGGGATAAAGGAAGATATTCCTAATACATTATCTGATGATGGGATAGTTTTGGATCCCATATATGATGTAGATAATATTCAAACTAAGGATCTTGATCCAGTTGATTGGAGTTCAGATGAGACAATTGATATAATGCAGATTACTAGGACAGTGCTCGATAGGAGTATCCAATGGGTAAGTTTAAGGGTTAATCAGGCTAAGGCATCATCATCCAGGAAGAGGAAGGTTGGCATCACCGAGGGGTATAAAAGGGTAAAAAGAAGGGTCACACCTAAGGAACCCTTAGATTTTTTACCTTCTACGCAGCAAGAAGATGAGGTGGTTCCTCAAGACCTTTTAGAGGTGCATGAAGATGAAACAACTTCGGAGGGAGCTATTTCTACATCTGCTACAAAAGAGGTACCTACTCAGCCTTTGATACAAAGGAGTTGGGTCATGAATCACCAATGGGAGCTCTTCATGGTGAAGCAGAAGCATTGAGGCAAATGGAGGATGAGGTGGAGATACATAATATAGAAATAGATTCAGAAAAGACTCCATCAGATAAAGAGCATCATGTATCACCATCTTTGGATATGACAAATGATGCAGGCATTGAACACATGTTGACTAAAGAGGATCAGTGGAAACTCTTTGAGGAGGCAAAAAGAGTGGTCGATGCTAAAGCACAGGCTGAGGCATCAGCTAAGCTACAAGAAGAAGGGGCCAGAGCACAATCTAATTTGGCGGCCAAGCAAAAGGAGTTGGAAGATAAAGTGAAGGCTGATGAGTTAGCTCAATAGCAACAACAAAAGGAGCAAGAACTCAAACTTCAAGAAGAAAGGGATAGGTTGGTATTGCAGCAGAAAATTCATGATCTTGAAGAAGAAAAAGCTCAGCAAAGAAGAGAAAAGGAATTTGTTGAAGCTAAACTCAAGGAACAAGAGGAGGCCTATAGAAAAAGGGAAGAGCAAGTACACCTGAAAAGGGAAAAGGAGGCTACTAAAATGGCTGAACATGCAAGGAAATCCAAGGAAGCATGGGATTATGTTGAAAAATTGAAAAAGTAGTGAGATTGAATGATATAAAAGAATAAATAAGAAGAAAAATGCTTAAGGAAAGAGCTGGAGGCTAAGAGGCTACAAGAGTAGAAGGATAGAGAAGAAGCCAAAAAGCTAGCACGGGAAGAGGAGCAAGGCGATCAATAAAATGTGTAGGGGGAAAATTTGCAGGAGGTTGATTCTCAACCAAATCTTACATTGTTGCAACCCCTATCTTCCACCACTATTGCTTCCTCTTCAACATAGGCAGCTGCTACCCCTATTGCTCCTACTTGGCTAAAATTGGATTTGGAGAGAAAACAATTTGTTCAACCACAACTGTTGAACTAGGAAGAAATGATGAAGGAAATTGGGAAAGAGAAGCCAAAGAAGAAGTCTCGGGTTCTTCATTCCACTAGGCTCACTGAGGCTGGAGAAATCATTGCTGAATGTGCCATTCCTGTAATGGCAAATAACTAATTATCAGTTGGGAGCAGTAAATTTGGGAAAGCCTACAAGAAATAAACAAATGAGTTTGATTGATATTGTGGCCTCTTCAACCAAAACTCGGATGATCAAGGACAAGAAAAGGAAAGATGAGCTTAAGGCTCAATTAGATCAACTTCATGGTTTCTTGAAGGATGTTTCTAGTCCCATTTCTCAATAGGCTACACCTTCTGAATTACCAGACTTGTTAACAAAGATGGACATTGATGACTTGATTCAGATGAAGAGCAAGGTGGGGATGATGGATAAATGGTTACATAAGCTCAATTGGGAGGTTGACGATATTCTTGTTGAAGGCTCTGAGATTCATAAAGCTACTCTCGAGTTAACAAAATATCTAGACCGGCAAGGTAAGGATTTGGATACGCAAGATGGTGAATACAGGGAATATGTTAAAAGGCTGAAGGATATCAGTAAAGTGCCCAAATCTACCTTATTAGAATATTCAATTCTTGAGTAAGGTAATGAAATTTTTTGGAGAAAACTGCGAGTATCATAACATATAAATCTAAGGCTATGCATGCACATCAAAAATAAGTCTGAGAAATGAATAAGGACTTGAATCGACAGATGGTTGAGTTTGAGACAATTGTGGCCATTATGATCAACTTATCCTCCAACAAAGAAGGCCTATCTTTGGATAAACTAAGGGAGAAATGGCGGGGCGGGTTTGAGGAAATCATGCAAAAAGGAGATGATGGGGATAGTTTAATACTTGATTAGTTTATGGATCTTTGGGAAGAGATAAGAACTGCCAGAAAGGAGCTAATGAAGCTAGAGGAGATGCAAAGTTTGGTTTTCTTGGAGTTTGAAAGGATAAAATTTGAAGGTGACTGGTTGGATGGCCCGGATGTGGATACTCTTCAGCAGATTTTCTCTAGTTATGAAGAGACATTCAGGAGCATTCAGTGCGAAAGTAATTGACTCTTGCTGTCATACTCTATTTTTGCTCTTCTCCTCTTTCTATGGATATTTACATATGCTCTACTCTAAGTCTGATTCGTGTGCTTCATCTTCTTTTTGAAGTATCAGATTCTCCTTCTTACAATGATGTAATCAACCTTGAAAAGGGTTTCTTAGGTCCACTTCTATGTTTAGTTTTGACTCCATGAATTGTGGATCCAGAATAATGACTGAGAAATTTGTGCATGTGGCACTCTATATATACTATTAGAATCTACTTTGTAAAGGTTGGCGAATTGAAGAAAGATTAGCCACCTGAGAATAGAAGATAAAAAAACTAGATCTAGGATTTTAATGTTTTAGAAAGATACTCTGAACAGTTTAGTAAAAAAACTCGGTTTTACAATTTCTCATATGTTTTCATGTCAAGACTTTTAAAGTTTGGAGCCATTTTTGGATAAGGTTAATGATATATGACTAATCCATATGTGAGTGTTTTGTTGTGCTTAATTGTTCTTTATTTGATGAAAATCAATAGAAGGAACTAGATTCAAGGCCATATCATTGGATTATCTGTGAATTAGATTGTTATGGTATTTCATTTGATCTATGTTTTGAATGATGGGTGAATGATTTGTTAGAAGTCAGGTTAGTGAACGTTGATGATATCTGAATTAGCATTATGGATGTATGCAATAGTGTAGTTGTGGTTAAGTAAAATGAACACTCATTGTTAATGTACATGTCTAGATACATAAGGATTTTATTCATATTTCTCTGATTTAAAGCTCTGTTTCATCTTTTTCTTTTTCTTAAAACCCCCCAAACATAGACTACCTGATGTCATGCATTCTTGTTCTTTATTAACAACAAAGGCCCCTTGAACATTACAATGACATGGACCATTGAGCAATATCAGCATAGTTGAGAACCAACTACCAGGACCTTAGGAGTTAGATTCCTATATGCTGTCTTTGTCTTTCAAGAGAAATAGAATAGTAATATTCTATTTAATGTTGTTGTGGTGTTTTTACCATCAACAGGTTGGATAGAGCGAGAGAGGGTGGGAGAGGGTGGGAGAGAGTGGGAGAGTATGGGAGAGGGTGGGAAAGTGTGGGAGAGCATGGAAGAGGGTGGGAGAGGGTAGGAGAGAGTCAAAGAGAGTCAGAGAGTGTCAGATAGGATGGGAGAGGGTGGGAGAGGGTGGGAGAGTGTGGGAGAGAGTGGGAGAGGGTCAAAGAGTGCAGGAGAGGGTGGGAGAGATTTGGAGAGAATGGGAGAGAGTGGTTTAGTGGGATATAGGGTGGGAGAGGGTGAAAGAGTGAGGGAGATAGGGTGAGAGTGGGAGAGAGTGTGGGAGAGTAGGTGAGTGGGAGATAGGGTAATGGAGGGTGTGAGATAGTGGGAGAGAGTGATTGAGTGGGAGAGAGGGTGGGAGAAGGT
>VDFB02379711.1:30740466-30936849 GCA_007258455.2 Sequoia sempervirens | reverse complement strand
GCACTATTATCAAGGTAGTCAACAAAGTAGAGGTGAGGTGGACTAAAATGTCCACAGTGGGTGGAAATGAGACCGGAAAAGCTTGAGAAGTAGAAGGTAGAGGAGTGGTGAAAGTGGTATCAGTAGCAAGAGTAGACATGGTAGGTGATGAGCATGGCTACTCAAAGTCTTCCTCTTCATGCATGGGTTCCTCCTCCTCAATGGTTGGCATTTCTAGCACAAAGGTCCCAATTTTCCCTTTCTTCGGTGGTTGTTTCCCTTCCACTAGCTTTCTTGTATAAAGTTTATGCTTGGGCTTATGCTTAGGCACTTCCTTGTTTTTCTTATACCTTGTGACTAGTGGGGACTTGGGAGCTTCATTTGATGAGCTAGTGGTTATGCCACTATCACTTACACTTTCAAGCTCGTCCTCGAGCTTGCCATATGTTAGCTCTACACCCTACTCTTTGAGTTGGGCTATTTGTGCATCTACCCACTGCTTGGTTCTATTTTCAATAGGCTAGGTGAGGATGTCAAAATTAGTGACCTCTTCTTCATTCCAATCAATGATGGGTAGGGGCAGTCTTGCCACGACATTGTATCTATCATACACAATAATGTTTTCCTCAACTATTTGGTCGGGCACGATAAATAGATTTATTGACTTCACAAGTTCAGTTGTCATCCTCATATAGTATCTCATCCACACCTATTTTTCATCACTATAGTTGGCCTATAAATCCTCAACATGAGGTCAGTGGGCATATTGCTTCCCAACCCATTTCTTCAATTTTCCATGGGGATCCATTTGTCTCGGTCTGTGTGAAAGTCCAAGTTATACTCCACCAACTCCTTATCTAAGTATTTAGAAAATTGGGTAGTAAGATAGGAATACATTCCTTGTCTGAAGGTCAGGGGATATGGAATCCCAGCTCGATGTTTATCACTCAACAATGTATTTGCAGTCTACAACTGCTGAGAAATCTCTAATAGGATGATCTGGTCATTGGGGTGTTGTGGTAACTTGTAGAGTCTTCCTAAGAACCCTTCTACTCTAATATAGGTAAACTTTGGGAATTGTATGAAAAGATACCCAAATCCCTTTATGAAGGCTTTCACGCTGTGAGATACCCTTCTCTCGAAATCTCCTACTAGGAGTTTGATTATGTGCCCAATGAAGGCATCATTCACTATTTTGTACTCTTTTAAATTTCTTATACTGCAATGGGGATAGTAGTCATAGACTTTGAGCTCTCCCTTCTTCATCCCTAGTGTTCCAGCACAAAAGAGTCATTTGTATGGGAATTTCTCCTCAAGGAGGTACACTAGATATGATGTCATGTAGAATTGGGAGGTTTACTTTATTGCTAGGAGTTGGTTGTGTAGGTTATCACTGATCATATTTGTCTAATGGAACCTAGCCTATCCTCAGATGATTTCCTCTATGAATTAGAACATCCATTCTTCAAAGAAGGCAATAGTTTGTAGGCCCATTATCCTGCTTAGGAGGGTAACTAGATCATGGTGTTCCTTGAAGAAATCACTCCTAAATAGCTTCTGAGGTACTTTGTTGGAACTTCCCCTCTTTTCTTTCAACCAATGTTGGTTGATTGTTTGATTACATGCAAGAGGGTCTTGTTTCCACATGTTTTAAGAAAATTCCTTCTTTATTTATTCCATCTTATCAAAGGTTGGGATGTTGAAATTTTGACCAATAGACTTGGTAGACAGGTCTGCCAAAACTCTCCCATCCTTGTCAATGATTTTCTTGATGGAGTGATAACACTCCTGAAAGGCCATGACTAGTTCTGGAGCAACTAAGGTAGGAGGGAAGCCAATCACCCTTGCGAGGCCACTTCATTTCATTATTTGAGCATCTTTAGTGGTAGGGTTGACCATCACCCTTTTCTTGAACTCATCAATATTTACATTCCCTAGATTTGTATCTGAGACTGTATCCTAGTTGGAGGTAAGCTTGGAGGTGCACTCCACCCTATGAAATTGGTACTTTGTTTTTTTTTTTTCTTCTTTTCCCCTAGGTGCTCTTGTAGGTTTCTTCCCTTTGATAGTATTTCCCACAGGCTTTGCTAATGATCCCTTAATAGGTTCCATAAATCCTGCACACATAGAGTGCAGTAAGTTTTTTTGCATATAAAGAGGTAAACATCAGTTAAATCTTGCAAATCCAAGGTTAGATCCATTCATACATCTTTACAAGATTATAAAATCCATCATTGTTCACTTTTCAGAGCTTGTTTGGATTGTTTGCACAAATGCGGGCCTAGGGGTGTGGGTTTCCCCTAGGTGGAATCTATTATGAGCAACCAGGAGCATGGACGCACTAGATCAATGGAGTTCTATAGAAAACCACTTGCAGGAAGATTTCTGCATTGCATGTTTGGTGATTAAATCTAGTCGAGGGTCCCTTGGCACATGTAAAATTTAGATACAAGTTACTAGGAGTCATTAGATTAGGTCTTGGAGTTTTTGCAGGTTTGGAGGAAGTGGGTGTCGTCAAATGGAAAGACATTAGTGTTCAACCGTTAAGTAGCAGGATTTAGGAGATGGCGACTCGCATGCAGAGTTTTGCATCGCAAAATCCATGGAGGCCTTGGATGATATGAGTTGCATCTTGGAGCTTCATCGATTATGGGAGTGCGGGAGTGCATTGTCAGGCCACTGCTCAATTTTTACCGTTAAAGAATGACCATGAAGGGACATCAGTCTGCAGTTGGTGGTCCGCATAGGTGGGCTCCTAGTGACCTCATAGGCTTAAGTTCTCTCTGGCAGATTTCAAAATTTTGACAAAAGGAAATAACTCCCGCGGAGTTCACATTGCGGGAGGATGTGATAACTTCACCATTAAACAATGGTGGTAGGATGGCAGTGAGCCGCATGTGATGATCTGCAATGCATTTTGACTTAGTCAATTTTTCAAGTGTCGAGTTTGTTCCTTCACGACGATAATGCAGGCCAAGACCGCAATGTGAAAAGCTCCTAGGGTTTGGTCATTAATCCAATGGAAATGGGATGGGGGCCACCCGCAAGGGGAATACTACAAATGGTTATCAACTTAATGATTTCTCTGGGATTTCCAAGTGTTGATAGGGATGGTGAGGATGAAGATGCAAGCCGCAGTGGAATCTTTGATGCACAATGGAATGAGATTCTGCATAGACACAGGGATGTGGCTTTAACCAATGCTAAGGGGTTTTAATGCATTGGGAGGATATCCAACATGAGGCTAAGGGTTTGACGAGATGTTGTAGAAGATTTTGGCTTGATTCTCTAAATATTTTAACATTTACAAAGCCCTAACAATAGAAGAAGATTTCAAAGTTTAACCACCCAACAAACTAACGTGAACCTACCTTGAGGTAATGCAAAAATCTAAAGGAACTTGACCTGAATCGAATTGGAAGCTTTGCGCAGGCAAGAGCTCTATCTTCTTCATTGAAATTTCAAAAGAAAAGGGTGAAAATGATAGCTAGGGCACCCCTTTTTATAGGAAAAATGACATTAATGGCATGCATTTAATTCCTAGTATAGAGGTAGGTTGGTAGGTGGGGTCATGGAAACCCGTTCCAGGTTGGACGCACCTTAAAGACTGGAATGGTGGAAGTAGTTGTGAACCCCGCTATGCGGGTAGAAGCCAGGAGATAGCTGCTAGCTAGTGGGGGAATGATAATGGTAATTTGCAAGAAAAAGGCCACAAATGCGGGTCCATGAGCCTAGATTGGCATGATGGAAAAAGGCCAAGGGAAACCCACAAGGAATAATATGCAAAGGAAAATGACTTAGGAAATTTTGGGTAGGTGACTTTGGCCAAGGAGAATTTGGTGACTCTAATGCATGTGACCAACTTAAGTTTGGAAATAGGGGCATGCAAAATGAGGCAAAAGGAAAAAATGACCTGTAAAAGCCAAAAAGGAAAGAGGGGGTCCCTAGTCTGAATGGGGTGTGTGTATGATAGGCACAACATAACCCAAGGAACGTTTTAAGAGAAAATAAAAGTTACATAAACTAGAAAAATATAAGAATGCAAACTAGGACTCCGAGAGATTATGCAATGTCGATATGACAAAATACATTAAGAGCTTCTAAGATTGCTTGACACAATGCAAATATGCATGAATGGATGCAAGAGTGTTACAATAATGGATGCAAATAAAATCTAGGTAGTGAGTTTATATAGAAATTAGGAGAGGAGGTAGATGGAAAATCCAACCAATAGGAATTATAGACACGCAAAATATACTGATTGACATTGTGCATCTGATCTTGACTTATTAACATCGTTTCTTCTTAAATCATCCCTCGGTCTAACCATTTAATCAAATCCCCCTATCTGATTAAATTCATCAATATTCATCTCTTAATTAAATAAATCATTTTATCTGATTAAGTCAATTCCTTTTGTTAATTAAATCAACCCATCTAATCTAATTATCCCTATTTAATTAAATAATCAATTTATTTAATTAAATCTCTGAAGTCTATCAATTAAATTAAATAAATTAAAACCTTATTTGATTTAATCTAACACCACCCCTTTTTATTAAATAAATCAAAATCTTTATTTAATTAGCCTCTTATCATATTCTTCTCTTATTTGATTTAAATAAACCCATATATCTAAGTCAAATAAGTCACATCATCAAATCTCATGTTAAATTAATTAACCCTTGATTAATTTAATCTAATCTCCTGTCACATCCTCTAGATAATGCAAGTTGCACATGAAAATAGATTTAATTCATTTATTAAATCCCTATTTTCCTTCACATGGTATCTTTTGGAATATTCCCTCAATTTGAATTCAAAAATTCCAAGTCAACATGTACATCCAATAAGGCAATAAATTCATCTTACATGTCCTTTACCTTGAGCCAAGTGGCATTTATTGAATTTTCCCTTCCCTCTTACTTGTCATTTCAACAAATTTGAATTTCAAATATTGGCATTTATTGGCACAAACCCCAAATCTTGCACATCCATCATCCATTCATAGCTTGACAAGTGGCACCATATCATTGGATGAAAGTTAGTGCCACATTGCTCAAATTTGGACTTTCATCCATCTTGAAATCCTATAAATAAAGAGCTCCTCTCTTCATTTTATCATCCACAATCCAAGTAAAATTACCATGCTAAAATACTTACTCATTCTCATCAATCATTTGAATTCTTAGCTAGGCTTTTTTCAGATTTAGCTTGGAGTTCTCATCTTTCATCAAAGTGGATCACTCTTCATCATCAATCAACAAAGCTTGCATCTTAGGGATTGGGAAAGGGCCAATTTTCACATCAAATTGGCACCAATTCCCCCATGGGATCATGAGTTTGCACATCTAATTAGGATTTTAACCTTGTTTTTGGCAATTGCATTGTGTTCTTCACTATTTTCATTCCTAGTTTGATTTGTAAATGGATTTCATGGGGAATCCTTCTTTTTGCTTGTAATTCCTTGTCTAACTCATTTATTCATGTTGTTTTGCAGGTACTAGGAAAAGGGTTCGCACATTTGGCACTAGAAGGAGGGCTGGATAGCATTAATTCTAACTTTTCTTTGAAATTTCTGCATTTTTCTTCACACAGGAAATTCCAATGCGGGCTCACCAGCGTCGCTGTTTCAGCACCACAAGCTCGTCAGCATCGCTGTTTTAGCTTTGTGGGCTTGTTAGCGTCGCTATATTCTACTATTAGAAACATAAACTGCGCTGCTGGGCTTGTCCTGCCAAAAACATTCAAATTTCTAACTGCACTGCTGGACTCATTGATTTGCAGGTCTCTGTGAAAATTTTGAAAGTGTGACGCTGTTGAAAACTGCAACACTGGACGAAATAGCAATGCAATCATGCTCTCTATCCTAACACAGAGCATCGCTGACTGGTAAGCGGTACTGTAAGAGCACTGCTAGGAGAGAAAAACAGCGATGCCTTCATGAGTTGCGATGCTGGGAGACAGTAAAAGGGAGAATTTAACTTTTTAGCACTTGTTTTTCATTTATGATTTATTTATCTTCTATTTTCTATTTTTTTTATTCCCTGTGTTTTTCCAGAATCTGACTTCTTTCTCCTTTGTAGGTTGAAAATTGAAAAATGAAGGAAGGAGGAGTATGGTGGTGATTTTTTCTTCAATCAAAGTGTTTTTAAACACTTAAGTGTTTTTTTAACACTTCTTTAAAGAATTTTTCATCTTTTCATCCTTAGGACACTAGCTTTCATTTAGGCTTAAAAAAAACCTTTCAATTTATTTTTTTTGCAAAGGTTAAAATGAACAATAGGATCAACAACTTACTAGATTTCATTTATGGTATTAACAAATTGAACAAAATTTCTTTCACTTGTGATTTGGTGCTTTAAAATGAACTCACATATTGCTTTGAGGATTTAAAAAGAACAAGTGTAGCTTTGTTTTTGTGAGGGCTTACTTAGACTAAAGCCATCGAAAAAGGACGTATGCGCTTCTCTCACACTTTATAGCGATCTTGAGAATCAAAAGGCCTTTTTCATGACTTTGGGATGAGACAAAGCAATCACCTCCACACTTCGATTTGGGCTTAAAATTGAACAAAATCTTATGCAAGTGTGAGTGGGGGCTTTATTATGTGAGTATTCTTCTCTTTGTTGTGCAAGAACATCGAAGTTACAAATATTTTTCTTCATTCGCTTTTGTTTATTCTAGAGGGCCTTCCTTGGGGAAAAAGTACTCACCCAAGGGAACGACTCAACCGATAACACTCTAAAGCCAAGAGTATTTCCAGGCTGGATATAAATGTGGATATTGAAAGAAACGCCAATATCACGCAGTTGATTCTGACAAGATGGATCCTAGGGACCTTGCCACTTTAACAACTCCTTGCTGCATGAAAGTCCTTACTAAACCCATAAAAGTGAATCGCAAAATATTTTTGGCCCATTTGTTGCAGGCAACAAACATTCAAGTCAGCCCCCACACTTCTTACCAGTTCTAGTAGAAATGGAAAAACATGCGCTATGGAGTTTCATGGGTGTTGATGCTATTACCCATATAAGTGAGTGTCGTGGAGGGGAGCTAGTGGGGTCAAGCATCTAACCATTCGCTAGAGATAAGTGTAGTTGGACTTGTCCAAGTGGGAATCCAACAAATATTGTCTTACATATCCATAGGATTGTACTTATTCTTGGGTTACAAAATGCATTGCTTGATCAAAAACATCTCACAAACAAAAACTTAACATTATCCAAATTTTAAACCCTTTTGAAGACAAATACCATTGACCTAATCCATGTTATTGTGTTCCCTCGATTCATGTCCTTAGAGGTTTCTAAATATCATTTTATATCTCAATTTGTCTTCTGAGAAATAATAGAAAACCTCATTTTGAGTTCATTATTAAATTTCAAGATGTAATATATTCTTAGGGTTTGAAAAAATTAAGATATTAGGACATCTTTTAGTTTCAAAAACCGAATTGAAGAAAGCGTTTTTGAAACAAAGATATTACAAATCTACAAATGAACTTACATGTGTTGAACACTCCAAATCCAAACAAAACAAACTGATTGGAACTGAAAGTGAATGTCTAAATGAAATCATTTCTTGGTTACAGGGCACAATAGGGCGACTTGCATGCTCTTCAATACCTAGGTCTAGCAAACAAAGTGTACCTTTAGGTTCATCTCGGATCAAAACATATCAAAATATCCTTTTCATCCATCCTCCAAAACATCAAAACAAAATCCATCTCATCATCACCTTTTGAAAAATCTTGAAATCATCCTTAATACTAGGCTTTGTGGAAAAATCAAAATCATCAATATCATTGAGACAAAATCCTTGAAAACATTAGCAAAAGAACCTTTGACTAGGTATGTGTAGATGCATCCTTTTGCATATACTTAGTCAAAGTTATCAAAATCATCTTGTCTAGATTAGTGTATGTAGATGAATCCTTCTTCATATGCTTAGTGAAACAAATCATCTTGTTTGAATAGGTGTGGGTAGATGCATCCTTCTCCTCACACATATTCAAATTATTATCCTTTGAACAAAGCTATCCCTTATATCATCATCCAACATCTTAGGGTCTTTTTGTTCAAAAATCCAAATCAAAATCAAAATCAAAATCAAAGGAAAAATATCAAAACCAAAAACAAAATCAAAATCAGCAAGTCCTAAAAAGCCTAGTATCTCATTCAAGACTTATCAAAAGCCACAACATCCGTATCATCCATCTCTAGCATCACTATCATATCACCACCCTTCGATCCTCAAGGCATCCTAAAACTTTATACTTTGGAGCATAAGATAACGAACAATCCAAAGAATCAAGAGATTCATCTCCCATATTCTCGAAGATTGATCCTTGTTTTATGGTTAAAACAAGATCTCAATACAAGAAGAGTATGGAAGTCAACAAAGAAACACCCGCTTCAAGCGATCTTAGCCAAACCAATGCAGAAATGAATCTAGCAGAATCAAGCAATCCATTGACCCTCTCATCATCCCAAAATCCACAAGAATAAAATCAAGGGGAGGACCTTACCTTTGGAATGTCTTGCAAGGAAATGACTGAAATGCTACAAAATCTAGACAACCATAGAATCATCAACATCATGATGAGACTTAACCCTTCGTTGTACATGCTTGAACTAGCAAAACAAGGGGCCAAGTTTCCTTCGGATTTCGATGTGAGTACTATAGTAGATACATCATTTCCTCCCATCTCATCCACCATCCCCATTTCATCTACACCTCCATCCTAAAATATCACACAAAACATTCCGCAAGTCACAACATCGTTTGCTCCAACACAACCCAATGTCAACAAGGGAAGCACATTCCTTAATGCTCTTCAATCACATCCCCTTGTTAATAATCAAAACTTGGACGCAAACACCACCTTGGAACAAAACATACTCAACAACCCATTACACAAGAACATTCCTCTCACTTTACATTATGACCCATCATCAACATCTTTTTACGGAGCACCACAAACACCTCTTCTCACAAATTCACAAGAAGAGGGAGATATGTTCGAATCAGGGGGCATATTTGACACCACACAACAACTAACACCCCTTACATTTTCACCTATCCCACCATTTCCATTATCATTTACACCACTTTTTGGTTTAGGCCTTCCCCCTCTACCAAGTATCAATCAAACTGCTATCCCAACCATCAATCAAAGCATCACACCGAACGCTCAAAATTTGTCATTGATATCGCAACAACAAATGACGAACACACAAGCAATGGAAACAACATCAAACATCCCTTTAACATCGCAAAGCATGGTCTCTCAAGGGCCAATCACATCAATAGCACTATCCAACACCCAAAAATTCAACGCAACATCATCATCCACCACCATTCCAAATCCACCACCACCCCCACCACCACCAACGTTCACCACATCAAACCAGTTCGAGATAGCATTGCAAGCCACTTTCCAAAGAGGATACCAACAAGTGTAGAAACAAAAATCCATACATCTAGCTGCTTAATAGGATGCTCAAGATGCACAAGCTGCATTACAAGCACAACAAGCACAACAAGCACAACAAGCTCAAGCATTATTACAAGAACAACAACAACCAGCCGCCCAAGCAGCGCAAGCATTACAAGCACAAAGGACCACTCAAGCACAAATTCTATTGTAGTAACAAGCCACACAACCACAAGCGCAAGCTCAAGCACAAGCTCAATATCAGGCACAACAAGCACAAGCAGAAGCAAAACTTCTTGCACAAGTAGCACAAATGCAAGCATATCAGCAAGCACTAAAGCAATACCAAGAGCAGCAAGAAGCAGCAAAAATGGCAGCCCAACAACAAGCGTTGTGGGAACAACTTCAAGCACAACAACAAGCGTTGTTGGAACAACAACAAACACAACAACAACAACAAATACTAGCGCAACAACAACAAGATCAACAATAGGCATCATTCATTCAAAAGTAGGTAGAAGCCTACCTCGCTCGCCAGAACATACATATACCATTGAACAACGCACCGACCAATCCATCAACAATTGAAACACCCCAAAACACATTCATCCCACCCCCTAATCTACAAAGTGATGTAATGACACAACTCAGGTTGCTATCACAACAAGTGCTCGACCTCCAGTCAGGGTGAACAACCAAAACACCAAGCAACTTGTGTCCCTATCCATTTGATAGGAGCTTAGAGATGAAACCATTCCCCAAGGGATTTGAGATTCCTAAATTTGACAAATATCAAGGGATGGGAAACCCTGAAGATCACATCAAGGAATTCCAAGTTCATTGCATGGAGGTCGCATACAACAATACTTATCTAATGCGGCTATTTCCTAGAAGTTTAGCAGGTCCCGCTATAGAATGGTTCTCTCACTTACCTTCAGGCATTAGAACATTCCAAGAAATAAGGGATTCATTCATTAAAAACTACGCATGTAACATTGCAATGGATGTTAGTCTCGAAGAATTATATGCTCTAAAACAAGGAAAGAATGAATCTTTTGCTTCATTCCTTCAACTATGGCGATCTAAGGCCAATCGGAGCAAATGGACCATGCCAGAAGAACAACAAGTCTGCACCATCATAGCCAACCTTGAAAGCCGCTTGTCATTTCATCTCAAGCTTCAAGGCATCACCACATATAATCAATTGATTTCCAAGGCGCTTAGCATTGAAAGAGCCCTTGTGACTCAACTCGTGGAATCAACATCATATCAGGAACAGAAAATCAATCGCCCATCATCCAATTACAATGATAAACCTCGTACATGGGCAAGGAACAAGAACGTTACTAATGACGGTGTTGTAGATGCCAAGGTGGTCATTAGTGGTCCATGCTAAAATACACCCACACTGCAAATCCAAAATCAACGCCAAAATACTCATCACACAACATATCAACCCAACAACAATCCAACAATCAATAACCTCAATGATCAAAGAGGACCACCCTAATGCAAAATTTATCCCAAACGAAAATACACCATTTTGGGGAAACCATTGGAGGACATAATGAAAAATTTGATCAATGAAAAAATCATCAAGCCTCCTACATTCGAGAATTACTAAGAACCTGATGTCAAATCCCCTTGGTATAATAAAAATCAACTTTATGAATTTCATAAAATAAAAGGCCACACCACAAACAACTGCATGAGACTCAAAAATATCATCCAAGATCTCATTGACAAGAAAATCATAAATGTGGAACAACCTAGGGGAAATCAAGATCTTAAAATCTACACGAATCTGATGCCGAATCATGGTAACAAAGGGAATAAAAATGATAAAGGGAAGGCCAGTGTCAACTATGTGTATGAAACAATCATTGCCTCCCTAAATGAAGACTGCATGGTCATCACCATCAAGGGCGCCCATACCAAAGATTGTGGAGTCACCACAAGAGGAGGCAAAGTCACCATTGCAGGATCATCCCAACCTAATAGAGTCCCTTCATCTAGAGCCGTTACACATAGCTACAATGTTGTAGAACAACTCAAGAGAACACCAACACACATCTCCATCATGGAGTTGTTAAAAATATCATCAGCCCATAAGAAGATCCTTGAGGAAGTATTAGCCTCATCCACTGTCCCCAAAGATCTTGATGTGGACCAATTCCAAGCTATGGTCAGAAATATCATAACACCTAATCTCCTTACATTCTCTGACCAAGATTTCCCTTCCCAACCATCTCACAACCGTGCACTTCACTTGGAAGCCATTGTAAACAAGAGAAAAATCAAAAGGGTCTTGGTGGATGGAGGTGCAGGTTTGAACATCTGTTCTCTCAGCCTCATCAAGCAGTTAAAAATATTAGAAGATTCCATCGACAAAGGGAAAGGCATCACAATAAGAGCATACAATGACCAAGAAAGAGTGTCTCAAGGAACAATTAAACTCCCTATTCAAGTAGGGCCAATGCTCATGGAAACCACCTATCAGGTCTTGGACCTTGATTTTCCATACAATATCCTCCTGGGATGCCCATGGATTCATGCGATGAAAGTCGTAGCATCAACCTTCCACCAATGTGTGAAATTTACACATAATGGACAAGAGGTTACCATTCATGGAGATCCCAGACCGTTTTCATATGGAAAAAATCTTGAAGCCAAGTACTAGAAAATCCCCCAAGTGCCAAAAAATGATGAGGGCCCATCCACACCATACATTGACCCCGCCACTCTCACATCCACCTCTGCAACAGAGACACCCGCCATCCTCGCCATTTCCACCATCTCTGACATCAAGCTCATCATCCAGGAGGATGGTTGTGGAAGCTACAAGTTCCCTAACAATGATTTTGTGATAGGAGAGTTACCTCAATCTCCGAGATCATGAGGACGTCCACAAGAAAACCAAGCTTCTTCATCACAAACATATCCTGAAGACTATCCTGAATTCACAAGATGGGGAGACCTTGGCCATGAGGTTATTGAAGCAGATCCATCTCACATGTTATATCAAGATGAGAGACCGACACCTAAATTACCAATGGACGAAAGAAGTAGGGGCCTACAAATGATGCTCAGAATGGGCTATGAAAGAAATCAAAGATTGGGACAAAATGACAATGGGCTCATAATACCTATCATGCTAAAGACGTGACCCATAAAAAATCTTGGTCTTGGATGTACCCCTCTGAGAATAACCATATGTGGCCGAAATCCTCTGGTTAGAGCAGTTAATGTCTCTCCTCAACCAGTGCTAATACAAGTACACTCACCAATAGTCACAAGTAGAGACACACATAATTTCATAACTGAGCCCTATATTAGTAGCAATTACAAAGATCCCATATCTAATCTACCTAGGTTATTCGAAGATACCACCTTGTGTATGATTAGCACCCTCTCCTTCAAAACTGATCATCTGAATCATGAGATCTACTTAGTCTATCCCCAACTGATTGACTATGACCAACAAGGACCACCAGTTCTCGATACATTCAAAAATGATGAGGCGCTCTCAGAATTCTTGGGATTGAGGAATAACATTCTATATGGAGATCATAAGGCCTGGTTTATAATGGAGTTAGACACACATACTTATTATGGGGAAACAATTGAATCCTTTAGTCACAAAAGTGAAAAACTAAGAATCATATCCAAGTCCTTGAGTGAAAACCACACTGTAGCACTCTCTTACAAGAAAATAGTAAAAAGAAAGGATGTATCCAACTATGAAAACCTCTTTGAGGCGCCCGAGGATGAAGGATTCAATCTTCCCTTAAGAGCTATTCATCAGGAGAAGTCAGCAGTCTTGGCTGAAAAGTGCAATCCTATCAACCTAGGAACAGAGGAGACCCTGCATATCACATTCTATGTGGAATCATTATTATCAAAAGAACAAGAACTCCTAGTAGCATTCCTAAAATAAAGGCAAATAAAATTTGCATGGAGTTATGCCGATATGCCAGGGCTCGATCCAGAGACTATGGTCCATCACTTAGCTATGTATCCAAAATCCAAACCAGTCAAACAAAATCTTTGAAAGATGCATCCTCAAATCACCTTATTAGTCAAAATGGAGCTCAAAAAGCTGTTAGATGCGAGATTTATCCAACCAATTGATTATCCAGAATGGGTGTCCAATTTGGTACTTGTTTCAAAACCTGATGGAGCCATCATAATCTATATGGATTTTAGAGATTTGAACAAAGCATGTCCCAAGGATGATTTCCTGCTTCCCAACATCGACATGATAGTAGACATGACAGCAGGGCATGAGATGCTATCACTAATGGACGTATTTTTAGGATATAACCAAATCATGATAGCAAAAGAAGATCAACATAAGATAGCTTTTACTTGTCCATGGGGGACCTACTGCTGGAACATGATGCCATTTGGCCTAAAGAATGCAGGAACAACCTATCAAAGGGCCATGACATTGATATTCCATGATATGATTCATAAAACAGTCGAAGACTATGTCGATGAAATTCTAGCTAAGTCAAGAAAAAAACAAGACCATATAGCAACCCTAAGTGCTATCTTTGACAGATTGGAGGAATACAAAGTCAGACTAAATCCCAAGAAGTGCATCTTTGGCATACAATCAGGTAAATTGCTAGGATACATAGTCTCCATGAGGGGTATCGAGGTGGATCCAGAAAAAGTGAAATAAATCCTCGAGATGGAAGCACTAAAGACATTAAAACAATTGAGAAGCCTCCAAGGTAGACTCCAATCTATTAGAAGATTCACATCACAACTGGCAGACAAGCAAAACCCATATTCGTACCTACTCCACAAGGGGGTAGTATACAAATGGGATACAAAGTGTGAAGAGGCATTTAAAAAAATCAAGGAATACCTACTGACACCACCAGTTTTAATGTCACCCATCCCAAAGAAGCCATTGATCTTATATGTGTCAGCAACAGTAGCAACCCTTGGAGCTCTCTTGGCTCAGCATGATGAAAATGGAATAGAGATGGCCATTTACTATATCAGCAGGACAATGGTTGGTCACGAGCTAAATTACTCATTTATCAAAAAAACTTTCCTTGCAATAGTGTTTGCATCCCAAAAATTCAGACATTACATGTTGGCACACAAGATCAAGCTCATCGCCAAAATTGATCCCCTCAAGTATCTCTTATCCAAGGAAATGTTCACAGGCAGAACGGAAAAATGGGTGATGATATTATCAGAGTATGAAATCGAGTATGTAGAGCAGAAAGCCATTAAGGGACAAGTTATTGCAAATCAACTAGCAGAAGCACCCATTTATTCTGAGAATCCCCTTGTTTCATAATTCCTAGATGAATCCATCTTTAACCTCAATGTAACTGACCATTGGAAACTATACTTTGATGGTTCATACACACAACATGGATCAGGAGTTGGTGTCTTCTTCATCACCCCACAAGAGGACTGCATGTCGAAGTCATACAAATTATCATTTCCTTGCACTAACAACATAACAAAATATGAGGATTTGACTATAGGTCTTAGGATAGTAGTGCAATGGAACATCATAGCTATCAAGGTGTATGGGGACTCTCAATTGATCATAAATTAGGTGAATAATGAATATCAGACTAAGGATGATAAACTCACTCCATATAAATTTTTTTTGGAGATTCTAAAGGAATCCTTCATTGACATAACATTTTAGCATATTCCAAGAACCAACAACAGAGCAGCAGACGCCATGGCTACAATTGGGTCTCTATTAGAGATCCCTCATAATGTCTCAAAATATGAATTTCTGATTGACCAGCTTCTCGTCCCCACATTTGAGGTACCGGAATCAGAATATGTGTGTGAAATCATTGGTCCTGGAAATCCTTGGTATCATGACATCTACACATATCTTCGCATAGGAGTCATACCCGTAGATCTTCCATCAAACCTAAAACAAACCTTTATCAAAAAGGCATCCATATTTGTCATCCTAGGTGATACCTTATATCGTAGAAGCATAGAAGGTACCTTGTTACACTGTTTAAATGTTGAGGATGCATTAACCTCCCTAACTAAAGTTCATAACAGTATCTATGGCTCACACTCGAGTGGCATGACCATCACCAAGAAACTACTGAGGATGGGGAATTACTGGCCCACAATGGAAAGAGAAACACATGATCATGCTAAAAGGTGTTTACAATGTCGGCAGCATGGGGACCTCATCCATGCTCCAGCTCAAGAGCTTCACCCGATCGTCACACCATGGCCCTTTTCGCAATGGGGACTCAATCTCATTGGAAAAATCACACTTACCTCATCCAATGGCCATAAATTCATCATCACGGCAACTGAGTACTTCACAAAGTGGGTGGAGGCCATACCTATGACCTATATCACTGGAAAGCAGATCTCAAAATTCATCCTAAACTATCTCATCTGTCGTTACGGTGTCCCACAAGCCATCATCTCAGATAATGGGACACCCTTCAAGAACCAGGAGGTTCGTGACTTGTGCGAGAAATTTAAAATCCAACATCACTTCTCCACCCTATATTATCCCTAAGGCAACGACCAAGCAGAAGCCACAAACAAAACCATCCTCAAAATCCTTAAGAAAACAGTCAATGACGCAGGTCGTGATTGGCATCTATAGTTAATCCTTCCCTTTGGGCTTAGTGAACTAGCATCCGCACACCCACCGGTGCCACCCCTTCTCCTTGGTCTATGGATCAGAAGCTGTACTCCCCATTGAGATCGAGCTCCCATCCCTCAGGATATCACTGCAAAACCTTGTCACAGATGAAGAATATCGGGTTTCAAGACTAAATGAGCTAGAGCTATTGGATGAAAGAAGGATTGATTCCTTAAATCACTTGCAAGTCTATCAGAATAGACTTAAAAGAAGCTACAACAAGAAAATCAGAAGCAGGACTTTCCAAGTCAGAGAACTTGTCTTAAAAGAAAATCAGAAGAATGTCCCAAACCCAAGCAGCAAAGGCAAGTTCGAACCTAATTGGTTAGGACCATTTCTCATCACAACTAGTTATCAATCAAGGGCATATCAACTATCAACACCCGAAGGGGAACCTCTGCAGGAGCCCATGAATAGCTCCCATCTCAAAAAATTATATGCCTAAATCTTTCAGGGTATAGAACTAAAAAATTTAAAAAAAATCAGAAAAAGTCCTAAAAAAATGGTTAATTTGGCGAAAACCTAGCAAACAAGCGTCTTAATGACAACAAAAAAAATCAAAAAAACAAAAAATCCAAAAAAAATCAGAAAAAGGATCAAAAATTCTTCGTTCTAAACCCTTTGGCTTTGGGTAATTCTCTGAAACCCGAAAAAGGGTGTAAAAGCACTTTCCCCTCACCAAAAGATCATGGCTTGTTCGCATCATCCATCGCATCCATATCCCCATCCATCACTCATCCACTCACATCCGCGCCATATCTTGGTCCTATTTTCATATCATGATCCCTCCTAGTACTACTCGGTCCATCCTCAAGGTTAGTTTGTCTTGCCTTTATCGGAGTAGTCTATTGCATCACATTAGGCACGTTCTCATTGGATCAAATTCATGTATGATCTTAAAATCCTCAAATCAGAAAATCCAAAAACATCATAAAATCAAAAATCTAAAAACATCATAAAATCATAAAATCCAAAACATCAAAATCAAAATCGTAAAATCCAAAACATCATAAAATCGTAAAAATCCAAAACATCAAAATAAAAATCGAAAAATCCAAAACATCCAAAAACATATCAAAATCCAAAACATGTCAAAAAGATAGAAAATTCATAAACAAGGTTGTCTTGTCGAACTACGTCATCTCTCGAAGCTTGAACATAGGCAAGGTTGATCTTTGATCATCCCCCGAGACATTTAGGTCAGTCCTATAGGAGTCTGTCATAATAAACTGACATTTCATCATGTATATCATCATTTGTAAATCGGTCAAGTCATCACGAACTACGTGGTATTTGTGTATATAACGAGGTAAGGATTTTCGTTGACCAGCCCTCGAGACCCCTAGGATAGGTCTTTAGGTTAGTCTCTTGGTCAAAATCTTGGAAAATCCCAGAAAATTTGAAAAATCAAAAAATCAAAACATTTGAAAATCTTGAAAAATACCAAAAACAGCCTCAAAAACATTGCAAAACATCAAAAACATCCAAATATTTAAAAAATTCCATCCACCTCATCTCACTTACACCCACAATAAGCACCATCCATAATAAACTGATCATCATCATCAATCTTTGGTAAAATAATCAGAAACAAGTCTAGCAGATTACAAGTAGAACTCCAAAATGTCAAGTCTTAAGTCTAAGTCAGTATATAAGAAAATTGGTCATCTCTTCTTATCGATAACACCATCATCTAAATTTGTCCCATATTAATCATCCCTTATAAATGAAATGACGTGTCATCATCCATTAACATGTCCTAGGATGAATCCTTCCTACAATGGGCATTATCTTTTGGCAATAAGTTTCGCTTATCATCCTTAGAAAACACATCCTTTTCTGTTAGCGGTATTGAAGAGCATTATTTTGTTTATTTACTTGATCTTTATCTTTTGACTTATCTTATTTTGCACTCATTCCAAGGACGTCTCGATGATATCCCAAAACAGAGGATTTAGAGAAATAGGAATGGGGCAATGATCATTATCTTTTGTCTACTATGCTTGTTGGACATTCTTGTAATATAACCTCAACGAATACTTACTTTGTTAGGTATGCATGGAAGAGGTCTAGGGAAACTTGTTGAGTATTACAAGGATAGGTTTACCTTTCCGTGTTTTGGTCTGAGGTGTCTAAAACTTCTGAAGTACATCCTAGCAAGGTTTTTGTATGTCAGGTGTGAACAAGAATGCTCCTATCTGATTGTCGAGTCAAAGTCCATCACACTAAGTACCACGCCATCCTGGTTTTCTATACCTTGATGCATCGTACCACATGTGCTATCAAACATAAGAAAATTTGGCCCTTTGAAAATCCCAATTCCTTGGCAATTAATCATCATCATCATCTGCATTTGTGTCATCTTATGTCTTGTTGAAATGACTTCTTTTCTCACTAATCGCGCTAACAAGGCACTATGACAGTTCACCATCATCGCCATCGATCTTGTATCCGCACTTCATTAGCATATTGCATAAGCATAAGCATAAGCATATCATATAGGGAACATACGCATTGCATTTAAATAATCATAAATAGGTTATCATAAACATTTTTCACAAATAGGTGCATCCAAGTCATTGCATTCCACTCACTACGCTGCCTCTCATGGAATTATATCAATCACGGCATAAACATTCATTTACATAACCATTTCACATTACCATCTAAATCATCACATAAGCATCTATAGAATCATTTCATAATCATTTATTGCATAATCATAAGCAATAGGAATACAAGCATTTAATTCATTAAACATATCATTGCATCACATACATCATCATTTAGGATAATAACATTTGTTATTCTAAAGCATCTCATGAAACCATCTCATTGTGCATTAACACCATCTCATTAGCATCATATCATGACCATCGCATCATATCACATCCATCCATAAATCATCTCATATATATAAGCATTTTCTACACATCATTGCATAATACCATAAATCAAATCATTTCACATATTGCATTGGCATAAAATAAATCATCATATAGTTAAACATCATTGCACATCATATCATAGGTCATAATCAATTGCATAAACATCATTAGAAATAAATGCATCCATAACATATAAAAGAAGAAGCATACATGCATAAATAAAGGAGTACACATGGCATCACATCAAAATCGGCTCATATATATATATCATATCATCAATTGTCATAGTACAAAAAAATAATCAGATCACTATACAAGTATGTCAATCAGTACAAAACGCCCATCGGGTTATCAAAAATGAGCCCATAAGGCACAAAATCATGTATCATCTGGATCACGGTCAATCTCCATGAATGTTGCCCTTGCCCCTATCACCATGACCCTCTAGTGGTCTCTGACTGGCCCGCTTTGAGTACTTCGGAACCCAGTCTGCTCTAGGCACGGTGTCATGGTAGGCCCGATGATAGTACTCTATCTCTCATATAGCATCCCTGTAAGATCGCATCGGTACTGTACCCTGGGACGAGGTGGTTGTCATGCTCTCAATCTGCTATTTGCGGCCTAGCTCTGTAGCTACTTGTACCTCTGTAGCCTATCTCTGCTGCACAGCATGATCTCTCTCTGCTCTGAGCTGATCTCTCTCAGCCCTAGCCTGGTCCCTCTCCGCTGTCACTGCCTAGACTTGCACCTACAGCTATAAAATCAAGGCATCTCATGCATCTGCCTGCCTGGCTGCACGCTAGCCTAGTCCTCACCCTCAGCATGTGGTGGTAGGACTGGTGGATCCTACTACTGGTCTTGCATATGGACATCTCCCTGGCCTGGTGGGACTAGGGGCACTAATGGTGGGTCTTGATGAATCTCGATCCTCGGTCCCCGCCCTCATCCTTGTCCTCTCCCCCTACCTCTGACCCTATGTACCTCTGGATCCTTGCCTAGAACAGTCAACTGAAGAGGAGGTCTAAACCAGTCTTTGTAGGCCTGTGTAGTCCCTGGGTCTACCAAGCCCTAATCATAGGCCCATGGTCGAGCTACCAATTGTTGAAAACTGTCAATCGCCTCTACGGTGGGAATGCCAGGCCCCCATGTTGTCTATGTCATGCTCTGTGCAAAGACGACCACATAATCATCATCGGGCCAATCCTGGGGCTCTCCAAACTAACGTTGTACGCGCTTGAGCAGGTATCTCTCAATCATCGTATGCTCTCAGCCTTGCATGTATCGATCCTACTGGTAGTAGAAGAGCTAAGTAGAATCATCGACCCATCCGAGCTGACCAAGGTATGGATGCTAGGTAAACACAAGCATCTCGTCTAGGACCCACCTCCAGTAGGGGATCCCATGCTTGCCGGTGTGTGTGAAGGACACACCACCTCTATATAGTGCCACGAGGGCTTCCTCTACCCCCATCAGAACTGGAACAACCCATGGACGTAGCACAAAAATGTGCTCCCATGCCCAAATGTGAAGAAGAGTCACTCCAACTCCTAGTGCTCTGCAGTCCACGTAAACATACTCATCGAGATCCCTATAGAGTGAAGCCAAAAGGACGGGTCCCCATGCAAATCAAACTGGCCTATCTCAGACCATCCTCTCCCAGTAGTATCCCCAACCCGAACTGAAATACCACCCTCGTCGGCCAGGGGCAACCAAACCTGAAATAATCACTACAATGGCCTAGCAGAAGGGAGGTGCTATAACTTTGTACCCCTCCAGCTTGATCTGACCCTCACAATAAATAATGTCATGCATAGCGAGGACTCTAACACAACACTCGCATCCCTCCTCCATGTCATAGATCACTCGGAGGCCATGAATGGTAACCGTAAAATGCGCTAGACGTCCTCTAGGGTGATGGTCACCTTGCCAGTGGGAAGATGAAATGACGATGTCTTGCTATGCCACCTCTCAGCCAGCACTGATAACATCCCAAGGTGTGTGCACACAGGCACTACATATGCAATGTGCCATAGGCCAGCAACTCATAGTCGGTCCTGATCTCTGTTGCTCAAGTCCCATAGGACACTCGCCAAATCCCACCACCGGTGCTCCCGAGAGTAGAGCTCCCTCGGTCCATCATGCTTCAAGGAAAGTTGGCATGTTAAAAATTTTGAAAAAAATCCTGGCCTAACGCTCCAAACTTTCATCCAATGGCGTAGTTTGTGAAGTCATCGCACTTTGAGTTTCCTCAAACTCTGACGCTGGACCCTAAATCGAGCTAAACAGAGTCGTCACCATGCAATTTATCCCTGGCATCACAATTTTCATGAAAAGGGCGCCGCCGCGGCGCACTTTGATCAAACCAGACCGCTAAGCCTAAGCCCAGCGGTAGAGTTTCTAAACTCCAAATAGCACCGTTGTGGTGCTAAATCACACCACTGTGGCACAAAAAGGAAAATAGCGGCACAATTCAAATGCTAAGTGGTGCTATAATAGCGCCGCTGGAGGCGAGCTCATCTTTGAAGGCCCAATAAATGCGTCAAATGAAAATATTAAGCTTTGAAAAGGACCACATACTGGTGCCCTGATGCCAGGTGGCCACTGGTAGGTCTGAACTCAATCTAAAATGTGTAGGGGAAGCTATCGTTGCGCCACATCGTTGGAGGGTCAGAGCTCAAATCTCAAGGTTTGCTAGCGGAGGTGTGTGAAAATCACTTGAAAATGACCCCTCGGGCCCCTTTTTATCCTAAAAATTAGGGTTTTTTAAACCTAATTGGCTGCCCTGCTAGGGTTTTGGACCCCCGAACCTATTTTTGTCCATTCGAGGCTTGTTTTTCATCGTTTCATTGTGTTTAGACATGTTTTTAGCCTCTCGGACCCCTTTTGGACTTGTCAGGTACTTGGTCACTTTTTTTTGCGAGATCACCCAAAAAAATTAAAATTTTCATTTGATCTCTCAAGGGGGCATTATATTGGCACATTCTCTTCCACCAGGCAGTAGTGGGGCAAGTTTTTAAATATCAAATTTTTTTTGGCTTTGATCGAGATCGTTTATTCTTTGAACCAACCCAGCGAGTGCATTGCTTCAAAGAGGGGACAAATGTAGACATGCAAAATATATTGATTGACATTGTGCATATGATCCTGACTTATTAACTTTGTTTCTTCTTAAATCATCCCTTGGTCTAACCATTTAATCAAATCCCCCTATCTGATTAAATTCATCAATATTTGTCTCTTAATTAAATAAATCATTTTATCTGATTAAGTCAATTCCTTTTGTTAATTAAATCAACCCATCTGATCTAATTATCACTATTTAATTAAATAATCAATTTATTTGATTAAATCTCTAAAGTCTATCCATTAAATTAAATAAATTAAAACCTTATTTTATTTAATCTAACACCACCCCTTTTTATTAAATAAATCAAAATCTTTATTTAATTAGCCTCTTATCATATTCTTCTCTTATTTGATTTAAATAAACCCATAAATATAAGTCAAATAAGCCACATCATCAAATCTCCTATTAAATTAATTAACCCTTGATTAATTTAATCTAATCTCCTATCACATCCTCTAGATAATGCAAGTTGCACATGAAAATTGATTTAATTCATTTATTAAATCCCTATTTTCCTTCACATGGCATCTTTTGGAATATTCCCTCAATTTGAATTCAAAAATTCCAAGTCAATATGTACATCCAACAAGGCAATAAATTCATCTTACATGTCCTTTACCTTGAGCCAAGTGGCATTTATTTCATTTTCCCTTCCCTCTTACATGTCATTTCAACAAATTTGAATTTCAAATATTGGCATTTATTGGCACAAACCCCAAATCTTGTACATCCATCATCCATTCATAGCTTGAAAAGTGGCACCATATCATTGGATGAAAGTTAGTCCCACATTGCTCAAATTTGGACTTTCATCCATCTTGAAATCCTATAAATAAAGAGCTCCTCTCTTCATTTTATCATCCACAATCCAAGTAAAGTTACCATGCTAAAATACTTACTCATTATCATCCATCATTTGAATTCTTAGCTAGGCTTTTTTAAGATTTGGCTTGGAGTTCTCATCTTTCATCAAAGTGGACCACTCTTCATCATCAATCAACAAATCTTACATCTTAGGGATTGGGAAAGGGCCAATTTTCACATCAAATTGGCACCAATTCCCCCTTGGGATGATGAGTTTGCACATCTAATTAGGATTTTAACCTTGTTTTGGAATTTGCATTGTGTTCTTCACTATTTTCATTCCTAGTTTGATTTGTAAATGGATTTCATGGGGAATCCTTCTTTTTGCTTGTAATTCCTTGTCTAACTCATTTATTCATGTTGTTTTGTAGGTACTAGGAAAAGGGTTCGCACAGGAATCAACCACAAAAACTAGAGATGGACCACCAAAAGTGTGGATGCCCAAAAATATTGGAAAGTTTTCCATCCTTTATGGAAGGTGACACCTCATCACTTATCTCCTAGTTATTAAATAATAAACTCATTTTATTATCCTAAGAAAACTTAATTAAGTGTAAAAAATCCTAGGACTAAGGGAAAATAAATTAACACACTAGGAAAATAAAAACCTACACCAACACTATTTTTCTCAACTCCTAGTCATCTAAGTTATAACTTATGTCTTGGGAGGTCATTCTTTTATCAGTCCTGTTAGGTCTCAAAAATGTAGCTTACAAATCCTAAGAGGATGCCATGTTCCATGATCAGACTTGCAACGTTTTTGAACTAATGAATGAAGTTGACCTATAAGGTTGATGACTCCCTGCACTTCAAGCTCTACTAAACCTAGGTGGGTGGACCTTAATAGTTAAAGCAGATTAAGAGTTGTATGACTTAGTTGAATTTAAGAGTTGTATGACTTAGCTGAATTTATGGATCTATCCACAGTGGCATAAAGTGGAATAGATGAAGTCTTACTTAAATCCTACTAAAATTTGAAATATGAATGTATGAATAATATTTTATGAAATTTTAAAATGGAATGGGTATGACTAGTGCCTACTCCTGTTGGGATAATGGAGTCAAGAGGTGAATGATATGTGACTTGTTGGCTACAATTCGAATAGCTTGGCACTTGTGATTGTTTATACCTTGTATAAATGTGCAAGAATGTAACTATCAGACTCTTCTTTATTGATCCAAATGATTCTTCCCAGGTTACTGTGATTAATTAATAAGAATTTTATTCCTTTTGAAGGAACCAATTAACTAAATCACACAAAAGAAAAAATTGTTCCCTGACAAAAAAATGTAGATTTGAATACCAAGATAGAATCAAGTTGGAGATAGTATGATAATTTTATCGATTATGGGACTCATCTTTAATGATCCAAGTGATACTCCCATATTACTGTAATCTATTAAAAGGATATGTAATTCTCTGAGAGAAACCAATCAATGAAAGCACACAAGAACATAAAATGTGTTTTGATAAATTGAGTTCTGACACTCCAATTCAAATAATATGAAAGCACCAATCTGGAGACAACCAAATAATCAAATACTAACAACAAACAATTGACACCAGTGATAGACCACCATTTCATTTATTCTTCTCCATTATATAATTTTCAAAATATTTTGCAATACACAACATAATGTTATGTTGAGGCAACTTATCAACCTATCCAACTACTAATGATTTTATTACTACTTCACTCCTAATTCTAATGCTTTTCATGATGATTTCATCTTACATATATACATTGCATTTTCAAGAGTTGTGACTCTTCGCATGCCCATATGATGTAGTTCTACATTTTATTTTAATTAATTGCCTTTGGAAAATTAAAATAATTTAATCTTCATTATCCTCATTTCCTGTGAAAATAATTTTGCAATACTTTAACTTTTAGTCCCTTGCTAGCAATTTCTCACTTCATATTTTACTCGAAATGTCATTTAGATAAAATAAATACTCGCTTCATAGTTTTTATGCTCCCTTTTCTTTTTCCTCTTTAATTTTGATTTGTTATCTCAACACATACATTTTCACCCAATAAATATGTCTTTCTCATAACAATAATCACCCACTCTCGTAACTCCTTTGGTGAAAAATATTCCTCCTCCAAGTGAAAATATTTAATAATTTTTATCCTTTATGCTTTTCGTGGGTAAAATAATCATCCACCTTATAATCCCCTTAGTAAAAATGTGAAGCTTATATTTCTAAAAGTAATATTGTTCTCCATTATAATAACATTTAATTCAATCTTTTGTTTGCATTTTTACCATATGTAGTCACGTATCAAGGTAACTCAAAGCATAGAGGAGACTTATCTTTATCTCCACCGATATTTGATTCTCTCACCGATGAAGTAAGCGTTGTTGGGCTATCGGTGGGACTTCTCCTGAAAAATTTTCTAGTCTCCTTCATCAGAGTAACCCACTTAGTTGGAGAGATCTGAGGAACCCACTCCGATCATACATGTCTCTCTGGTGTAAGGTTTCACTCTGCTATGCCAATTTTAGGGTTTCATAAAGTCTCCTTCTTTGAAACATTTTTGGATCGAATGTGGGAAATGTTAGGGTCAACGTAGAACTCCTACTATAATGTTCATTTTATTATTGTGTCTACAATCATATCAACATGAGCCTCTTCACTGGGTGCTAGTGGTGTTGTTGATCCTCTGTGATAATTCTCTGTGCATAAAATATGGCAGGCTCTTGGGTAGTTTGTAGTATAGGCATCCATAAAATATTTCTTCTTTATCCAAACTATTATTTTACGATGGGAGATTTTACTCTTAGGTTTACACCTTCTTTCACAAACAAATTCTTATCATCGAGCTCATATAGACTTACATTAAAAATTCTTGGTCTTTGCTTCTATATTTGTATATGTTTTGGCGAGTGCTACATCATCATGAGTTCCATTTCTTATCTTCGTTCCCCTGTTAGCAATCTGATATGTGAATTGGGGATGATATTTTGAGTAGAAGGACTTATTAGCTTCCATTTTGGGATTCCTTATCAATGGTGGAACCTAATACGGTTGTCCTACCATCTGATTGGCCATGGTCGGTATAGAGATACAATCTGAAGCCATTATAGCATAATTCATGCTCCCTTCTCACTACTCAAAACCCTAAAAATCCCATCTTCCAAGTTATGATGTTATGGTATCTCAATGTATCTTTCAAGCTATAATATCATTCTAGGACTAACTATTTCATGTATTTGTCCTGGAAAAATTCTATCCTAAATTTCTTGTTGTAAAGATTTTTGTAGTTTCGAGGTAATAAGGAATGTGTATTTTTCATAAAAAATTACAGTTTGTCATGATGAAGGAATCACTACCAAAAATATCAATTCCCTTGTTTAAATATTGAACTCTATGAAAAACAGCAGATGATTTCTATGTTGTCAATTGTGAAAGATGATGTTTTTCATCCTTTTTTCCATTGTATCTACTCCTACTTCAAAAAAATGATTCCCATCGATAATACTGGAGCCTATTTCCTGATGCCTCCATAAAAGTTTGTTAAACCAACTCTAGTTTATCCTACTCAAATTGAAGAACCCCAATGTTGTTTAGCAATTCAATAGGTACTTCTTCAAGTTGTGGAAAAAACTCATGTGAGGTAGTAATATTCATAGTCAAATGCATAAATTATGAGGCAAGATAGTTTGGGAATATTTGAAATAGATTTGGAGAGTGGTAATGAAAGAGAAGTGAGCTTAAAGCCTTAGTGTAGGACACTAATGAACAAGTTTTGACAGTCAGGATGGGTTGTACCATCTTTTACAAGTCTTAACAGTCACAATGGGACTAAAGGGTAGTCATTTAACAATGGAAGATCACAAAGGAAAGAGTGACATTTTGGATACATGTAGTGAATGGAGGTTAAAAGCATTCAATAATTATATCTGATGGGCAATAGCCAAGAATCTATAGGCATTCAACTAAGTGGAGAGTAGCCAATGAGGTTGCATAATGAAATCACAATCAATGATAAAAACATGGTGATACCCTTATGGTTTTAGGATGAAAATCAATGCATTGAAAAATGGGTAGTCTTTTGAATTTGTTTTCTAACATTTTGTACTATGACGAAATGAATCAAGTAGCCCATAGAATCATCCTGGTAAGTTGATCAAATATTCTCTTAGACCCGTGAAAATTCACTAGAATGTCAATTGATATTAGGGGAGTGTGGTTGCAAGATAGATTTGCATGAATTCATCAACCTTGCAAGATATTAATATTCAAAGTTGCACATTTAGCATTTTCTAAAAAAACTGCCCCTATGAGACTCATCTAAAACTCACCAACTTGCCCTTTTGAAAAAATACCAAATATGATTTTGGGAAGCTACAAATTTGGATATTAGCTCATTTAGGTCCCACAAACATGTATACACAATGTATTTTCATCAATCTTCTTCCTTCACAAGATATTAAAAATCAAACTTTTCCACTATGTAGCTATTCTGGAAATGTGGTCATCAAACTATGTAAAACCCATTTGGTTTTGGTTTTCAAAAAATATCAAATGAACTGATACGACTATGAAAATTTACATGAAGTCACAATAAGGTGGGAAGAATCTGAGACACCACTCAATTTTTCATGACACTCTTTCAGTTGCTTAATACTTTCCTCCAACGTTGACCCTTTTGGTAGTTTTAACACTGTGCAAACAACAAACCTTCCCAGAACCCTTGAACTTGGCCTTTTGAAACTTTGTCAAATCCAATCATAGGAAGCCAAAAAAAGGTGTTCCCATGCACATATGTCAGATAAAAATTCTTGCAAGGTGATTTTGAATGAAATTGCACTGGCTTCATTTGGAGATTTTTCAAAGTGGGCCATTGGAGTGGATTTTTCAACCGTACTTCTAGGTGTTAAAATCAACTTTTTCATTATTAGAGCCTAAAATTTGCATGAAATTTTAGGCTCCAATAGTGGCTTCTATTTGAGGATGTATGCCACTTATGGGAATAGAAAGAATCCAAGTCTCTAGGAGAGCAAACCAAGTGCTTTACTTATTGGGAAAAAAAGTCAAACTTCATGTTTACTTTGAATTGGTATGATTTTACAAAATCGCACCACAACTGATGGCACAAGGCCACCCAAAAAGAAAGGCCCCTATTTTCCTCTTTCATACACCTTGTTCTGATATGTTTTCATCACATTCCTCTTGAGAATATTCATGCAATCTACCTTGTCACTGCCATTCAAAACTTTCAAAATAACTCCACTTTCATTGTTGCTCTCCTTTCTTTGTCTATTATGTTGTTCATAATTAGGCATAACTTGAAAAATCATGCCCATTCATCACACTAGGAATTTTCATCCCCAATGCAACATTTTTTATCATTATGCTCAGTGTCATGTATCATAGAATGATCTCTTAGCTGGTCTGAAAATCCATCATCTGAATACCTCTCATTTAAGACTAAACATTTTTCCACATCAACATATTCTAGGGCACTCAGATCTGAAACACTTTCCATCCCTTGCATATTACTAATTGGTAGTGATAAGAATTCTTGATCCATATAGTCATCATCCATGATATGAAAACCAATAGCTTTCTCATATGAGGAAAATATCTTCAAGTCTAATCTATGTATTCCTTCTTGAACAAAGGTAAACATAGATTCTTGATCATCTTCAAGAGTCTTCCCATCATTGCCACACAAAGTGTTTTCACTGCCAAAGCAAATGCATGTTGAAGATGAAATTTTTGAATCATTCTTATGTGTGTATTTTTTGTATTCAACTATTAGTAGATTTGAAATTTGTTCACTACTGAGTGAACATGCCTCCTCATCCATCTAACTATTGATGTATGCTTCAGTCTTATCATAAAAAAATGGTAATTCAGATGTATTGATTTTACATTCATTTGCTTCACAAATTGATACACCATCCTAATTGTCAAAAAATACTTCATCCTCATCATAAAGTGGGTTTGAATACATATGAAATTTGTGTTTTGGCACATCTTGGAAAATTTTCATTTGGTCTTCTTCTATCTTTTCATCATACAATGGGTTTGAAAAAAATTAAAAACCGTTTTCAGGTGTACAAACCTCTTCTTCATCAAATGTGTCTTCATGGTACTCAACTGCAGTTGGAGGTGTTTTTTTTTCATTGTCAAATGGACTTGCTTCTTCTATCACATTTTCCATTGCTTCTTCCTCTTTATCTTAATAAGAGCTGCAAGAATCACTTAATTGCAAATCCACATGATTGTCATCAAAATCTAGATTTTCAATGGATTCTTCATAACATTCCCAGTCACAATCTATTATGTAGGAGAGACCCTCTATATCTTCATCCTCATCATGCAGGCTGTCATAACAATCATTTTCACTTGCACATGTCTCATCTTCTAGCTGTATTGCTTGATTAGTTTCTCCATATTCATCAATGGAGTCACCATCCTCATACCTTTTCTTATATATGATAGCAATCCATTCATCTATTTGGTCAAGAGTAATTGGTTTCCATGATTCAGGCTAATAAATTGAATTAGGCTCATATACTTTCATGAGCTGCTTAATGAACTCAAACCTACTAGGTGGGAAATTAATAGGTGTTTTCCTACAAATATCTTCCATTCTACTTAACAAAGAGCACTCAGATTCTCCTTTATGTCTCCTTATGTCAAGAAAGGCATCCAAAATACTTTTTCTTCTTTGTTGAATACATAAACATTCATCATTTTTCTTCATAGATTGTTGATTCTGATATATACCTTGTGGTAGATTTTGATTTAAACTTCCACAAGGGATGACATTGCTTTGCACATTCTGATGAGGAGCTTGGTATTGATATGTATAATGCTCAAGATATGGATTGTGTTGATGATCTTGGTAGCTTACTAGTCTTTGTCTAGGAGGGATAGGATAAGCATTCATTTGATTTGATGACTGTGGTGCATAAATGTCCTATTGTGAATGATATTCATTACCTCCTTTGTTAAAATTCTCAATTGCACCATAATGTGTATGGGGCAAGAAAAAATTGCTATACATACTTCATCCCGTGATATTTATTTCTAACTAGCAATATTGTGGTTTCAAACTATTTTCTGTATTCTTCATCAAATTTTCTTTTTACAGAGTCTCCGCCTATGTTTTCCAAAAGTAGGAAAATGAAATGGATTTTGAAATTGTTCTTGATTTACCCCAGTGGAATCCCCTTACTCAACTATGTGAGATGACAAGGATGCAAAAAAAAATCATGACTCTATAAAGCAAAATGGTTTGCTACTAGATTTCTTCAAGTTCTCCCTAGCAGAGTCATCAACCTATTAGGTCTAAAAAATGCAGGATACAAATCCTAAGAGGATGCCAGGTTCCATGATCAGACTTGCAACATTTTTGAACTAACGAACAAAGTTGACCTATATGGTTGATGACTCCCTGCACTTCAGGCTCTGCTAAACCTAAGCGGGTGGACCTTGATAGCTAAAGCAGATTAAGAGTTATATGACTTAGTTAAATTTATGGATCTATCCACATTGGCATAAAGTGGAATAGATGAAGGCTTACTTAACTACTACTGAAATTTGAAATGTGAATGTATGAATAAGATTTTATGAAATTATAAAATGGAATTGGTATGACCAGTGCCTACTCCTATGGGGCTAATGGAGTAAAGAGGTGAATGATATGTGACTTACTTGCTGGCTACAATTTGAATTGCTTGGCACTTGTGATTGTTTATACCTTGTATAAATTTGCAAGAATGTAACTATCAGACTCTTCTTTATTGATCCAAATGATTCTTACCAAGTTACTGTCATTAATTAATAGGAATTTTAATCCTTTTGAAGGAACCAGTTCACTGAATCACACAAAAGTAGCAAATGTGCCCTGACAAAAAAATTGTAGATTTGAATAACAAGATAGAATCAAGTTGGAGACATAATGATAATTTTATAGATTATAGGGCTCTTCTTTAATGATCCAAGTGAAACTCCAAAAACACTGTGATCTATTAAAAGGATATTTAATTATATAAGAGAAACCAATCAATGAAACCACATAAGAACAACAAATCTGTTGATAAATTGAGTTCTGACACTCCAATTCAAATAATATGAAAGAACCATTCTAGAGACAACTAAATAATCAGATATTAACAACAAACAATTGACACTAGAGTTAGACCATCATTTCATGCATTCTTCTCCATTATATAATTTTCAAAAGATTTTGCAATACACATCATAGTGTTCTATTGAGGCAATTGATCAACCTATCCAACTATTGATGATTTTCTAACTTACTACTCCACTCCTAATTCTAATGCTTTTCATGATGATTTCATCTTACATATATACATTGCATTTTTAAGAGTTGTGACTCTTCGTGCGCCCATCTGTTGTACTTCTATATTTTATTTTAATTAATTGCCTTTGGAAAATTAAAATAATTTAATCTTCATTATCTTCATTTCCCGTGAAAATCATTTCGCAATACTTTAACTTTAATTCCTTTGCTGAAAATTTCTCACTTCTTATTTTACCTGAAATGTCATTTAGGTAAAATAATTACTCGCTTCATAGTTTTTATGCTCCCTTTGGTTTTTCCTCTTTAATTTTGATTTGTTATCCCAACACTTGCATTTTCACCCAATAAACATATCTTTCTCGTAACAATAATCACCCACTCTCGTAACTCCTTTGGTGAAAAATAGTCCTCCTCCAAGTGCAAATATTTTATAATTTTTACCCTTTATGCTCTTTGTGGATAAAATAATCATCCACCTTATAATCCCCTCAGTAAAAATGTGAAGCTTATATTTCTCAAAGTAATATTGTTCTCCATTATAATCACATTTTATTCAATCTTTTGTTTGCATTTTGACCATACGTATTCACGTATGGGGGTAACTCAAAGCATCGAGGAGACTTATCTTTATCTCCACCGATATTTGATTCTCTCATGGATTAAGTATGCGTTGTTGAGCTATTGGTGGGACTTCTCCTAAAAAAAATTCTAGTCTCCTTCATCAGAGTAACTCACTCAGTCAGAGAGATCTGAGGAACCCACTTCGATCATACATTTCTCTTTGATGTAGGGTTTCGTTCTGTTGTGCCAATTTTAGGGTTTCTGATAGTCTCCTTCTTCAAAACTTTTTCAAATCAAATGCGAGAAATGTCTGGGTCAACACAAAACTACTACTACAATGTTACTTGCATTATTGTGTCCATAAGAATATCAACATGTGCCTCTTCATTGGGCGCTAGTGTTGTTGTTGATCCTCTGTGATAATTCTCTATGCATAAAATATGGCGAGCTCTTGGGAAGTTTTGAGTATAGGCATCTGTAAAATATTTCTTCTTTATCCAAACTATTCTTTTGCGATGGGAGCTTTTACTCTTATGTTTACACATTCTTTCACAAAAAAATTCTTATCATCGAGCTCATATAGGCTTACATTCAAAATGCTTGTTCTTTGCTTCTATATTTGTATATGTTTTGATGAGCGTTGCATCATCATGAGTTCCACTTCTTATCTATGCTCCCCTATTAACAATCTAATATGTGAACTGGGGATGATATTTTGAGTAGGAGGCCCCATTAGCTTTTATTGTGGGATTCCTTATCAATGGCACAACCTAATACGGTTGTCTTGCCATGCGATTGGCCATGGCCAACATAGAGATACAATCTGAATCCATTATAACATAATTCATGCTCCCTTCTCACTACTTAAAACCCTAGAAAGTCCATCCTCCGTGTTATGATTTTATGGTGTCTCAATGTAGCTTTCAAGCTATAATAGCATTCTAAGAATCAGTATTTCATGTATTCATCCTTGAAACTTCTATCCTGAAGTTCTCACTGTAAAGATTTCTACAGTTTCAAGGTAATAAGGAATGTGTATTGTTCATAAAAAAACACAGTTTGTCATGATGAAGGCATCATTGCTAAAAATATCGATTCCCTTGTTTAAATGTTGAACTCTATGAAAAACAATAGATGATTTCTATGTTGTCAATTGTGAAAGATCATGATTTTCATCCTTTTTTCCATTGTATCTGCTCCTACTTAGACAAAACGATTCCCATCAATAATATTGGAGCCTATTTCTTGATGCCTCCATAAAAGTTTGTTGAACCTATTGGGACTATAAAAATATGATGTTTTTACATATGTTTTCACTCCAAATTTCCCGATTTGGTCCTACCACGTGCATATTTCACCCATATTTCCCCTTTGAATCCATTGAGTTATGCATTTTTCTCATTCTAGTCTGTATCAGCGTGATAATTTTTGGGTCTCCCTGATCCATTTTTCTACTTGTAAATGTCTATTGCCTCTTGGCAAGATGTTTCTTATGTCATGGCGATTGGCTTTTATCTACTAGTAGTTATCAGCATAGCTTTCACATGGCCTCGGTGACAGTGGTTGACTCACACTTTGGTAGAGGTTTGGCCATCACATTCAGGTCTTGGAAATTTTAGTATGTCTCCCAGACTGATGCATTGAAAGTCTTATCGACGTATGTTTGGGGCTTCAGTGGGATGTCACAATGATATCTTCTTGTCTTGCCGACCCGCGTTTGGATATGCATCTCAGCAAAATGTTTCTCCTATTGGCGTAATGTCACAATGAACCTAAGGGATCTCATCGACAAACACACTAAATGTTCATTTCCGCCATACTGGGGGTATTCGATATGAAGTCATAGCGACTTCCCACTGTCTCACCGACTGACAACATAAAGAGATGCAATATCAGTGTGAGTTTGGGTTCTCAATAAGAGTTCATAGCGAGTGACCTACGGTCTCGCAGATGGAAAGTGATGAGGGAGCCTATCAGTAGGAGTGTGATCTTATCTCGGTGACTCAGAATGCATAAGGCCTTTCAATGTAACAAAATGAAGTCTATAGGAGGTCTCTTCGATAGTTAAAGGTTACAGCGACATACATGGGACAAAGGGTTTCTATCGGTGTGAGAACATTATTATCTTGGTGATCTATTGTGGCTCGAGGCTTTTGGCAAAACATAATGAATTCTCTATAGGGTCTCACTGATGTCGTGTGGTCACGGTGAAACATAAAGGAAAAGAAGAATACTCTTTGACTTTGGTGTAACAAGCAAGGTGTTATGGCAACATACGGATGGTGAATGACTTTCGGTGAAACAAGGTTAAATATGCGAGAGGTCTTCCCGATATCATAAAGCTATGGCGAAAGTGAATAAAACAAAAGGAGCATTTCGGTATGAGGATTCTTGTGTCTCAGCGATCAAAACAAATGTAACACACATGTGCTCTCGATATGACAAAGGGTTTTTGATATGATATCTCCACGACTCTGGTGGTCATGGCGAAGGCGAATAACACAATTGTAATCAAGGGATTTCTTTTTAGGTTTGATTAGGAGTGTTAGCAACAAACAATAAAGATAATGAAACCCAAAGATCTTACGAAACACAAAGGAAGTAAAATACCAAATGATTATACTTGATCGCCGAGACTTCCATGATTCCCTTTTGTAATACCTTCTTGCTTGCTGGATAATGTTGCCCTCAGATTCGTTGTGCAAGCAAATTTGCAAATACCTAAGTCCTACACCAAGCTTTGAAGGATTAATGCTATGTCCAAATGCCTATGCCTATTACTATAATTGCCAATGTTTATGCCTAAACAAATGCCAAGACTTGATCAAATGACTATAACAAATGGTATGATAAATCTAAGAATGCAAGTGAATAAATTTCTATAATGTCTATGTAAAATGTGAGCGTGTCTGTGTGTAATCGAAAAGTGAGAGGAAAATGCCATTTTATAGAAAATGCCATTTTGAGTGGACGGACGAGATTAAATGATGATGAGAACCTAAAATGAGAGGTCCAGATTGAATATGAGAATCCCTAATTAGGGTTAGGGAAAAATCCTTAATCGAATAGTCAGAATAATATCTCAGATAATCAGATCGATGATGGAGAATAAATGAGATAAATTAATTAGAAAATAAGGATTTTCGAAAATCAAGAAGATAAAGATTGTCTGATTTGTGAGATTCAAAAAATCAAGAAGATAAGATTGCTTGATTTGGAAAATCAAGAATCTGCCCGATTACTTGCTTTTTAGAAGATTAATTACTATTTTGAATTAAATTAATTCAAAATAATGATTTTGAGAGATAATAAATAATCTTTTTCAGATTATTTATCAAAATAGACTGACAGTTAAGATTGTGATGACATTTTAAATAATTTAATTTATTTAAAATGAGAGGAATATTAAATTGGAAATTAAATAATTAAATTTAATTATTTAATTTAGAAGATAAGATTAATTAATTAAATAAATCAATCAATTTATTTAATTAAGACAATTAGTGACATATTAAATAAATAAATGTAATTCATTTATTTAATAATCAGGAAGAAATATATGACGAAGGGGAAATTAAATAAATTAAGAAATTTATTTAATTAAGGGAAGATTTAGACAATTAATGACGTATTTAATAAATAAATGAAATTTATTTATTTAATAATCATGAAGAATCAAAGGACATGAATTAATTAAATAATTATGAATTATTTAATCAATAGTTGGATGTGGACCAAGGACATAATTAAATGTATTAATTATGCTAGGACGAAAGTGGTAAAAATGAAGCTTGTAGGCCTAGGTCATTTTTAAGTGTCTACATTTTGCCCCTCTTTATCATAATGTCGCTTGTCACATTGTAACAAAGAAAATAAGTCAAAGTCATGCCCCAGTAAAGGTATAGAGTATCATTGCCCCCTCGGAAAATTTTCAAATTTTGGGTCCGCGACAGAAAAATTTGCAAAGGGTCCCGATAAATCAATTTAATGACCAGAAAAACAATGGCGTAGTCGATTTCGGATTCTGACATGTTTAGGATAGTCAACGGGGAAGTCAAAGGTGGTCAAATGAGCCTCCAGTATTGACCTTGTTTCGAAAATGTCATTTTGACCTTATAAATAGGTTGACAAAGGGGTAAAAGTCAATTCACTTTTACTATTTACCTTGTGAAATTCGAGAGCTCAGAGTGAAAGGCATAGCAGCGACGATGGTGATTCCAGTGTTAGGCACCGCGAGGAGATCGTGAGGACCTTTAGGCAGCCAGAGGGCTTAGAGCCAGCGGTATGTACTCTTAACTTACTTTGTCATTTTATCATTTTGCGTGCTAAATTTATGTTTCTAGGGTAAATAACAACTATGTCGCGACACAACTACGTTCGCGTAAGCCACAACTGCCTACGCGTTCGACACATTCGATGCATCGTGACGCAAGTGCCAAGACAAAATAAGTTGCAGCAGTGGTTTGTGTCACATTTGACAATTTTTGCGATGCAATCGGCCTTTCGTGTCACAATTGAATGTCTGGATGCCACAATTGTCAAATTGCAATGCATCTACTTATTTTATTGACGCAATTGTGACTTTGTGACGCAATAACCAAAATGAAACGCAATTGTTAAATTTCGTGATGCAAGCGAGATAATGAGACACATTTACAATGTTGAACTGCATTTGATGTACGGTGTGACACAAATGACTCGTTGAGACGCAATTGCATGAATGCGACGCATTTTCCTTTTTCCTTGACCCTAGTTGATTTTGATGTTTGTGTATCCTTAGATGCTTTTCATGATGTTGAAAGTTATCCAAAAAGTACTGATGCATTGTTCATCTTTTTGCAGAGGCAGCTTGCCCCTATTTATATGAGAGAGAGCAGGCCGACCACCTTTCGGTTCGCCGATCAGTTGGGCCCGCGAGAGCGGCGGTGATTGATGCGACTAGGTTTATTCTATGCTGCGTTCATGCCTGCCATTCGGGCGAACAGGGGATTATTGACTGCACTGTGCGAGCGATGGCATTTCGAGACCTGTTCCTTCCACCTGCCGACAAGTGAGGCCACCATTACTTTGGAGGACGTCTACTGGATTCTCTGAGTACCTATTTGAGGGGAGCGGATCATCTATGATCCACGGCATGGTGAGCAGACCTTCCGTGCCTACTATCGAGATCAGGGTGCTGGACTAGGCATTTAGGGCTATGAGATCAGGTGGGAGTTCATGGCGGATCACTATGGTCACTTCGATGCCTTCCTGGTGACTCTAATTGCTGGTATCCAGATTCCAGACCGTCGGGGACATGGATTTTTGATTGGTTGGGGAGACGTCCTAGTTGGCATGCGATGAGACAGGACCATTTATGCTTGGGGTCCTTGCTTACTTGGGACACTCTACCATCAGCTACATGATGTTGCTTACAGGAGAGGAGAGAGCATCTCCTACGGGATGACACTGATGATGATCTAGGCCTGGGAGCACATTGCCATATTCTGCCCTCCCATTGAGAGACCACAGCTGGCCGAGGGGATGCCCTATGCTTACTACTATGCCGGTGTGCTACAGCAGACACGGATGGTTGAGACCGGTTGGTGGCAACATAGGATCGACACCATGGCGACATTTATCTGGAGGCCATATAGAGACTATGAGGCATGGGATGACGAGGCCGAGCACCTCAGTTTCTGCAGATAGTACAGGTATCTTATTGGTAGGACACTGTAGACATCTTTGATTATCGAGATGTATCTACTGCAGCATGTTCTTAGGCAGTTTGGAGAGCAGCAGGGTGTACCCGTGGGGATAGCTGAGTATGCCAGATCGTCCCGAGAGTATGCGTGGGGGCTAGCCATCCCAGTGGCATTTGTGACACAGTAGATTGACGGGCTAGTGGCCCAGGCCTAGGGTTGGAGGGGAGGAGTAGCCGATCTAGGGATGACCCCATATTATGATTTATGGTGGTAGGCATGCAGACCTATGCCATTGACAGATCCTGACGGGCTAGCACCAGTGGACAGATGGTCAGTTATTCCGCGGGTGCCACGAGCCAAGTGAGGTGGCAGAGGTAGAGATGGAGGCAGAGGGAGAGGCAGAGGCAGGGGTAGGGATGGAGGGAGGGGTGGAGACGGAGGCAGAGATGGAGGTAGGGGTGGAGACGAAGGCAGAGATAGAGGCAGGGGGAGACGGAGGCAGGGGGAGATAGGCCTAGAGGGTACACCCATGAGTGGCGAGGGTAGCATTGGATGCTATCCCCGAGGTCGATGAGGAGGGGGAGAGAGAGGAGCAGCCCAGACAGGAGGGAGAGGGTGAGGAGAGAAGGGAGGAGGAGAGACATGAGGAGGAGGCGGAGGGGGAGAGATAGGAGGATGTGGAGGTGGAGGTGGAGAGATAGGAGGATATGCCAGAGATGGAGAGGTAGGAGGATATACCAGAGATGGAGAGGCAGGAGGAGGAGATGGAGGTGGGAGTGCAGGAGGAGGAGGTGGAGGTGGCAAGACAGGAGGAGACAAAGGCTGATGATGATGATGAGGAGGACGATGCCATGGATGAGGCTGAGAGACTCCTCTAATGGCAGATGGTGGAGGGAGAGGAGGATATACTATCCTCCTTAGGATTTCCCGAGGATGCCACAGTAGATCAGAGGGTGGCCAACCTACAGCGGAGACTGGATGAGAGCACAACACAGGTCAGGTCATTGCAGTCAGCTCTGGAGGTAGCCCGAGTAGAGCAGGATCAGGCGGTGATCCATCAGTAGGATGCAGTTTAGTGGTGTACAGAATTTGCAACATTATGCACAGGGCCTATGGGAGACATGGCTCATGAGCTTGCCAGGGTGAGTATGAGGCTGGGACAGTACAGGACCCTATATGATCAAGTAGTGCCACCAGAGCGACGAGATCCTACCTTGTCCTGGTCACAGTCGAGGACAGGCAGTGGACACAGGTCAGGCAGTGGCAGTGGTACTAGGAGTCATACTAGTGTCGGAGGGTCTACCTCGACAGGGCACACTTCAGGGCACAGGTCACATCATTCGCACCAACATACTCCTAGTCCTGGGTCGACTGGTTCAGTACAAAGATCAGCACAAGTACAACCACTAGTTGGTGATCCATCTACTGCTTAGAGTCAAGCAGTAGTGACATCACAGATGTTCTATGCTATTGAGATGACACCTACTTTCTCAGTTCCGACAGTGGCACAGGCAGATGTTGCGACAGGTCCACCTATTGCTTCAGAACCAGTGACAGAGTTTCAGCCACCACATTCTTCGCCTCGAGGGGATGATGAGAGTCTACCCTAGGGGCATTTTGTTATTATGACACACTATGTATATTATTTGAGCCTGCGAGCTCCATTTTTGGGATATCTCATGACTTTATCCTGTGACATTGTACATTTTTTAGATGATACTATATGATGATGCAGTTTTGATGCGACCTACATGTGTTATGTGATGTTCTTTGGTTTATGTATTATGATATGTGTGATGTATGATGCTTAATTTATGATGCCATGTATGTCCTATGATGCCTATTTGTGATTTTTGATGCCATGATGATGCAATGCTTATTTATATGATTATGTTAATGATGTGCATGATGTATTTAGTAAAAGATGTAGTGTTGATGATTATGTTAATGCAATGTTTGTGATTATGTATATGATTTAATGCTATGGATAATATATGTATGGACCTAATGCAATGTTTATATGATCATGTATGCACTTATGTTTTTGGATGTCACAGGATATCATCGTGAGATGGACGAGAGAAGATGACAAAACCTGATGAGAGAAGATGACTAGACCAAAGAGGAGAAGATGACGAGACCTATGAAAATGCATGTTAATTCCTAGACCAAATCCTTCAAAGCTTTACCATAGGACATTAGTACTTATTACTCTTAATCATCATTGGGAAAACTATTGTAATGGCCAAGAAACACCATGATATGACATAGATCAAGGTGTGCAAGGTTGTACCATCACGTAAGACAAATAGTCACAGACAAGGATGATCATGACTCATACTAGGAGCGTACTTGCCCCAGTATTTTTGCCATAATCAACCACATGTAGAATAAAGACAAGGACAAATCATGGAACGTCGTTGCTTCTCTAAATCCTGTTTCCAAGACATCCTTGAGAAACTAGTAGCATGATTGTCAAAATACAAAAAGAAAGAGTCCTTACCACGATATGTCGTTGTTTTTCTAAATCCCAAAATTAGGACCTCACTGAGAAATTAGTAGTCATGCGTGTCAATTGACATGAGACGTCGCTACTTCTCTAAATCCTTCTTAGTGGGATCTCGCTGAAAAACTAATATCATGATAAAAACTAAAAGACAATTTTCAAGTGTTTTCCAAGTGCGTCTGGATATCCATTGTTCTGATGCCAAGATGCCATGTTTGATAATGTTGAGATGTCAAAATGTTTAAAGTTTTGATGACCTTGGAAAATTTCAAGGATTGGTGAATTCAGGAAGGACACATCCTGAATAATGCCGATGATGAGAGGATTTGATCCCTGATGGTCGTAAGGGGTCCCTCGAAATAATGACGATGCCTAGGAAGGACACATCCTAAGGCATAAATGACAGAGTTGGTTCTTCAGAAGGACACATCTGAAGAATACTGATGTCATGAAGAGTGATCTTTAGATGTCAAGAGGATCACTCAAAATGTCCAATGACGATGACGACGCCTAGGTAGGACACATCCTAAGGCGTAAATGATAGAGGTTATCATTTAGAAGGACTCATCCGAAGACTAACCGAAATTTGATAGTTTGACCAGTTTATGATGATTTGACTTACTATGACCGCGTTTGACTTGTGTTTGACTATATGCCGATATTGCCTTGATGATATGAGTGATGTGCTGATGAGATTGCCATGCTGAATAAATGATTGTTTTATTTTGTTTTAGGAGTTTTCCCATGTGGAAAATGATTGAATACTTTTGACGTGTGTGCCAGTGTAGTGCCATGAACCCTAATGGACTGACCTAGTGCGGCCTTGGGGGCTCATCAACAGATGGCCTTGCCTACATCATACACTCAGAGACCTTGTAGTTCAACACGACCAATGACTTTGCCTTGATGACCAAAGATTGTGCCATGATTTATTTTGAAAAACCTAAAAGGACTGACCTAATGTCTCGGGGACTCAAGTATGAGTCTTGCCTATGTAGCAAATGTGCAGAGACAACGTAGTTCGAACAAGGACATGGACCGGTTGACTTGATTGACTTTGACAAGAGATGAAACTGCGTTTGTGTTTGTCAAGCGGTCTGATGATTTGTTGTGGTTTTCTTCAGGATGTTTTATGATTTTTAGGTCTTTTTTCAAGACATTTTTGCGATATTTTTTGGTGTTTGTTCAGGACATTTTGCGATGTTTTTTGGTCTTTTTTCGGGACTTTTTGCGATGTGTTTTGGTCTTTTTTTTTCAGGACTTTTTGCAATGTTTTTTGGTCTTTTTTTAGGACTTTTTGCGATGTTTTTTGGTCTTTTTTCAGGACTTTTTGTGATATTTTTTGGTCTTTGTTCAAGACATTTTGTGATGTTTTTGTCTTTTTTCAGGACTTTTTGCCAATGTTTTTGTCTTTTTTCAGGACTTTTTATGATGTTTTTGTCTTTTTTTAGGACTTTTTATGATGTTTTTGTGATCATATGTGACATCCACTGCAATTGCATGATAAACATTTTTCCCCCAGTCAGGTCTAAGACTTATCCATTTGCAAGGAATATGGACGGGATGCTGCTAACTTGCCAGACGGACAGTCGTTAGGACTTGATGTCAATTGTTTATCCACTAGGACAGGTAGGGTAGGATGTGGTGGCAATTTGTGGAATAATGGCAAAAATACCCTTCATCCTAGGCCAAGTTAGACAAAGTGACAGTAGATGGCAGAGCAATGATTGATTACGCATGGCTCCTGTTTGCCAGGTTTTCACCATGGTACTTGTCCAAAGCGCCTATTTGCCAGGTTTTCACTATTGAACGAATCATTTTTCTCTTTACTATTTTCTTGACTTTTTGATTTTTTTGGTGTCACCAAGACGCCTGTTTGCCAGGTTTTCATCAGGGTGACGATTTTTTAATTTTTCAATTTTTTTTGTATTTATGGCTTTTAGCTCCATCCTCTGATGCTATGCATAGAACTTTCAGAGGTGTAAACTGTTGATGGGCTCTATCAATTGTTCTCCATCTGGAGTTTCCAGTTGATAAGCTCTAGAACCAAAAGAAGATATGATAATGTATGGACCCAGCCAATTTGGTTCAAATTTTCTTGGCTTTTCTCTGTCTGCTTGGTTCTTGGGGTTCTGCATGAGAACTAGGTCGCCAATGTCAAACCTTCTGACCATAACATTTTTATTTTAGCTACGACAAAGATGGTTTTGATATGCTTGGAGATGGTTCAATGAATTTTGTCTTCTTTCTTCCAGCATTTCCAGCTCGTGCAAGCGTGATTGTCGGTACTCCTCTTCATTAGTTAGACCCTTCAGGGAGACTTGTAGCAAAGGAATTTCAACCTCACTGGGTAAGATGGCCTCAGTGCCAAAGACTAGGGAAAATGGGGTGGCCCCTGTAGGCGTACGAATGCTAGTTTGGTAAGCCCACAGAGCAGGGTTGAGTTGTATGTGCCAGTCATGGCCGGCGTCATTGATAGTCTTTTTGAGAATTTTGACAATGGTTTTATTGGACGCCTCAGCTTGGCCATTTCCTTGTGGGTAGTATGGAGATGAAAAGTGGTGTTGGATATGGAATCACTCACATAACTCACGTACGTCTTGGTTTTTAAACGGACGTTCGTTGTCAGTGATGATGGATTGCGGAAGGCCATACCGGCAAATGATGTAGTTAAGAATGAACTTCGATATTTGTTTGCCGGTAATATATGTCAATGGGATGGATTCAATCCACTTTGTGAAATACTCAATGGCGGTAATAATGAATTTGTGGCCGTTGGATGAGGTTGGATGAATCTTACCCACGAGATCGAGTCCCCATTGAGCAAAGGGCCAAGGAGAAGTGATTGGCTGAAGTTCTTGTGCTAGAGCATGGACCAAATCACTATGAATTTGACATTTGTGACAAGTCCTGACATATTCAATTGCATCTTTTTCCATGGTCGGCCAATAATACTCTAGTCTCATTACTTTCTTAGCCAAAGTAGGACCACTCGAATGAGATCTGCATATACCGTTGTGCACTTCTCGTAAGGTCGTACATGCTTCGTCGGTGTCAAGACATCTAAGGAGGGTATCGTCGAAACCACGACGGTAAAGGGTGTCACTGATAATGGCATACCTTGCAGATTTCCTAATGAAGGACTTCCTTTGGTTATTGGACAGGTTCAGTGGAAGGGTTTGAGACTTTAGGTAGTCATAAATGTCCTGATACCAGGGAGAGTTGGGACCAACAAGTTCGTAAACCATTTCTGACTCTGGGATATCATATGCCAGTATCAAAAGCTGTTCCACTAAGAACTCAAATTGTGACACATTTTTAGGGATGTCCAAGATAGAACTAATAGTAGCCATTGCATCAGCTGCCTTATTCTATGCCCTTGGGATTTGTTCAAAAGAAATCAATTGGAAGTATGTCAGGAAACTTTCCACCATCCTCTTGTAGGGAAGCAAATTCTCATCCTTTGTTTCATAGTCATCATTCACTTGGTTGATCACGAGCTGGGAATCCCCGAACACAAGCAACGTCTGAATTTTCCATTTGATTGCCAACTTGAGACCTGTGACTAGTGCTTCATATTCGGCAATGTTATTTGTACAAGGGAAAGCGATCCTGAATGACTTAGGAATTGAATCCCCCTATGGTGTGATAAACAAGATTCCAGCACCTGAGCCATGAACAGTATGAGACCCATCAAAATATAGCTTCCATGGTGCCACCGGTTCTGCATGAAAAATGGACTCGTCAGGAAAATCAGTTACTAGTGGATGAGTGACTTGGATTGGTGCATCTGCCAGCCGATCTGCTATTACCTGCCCTTTTATTGCCTTATGCTCGACATATTGTATGTCATACTTGCTTAGTATCATGACCCATTTTTCCAATCAGCCTGTTAATGCTGCCTGACTTAATAGATTGCTCTTTCTTTTCCTTCATGATCATTTTGGGCCAGCAATGCCCCTAGTGCTGAACTAGTAGTCGAGATGTATAGAATCAACAGCTTTCCATGAATGGGTGGCATGAGGACTGGTGTTGATAGCAGGTAATCTTTTATTTGCTGGAAGGCCTCTTGACATTTATCCATCCATACAAAGGGGATACCCTTGCACAACAGATACTGAAACGGATGACACTTATCTACCAATTGGGCTATGAAACGCTAGATAGATTGTACTCTGCCTTGCAGAGTTTTGAGTTCACTGATTCCTCTGGGCGGAGGCATGTCTATGATTGCTTTGACCTTTTCCGAATCAACCTCTATGCCTCTTCGGGAAACTATGTACCCCAAGAGTTTACCTGCTGTGACCCCAAAAACATACTTCTTAGGGTTTAGCCGAACTTTATACTCTTCAAGTCTCTTAAAAATTATGTCGAGTACCTTCAAATGATCTTTCCTTGTTGCTGATTTGGCCAAGAGGTCATCTACATAATCCTCCATTATTTTGTGCATCATGTCATGGAAGATCGTGGTCATAGCCCTTTGATATGTGGCACCTGCATTTTTGAGACCAAAGGGCATGACGTTCCAACAGTATGTACCCCATGGGCAAGTAAATGCCTTTTGTGTTGATCCTTAGGAGCAATGCGAATCTGATTATAGCCGGAGAAACCATCCATGAGGGATAGCATCTCATATCCTCCAGTTAGGTCAACTATGATGTCAATGTTGGGCAAAGGAAAGTCATCCTTTGGACATGCTTTATTTAGATCCTGAAAGTTTGTACATACATGAATCAGCCCATTTGGCTTTGTCACCGGCACTAGGTTGGAAATCCATTTAGCGTAATCTATAGACCTTATGAATCCGACATCCAGTAACTTCTTTAACTCAACCTTGACCAATAGAGCAACTTGAGGGTGCATTTTGCGCAACTTCTGCTTGACTGGTTTAGCGTTGGGTAATAGTGGTAGATGATGTAGAACCAGTTCAGGGTCCAATCCTGGCATGTCAGCATAGGACCATGCAAAGTTGATTTTTTGTTCTGCAAAGAATTTATGAAATTATGGTTTCTCTTCGTCAGTCAGTGATGCAGAAAATAGGACCATCTTGGGGTCTTCTGCAGTTGAAATATTGTCCTCTATTGTGTCCTCAATAAGCATAGCCGATTTCTCCTATTGCATGGGGAGAAAGTCCAGTCCTCCATCTTTGGGTGCCTTAGAGAGGTTTTCACCCATAGATACGTCCTTTATTTTTACTATTTTATCGTCAAGAGGTGCCTTTCGGTTTTCACCTAGAGACGTTTCATTTTTTACTTTATTTTTATTTTTACTTTTGCGACTAGAGGACTAAACAGTCTCGCCGAAGTATGTTGTGCAGTCTAAATCAATAGTAGATCCTGATTTGTGGTCCCCACTGGGTATGCCTTCTCGTAATCCCATAAATTCGGCAGTTGCCTCATCATTCTGAAATGTGTCTAGAACTGGCGGTCCTTGTTGGTCCCAATCGACTAGTTTAGGGTAAACTACAGAAATGCCATCGTCAAGGCTAGTGAATTAGGGTGAGGATGCGGACAGCATGCAGATGGATTTAGTGATGTTGTAGATGAGGTTATCATCATCCAACTCGACATCAAACTCTATCCAATATTCTCCTTCACTAGTGTCATATTTGTTATCAAAGTAAGGAGTAAAGGTTTTAGAGTCCTGGTTGTCAATGTCATCTGATACCTCGGATGGATTAGACAGATGGGGTTCAGATGATGGGTGTTGTATTTCATGGGAAGTGGTAGTGGGACTTTGACTATTTGGTGCTTGTTCAATTTTGAATGTTTGCAAAAATCATTGTTCAGAGGTCAGTTCCCCTGGTTCGACAAACAAATCATCAAGACAACAGTCACTTAGGGATCATTCTGAGCCAAATTCCCACTCATGGGAGTCTGTTTTGGTGAGGGTTTCCCTAATAGTCTCGACACTATCAGAAGCATGTACTCGCTCATTTGAAAATCCAGAGGTACGTCGATCGTCATTGTTGAGTGATCCAAACCCTAATCCAAGATACTTCAAAATTTGAAAAGGTTCTATGGGTTCCCTTTGACCAATTTTATTTTTTCCAAGGCCACTAGTACCATCGTAGCCTTTAGCCTTCATGATGTTGTAACCTTTGCCATATCTTTGAACTGGTAATGGAGGTAATGTGACAGTATCCTTATAGATCCATCCTATGATGTCAGCAAGGTCTTCATCACTCATGTCTCCCCACTTGATAAAAACTATATTTGGTGGGACTTTAAAAGTTTCCTGAGGTTCCATTTTGAAGCATGGCTGACCATATATCTTTGGAGTCATGGGTATTGTTGTTATGTTGTATGCTGTGTTTAGTTTGAATTCTCCGCAGCCAAGGTCCTGGATTTTGACAGTGGATTCAGTATTAGGGTTGGTGGAAGGTGGTGGTATGGCGGAAGACGTGGATGGAGTGGATGTGGAAGATGACATGATTTTGGATGGGTCGATGTACTTGGATGACGAGGAGCCAGGTGCTTCTCAGTTAATAGGTACTCAGTTTTCGGAGATACCCCTTAAGTTTGTACAATATTGGAAAGGCTCAGGGTCTCCGTATATAGTTACTTCTATGCCGTCAAATGGAAACTTGAGGCATTGGTGGTATGTGGAAGGGATGGCTTTTAAGGCGTGAATCCATGGACAGCCTAGCAATATGTTATACGGTAGTTCCAAATCCAGGACCTGGCAAGTCGTGTCCATGATGACTGGTCCCACTCTGATTGGGAGAGAGATAACGCCACATGAAGAGCATTCCTCGTCATCATATGCTTTGATCACTATACTTTTTTTTGGGTCCATGCATGCATCAGAGAACCCTAGAGCCTTAACCAGTTTGAGGGAGCATATGTTCAACCCTTCTCCGCCATCTACTAAAACCCGTCTAACTTTATGCTTGTGGAAAAAAGTTTCTATGTGTAACACATCATTGTGGTTGGTTTTATGTGATGAGTAATCTTGGTCTGAGAAGGTGACGTGGTGCGGTGTAGTGAGATATCCCACCATAGTTTCAAATTGATTGACATCAATGTCCTTGGGGACCGACGACTCTAGGAGAGTTTTATCTAGGATTTCTTTGTGCGCGAGAGAGATACGAAGCAACTCAAGGATAGATATTTACGCGGGAGTTTTTCCTAGCTGGTCAATGAGGTTGAACTGACTCTTGGGTTTCCACTGCTGTGTGGTTGGGACAGGTTTTGGCTATTTAGCAGGTGAAGCAGGTTGTGATTGTTTAGCAGATGGGCCTGGTATAGTGATTTTGGCTTGTCTAGCGGGAGGTGGACCAGCTATAGTGACGTTGCCACTTCGAGTAGTAGCATTACATTGGGGTGCTCTTCTAACCATAATGGTATTGATGTATTCATTGTCAGTTCAAACATTGTTTATAATAGGTCCACCAGAATAGTCGTACTTGACTTAGGCGAAGTTAGCTTGATTCTGTGGACCTGAAGTGGAAGCATTATGAGAACTATGGTCCTGCAGTGGATTCTTGTGGATAGTATGATCTGAATTGGAGGTGAATTGTGATCCACCTACTTCGATGGTGTGACTTTCAATAAGATCTTGTATTATTTTTTTCAATTGTCAATAGTTAGAGGTTGTATGCCCTTTTGCTTGATGGTATTCGCAAAGTGCATTGTCATTCCACCATGCCAGTTTGAATTGTCCTGGGTCATATGATTTTGGTTCCGGAAGTATGATGACCCCATGCTGGAGGAATTTCTTAAGGACTTCTTCAATGGGTTCACCCAGATGGGTGTATGTGCGACCCCTAGGAAATTGTCTCATCTGACGGTATTGTCCCTAATTGTTTTGACCACTTTGGTTGTTTGAAGAAGTATTGGGAGGAGATGTCAATGTCGTTGTTGGTCTATTTTGTTGTTGAACCCCTTTCAGGGCCAATACAGGACCTACAGTGTTTGCAGTCTTGGCATCGACAACACCGTCGTTTGTAACATGCTTATTTTTAACCCAATATTTGTTTTTGTCGGCGGGTGGATTGATGTTTGTGTTTTTGGAACCATATCTCAGTTCTCCCTTTGCGATAAGGGCTTTCTCAATCTGGATCCCTTTTTCAACTAATTCTGTGAAGTTTGTGCAACAATGTATTTGCAATGCAAATTTTAGGGGCCCTAGAAGTGTTTGGACAAACATGTCGACTTTTTCCCTTTCAGGAATGTCAATGTGACATCGACTAGTGAGGCTTCTCCATTTTTGAAAGAATGGAATAAATGTCTCACCAGAATCTTCTTGCATGAGATTGCACAAGCTAGTGATAGAGGTATCCATGTCAATGTTGTACGTGTAATTTCTTATGAATTTTTGTTTAAGGTCACCCCATGTTTGGATATCCTTTTGAGTTGAAAACCATTCAAGAGCTTGACCTGCTAGACTCTTAGAAAAAAGTCTCATCAAGTATGTTTGTTCATAGGCGATGTCCATACAATTGGTTGTGAATTCGCAAACATGTTCAATGGTATTTGTCTTGCCTCTATATTTTGTGAAGTTGGGTGACACATATACTAGTGGAAATGGAGGCATGTATAAGCTCGTGTCAAATGGGTATACATTCAGGTCATATGATATTTCTGATTTCTTGCCTGAAATGTACATGTTTTGGATAGCTTTCTCCATATCCCTCATTCTTGTTTTGAGGGTGTCCATATCAGGGTTGTTTATGTTTCCGTACGTTGGATTGCCTGGTACACCATGTGTTCTTGTTTGTTGTGCGTGAATATTGGTGTATTGTGGCGTTATGGATAGTTGTGGTATGTATGACGTATGCAGATTGACTTGTTGTTGATATTGGAAGTTATGATTGGGTGCATGTTGATGAGTATGAATGTTAGATGAGTAGGTTGGGATGTGTCCCCCAGCCATGTGTGTCGTTATTTGGGGGATGTTATGACCATGGATGTTATGGTGTGTTAATGATGTCATGGGTTGTGTTATTTGGCCACCTTGTGTAAATTGTTGATTTTGTACAAGGGGAACACTTGTGTTTGTACCTTGGGAGGCAATGACATTTGACTGTGTTGTCATGTTAACTTTTTGTTGTTGTCCTTGGATAAAAATGCGTCCCTTGCCCCCTCCCAAAGGATTTTTTGAAATACCACTGAGCGGATGCGTCAAAGGTGTACTCATGGTAGTAGATGAAACTATCAAGGGGGGATTGTTGTGACTTGATGATGCCCCCATGGCATTTGTTGTCATGGCATTTACTGTCGTGGTATTGATGGTGTTGGAGATATTTGGAATGTTGGAAGTGGCATGCACTATCGTTGTAGTGTCAACAGGAGTATTGCTCGTAGTGTTTGGAGGTTGACCACTATGTGACATGTTATGTGCGTTGTTGGCATTAGGGTCAGGGGGTGTCAAATTTAGCGTGTTAACATCAAATCCTTGTGGTAACTTAGCTCCTTCACTCAAGAGCATAGCTAAGAATCTGTCTCTGTCCTAACGAACCATTGTTTTAACGAGTTGACAGGCCTCTGGGTCTTGTGCCAATGCCTCTAAGTTTTCCTGAAGTAGTTGGCCATTTTCATCTTTTTGCAAGAATGGTTCGAAATGGAATGTTTGATGAGGATTGCGTTGTTATTGGAGGTTGATTGTCTAAATTGGAAAATGGATCATAAAAGGTCCAGTTTGGGTCATGTGGAGGATTGTTGGCAGTAAACGTGGGATCTTGTCCAAAGTTTTCCATTTGTCTCTTTTGTTTTTGAAGTCTAGTTTCAACAATAAATGAGATTGCTCAAATGGGAATGACAACTAAATGCAAGTATGACACTAGCTCAAAATGACGACTAGAATGACTAATGTTTTTGGATTTTTGTGAATAGGATATGCAATGTGTAACAATGTAAGACAAGGTTATCTAAGCACTTTGAAGCTCAAACTTTGTTTTCGATTTTGACTGCTAAAGGACTTTGTTGAAAATGACAAGGTGACAAGGTCTAAATGACTAGTGAGTTTTCCTAACTAGACTTTTGAGTTGGAAAAAATCTCACAAAAGAGGACAATGACTAAAAAGGGGGTTTGATAACTTAGTCCAAGAGGTCCTAATTTTGAAAACAATGACTTTGCAAAGTGTGCTTAAGATTTGCCTAATCCTAAGTATACAAAATGTGAACCTAGGGATAATCTAATGCCAATTGTATGCAACGAAAAAGAATGAAGTATGCAAACTAATGGTCAAGACTTTGAGCAATTTTCAATTTTGGTTACTGACAGAATTTCCCTGGAAACAATGGTTGACAAATGGTTGAAAATTTGAAGACCTCAGGTTTCGACTGTAAAGTTTTAAATTTTGACAGGCAAATGCGTTGTTTTAAGCTGCAAATGCGTCACAGTTTAGCAAAGGCAGTTCATTTTTACGATTGTGGATTTTGGACTGTCAGATGCAACTTGATTTGGCATATGCAGCTTTTCAATGTTCAAATGTGTCGCGATGCCTGCATATGCGGCCTTCTAAGTGTCAGATGCGGTTTAATAGAGTAGTTGCATTGCAGAAAATTAGTTGCGGTTTGACAGACGCGACTCAATTTAATTTCAAAATGATTTTCTTGTCATTTTGATGGCAATTTTGATCTGTTTGGAGAATGTTTTGTTTTGAATTGTGATAGAACCAGAATACACGTGACAAACACAGCGTTTTAAATGTAACCAAACACACATTAGATAAGCACAATCCTATGTTAGGCTATGACAATATTCGCTAGATTCCACGCGGGTTTCCCCAACCGCATATCTATAGCGTGTGAATTCAGAAGCTTGGCTGCATGGGCTCCCCCTTATAGTGAACTCTCTTGTCAAGCCAACCAAGCTTCCAACCCCCATGAAACTCCCATGGCAAGCTAATCACCTCTACTAAAAACTACGAAAGTGTGGATGGCTTCACACTGACCAGTGCTGCGCTAGCAAATAGAAGGATTTTGGTTTTCTATACAAGAGTTTTTAGTTAGGGACCCCCGTTCGAGTGGCCATACATGCGGCAAGAGATTAATCACCATTAAGGTGGCACTCTAGCCTGAAGAGGTTAAGCTCAACAGGGTTTAAGGGAGTACAACTCCGTCCGTATGACACATCCGCACAAGCAACCTTAGGTTTTCCCTTAAGGTTTACATTTATATACCGGTCGGGGGTAGCTTGGCTTTAGCTCCGTTACCAGTTTGAGTCATGTTGGGGTGATGAAATCCCTAGGTAGGCCCAATTTCTAGAGTTGGTAACTGTTTCTCTTACACCTAAGATCACCCGAAAGCGCGAGGGGAGAGGATACTCTGATATACCAAGTCAGGGTAATAACAGATAAGAATGGGTCTAGTTTTCTTATCATGAGCTTTTCACCAAGTGAGAGCATACTCACCTACCATTCTACAAACACAATCAATCAAAGAAGACATGAGTGTTCTTTTTTATATGCACCAAAATCAAATGTTTGCTAATCTATGAAAAACAAGCACAATGTTTGTTTATCTTGTCTTCGACATTCGAATCTGCAAACAAAAGATTAGTAGTCTCTTAATGCAATGATCTTCAACACCTGAATAGTGATTGCCACACGCTACAAATGAAGATTAGTAACACAAAAATCTAATCTAGCTAACATGCAGGACTGAAAAACTACAAAATCAGATGTCCAGAAAACCAGAAAAGAAACCAGAAACCAGAAAAACTCTAAAATCCAAAAATCAGAATGTTAAAACTGAAAGAAAAACCTTACCAGTTGAATGCGGCTCGACAGAGCAGATGCATCGTTCTGGACTTCAAATGTGGCACAAATGATCAGATGCATCATTCCATATGTCAGTTGCGGCTTATCAGGGTGATTGCAGCTCTTCTTTCAACGGATGTGTCGCGACGCATCAAATGTGTCACGATATTTTTAAAAAATAGTTGCGTCGATCTGTACTCGTACTTGCAAAACAACAAAAAACATTAAAAAACATACGGAAAACCAGAAAAATGGAGTCAGGTTCACCAATGTACTCAAGGGATTTCTTTTTAGGTTTGATTAGGAGTGTTAGCAACAAACAATAAAGACAATGAAACCCAAAGATCTTACGAAACACAAAGGAAGTAAAATACCAAACGATTATACCTAATCGCCGAGACTTCCATGATTCCCTTTCGTAATACCTTCTTGCTTGCTGGATAATGTTTCCCTCAGATTCGTTGTGCGAGAAAATCTGCAAATACCTAAGTCCTACACCAAGCTTTGAAGGATTTATGCTATGTCCAAATGCCTATGCCTATTACTATAATTGCCAATGTCTATGCCTAAACAAATTCCAAGACTTGATCAAATGACTATAAAAAATACTATGATAAATCTAAGAATGCAAGTGAATAAATGTCTATAATGTCTATGTAAAATGTCAGCATGTCTGTGTGTAATCGAAAAGTGAGAGGAAAATGCCATTTTATAGAAAATTCCATTTTGAGTGGACGAATGAGATTAAATGATGATGAGAACCTGAAATGAGAGGTCCAGATTGAATCTAAGAATCCCTAATTAGGGTTAGGGAAAAATCCTTAATCGAATGGTCAGAATAATATCTCAGATAATCAGATCGACGGTGGAGAATAAATGAGATAAATTAATTAGAAAATAAGTATTTTCAAAAATCAAGAAGATAAAGATTGTCTGATTTGTGAGATTCAAAAAATCAAGAAGATAAGATTGCCTGATTTGGAAAATCAAGAATCTACCCGATTACTTGCTTTTTAGAAGATTAATTATTATTTTGAATTAAATTAATTCAAAATAATGATTTTGAGAGATAATAAATAATCTTTTTCAGATTATTTATCAAAATAGACTGACAGTTAAGATTGTGATGACATTTTAAATAATTTAATTTATTTAAAATGAGAGGAATATTAAATTGGCAATTAAATAATTAAATTTAATTATTTAATTTAGAAGATAAGATTAATTAATTAAATAAATCAATCAATTTATTTAATTAAGACAATTAGTGACATATTAAATAAATAAATTCAATTCATTTATTTAATAATCAGGAAGAAATATATGACGAAGGGGAAATTAAATAAATTAAGAAATTTATTTAATTAAGGGAAGATTTAGACAATTAATGACATATTTAATAAATAAATGAAATTTATTTATTTAATAATCATGACGAATCAAAGGACATGAATTAATTAAATAATTATGAATTATTTAATCAATAGTCGGATGTGGACCAAGGACATAATTAAATGTATTAATTATGCTAGGACGAAAGTGGTAAAAATGAAGCTTGCAGGCCTAGGTCATTTTTAGGTGTCTACAACAATGAACAGAGGAACACGGGAAGATAGCGATATATGATTGAATTTCCTTCGACATACTGGTGGGCTATCATGACGACTAATTCACTGTTGATTAATAATATTCAAACACTATGGGCCGACATATGAGATTTTCTAAAATGTCATTGGAGGCCAACGTGATTGAGCCCGATTTCTTCGGTGGTCAACATGATTTGGAAGCAATTTTTTTCCCGATTGCTAGTGTATATATATGCACCCTGATTGTAATTGATGGGGATCAGATTTTAGAATAGATACAGTAGATTAGGAATGGCTACAGTAGAATAATTTTCTCTTATCAAAGACTATGTGCATGTTTTAAAATGGCTAACTCAATGAAACACAGCTGGTGTGGCAAGTTGTTTCTGGTGTCAATTGTATGTTGAACTTATTGAAAAGTATTGTTGAAGCTGTCTCCAATTTGATTCTTTCTGGTTGTTTGAATTGACATAACAAGTTTATGTTCATTTTGTCAATGCACATTTGATGTATTTGTGTGATTAATCAATTGGTTCTTTCAAGGAAAGATTAAATCCTTTTTTGTTGATCATAGTAATCAGGGAGATTCATCTGGATTATTAAAGTAGAGCTTAGTAGTCATAATCTTGCATTGTTTATACAAGTTATGAATAGATCATATGCCTGCAATTTGATTTTCTGCCCGAATAATTTGCCCACTTTTGTTTCATTTGACTCCACATACCCAATAAGGCACTGGTCTCTGTAATTTCATTATTTGAATTCATTCAGTCTCTTATATTTGTTAATTAAGCATTTTAGGATTTAGATCAAAAGATTGCTATCAAGTTTGATTTCATTTTGTTCACTGTCATCTGCCATTGTGGACAAAGCATTTTAGAAGGATAATCATAAAATAAGTCTGCTTCATTCAGAAAGGTACACCCGCCCAGGTTTAGCAGCACCTAAAGAGTAGAAGGTTGAATTATTTTGACCTTGTCTATTACCCTAAAGTGTATTAAGAGACTGGAAGCCTCTTGAGGCATTCAGCCTACGTTTTTGAGAGCTAACAAATTGGTGACTCTACTAGGGATTAGATCAGAAAATTCGGTTGAAGACCATCATTATAGAGTCATTGGAGGAAAAGTTGTAATTTCAGAAGTTTCAGAAAGAGTGATTCCACTGGGGAAAAGATTAGAAATAATGATTTTCTTACTTTTGGAAAAGTAGGTGGCGACTCTGAAAGAATTTTGTAGCTGTTCATCATGAATGGAAGAAGATCTTAGTTCAGGGGAGGTCATATTGGAGCTCCTCCTGACAGCATTAGGTTGACACACAATGATCTGAAAATGGAGGGTAATCACACCTATTGATCATGATACTCCTCAAGTTGATTATGAATCTTTAACTTATGAAGAGGTTAAAGCGCTATATGAGTCTCAGGGAAAGGAAATAGAAGAATGGCAAAGGAAAAGGATGCAATTGGACCAGCAACCATTACGATTAGGAGAATTCTGCAATGAAGATGTTGGGCCCCTCGAGCGCCTAATGTTACAAATGGAAATTTCTACAATGAAGGTGATACATATCATGCACAGCTGAGCACCTATTCTCCACAACCATCAACGCAAGTAAGTGTTTATCCAGTCCCACTTGGACAAAGATTGGCAAGTTATCAAGAATGTCAATGTGATCAGTGTCAAGTGCAATGTCAATGTGATCAATGTCAAATACAACATAACTCTGGCCCACTTGGAGATTTCAATCAGACTCCACAGCAAGATAGGAAAAAGTATGATGATGGGGGTGATATCACAAATGAGCACCAGGGCATTGATCAAACAATGTACCCAATGGAGGATGAGACATGTGCAAGTCAAAACGATTCATATGATTGCTTGCATGATGAAGATGAAGGTACAAGATATCTCTCTTGCATAATAGATTTTGACAATAAAGGCAGTGCATGTTGTGAGGAATCCAGTGAATATTCAGATGCGCCTGAGGATTTTGATTTGCTGTCAAGGGATTCTTCTACCTCTTATGAGAATCAGGACAAAGAGGCAATGGGAAATGTTGATTCATTTGATAGCAAGTATATAATACCTCTAGCTGTAGTTGAAAGCCATGAAGACACATTCAGTGAAGAGGAGGTTTGTACATATGAAAATGATTCTCAATTTTTTTTAATCCATTGTACATGATGAAGAGTTAAAGGAGGATCAAATGATGTTTTGCAAAGGTTTACCCAAGAATGAATTTCAGGTATTTTCTGATCCACTTGATGTTGAGCAAAAGGTATTTTTAGATAAACAAAGGGATGTGTCAAGTTATGGAACAAACGACTGTGCTGGTATTTTTTCATTCGTTGATGATCTTGGGCCTCTTTTTGATGATGACAAAAGTGATGAGTATGACTGTAATAATGAAAATATGGAAACTTGCTTGCTTAGTAGTGAGCAAGTTTCAGATTTGTTAACTCTTGATTATTAGAGATATATACATAAGGGTGATCTTGAAGCTCTGTGTCCAGTTGATGGTGAAAATTTTGGAGTTGACCAAATGCATGTGTCTGTTCAAGAAGAGGTATGTGATTTTGAAATTTCTAACTCATGTGGAGAATACATTTGTTTGCATACCAAGGATGATAGTGTTCCATATTTTATTGGTTCACATGTGCTTAATATTGAAGATTTGAGTCATAGGGGTATCAAAGAGGTGCAAAAGGTTTCAGATTTGTGTGTTTCGGACAATGTTGGTTTGACATAATTTTTTGATTCTCAAAAGAAGCACTTTGATGGTAAATTTTCAATACAGCTGGGAGAATATTTCATAATACATAACAGTGAGTAAGATAATAAGAAATGTTGTATTTCATATGCATGCATTTTGAATGTTGAAAATAACAGAGGTTTGTCCCATGATGATGAAGAAATTGAGTTGTTGAGTGGTGTAGGGATTTTGGGCCAAACCAAGCATGATGTTACTCTAAGAACTTGCAATAACAGTGACAAGAAAGATTGCATGAGTATCTTCAAGAATAATTTGATGAACTCGACACAGAACCAGGTGTTTGACAGGGGAAATCTTTGTTTGAGTTTCAGATTGTAATAGTTCAGAATAGATGAAGTTGAAACATAGAGGATTAAGGGTTGCTAGTGCATGGACAACTCTTGCTCATCCTCTCTAAATTTATTTTCCATGCACGGTAGTTTAGGGTTATGGTTCACTTTCATTTTCCATCCATTTCACTTCCATCTTGCAGTCTTTTTTGCTTTCAATCCTTCATGCTTCATTTCCATTTCCATTCTGCTCACTGGCTCATCATTTTGTGTCTGGTCTACTCACCCAAAGATTCTAGATCCTTGCAATGATCTCACTATCATTCATCCCCAGATGGAGCCACTGTTGGGACTATAAAAATATGATGTTTTTACATATATTTTCACTCATAATTTCCTAATTTAGTCCTACCGCATACATATTTCACCCATATTTCCCCTTTGAATCCATTGAGTTATGCATTTTTCTCATTCTAGTCTGTATCGGCATGACAATTTTTGGGTCTCCCCAATCCATTTTTCTGCTTGTAAACGTTTGTTGCCTCTCGGCAAGACGTTTCTTGTGTCATGGCGATTAGCTTTTATCTACTGGCAGTTATCGACATAGCTTTCACGTGGCCTCAGCGACAGTGGTTGACTCACATTTCGGCAAAGGTTTGGCTGTCGCATTGAGGTCTTGGTAATTTCAGTATGTCTCCCCGACTGATGCATTGAAAGTCTTATCGGTGTATGTTTGGGGCTTCGGTGGGATGTCACAGCGATATCTTCTTGTCTTTCTGAACCCTGTTTGGGTATGCATCTCATAAAAAGGTTTCTCCTATCGGCATAACATCACAAGGAACCTGAGGGGTCTCACTGACAAACACACTGAATGTTCATTTCGGCCAGACTAGGGGTATTCTATATGAAGTCATAGTGACTTCCCATTGTCTCACCGATCAACAACATAAAAAGATGTGATATTGGTGTGAGTTTGGGTTCTCGATAAGAGGTCTCGGCGAGTGACCTATGGTCTCGCCGATGGAAAGTGATGAGGGACCCTATCGGTAGGAGTGTGATCTTATCTTGGCGACTCAGAATGCATAGGGCCTTTCAGTGTAACAAAATGAAGTTTACAGGAGGTCTCCTCGACAGTTGCAGGTTACAGCAACATACATGGGACAAAGGGTTTATGTTGGTGTGAGAACATTATTATCTTGGTGATCTATTGTGGCTCGAGGCTTTCGGTAGAACATAATGAATTCTCTATAGGGTCTCACCGATGTCGTGTGGTCACAGCGAAACATAAAGGAACAGAAGAATATTCTTTGACTTCGGTGTAACAAGCAAGGTGTTATGGTGACATACGGATGGTGAATGAATTTTGGTGAAATAAGGTTAAATCTGCGAGAGGTCTTCTCAATATCATAAAGCTACGGCGACAGTGAATAAAACAAAAGGAGCATTTCAGTATGAGGATTATTGTGTCTCAGTGATCAGAACAAATGTAACACATATGTGCTCTCAGTATGAAAAAGGGTTTTTGATATGATATCTCCACGACTCTGGTGGTCACAGCAAAGGCAAATAACACAATGAATAGGGGAACATGGGCAAATAGCGATATATGATTGAATTGCGTTCGGCATACTGCTGGGTTGTCACAGCAACTGATTCACTATTGATTAATAATATTCAAATGTTGTGGGACGATATATGAGATTTTATAAAATGTTGTTGGAGGCCGACGTGATTGAGCTCGATTTCTTCGGTGGCCGACATGATTTGGAAGTGATTTGTTTCCCTATTGCTGGTGTATATATATGCACCCCGATTGTAATTGATGGGGATCAAATTTTAGAATAGATACAGTAGATTAGGAATGGCTACAGTAGAATAATTTTCTCTTATCAGAGTCTATGTGCATGTTTTAAAATGGTGAATTCAATGAAGCTCAGCTAGTGTGGCAAGTTGTTTCTGGTGTCAATTGTATGTTGAACTTATTGAAAAGTATTAATGAAGTTGTCTCCAATTTGATTCTTTCTGGTTGTTTGAATTGACATAACAAGTTTATGTTCAGTTTGTTAATGCACATTTGATGTATTTGTGTGATTAATCAATTGGTTCTTTCAAGCAAAGATTAAATGCTTTTTTGTTGATCACAGTAATCAAGGAGATTCATCTGGATTATTAAAGTAGAGCTTAGTAGTCATAATCCTGCATTGTTTATACAAGTTATGAACAGGTCATATGCTTGTAATTTGATTTTCTGCCTGAAGAAGTTGCCCACTTTTTTTTCATTTGACTCTGCATACCCAATAAGGCATTGGTCTCTGCAATTTCATTATTTGAATTGATTCAGTCTCTTATATCTATTAATTAAGCATTTTAGGATTTAGATCAAAAGATTGCTATCAAGTTTGATTTCATTTTGTTCATTATCATCTGCCATTGTGGACAAAGCATTTGGAAAGGATAATCATAAAATAAGTATCCTTCATTCAGAAAGGTACATGCGCCCAGGTTTAGTAGCACCTAAAGAGTAGAAGGTTGAATTTTTTTGACCTTGTCTGTTACCCTAAAGTGTATCAAGAGACTGGTAGCCTCTTGAGGCATTCAGCCTATTTTTTTGAGAGATAATAAAACCAACTCTAGTTCATCCTGCTCAAATCGAAGAACCCCAATGTTGTTTAGAAATTCAATGGGTGCTTCTTCAAGTTGTGGAAAACACTCATGTGAGGTAGTAATATTCATAGTCAAATGCATAAATTATGAGGTAAGATAGTTTTTGAGTATTTGAAATAGATTTGAAGAGTGGTAGTGAAAGAGAAGTGAGCTTAAAGCCTTAGTACAAGACACATTAATGAACAAGTCTTGACAGTCAAGATGGGTTGTACTATCTTTTGCAATTCTTAATAGTCACAATGGGACTAAAGGGTAGTCATTTAATAGTGGAAGATCAAAAAGGAAAGAGTTACATTTTGGATACATGTAGTGAATGGAGGTTAAAAGCATTCAATAATTATATTTGATGGGAAATAGCCAAGAATCTATAGGCATTCAGGAAAGTGGATAGTAGCCAATGAGATTGCATAATGAAATCACAGTCAATGATAAAAACATGGTGATACCCTTATGGTTTGAGGATGAAAATCAATGCATTGAAAAATGGGTAGTCTTTTGAATTTGTTTTCTGACATTTTGCACCATGATGAAATGAGTCAAGTAGCCCAAAAAATCATTTTGGTAAATTGATCAAATATTCTCTTAGACCCATGAAAATTCACCAGAATATCAATTTTTAGTAGGGGAGTGTGGTTGCAAGATGGATTTTCATTAATTCATCAAACTTTCAAGATATTAATATTCAAAGTTGCACATTTAGCATTTTCTAAAAAAAATGCCCCTGTGAGATTCATCTTAAACTCACCAACTTGCCCTTTTGAAAAAATACCAAATATGATTTTGGGAAGCTACAACTTTGGATATTAGCTCATGTAAGTTTGGATATTTGACTAATTCTAAATTTTTTCAATCTTTCAATCAGTTTTCTAACCTCTTTGACCACCGACATAATTTTGAAACCTTTTGGTTTTACCAACAATGTATGCACCCTTTAGTATTATTTGGTCCTTTTTCGGTATTTTGATGTGTTCACGAACATTTTTGGCCATGACATGGTTTCAAAACCTTTCATTTTAGTGACTAAGTCACAATCCACCTTTTCCTTGTAAAAATTGAAATCATTCTACTACCTTGGCATACCCCTTTTTATAAACAACTTTTTTGCATGTGCTAAATTGTCATCATTAAGTTCTCACATCACCCATCACATTTTTCCTTTACTTCATCAGTTTACTTTCCGCAATGAGCTATGAGCTCCTTTTGCACACATTGTGTATTGCTGATCATTATTTTCCTGATCAACTCTTCTCGTGATGTGTGGTGGCCTTTTATACACCCTTTGCATCGTATGATCTCTTTACAATGCAGTTTTGCATTTAGTTGGAAAGTTCCTTCTCATGATTAGCAATGAAGGGTTGTGATAAAACAAGGAACATCTAATGGTTGAGGTTATATCACACCCTTGCTTCACATTGTTGTTATGAAGTAAGGCAATGGAGTTATTTATGCAATGTGTGATGGATGATGGGTCGGTGCTAATGTGGATGGAAGGTGGCAGGTTTCATTTCATTGAGTTGACTCTAGAAATACTCATGTTGATGTGTTACGGTCCCTTCGATGATGGTTATTGTCATTGGTGCATCATTGTTTCATGTTGAGGAGCTTAAGCTAGATGCGCAATGTGTGATCAATGGCCCAGATTTGAAGGTGGAGATCAACGATGGTGTTTTAAACTTGGCTCGATGTGCGATCTCATCCCTCCATCTTCCATCCAACGGCTAGAATTGAAATCAAAATGGCTAGCTACCTCAATTTGTGGGTAATGACAGAACAATAATGGTGTATCTATTTGTTAGCTACCAAATCAACTCCAAGTGGTTCCAGATCATATTTCTATGCTTCTTTGAAGCCAAATTAATTACTGAGTGGTAGCATTTAGGCCTTGAAGTGTTGAAATTTTTTTATTCTCTATCAGGGTATGTTCTTCCTTATTCTAATCGCATATTTCCTGGGTGTTTCATCTGCATTCATCATGAACACCATGCTAGAGTATGCTCAAATTGTTAGGTGCCTTTATGGCTAGTCGTTGCTTTGTTTTGGGGGGAATTTTTGAAGATTGGTAATCAGATCAGATTTAATCCTCTTTGTAATTTGAATTGAGTTAGGGTTAGGGTTTGAATCTGAAATGGAGTTATGCCTGCACTATAAAGGAAAATTTTATTCTTTTGTTTTGGGTTTGGACTTTTACTATCCAACCTAAGTGGTCTAGTGTAGCATTTCCCTATGATTCTCTATAATAACAATAGATGATTGAAATACACATTGTAGTATGCTCCAAATATATAAGTCAATCTATCATGTTCTCCAAATATTGTATGTATTATATTTTGAATCAATATAATCAAGGGTTGTGTTGATGCTTCAAACACATTTTTTGTTTGAATTATTCTTATGTTTTCCTATCATTCAAGAAGTGGTTAATTTCTTCCATAGAGATAGTGAGGTTAATGTTGCCACAATGTGGATTAATAAGTAATGTGATGATTATCCTTTTGTTGGTTTCCTGCTGCAAGATAGTAGGGTTATGAGAAGTTATGGTTGGTATGTTGTAGGATTTTAGTTCATTCTTGACTTTGTATGGATTAGGCATTGGTCAAGGAGATTCAAAAAGTGTGAAGCTAGGGTAGAATCAAAATCTATAATTCAAAAACATTTCCAAGCTTTCTTATTTTAGATTTGCTTTCATTTTTTCCCTTTCCACACTACCAAAAGTCATTGATAGTACAAAAGGTTGTGTAGATGATTTATCCCATCAAAGGCTTCTCACCATTGTAGTGTGATGATATGATTTAACATATATGGATACCCACCTTGATCTTGCAGAGCCTAAAGTTCATAGGAGAAGCTTTCCAATCATCTCATGTTCATTGGCCACTGACCTAGGGTCTCTAAGCATAAGGAGTAGCTATCCTTTTAGCGAAACTAGACAATCAGTTGGAAACACCAACAGATTGGAAACTGTGTTGGGGAAGAAAGAACCAGAGTCTTTGGTTGTATTTGTTATTGTTGTCTAGTTGAAGCTCCTCATCCAAGCCACTAATGGATTGTTGACTCCGCTAGGGAAAAGTGTACGAATCTTTGGGTGAGAAACTAAAAATATGCTCAACCTCTTTGCGAGCCACATATAGTGGTGATTCCATTGAGGAAGATAGAGATTTATCCATTTGGGAGAGTCAAGGAATTTTATGATTTGTAGTTTTGGGTCAGATGATTCAAAGGGACCTACATACTTGAAGAGGGAGATTGTTGCATTGTTTTTGGTGTGTTCTTGAAGTTTAGTCCTCAACTAGTCCAGAGAGAACTCAGAAAACCCTAGATCTTGGAAGGAGCTCTCTATTGCTTGAATATATTTTCCTCTTTCAAAGAGGTGGTGACTCTACAAAAATTTTACATCATTAGAAGAGTTGGTTGCAATAGTTTAAATATGTATTTTTCTATTGCAACATTTTTGTATGAAGGTTTGCAACAAAATATTCTAGTAGATATTGTCCCTTATCCAGTACTCTAAGGTACTAGTGGAAAAGGTAAATGAGAAAGTAGGATATTCTAAAATAAATCTCAAGAAGTAGATGGTTACAGAGGGGATTGACTCATTTACAAGTATGTATAACCATGTTGGTTCCCCCTCTATGAAATATGGTGTCATAAGAGAACAAAAATTATGTTTTTAGAGAAGACATTTTTCTATTCAAAGACATAGAGTATTAAACTTTAGTGGCATTCACAAACTTCCCAAATCATATTTGTAATGGGATTAGGGAACTTTTGCCAAAATTTTATGGAAAGAAACTTGAGTCAGCAAACAAGCATCTACAAGAGTTTTTGAATATAATGAAAGATTATGAGGTAGATGTTGAGGACATTGCCATGAAGCTCTTTGTTCAAACCCTAAAGGAAGATGCTAGGGATTGGCTTTTAAACTTACCATCCTACTCCATTTCATCTTGGTAAGAGTTTATGATAGCATTCATAGAGTAGTTTGGTTAAAGGATTAATGTGGTTTTTGCGATTTCCAAATTAATGGACATCCAGAAGGTAGGAGAAGAATTAATTTCAACCTTTAACTTAATGTTTTCAAAGGCTATGAATGGAATTCTTGAGAGTTTCAAACTCAATGATGTAGTGTGCTTGGTTGTATATATGGTCACATTTATAAAAAATGAGCTACCTATTAAGAGATAAGAAGCCTAAAACACTTCACCAAGCATATGAATTTTCCATAGATATTGAGAATAACATATGATACTCAATGCCTAAGGGACATATGGCTGCAAGTGTTAATCATCTTAGCATGTTTTCAGGATATGAAGTATCTAGATGAAAAAATAAGAGTGATTATAGTGCAATCAAGGATGGAGGTTCTAGGAATAGGACTGTCCAACCTTGCAGCAAGAGTAAAAAAAATGAAAACTAAAAGAATTAGAATACAATCTCACATGCATATATATAGAGAATGATCAATTATTCATAGGAAACATGCCCTTCCTTTTGGCTTACATAATACAAAATGATATGGGGTTAAGCCCAGAAATACAATGTAGGTCAAAACCCTTATCTCAATGTCTATCCTATATCACTTCTACTACTAATGCAACTATACAATGCTTATATATATCATTTCCCAGCTCCAAAAAAGGTTTACATCAGCCTCAAGAGGTCTCAAACCCCGAAGTTGATGGAACATGTGAAGCTTAGCCAAAACATATGATTTTCCTTTGATCCTTGGAAAAACATGATGCAGATCATAATGAAGTTTCCTCAATGAATGTGCATCCTTATGGAAAGGTTTATTGAGCTCTGCAAGTCACAAGATAGGTTTGCACACTTGAAAATCAAATACATGTTTGTGAATGCTCTTTGTCTAATTAGAACTAATATTCCATTAGTGATATCTTCATACTGGAATCTCCAAAACACTTGAATTTTGGATATGATGTATATGTTGCAATGAGGATCATATATCCTACTTTATGAGGCTTTGATGTTACAATATGGTATAATGCGGTGTGAAATACTAAGAATGGGTCCTGACAGTTAACTACTAAAATGCAAGAAAACATGAAATGCAAATATTTTTGGTTGATGTAAGATTGATTGAAACCTAGGATGACCCTACATCATATTATTTATTTAATGATAATTCTACTATTAAAAATTGTTTATCATTACATCCCACAAATCAAGGTTAACTCCGGATAAATTATACAGGTGCAATGCCTTAAGATGCTGGCAACATTTGTCCCATTTCTTAGTCCTATCAGAATAATGGCATGATGCATATGGATGAAAAGAATGCTTTGAAAAATAAAAATGTGTCTTATGCTAATAGAGGCGAGCTTTGTATCTAGGATAATCCAGATGAAGTGTGTGAAGAAGAAAGAGGGATGCAAGAATTTATATCTTGCTATGTCTTAGTCAGTCAAAATAATGAAGGTGTTGCTAACTCTGATTATTTTTCTATTACTCATGATTACATGCATAAGATTGATATGGTCACCTTCACTTCACCTAAAGAATATTTTAATGTACTTATGGGTCAAGGCATGTGCTTTGTCCCTAAGGAAGGTATTGTGTGTGGTGATGGGTTGTAGGAATGTGAGTTGGAATTGTTGATGGGTGATGATACAATTGATGATGAGATTTATTCGGTTAGTTATTTTGTTGATCTTGATAATTCTACATGTGATGAGGATGATAGCCTACATGAAGGCCATGGTGTGAAAGACATGCTTCCTGTTGTGCATTTTTCATACACATGCCCTATTGAAAGTAGGGACCCTCTTTCTTGCTTTGCTTTTTTTTTTCGTAGGGTCCTGACTTCATGCCCTTAAGGGATAAGTCACTCAGTCTGAGTCTTGATTCACCCATGTGCTTAAAGACAAACTTGCATTTGAGATGTCCTCTTATAGCTCTAAGTGATGGCCTAGCTCATAGAAGTTGGCTCATGATCAAAATTTTGAAAACCTGGTAGAATTGGCTAAGTTATGGAGGGTTTCGATAATTTTGAGGTACCTCAAATTATGTGAACCTTAATCTGGTCAAATAATCTGAGCTACCTCAAATTACCCAAATTCGGCCTCCCATCGCATTTCTCAAATCTTTAGACATCTATTCAGGTATTAATTAGGGCCATTTATTATGTGAGAACAACTTTATATTTGGTTTTTGCCCTCATTTTGAGCTATTTCGTATCCTTGTGAGTTGAAGGTTGTGAGTGCCTCTTATTCTTTGATCAAATCAAGCTTTGTTGAGAGATTCCATCCACTGGAGGTGATCATTGGTGGATTTGGTGGCTTCCTCATTGAGTCAACCTTGGGTTTGTTCTCTATTTTTGTGCGATTTAAAGGTATACCTTACCCATCTTTCACCATGATGTTGGTTTTACTATTGTCCTCTCATTGAATCCCTTCTTGATATTGCATGGTCATTTGATTTTGAGTTTCCCTACGTATCTTTGGGTTTATCATTGCAAATCAAATTTTCTAGGGCTCATTGGTTGAGTGAGCGAGAGTTCTTGTATGAATGATCCTGTGAATGCATTTTAGGGCTTCCTCATTTGGATTTTTGAGTGTGGAATTTATGGATGGATGGATCTTGCCTTGATTTATTGTGCGATTCAAACCATAGTTCTTAATGTTTGTTTGATTGGTAGGAATGAATTGAAGCAATATGAGTAATGAAAATCATTTGGTCTAAATCCACTAAACAATGTTATTAATTCATCCTTAAGTGATTGCAAGTCAATATTTTGTCGATTTGAGGAATTTGAAAGGTTAGGGATAGCCACTTAGCAATTTTGTGACCAAACACCCAAATTCAGAAATTTTGAGGTAGCTTGGATTTTTTGAGCCTTAATATGCTCAGAGAATCCAAGCCCCCTCAGATTATCCATGTTTCCTATTCATCCTAAATCCCAACTTTGAAGATGGACATTTAGCTGAATTTCAAGTTTGGGGTGTAATCGGATAATCCAAGCTTGTACATGATTGATTAAATAAATGAAATTCACCCATGCCTGATTCCAGATGGATTAGCTTAGAGAATGCATGTGATTGGAAGAATTTTAGTGAATCCAAGCTAGCTCAGATTAGCCAAACCTTAATCCATTCAAAAAATATGAGCCTACTTGGATTATCTGAACTTTTTCCCTAGGTCTCATATTCATGTGTCATTGATGGATAATTTGCATATGATGATTTCTTGGCACTTCTTAATGAATATCGAGCTATTTGGAGTTTATTTACTCATCCATCATTCTAAAATTTGATTATGTTGCTTGTATTTGTTGCCATTTGAATTGGAATCATTAACTTTCTTAAGTTAATGACATTATCATGATTATGGTCTTGTCTCTAATAGATGTAGGCTGAGGTAAGCCCTGATAAAACCACCAAGATAAGAGCTTCTTAAGTACAAGAGGAGGTCAGGAGGATATAAGAAAGAATGAAGTATGATTTCAAGGGTATATGGCCAAAAATAAAGATTTCATTTGCATGGTCAAAGATTGTAGATACTAACATAGGCCATGTAGATTATGATGATTTCCAGCAAAGGATGTTCGAGAATGCACCAACTGAGTTAGCTCAAAAGATCACTCACACCGGATTAGCACAAGAAGCAAGCTTCCCACCAAAACAACTATGTCTGGAGTTGGTTTTAGAGTGTACAAAACATTATGACTCTAGGACAAGAATAATAATTGGACCTCAAGGTAGAGTTATGGAAAATCTAACTAAGGAGTCAATTGTAGAGGTCTTCAACATTGCCTCTCACCACAAGCTCATTAAGGAGATCAACATTGGGGAAGCTATCAAGTTCTATGAAGAAGACCCCAACAAAGCCTTAGAGATAATGAACAATTTATGGATCCTAAAGCCCAAGCCACACTATACTCTAAAATACCCAAGCAATTGCACAAGAGTGATTTCAAGCTGAAATATCATGACATTATAACTCTTTTGGGTAGATTCATGGGAGTGGAAGAAGCCCAAATATTTCACACTTGGATGTTTCGTCCCATCATACAGATTGTCGAAAACAAGCACTATCATTGGGCCAGAATCATAAGCAATAATCTGGATGCCCAACTAAGGAGTGTGCAAGAAACCAATAGATCCACAATGACATCCTATATTGTATACATGTTGGCACACAAGACCAAGTATAAGGGTCTCAGTTGCAAGGGAAACATTGGGAAGGATAGAGTATGGAATGCTTACCCACAATTACAACACAAAACATCCAAGTACAGAAGGGCCAATGATGCCTTCTTCATGTACATTCCCAGATTGTTGCATGATGCTCTTCACATTAGGGTCTCCTCAGATGCTATGGATTTGATCAAGCAATATGGCCAATGGTTTATTCAATTCCAGAAGTTCACATACATCCAGGTGCAAGGATCTCTATTTGTTCCTCTTAGGCTACCTAGGTATCCCACAAACAAACTCCTAATGCTAGAGCTAAGAAGACAAATGAATAGTTTTGAAGAGGCTCTACAATAGGGAAATATAAAGAAGGGATTAGGATCAGAATTCCCCTTGAGAATAGGAAATTTAGAGGCATGTCCTTCTATCCAAAGTGCTCAACATTTGGAGAAAGAAATAAAAAAATTTAAACTGTACTCTCACATAGATAGAGGTAACTTTGATCCTTATGGAAAGGCTATGAAGCAGGCCAACAGATCTTTCAGACATAAGGATCACATTGAGGACTATTGGGAAAACTACCGAGATGAATTTGAAGCTATAAGAAGGAGGTTATCAAGGTTTCCTTTGAAGTCAATCAAATTATATTAGGTTGTGGAGGTGCCAGATCAGGTACAAGATGATGATGTAGACTTGCATCAGCAATGTGACTTTGAGCCATACAGAAACAAGCCATTGCCTCCAGTCAATTGGTCTAAGGAGTAGATCACAATTTTGAATCAGGTTATTGAACCAGTGAAGAAGTATTCCAGGTTATGGGTGAAGCATAAAGTCTTGGAGTTGGAAGCAGAGGGTGTTAAGTTCACCTATGATTTAATGGGAGACTTGGAGTCTCATGATGAAGAAGAAACTAAAGCCAATAAGGTGGATGAAGTTGCTCAACCTCATGAGGAGGAGGCGCATGAAGAGGTGGATAAACCAATGTCCATCAAGATAAAAACAAGGAGCCAAGTACCAGTGAAACAAGAAGAGAAGCCATCTCCTAAGAAAAAAGGACCTCCTCAAGTTAATGCTATTGTTCAAGAAGGTGAAGCCTCACAGCTAGTAAGGAAAAGAAGAATACTCATAGAAAGGAAAAAGGAAGAAAAGGTAGGGAAGAATGAAGCTACTACTGATTCCCCTTCTGCAGCAAAGGTTATAGAATTGGAGAGTTCAGGGGAGAAGCCCTAGGTATATCCAATTCTTACTTCCTCAACTGGAGTAACCTTCTATTTATGGATTGAAGAAGATGGAGATATATCCACTCCTAATAGTGGAGAATGGAAGAAGTTTGTACAAGAAGTGAGACAGTCCACCTTCAGAGCAGAAAGTAAGAACATAGGATTGGAGGTTATTCAGGGAAAAGCGTCAAAGTCTCCAAAGGAGTTAACAATTGATGAGAAAGAAGATCACCTTGAGGAGGAAGAAAATAGACAAGAAGTTGTTGACAGTCCTCAGGACAAAGGTGAGTAGGAAAATCATCTAGAGTTAGAACAAGATGTTTAAGTGCATGTGGTTGATAGTCCCAGCAAGGATATGGCAACTAGATCATCTGCAGTTCCATAATGGTTGGAAAAGAGGCTTAGCAAGAAGCCAATTATTGTATAGGAAGAGACTCCAAGCTGGGATAACTTGCTTGAATAATGGGGATAGTCTAAGCAAAGGAAAAGGGCCAGGAAAATCTCTACGATGTCCAAAAATGAATTCAATAATAGTATTATATAGGTGGTTGTTCCTACTATAGATAAGTTCAAAGAGGAGGTTAGGCCATCAGATTATAAGGTGAAAACAATCAACCTAGGCCCTACAACTAAGGAACAGGAAAAAGAAGAGTTCCAAGAATCCTCTCAAGAAATTTTGAGGAGGTTAGATAAAGAGACAGAGGAGAAGGAAAGACTACAAAAGTGATTGGATGATGTTTATAGATATGTACAACATTTGATGAAACCTCTAAAGTCAATGGGAAGTAAAAGAATTATTCCAGAAGGATTGTTTCCTAAAGAGGCTGTGTCAGAAATAGAGAAGTTAAAATCCCTAGTACACAATGCACATGAATGGCTATAGAAAGTTCGTAAGAGAGGGGATGAATCAATTAAGAAAAGTTTTGGCATCCATGCTGAAGAAACTAAATTTCTTGAAGATATTTCCTAGTTTGTTGCAAATTGTAGCAAAGTTGATGACACAATTGTGGGAGAATTGAAAAAGATCCTCCAAGTACCTAAGGAAGAGTTGGCTAAAATGAATATTTTCACATTTGATGACATGGCCAATATAATGGAATGGCTTGAAGTGAGGAATTATAGAAAGGTCTAAGGCCTTGAATAAAATTACAAAGTTGTAGGGAAAGATGAAGGAGATACATGACAGTTGCATTACCTTTTTGGAAATAATGACTAGGAGGAAAAAGGTCAGCCAAAAGAACATGAACATAAGCAGGTTGCAGGGGTGGTGGCATGAAATCTATGCCCCTTCTAAAGGTGCACCAATTTCTAAAGATCATTCAGAGGATGCTACCATATACATCTCAAAGCTGGATAAATATCATGAACTACAAGTGGAATGGGATAAAATAATACCAAAGTATGTTAATGAATTAAAGATTCATAAAACAAGAATTAAGTTTATTCCAACACTAAATCTAGAGGATATGAAAGAAATATTAGAGAAAGTCAAAAAATTATCCAATAAATTAGAAGTTGACAAGGAAAAGGAAAATCACCAGCTTGCTGCCACCTAGATTTTTGTGCCAAGTGTGCAACTTCCAGCTAGCTAGATGGCTAACCTCGATTTTTGTACCACCAAGAGGATATTTTTGAAAAAGAAACCAGGATGACCTAGAAGAAGTTGCAAGCATTAAATGAAACTTTTATTTTATTAAAAAACTTTCTTGTCCGACCTAGCTTGGTCGACCTTTGATGTAAAACCCTAATTTGGGCCAACCTAAGTGAGAATTGTCTATAAATTGAGGATTTTTCCTCATTTGTAGGGGTTAGAAAAAGTTAAGTGATAGTTTCAAGAGCTAGAGCTAAGTTAGGAGTTATTATTTTATGAAAGCAAGTGTTGTTACATTGAATACTGGAATTGTTGCAACATTGGGTGATTCAATATAAGTAAAGACATTGTTCTTTGGTGCTCTTTCTTATGTTTGTTTATCTTGCATGGTTCTTGTTATACCATCTCTTTGAGATTGCTTTGAGATTATTAGTTGCATGTTATATTTTAGATTTAGATGTGATGTAGTGGTGTTTATGGTTTGATATTTGAAGTTTTTGAGCAATCTTTGGTCCATGCTTTTTGCAACTTGTTGATTGTAAGTTGTTGTGTAAAGTTAGCCCAGGCCCAATATTTGTGTGCTAAGTTCAATTGTGGGTATTTATTCATTTCAATTGAAAAATAGGGTTTATTTGGTTGGATGCTTCATGATCTAAAAATATTTAATTCCTTAAAATATTGCACTATTTTTGTGAGACTACAGATTAAATCTAGGTTAAATAGGAATTGATTTTGCAGGATTGGTCCACTTTGAGTGTTTAATCATTTGCATTGTTGGTCTTAGGAATTAGTTTATTTTAAAATCTCTTCGAACCCTTTATCTTTTGTTATTTCTTTTAAAATATGAGCTAGTTTTAGGAATTAAGGTATCATCATATTGTAAGATTTGATAAGTTTGAAAGTTCCAACATTTGTTTCGTAATGTCCCTTTGTGATTACCAACATTTTCATATATTATCTGAGTTGTTTATGCATTGTCAAGACCTGACATTAGAGACCTTGGGGTTATCTCTTGAGGCTTGCTGATAGAGATTTATCTTTCAAGAGAGATAGGATATTTTATTTTTTCTAAGTTGTGTAGAAAAAACCATCAACACTTCCTAGTTTAAAGCTAATGTATAGTGGCAGTGTTTCTTTCGTGTGTTTCAGTTTTGACATGAAAACATAGAGACAATGAGAAGAGTATAGCTCTTTACATGAAGTGTCTCATAGTTTGAATGGATGTTTTGATGAGGTTTGTATCAACATAGATGACCCCAAGGTATGTTGGTCATCCATGGTCCCTATTTTGGGTGAAGTTGAATATGAGACATTCATTTGTGATGAAGAAATTGCTTCTCATGATATGAATCTTAATGTCCCTGAGTTTGAGCATTTCACTTGGACCTACCATGCAGCTTGCAATAATGATGAGCAACAACAAAGTGGCAATGTTCTAGTTGCTCATATTTCTGATGTGCCTGAGCTTCAATGTTTTCAATTTGACTTGTCTAAGGATGAGTTTCCCCTTGCAAATCAACATGATGGAGAGGCATATTTTTCTTGGCCAAATGAATTGGAGGAATTTTCTTTTTCCCTTGATTCATCTAAGGAAGTTAACATGTATGGAAATTACATTATTTCATATGATGTTGACTTGAGATTTCAAATTTTGCCACCACCTATTGAGAAAATGAAAAATTTATTGCATAACATTGGAATGGACTATGTTATGTGGTTTCCCTATAGTAGCAAGATCAAATATGGAGAAAGCCTGCATTTATCTAAGGATAACTATGTGTTTGTGTTTGCAGGGAAGGGGTTACTTATTTTTCTTTGGTGTGGTGGAGAAAATTTTGGGTTGAGGGAGTTCAACTCCTTTGACAAGCTGGTGTTTGATAGGGAAAAGTGATAAATTCCCTTTTTCACTTGGTGATCGCAGGGCATCAAATGAGGTGTTTTTTTTGGGTTAACTTCATTACCCAATGGTTGGCATGGTTTACTTCTCTAGAGATCTAAATTATCGCTTTGTTCCTCCTGAACAAACATCCCCAACTAGAGCCACTAGTGGTACTTGCAAAATCCATGGCCATTTTTGAAATTTTGAAGTCTTTTAGGGTTCTGAACTTGTAAGATAGAGCTTCCAAAACCCTTATGTGCTTAAACCCTAAGCCCCTAAACATGGCTTTTTCTTTTGTTCTATCTACTTGGTGACCTATTTTTCCTAGTTCCTAGTCATCTAAGTTATAACTTATGTCCTAGGCGGTAGTTCTTTTACTGCACCCTTGCCCCATTTCACCACTTGTACCCATGCGCCTTCATAAAATTTATCTAAGTCTAAATTTTTTTAGTCTTTTGGTTAGTTTTCAAACCTCTTCGGCCACCAATACAATTTTGAAACCTTTTGGTTTTACCGATAGTGTATGCACCATTTAGTATTATTTGGTCCTTTGTCAGTATTATGATATGTTTGTGAACCTTTTCAACCCCGACATGGTTTCAAAACATTTTGTTTTGGTGACCAAGTCATACATCCACCTTTTCCTTGTAAAAAATGAAATCATTTGATTACCTAGGCGACCCCCTTTTTATAAACAACTTTTGTGCATGTGCTAAATTGTTGTCCTTAAGTTGTCACATTTCCCATTGCACTTTTCTTTTGCTTCATCAGTTTCCTTTCCACGATGAGCGATGATCTCCTTTTCTTGCATCGTGTATCGTTGATCATTATTTTCTTGATCAACTCTTCTTGTGGTGTGTGATGGCCTTGTATACACCCTTTACATTGTGTGGTCTCTTCACATTGTGATTTTGCATTTAGTCAGAAGTTTCCTTCTCATGATGAGCAATGAAAGGATGTGATCAAATGAGGAACATCTAATGGTTGAGGTTCTATCACACCCCTTGCTTCACATCGTTGTTGTGAAGCAAGGTGGTGGAGTTATTTGCACGATGTGTGATGGATAATGGGTCAATGGTACTAATGTGGATGGTAGGTGGCAGGTTTTGTTTCATCAAGGGGACTCTAGAAATACTCACGTCGATGTGTTGTAGTCCCTTTGACAATGGTTATGTTTTTCCTTGGTGCATCACTATTTCATGTTGAGGAGCTCAAGCTAGATGCATGATGTGCAATCAACGAACAAGATTTGAAGGTGGAGATTAAAAATGGTGTTTTAAACTTGGCCCAATGTGCAATCTTGTCCCTCCATCTTCCATCTAATGGCCAGAATTCAAATCAAAATGACTAGTTGCCTCAATCCACGAGTAATGATGGAACAGTAATGGCATATCTATTTCTTAGCTACCAGATTGACTTCAAGCATTTCCAGATCAGATTTTTGTACCTCTTCCAAGCCGAATTAATTACTGAGTGACAAAATTTATGCCTTGAAGTGTTGCAAAGGTTCTGTTCTCTGGCAAGGTATGTTTTTCCTAATTCTGATCACAGATTTCCTGGGTGTTTGATTTGCATTCATCATGAACACCATGTTGGAGTGTGCTTTAGGTGTCAGGTACCTTTATGGCTGGTCATTGATTTGTTTTTGGGGGAATTTTTGAAGGTTTGTAATCAAATTGGATTTTATGCTCTCTATAACTCTTATTGAGTTAGGGCTAGGGTTTGAATCTGAATTGGAGTTATTCCTGTACTATAAAGGAAAATTTTGTTTTTTTTTTTTGGGTTAATACTTCTACTCTCCAACCTGAGTGGTTTGGTGTAGTGTTTCCCTACCATGATTTTGTTTCTTGTTTTCTATAAGTCTTTGATTGAGTCAAGTTGAATAGGGTAAGTCCTTTGCACACAGGTAGGGAATATTGTAAGTGATGAGCTCTATAATAACAATAGATGACTGTAATACACATTGTATTTTACTCCAAATATATACATCAATCTATCATGTTCTCCAAAGACTGTATGCATTATCTTTTGAATCAATATAATCAATGATTGTGTTGATTCTTCAAAAATATTTGTTGTTTGAATTATTTTTTTGTTTTCCTATCATTTAAGGAGTGGTGTAATTTCTTGCATAGAGATAGTGAGGGTAATGTTGTTGCAATGTGGATTAATAAGTAATGTGATTATTTTCCTTTTATTGGTTTCTTGCTACAAGGTAGTAGGGTTATGAGAAGCCATGGTTGGTCTGTTGTAGGATTTTACTTAATTCCTAACTCTGTATGGATTAGGCACTAGTCAAGGAGATTCATAAAGTTTGAAGCTAGGGTAGAATCAAAATCTTTAATTCAAAAAATTTCTCTACTTTCTTAGTTTAGATTTTCTTTCATGTTTTCCCTTTCCACACTACCAAAATTCACTAATAGTATGTAAGATTGCGTAGATGATTTAGCCCATCAAAGGGCTTCCACCATTGTAGTGTGATGATCTTCTTTAACATATAGGGATACCCACCTTGGTCCTATAGAGCCTAAAGTGTAGAGGAGAAGCTTTTCAATAATCTCATGTTCATTGGCCACTAACATAGGGTCTCTAAGCATAAGGAGTAGCTACCCTTTAGGAGAAACTAGACAATCAATTGGAAACACCAAAAACCCCTAATTATGTACAAAAAAAATTATTTTGAAGAATAGATCATTCAAGACAAAAGGAAAGGATTATTAACAAGAAGAAAAACTACTAAAGCTAAGGTAAATCTATGTTTACTTTCTAAGGTTGAATCTAAAACAGTGAGTGAGGCATGTAAAGATGAACATTGGATGAAGGAAATGGAAGAACTTATGCAAATTGAGAAAAATCAGACTTGAGATTTGTTTCCTAGACCAACAAACAAAAACATAATGGGAACTAAGTGGGTATTCATAAACAAGTTGAATGAGTATGGAGAAGTGGTTAGAATTAAATGAAGACTTGTGTCTAAGAGCTACTCACAAGTGGAAGGAATAGACTTTGAGGAAATATTTTCCCCTGTGGCTATGATGGAAGCTATTAGAATGTTTTTGGCATTTTCAGCATACAAGGACTTTAAAGTTAATCAAATGGATGTGAAGTCTTCCTTTTTGAATGGTGAATTGGAAGAAGAGGTTTACATGGAACAACCAAAAGGATTTCAATTTTTAGATCATCTAGATATGATTTGTAGATTGAAGAAGACATTGTATGGATTGAAGCATGCTCCTAGAGCTTAGTATGCAAGATTGGATAGATATTTGATATAGCAAGGATTTAGTAAAGGAACTGTAGATAGTAATTTTTACTTCAAAATCGAGGAAGACGAAATATTTATAGTGGTTGTATATGTGGATGATATTATCTTTGGAGGAAATGAATCTATGTGTAAGAAATTTGTTGAAAAGATGCAGAAAGAGTTTGAGATGTCAATGTCTGGAGAAATGAATTTCTTCCTTGGGTTACAAATCAATCAAACAAATAAAGGCATTTTCATTTCACAATCAAAGTATGTCAAAGAGATGTTGAAGAAGTTTGGAATGGAAGACTCAGAACCGGTATGCACTCCTATGGTGACTGGTTATAAATTGTAGTGCCCCTCCGTGTTCAGCCCTTTCTGGACATTTGAGTAAGTTTGGTTGGGTGTTTAGCATTGATATTTAGTGTTAATTATGTTATTTTTGTAATTATTGAATTTAAATAAATTATTAATGAATGGCTTGTGGAGAAAATTAATGTTTATGTATTGCCTTGTTTAAATTGAGATAATTAAATTGATTTTTAGAATGTTTGATTAAATTGGAATTAAATAAATTAATAAATAAATGGAGTTATTAAATACTTATTATTATGTTTAATTTTTAATTAATTAATTAAATTAAATTACTTGATTAAATGATTTTATAATTAAAGATAAAGATAATTATTACTATGGTGTGGAAATAAAATTTAAATATCGAAAGATAATATAATTCAAAATAGAATAATTAATCGGATGAGATCTTCGAACAAGAGGTAAAAGCAAGTTCAAAATGGAAAAAGAGGAGTCCGAGCACATGCATAGCTTTGAACTAGTTTCGAAATAGAAACTGGTATTTTTAAATGATAATTGCTTGATTTTTATTTTAAAAAACAAAACTTTTTTCCTTGTTTTTAATAATGCTCATTTCGGAAAATGTTTATCAATTAATTTTGTTTTCCAAGAAGAAAATTGGTCCTTGCAAAAATATTTGGAAAATAATACAATTTTGGATTGAAATTGTTTTGGAAGTGGATTAATTTTTGAAAAGTGATCAAGTTTGGAGAAAAGATTTGTGGCTGCAAAAGAGTGGTCTTCAACACATGTTCTCCATCTTCGAGCGTAGGAATTCAAGTTGGCATTGCATTTTGATCTTGATTTTCTTTTTCCTTCTCTATTTTATGTAAACGAATTCTCTCCTTCTTGTCGTCTGAAAGATTGCTCAAGTTGTAGTCAATGAGTCGAATCATTCTTTATAAGAAGATTGGTTTTTGTGTTTACAAGTTGTTGAAGAACTGGGAATTCGATTTTACTTATTATAATTTTGTTGCTTTATATTGTGTTTGGTATTCTGGTTATGTTGCATTACATTGTATTGTTTATTCGATTCATTCGACAAGAAAATAATTCGACATATATCTATACATGAACATAGGTGTGTTATATTTATAGAACTCGTTCTTTCAATCTTGATATTTTTGATACATATTATCGGCTGCATGTGGTTGATTAAAATTCGATGCATAAGCTTGGTTTGGCATTTGTGTATTCTTTTGGTTTCAATGAAATCGTTATAAATAGTGTGTTCAGTTGGCATTTTTGGGTAATTGTTGTCTCATCAGTCGAAATGCTAAGCTCTGCGTTTTGGGACTAGGGTAGCGCTCTCATTAAGCTGCCTATTTATTTTAGATTGTTTCTATTAGCATTCTCAATACTTTCCCCTGCGTCTTCTTCCCTTGGTAATCTGTGGATCCACTATTGCACATTCAAATTTGGTTATGCCTCCATTCGGTGAAATCAATTCTGGTTTTTGTTTATAATGGTGTGACTTCTTCCTTTCTACTTAGCTCTGTTGGATGCATCGAGTTTGGTGGATTCTCCAGTTTTTCTAGCACTTTGGTGATAGGGCAACTGATGAGTTTAGGCGTTCGATTGGGGAGCCAAGTATTTATTTATGCTAGCTTTTCCTTGGATATTTCTTTCTTTATGAGGAGTTAGCTTTCCTGTGTTTGAGGTGCGGCTTTCTCTTAGCCGTTTACTTGTTTTTTCATTCGCTTTTTGTGAAGAATTCGGCTTCTCTTTCTAGATTGCCATTTTTTTGGCTTCTATGGGGAGGGCGAACTAGGTGAGAATATTATATCTGGTCTTACATCTTTTCTGACAATAGTTGTGTGTGTTATGTTCATTACTTTCTTTGGACTTCGATTATACTTAGTGAAGTCGGTTGTTTTGTAATTCGATTGGGTGAGAGATTTGTAGCATCTCTTTGTATTGATTTAAGGATTATATTGTATCTTGAGGACTTAGGATTATTGCTTAGAGTATCGGCTGATGTGAAAGTTAGATATGTCGTTCAGCGCTTTGTTAGACCATGCGACCCTTAGCTTAGAATTTATCAATGTATATATATATATGTGTGTGTGTTTTGATAGTTATATGCGCTGTTTTTATTTCAGATTCAATATGTTGTTAAATACAACAGATTACCTTAAGTTTAACATATTTAATGTTGTTTATGAACATCAGTTATTATAAATTATATATATATATATATACATATACATATATATATATATATATACATATACATATACATATATATATATATATATATATATATATATATATATGTATATGTATATGTATATATATATATATATGTATATGTATATATATATATATATCATGAATTATAATTAAGAGCAAATTGTTTGTGTTAAAATGTGTATTTAAATATTTCTAGAATATGTTTCTATAGTTTCTTTAACTATTTAAACAATTTCATAATGGATGTATAAGTAAACATAATTGATGATTTAAAATATTCTTTAAATTATTACATTAAATGTGTTAGAGAAATGAAAGATTGATTTTTAATGGTTCTATGAGCTTGTGTCTTCCTTTTGAATTAGTTTTGAATTGAGGAGATTTTATGTGTTGAATTCATGTTTTGAGATTATGTTGGAACCCGTAATGCTTTGAGTTACCTTCAAATGAGAGTTCATTGGTAGTTGGCTTATTAAGCTTTAGAGGCTATAGGGAAATCTGTTACATGTGGGTTTTCATGTTTGGTTCCTTGTGATACTCTTGATCTTAATCCTTGTTTTGAGCTCATGTGGGTTGTAACCTTGCACCATTTCTTTGCTTTATGAGGTGGTCTTGGTGCGAAAAGGTTCATGCCTCACGTATGTATATGGTTTTGTGATTTTGGTGCTTTGTGCGAGTTGGTACACCCTAGATGTTATGTGGGTTTAGCCTTGCACGGTGGAAATTGTTCTATTATGGAGGTTTTGTGCGAGATGCTGCATGTCTCACTTTATGTGATAGTCATGTGACTTTATATGTTGTGCAAGATGGCTTACCTTGTCGGATGTGTTTTGGGACTTCCACTTGTTAGTAGGGGGAGTGGCTCTCAATAGGGGTTGATGCATAAAGTGGCGTCAAGGTAACTCATTGGGAGTTTCATAATTAAGTGATAACCTAAGTAATTAATTGGGGGTAGATGGGTAATTGACACACTAATCAAGATAAGTAGATGTCTTTCCCATGCCTGTAGTGCTTTCGTAGGCTAAGGATGGGATGAGAAGGCCTAGTTGGTAAGATCACTACCTTGTCCTCATGAAAGGTAAGTGATTCCGCATGAGTCACCATATGGGGTCAAAACCTAGTGAGAGGCAGTTAGGGTAACCATAGATGGGGGTCGACATCTAGACTATTAGAGTAACTCAAGGATGGGGGCCGACGTCTAGAATATAAAGGTAATCCATGTTAGGACCATGTGATGACACTCCTCCCTATAGCAACCTTGTATCCTTATTTGTTTTCCCCTTGTTGTTCATGTACCTCTGGAAGCGGTTGTTCTTTATGTTTATTATTGCATTTGGTGTGGAGTCTTGTTAACCTTGTTTGCTTGAATTTTTTTATGTTGTCAGTCCTTCTTTTCATCTCCTAGCATGGGGGGTGGAACTTAGGGTCCACATGGTCAAGTGAAATCTGCTATGTAGTCCATTGGGTTCCCATGACACAAGGAGTGGTACCATTGCAGTGATTCCAAAGCTTCACCAGATTTGGAGATTGTATTGATGCTATGTATTATGTCCATTTCAGTTGTTTCACATTATGTAATTGTTGTATCCTTCCCATTTTATGTTGGGAAGCACTGTTGCACTATTTGAAATGATGTAAACTCATATAATAAATGTAATGTATATATTCTTGGTATTATCATGTGTTCTTAGATGAATGTTTATCATTTATGTAATGTTATGGATGTATGTACGTTGTTTATTCATTCTATAAAATGGTTTTAAAATAAATCCTTGTGAGTAGATTTTCATCATTATGGGAATTGGGTTATTTTAGATATGTTCACAAGTAATGCAATAATGTTATCCCAAAGGACTAGATAGATGAAGTGTATGTATAGTTTCTTCATTAGAGTTGTATGCTAATTCATATTTCATATTAGTTTTACAAAAAAAAAATTGCTATAAATGTTAGATGTTGTTTTGTCATTTGTGGTTTGCATGGCGGGGTGTTACATAAATTGAGAAAAGATGACGATTCACCTAAGGTTGATCAGAGAAAATATAGATCTATGATTGGTGGACTATTGTATCTAACTACTACTAGATTGGATATCATGCATGCAGTTTATCTTGTGGATAGATTTCAAGAAGAACCTAAAGAAACATATATTGTGGTTGTGAAGAGGATATTCAAATATTTAAGAGGCACTCTGTATTATGGATTATGGTATCCTAAGAATACTAAATTTACATTAAGTTCTTATACAGATGCAGCTTGGGTTGGTTGCGTTGATGACAAGAAAAAACAAGTGTTGGAGTATTCTTTCTTGGATGTAGATTGGTATCATTGTTGAGTAAGAAGCGAGATTCCATTTCTTTATCCACTGCAAAGGCTGAGTATATTGCAACAACATCTTGTTGTACATAAGTTTTGTGGATGAGACGGACATTGAAAGATATCAAAGTAGTTTTGATGCTCCTATATCCATCTTTTATGATAATACAAGTGTAATTAACATTTTAAAGAATCCTGTGATGTACTCAAGGAAAAAGCATGTATATTAGGTATCACTTTTTGAGAGAGAATGTTATGGAGAACTAGGTAAATCTTGAATATGTACCTACAAAGGATCAAATTATTGATATATTCACTAAGGCTCTTCCTAAGGATACTTTTGGGTATCTTTGGGAGAAGTTGGGGGTTATTAACCCTCCTTCTTTGAACTAGATGCATAAGGAGATGCAATATTAGTCCAGTGGATCTATGGAGTCATCTCTTTACTAGACTAATGTTGGTGGCTACCTTTCAGGGGAGTAGGTAGTATCATGCATTGTCATTAATGCTGATTTGATTGGGTGTAATCCTAAGGGGGAGTATTTAGTACAAGTATCTTGGTTCAGCGTCAAAGGGAGAGAACAATGCAAAAAAAAAATCCTTTTCCATTGATGTCAAAAGGGGAGAGAGAATTATGTGAAAAAAGTATAGGGTATCAGGGGGAAAAGTTTTCTATGTTGTCTAATCATTATTGAAAGGGGGAGAAAAGAAAGAAAGTGTGTTCAGAGCTATTGTGTTGTCTTTGATGTTTTTTCACATCATGTGATTCCATCAACGACAAAGGGTCAGATTGTTGCAAGTATGAATTTGTTTTCATCGATGTCAATAGGATGGTGTTGTCATTGATGTCAACTATATGTCGAGGATATTGAGAAAATTGTGAAAAAGAGGAAAACAAGTTGTTGTAGGTTGTGTGTATGTATAGTTGAGATATTTTGGAAGTGTTGTGAGTACATGGAGCTATCTTTATGTTTTAGTGTCTGAAGATGTGTTGTAATGTGTAATAAGTGTTGGAATATGTGCCTCAATCCTTACTGACATGGAACTTCTGAAGGGAAAATTTGCTATGATAGTGTTCATGTCTGGGCGACTAATAGTTTTGAAGCTCTTGAAATGATCCTATCACTGTGATAGGGTTGAAATCTTGCCAACAAAGTCTATCGCTGTGATTTTGTGGTTTCGGCATGACCTTTTGGCGAATGGATTTCTTTGGGCGACAGTGTGATCTTATTGGGCTAACTCGGGTGTCGGGGAGAGGTCCCAACAATTGGTGGATGTCTCACCGATAGCTTAAAGCTATCAGGGTAACACAGAGGTTGCGGGGAGATATCTCAATGATGCAGCTTGGTCACACTGGGAGTTCTTCGCGGTGACAAAAGACTTCGCTGGGAAGTCCTGGCGACTTGGTTAGGTCACGATGACGGGAGATGTCACATGGTCTTCACGGTGACAAAATACTTCACTGAGAAGTCTTGGAAAAATTCTTGAGTCTTGCCGACAGTAAGTCTTCGGTAAGACTTAGGGAGCTCGGAGAAAGGCCACGGTGATAGACACGAGTCTTGGCGACATGTGACTTTCGGTGGAAGCTTTGTTTTGGTATGACATCTCACCGAAACCGTGGGGTCTTGCCGATAGGTGAAAGGCTTCAGAGTAACATAAGGTTGTCGGCAGAAAGTCTTGGCGAGATCGGTATGTCTTCCCAAAAGGACTAACTCATTGTTGTGACTGAAGACTTTGATTTGAGTCTCTCCAAAAATCGAATGTCACGCCAAATGGAAATCTCATTGGTGTGACTTGTGAACTTGACATGAGGTCTTGGCGAGAACGAACTGTCTTGCCGATGGAATTTTTGATCGCTATGACTTGTGCATTCAATATGAGTCTCGCCAATAAGGGAAACCTTTGCCGAGAGGAACAAAATGGACATCGATGGTTTTGGTATAACTTCTTTGTTGTCTTGCTGACTGCTAGAGACTTAAAGCTGATATTGATAGAGGAACTTTATGGCATTGGGGAGACATTGTGAGTGTCTCACCAATATGCCAACAAAGTGTGAAGGTCATTGACAGTGCGATCATCCTATGTGGCATCCTGCTGGACCAATCAGAGGAAGTAGTTTTTTCAAACTGATGACGATTATTTTTTGTAACAGTTGCAACGTTGGAAAAAACTACATGCAAGGAAAAATAATCTGCTCAAAAGGAAACTATCTATGATTGGCAATGGCGGATAAGGATGCACAAAAGAAAAAATTAGAATGTGAATAAGATTTAAAGAAAATCAATTCTTATTTTGAAAAACGACGAGTTGTTCTAGTTGTTGAGAGAGCATTTGTTTGTAACTGATGAATAGTGAATAAAGCTACAGAAAAATAACCAGAGAGCTGGATCTCTGAATTGTATGTAATTTTTTTGTTACTGTAATACAAAGTGATTCAGCTTGGTGTGGTGGGTTTTTTCCCGTAAGGGTTTCCCACATTTTTCTATTGTTCATTGTCTTTGTGTATTTACTCTATTTCTGTAAATATTTCATGTGTGTCCTAATTAGATTGTAATTTGAAAAATTAAAATCTCTGTATTGCATTCTTCCCTGTGGTTTTGACATTAGGAAAGTGTTTCTGCACCTCTGCTTTCCTTACAAGTGGTATGAGAGCCTGGCCAATTGTGTTGTCCTTGTGAGTGGGTTGGGTTTTTTGTGTCAATCCTTTTCAGTGGGAGTTTTGTAGAGGTCTGATAGTTTAATTACAAATTAAGATGGCAAGCACATCCAGAAGGATGGATATAGAGAAATTCAATGGAAGCAATTTTGAGCTGTGGAAACTCAAAATGGAAGATCTATTAGTAGACTAAGATCTTTGGACTGCAGTGACTAGAAAAATGCCTCAAGGCATGAAGCAAGAGGATTGGGACTTGGTAGATAGAAAGTCTAAAGGGCTAATAAGGCTCTGTTTAGCAGACTTTGTTCTTATGAATGTGCATGAAGAAAAGACTGACTCTTCTTTGTGGAAAATACTGACATCCATTTATCAGGGCAAGTCCTTGGTGAACAAGCTGTTCTTGAGGAAGAAGCTTTATTCTTTGAGAATGCAGGAAGGAGGGTCTGTTGCTGATCACTTAAATGCTTTCAACATGTTGATTGCTCAGTTAACATCTATTGGTGTGAAGATTGAAGATGAAGATCATTGCATGTTGTTGCTATGTTCTTTGCCAGATTCTTGGGATCATCTGGTGATGGCTATTGGGAGTACGACATCCACTTTCAAGATGGAAGATGTTGTTGCTTCTCTGTTATCGGAAGAGATGAGAAGAAAATATTCTAAGATGGAAAAGGAGGCTCTGGCTGTCAGAGGTAGACCAAAGGAGAAAGGAAAGAAGGACAAGAAGTTTAGATCAAAATCAGAAGGGGGATCTAAGTCTCCTGGTAAGAAGTCCAAAGTGAAGTGCTGGAATTGTGGGCAACCTGGTCATGTCCGAAAGGATTGCAAGTAGGACAAAAAGAAGAAAAAGAATTCTTCTGGCAATGATTCTTCTCATAGTGATACAGATGCCTTCATTGTAGCTTTGGCTACACGGGCATCAGATGATGTCTGGCTGATTGATTTTGGAGCATCTTTCCACATGATATCTCATAGAGAATGGTTCATGAAGTATGAAGAATACAATGGTGGAAAGGTGTATTTGGCAAGTGATTCATCTTTGGAAATTGTTGGTCGTGGAAGATTCATAATTCAATTCACTGATGGAAGAGTGAGGGAATCAATTATGTAATGCACATACCAGGTCTAGCTCATAATTTACTTTCTGTAAGTAAGCTGAATGATATCGAAGTGCAGGTCATGTTCTCTGGAAATGGCTGCAAGATAACTAGAGGCTCTATGGTGTTGGCTAGAGGTGCTCGAATTGGTACCCTGTACAAGCTGGATGTGCATGTTGTTCAATGCAATAGTGTCTCTGCAAAGTCACTAAAAGTTGCTCATGGAGAAAAGAAGGAAAATGTTCCTGATGGAGTAAACACCATGGAGGTTAAACTTTCAGCAGAAAAAACTATGCTTTAACATCATAGGCCTGGCCACATTGGTGAGAAAGGTTTAAAAAACCTTGAAAAATAAAAACCTGGTAGAAGGGCTTGAAGATTGTAACCTTGAGTTCAATTTTTGTGAACATTGCATATATGGAAAGTAGCACCGTGTTTCATTTTATTCCAGTCCTCACAAAAATTCTAATTTGCTTGATTATATACATTATGATGTGTTTGGTCCAATGAATGTTTCTTCTCTGTCTAAATCAAGATACTATGTGTCATTTATTGATGATTATTCAAGAAGAGCATTTGTATATTTTCTGAAAATTAAATCAGAAGTGTTCAGTCAGTTTAAGGAATTTAAAAACCTTGTAGAAAATCAGACTGGTAGAAAAATAAAATGTTTAAGGACTGACAATGGTGGTGAGTTCTGTTTAGATGAATTCGAAAGGTACTGTAAAGATCATGGGATCCAAAGACACAAGACTACACCTTACACTCCATAGCAAAATGGAGTTGCTAAAAGGTTCAACAGGACAGTAATGGAAAGAGCACGAAGTATGCTAAGCAGTGCTAGCTTGGATGAGAAATTATGGGCTGAAGCAGTCTCTATAGCATGTTACTTGGTAAATCATTCTCCTAACTCTACTCTTGTTGAGAAGACGCCTTTGGAAGCATGGTCTGGAAAGAAGCCCTCTCTAAGACATATTTGTGTCTTTGGCTGTGAGGCATATGCATATGTGCCATTTGAAAAAATATCTAAGTTGGAAAACAAAGCTGTGAAGTGTATTTTTATTGGCTATAGCACTGGAATAAAAGGATACAAGCTTTGGAATCCTGAGACTGAAAAGGTTTTGTACAGCAGAAGTGTTATCTTTCGTGAGCTGAAACCTTCTACATTGGATCTGTAGTTAGAGAAGAAATCAAAAAATGAAAAAGATGTAGCAGCAATTCCTTAGACACCAGATAAAGAGAAATTGAAAAATCAAAATGTACCTGATACTGAGGAGAGCTCAAGTAGTTCTGAAAGTTTTGAAGATGATGAAGAACCACCTAAGCCTCAGCCTATGAGGAGGTCAACTCATGAAAGAAAGCAACCTGAAAGGTATGGGTTTTCTTTAATAGAGTCTACTTGTGCCTATGCTTTAATTTCTAGTACTGATGAACCTAGGACTGTGAAAGAGGCATTTAAAATGTCTGATTCAAACTCTTGGTTGGAAGCCATGAATGAATAAATGGCATCATTAGAAAAGAATGATACCTGGAGTTTGGTTCCATTGCCTAAAGGCAGAAAATCTATAGGCTACAAATGGATATTCAAAAAGAAAATAGGTCTAGACGGCAGTGTAGAAAAATCTAAAGTGAGGCTGGTTGCAAAAGGTTATTCCTAGGTAGAGGGGATTGACTATGGAGAAATATTTTCTCCTGTAGCTAAGCTGACATCTATTATATTTATTTTGTCACTTGCATCAGCATATGTTTTAGAGATTGAACAGATGTATGTGCAAACAATATTTCTTCATGGTGATCTTGAAGAAGAAATTTATATGTCCCAGCCGAAGCACTTTGTGGTAAAAGGTAAGGAAAGGCTGGTTTGCAAGTTGAAGAAATCTCTATATGGTTTAAAACAGTCTCCTATAATGTGGTACCAAAATTTTGACATGTTTGTCTTATCTTTGGGATTTGTAAGATCAAAATGTGATCACTATGTGTATTACAAAGCTGAAAGTGATCAAATTCTTATTATTTCTCTATATGTTGATGATATGTTGTTTATAGGCAATAGAAAGCTAATGATTTATGATCTTAAGTCCCAGTTGTCTGCAAAGTTCGAATGAAAGATCTTGGTGTAGTAGGGTATATTCTGGGAATGGAAATAACCAAGGACAAAAAGAATAGAAAACTTTGGCTCAGTCAGAGTAAGTATATCATGACTGTTCTAGATAGATTTTGTATGACTGAGTGCAAATAGCTAGTTGTTCCAGTTACACAAGGAACAAAGCTATCTATTGAGGATTGTCCAAAATCTTCTTCTGAGATGGAGGACATGACCAGTGTGCCTTATGCAAGTGCAGTTGGTAGTATTATGTATGCAATGGTCTGTACAAGGCCAGACATTGCCCAAGCAGTGGGAGTTCTTAGTCAATTTATGGCTAATCTTGGAAGAACACATTGGGATGCTGTGAAGAGAGTGTTTAGATATCTGAAGGGAACTTCAGACTATACTTTGTGTTACCATGGTAACTTGGTTGAATCATAGAGAACTCTCAGTATTCGAGGTTATGTGGACTCTGATTGGGCAAGGGACATTGATAGTAGAAGATCCACTAGTGGATATATTTTCATGATGAATGGTGATGCAGTGAGTTGGATGAGCAAGCGGCAGGCTGTAGTCGCTTTGTCTACTACAGAGGAAGAATACATGGCAGCACACATGCCTGTAAAGAAGCAATCTGGTTAAAAAAAAATTGTTCTAACATTGGCTTTGATGCAGAAAAGATTACTATCTACTGTGACAGCCAGAGTGTTATATGTTTGGCAAAGAATCCTACTTTCCATGCCAAGACGAAACATATAGATGTACAGTATTATTTTGTACCAGATATGGTGGAGGATGGGAAGGTCTCCTTGGAGAAATTGGATACTCTGGAGAATGTTGCAAATGCATTGACGAAGCCTGTGAGCACAGAAAAGTTCAGGTGGTGTGCCAGTTCGATGGGCCTCTTGGCCCATGTTTTTCAGTAGTTTGTCTATGCTTTGGAGTTGTCAGTAAGATCTTCTTCAAGTGGGAGCTTGTTGGAATATGTTCCTCAATCCTTACTGACATGGAACTCCTGAAGGGAAAATTCATTGTGACAGTGTTCATGACTGGGTGACTAATATTTTTGAAGCTCTTGAAATGTTCCTATTGCTGTGACAAGGTTGAAGTCTTGCCAACAAAGTCTATCGCTGTGACTTTGTGCTTTCGGCATGACCTTTTGGTGAATGGATTTCTTCGGGCAACAATGTGATCTTATTGGGCTAACTTGGGTGTTGGGGAGAGGTCCCAACAATTGGTGGATGTCTCACCGATAGCTTAAAGCTATCAGGGTAACACAGAGGTTGTGGGGAGATGTCTCAATGATGCAACTTGGTCACACCGACTGGAGTTCTTCGCGGTGACAAAAGACTTCGCTGGGAAGTCCTGGTGACTTGGTTAGGTAACACCAATGGGAGATGTCACATGGTCTTCACAGTGACAAAATACTTCACTGAGAAGTCTTGGTGAAAGTCTTGAGTCTTGCCGACAGTAAGTCTTCGGTAAGACTTAGGGAGCTCGGAGAAAGGTCACGGTGATAGACACGAGTCTTGGCGACAGTGTGACTTTTGGTGGAAGCTTTGTTTCGGTATGACGTCTCATTGAAACCGTGGGGTCTTGCTGATAGGTGAAAGGCTTCAGAGTAACATAAGGTTGTCGGCATAAATTCTTGGCGAGATCGGTATGTCTTGTCGAAAGGACTAACTCATCGTTGTGACTAAAGACTTCGATTTAAGTCTCTCTAAAAAGCGAATGTCATGCGGAATGGAAATCTCATCAGTGTGACTTGTGAACTCGACATGAGGTCTTGGAGAGAATGAATTGCCGATGGAATGTCTGATCACTATGACTTGTGCATTTGATATGAGTCTTGCCGATAAGGGAAACCTTTGTCGAGAGGAACAAAATGGACATCAATGGTTTTAGTATAACTTCTTTGTTTTCTTGCCGGCGGCTAGAGACTTAAAGTTGATATCAATAGAGGAACTTTGTGGCATCGGGGAGACACTGTGAGTGTCTCACCGATATGCCAAAAAAGTGTGAACGTCGTTGACCGTGTGTAGTGATCATCCTATGTGGCATCCTACTAGACCAATCAGAGGAAGTAGTTTTTTCAAACTGATGACGGTTGTTTTTTGTAACAGTTGCAACACTGGAAAAAACTACATGCAATGAAAAATAATCTGCTCGAAAGGAAACTATCTATGATTGGCAATGGCGGATAAGGATGCACTGAAGACAAAATCAGAATGTGAATAAGATTTAAAGCAGATCAATTCTGATTTGGAAAATCAATGAGTTGTTCGAGTTGTTGAGAGAGCATTTGTCTGTAACTGATGAACAATGAATAAAGCTACAGAAAAATAACAAGAGAGCTGGATCTCTGAATTGTATGTAATGTTTTTGTTATTGTAATACAAAGTGATTCAGTTTGGTGTGGTGGGTTTTTTCCTGTAAGGGTTTCCCACGTAAATTTGTTGTTCATTGTCTTTGTGTATTTACTCTATTTCTGTAAATCTTTCATGTGTGTCTTAATTAGATTGTAATTTGAAAAATTAAAAGCCCTGCATTGCATTCTTCCTTGTGGTTTTGACATTAGGAATGTGTTTCCACACCTCTGCTTTCCTTACAATAATTTGAGATGATTTCTTTGGTACTTGGTTTCCAAGTGCTTTTGAGAATACTTGATAAATAGAGAAAATAGTGTTGTGTAGGTGTTCAAAATGTGCTCCATGTTTCTTCTATGTTGATGTTATGCCTATGTGGATCTAATATGTTGTTCAAGGTTGTTATAGGTTGTTATATTAAGAATTTAGGCTTCTAGATCATTGTACAAAGTAAGATATTTTCAAATTGATTTAAAGAAGCATGTACTTAATGTTTCATGGTGTTTAACATGGCTATTGGTCGACCTTGTTTTTAACAGTACATGCAAAGTTTATGAAGAATGTTGAGGTGTTTAAGTGATCTGATTTATGGATCTAAGATGATTGCATGGAATGCTTAACATTAAAATTTAAAATCCAAAAGTGCTTAATTGAAATTTAACACTTAATGAAATTAAATTAACAAAATTACCAAGCGATTAAGAAAAGATTAGAATGAGAGAGAGAAAGAGAGAATGCAAACAATTGATAATGGAGTTTGTCGTAAGAACGACTACGTCTCTAGGTCCCTCTCCAATGAGTAGACCGATCCGATTGAAATCTTCAAAAATTTCGGCATTACATCAGCTTGCAAGCTCTTCCCTTCAAGCACAACATAATTCTAGTATTCTCCCGATGTACATGAATAGAAAAATTATCTCTCCAACACTTGAATAATTCCTCCAAAAATTCCTTCCAAAATCACTTAACTTACACCCCCCATCCTACCCCTTTTTATATTACATTACATGTTAAAATTGGTGCAAAACCAATTAACAACTCTATCTCCCCAAGATAGAGAAAATTTTAATAATATACCCATAACAAAATTTCTAGCCTCTTATTTTATGATCCGGGCTTTTGTTACCAAATAATCTTGATTTATTTTGTAGGGGTGGAAAATTTATTTGTTTTAGGAAAAAATATTAAAAAGCTCCTAAAAATGGGGATTCCACCTATATGGGAGGCTCCCCATAAAGTGTGGGCCACCCCCATGTTTAGGTGGCGCCCCACTTTATGTGGGTCAGCCCCCATTACATGGGTGGTGTTCCACACTATGTGGGTCACCCCCCATATGGTGGGTGGCTTCCCACTAAATGTGGGCACCCCCCTTAATGGGTGGGTTTATCCCACTTATTTAGGAGTTTACATATTTTTTATGTTTTTTATTTTATTTTGATTTTATTTTATTTTGAATTATTTTTTCCCAAAATATTTTTCCAAATGGAGGATTGAGGAGATGCCAAGTGTCAAGGGCTGATTGGCTATTGTGCTGACTGGGTGTTGATGTCATCAGGTTGACCTAGATTTTGACCTTCCATAACTTCGCCATACGAACTCCATTTTTCGTGAAATGAACTTCGCCAAAATCGTGACAATGAACACTACACAATGGTGTTGACGTTGGCCGGTTTTGACAGCTTTGACTTTTTCCCTTTTTCTGATGATGCCGATTCTGAAGATAAAAGAGAAACTTCAATTTTTGAAGAAGATCCTTCGGATCAGTCCTCCCCACTGGAGAGCTTTTGGACCTCCGAAAGATGGATTACTCGCAAAGTAAGTGATGGTAAAGTTCCCTCACTTTACCAATCTCCATCCATTTTTCCTTGCTTGGATTCATCCCCTTCAGTCCCACTCTAAGATACTCAATTGCTCCTCTTCGTGAAGTCCCAGTTTTCTTGTCTAGGATGATGTCTTCGGGAAACTTTGACATATATTCTGGTGAAATATCATCAACTGACAGAACTTGAATGTTAGTCTCCTCATCCAATATCATCAGAGGTTCATAGAACTTCAAGTTCTCAACATTGACAACTGAATAGATCTGCATGTATGGAGGAAGATTAAGGCGGAAGGTGTTGGTTCTGATACTTTCCAAGATATCCAAGGGACCATACCGAATTGGCTTGAGCTTCCTTCCTTCACCTTGTATTCTTTTCTTGATGATATGTAACCAAATGCGGTCACCGACTTGAAAATGATGATCAGTGTGATGTTTATCATGTCAAGCCTTGTATTTGGCTTGAATCTTTTCCAACTGTGTTTCCACTGCTTGATGGATGGCTTGGACTTTCTGGATGAACTTCAAAGCTTTCTCTAAATCATGGCGTCCATCTTCAACATCATCTTTCTGAAAAGAAAAATCCATCGGAGTCTTAGGCACATAACTGAAACAAGTCTCAAAGGGAGACCTCTTTGTAGAAGAGTGTGTCGCATGGTTGTAAGCATGTTGCACATAATGAAGACTCTCATCCCACAATTTGGGATGCTTGTTGTAGTAGCCTCTGAGTAGATGCACAACTGTCCTGTTTACTACCTCTGTCTATCCATCGGTTTGCGGATGGAAGGTTGTACTCTTCTTCAGTCTGGTGTCCATGAGTCCCCACAAAGCTGACCAAAATTCCCCTAGGAATCAAGAATCTCGATCTGATACAATAGAAGTAGGTAACCCAAAGTGAACCCATACAAATTGGAAGTATATTTGAGTTGTCAGTTCAGCAGTGACTTGCTTTTTACATGGTATTAAGATACACATTTTGCTGAACCGATCAACTACTACATAAAAATAATCACGACCCTTCCTAGACATAGGTAAACCCCCAAAAAAATACATAGACACACTTTCCCATGGACAGGATGGAACAGGTAATGGTGTGTACAATCCCAATTTTCTATTACTTGGTTTACTAGTTGCACACATAATACAACCCTTAATGTATTTGGTGACAGTTTCCTGCATTTTAGGCCAGTAACAACATTTTTGCACTAAGTAACTTTTTTACTTACCCCAAAATGTCTTGCAATCAAAAAGGTGTGAGCTTCACGGATTACATGTGCTTGTTCATCTTTCAAAACACATAACTTGCCCAAATGATACAAAAGTTTATCCTGCACATAGTAATCTTTCTCTTCTATCTATTTTCCTGCAATTAAAGCTGAGTAAATATCCTTAAAGTTTTCATCATTAGCATATTGTTCCTAAAATCTTTCATGCACCATGGAACTACCTTTAAGGATAATCAATGTGTTCATAACAGGAGGCCTAGAAAGCATATTTTCTACTTTGTTATGGGTACCTTTCTTGTACTTAATTACTAAGTGAAATTGTTGCAAAAATCCCATCCACCTAAAATGCCTACTTTGCTGCAGTTTAGACTATGAGTGCAAGTATTGTAGTGGTTGGTGATCAGTGTGGATTATAGTTTCTTTCCCCATTATGTAATGTTTCTATTTCTTAACACTCTGAAATAATGCATAAAGTTCCTTATCATAAGTAGGATAGTTACTTATTGCTCCTGAAATGGTTTCAGAGTGGTAGCAGACTAGTTTACCTCCTTGCATAAGAATAGCTCCCATGGCAAACCCGCTTGCATCAATCTCGATTTCAAATGGTTGATGTAGATCTGGTAAAGCTAGAACTGGTGCAGTGCTTCAATTTTCCTTCAAAGTGTTGAAGGCCTTATGTTGTGGACCTCCCCATTGAAAATTTGTCTTCGTACTTGTCAATGCGTGCAATGGTGATGTAATGTAGGAGAAGTTTGCAATGAACTTTCTCCAGTACTGGACTGCACCTAAGAAACTTCTAACTTTTGTTATAGTACTTGCTTAGGCCAGTTTACAATAGTTTCAACCTTTGCAGGGTCTACTTTCAATTGACCATTCCCTACGACATAGCCTAAGTACACTAGAGATGCCTTTGCAAATTCACATTTAAAAATCTTTACATAAAGTTTTTCTTTTCTCAAAACATCAAAAAATTTCTTTACATGACTTACATGATCATCCCAAGACTTGATAAATATAAGAATATCATCTAAATAGACAATGACAAAATCATCAATGAAAGGACAAAAGACATCATTCATGACTCTCATGAACGTGGCAAGTGCATTACAAAGCCCGAAGGGCATAACCAACCATTCATAAAGTCCCTATTTTGTCTTGAAAGCATTTTTCCAAATGTCATCTTCTGCAATTCTAATTTGATGATAACCACTTTGCAAATCTAATTTAGTGAAATAAACTACATGTTTCAACTGATCAAGTAAATCATCAATTGTTGGAAGAGGATACCTATTTTTTACCGTTATTTTATTCAGGGCACGATAGTCAATGCACATTCTCCAAGTTCCATCTTTCTTTGGAACCAACACAATTGGAGAACCACAAGGAGATGTACTAGGATAGATAACTCCTTTCTCCACTAACTCCTGAACCTGTTTCTTGATTTCTTCATTCTGCATAATGGACAAATGGTACAAGCCGATGTTAGGCAATGGCACATCCTGCTGCAACTGGATTTCATGTTGTATTTCCCTCTTAGGTGGCAACCCATTTGGTTCCTTAAACAAGTCATCGTAAGTGGAAACAATTTTGACCATTTCAACCTTATGTTTTGGGTCACACCCCTTAAATGCCTCAGATTTATCTTCTTCTTTGGCTTTTACAAGCATTAACACAAAGTTCTTACTAGAGTTGACTAACCTTTTCATTTCACCAGCATTAACTAGTGCGAGATTAGTCTTGACCTTGTGTGCATGTACAATGTATTCTACCCCATCTTTAAAAAGATGATACTTGTTCTCCCCCCTATAAAATATTTCCTTTCTATCATACAGATAAGGACTCCCTAATACAAGCCCACAAATATCTAGAGGTACAAAATCTACTTCTACTTCATCAATGAAATTAGCAGTGATGGCAAAACACAATTTGCACTATTTTGTCACCTGCAACTGTGCATCATTACATACCCATCCAAGTGGATAGGGCTTAGGATGAGGAGTAGTAGTTAGATTCAATTTCTTAACAACCTCTTCAGAAATCAAGTTGACTTGAGAGCCTGAATCAAATAGTGTATCAATCTTTGTGTGTTTAGTTACCACACGAATGTGAAACAGTTCATTCCATTGTTTATCAACCTTAGGAGTGGATAATTTACTTGCATTACTTGTACTTGCATTAGAAATACTTGCATCAAAAGAGAGAATTATACCTTTCCCTTTACCTTGGATCCTGATAGCAATGATATTTGTCTCATCTCCAGAATCAGATCCAAGATCCTATTGAATGATAGCAGTAGTAGTCTTTTGTTTGCCTTTATTTCCTTCAAATATTTTTGTCCTTTCTTCTAGATGCAATTTCCAGCACCTCGATTCATCATGCCCCTCTTTCTTACAATGTGAGCATGTGGGTTTTTCACCCTCTTTCTTCACTGTACCTTTCTTCTTTCCTTTACCTTTATACTTTCCCTTTCATTCCATTGTTTATCAACCTTAGGAGTGGATAATTTACTTGCATTACTTGTACTTGCATTAGAAATACTTGCATCAAAAGAGAGAATTATACCTTTCCCTTTACCTTGGATCCTGATAGCAATGATATTTGTCTCATCTCCAGAATCAGATCCAAGATCCTATTGAATGATAGCAGTAGTAGTCTTTTGTTTGCCTTTATTTCCTTCAAATATTTTTGTCCTTTCTTCTGGATGTAATTTCTAGCACCTCGATTCATCATGCCCCTCTTTCTTACAATGTGAGCATGTGGGTTTTTCACCCTCTTTCTTCACTGTAGCTGTCTTCTTTCCTTTACCTTTATACTTTCCCTCGGACTTAGATGGTTTTTTATCAAACTTATCAATGAAAGTTCCCTTACCTATAGACTCTAAGTGGGCAGCTTGGACACAAACTTCATCAAGGTTATTGGGATTCAAAACCAAAATTGAATGTCTAAGGTAGGAATGAAGACCTCCTATGTACTTCAACAAAGTATCTTGGGTGTACAATGGAACATCTAATGCAATAGCCCTTTTACGAAATTCATGAGTGTACTCCTGAACGGACTGACCTTTCCCTTGCCTAAACATCTGCTAGTTCATCATTAACTGTTGCATGTAGCCTAAGGGATAGAATTGCTTTTGAAGAGCACTTACAAATTTTGTCTAGGACAAGTTGACTTTACCATGTTGGGAGATTTCTGATCTAGTCCTACTCTCCCACCAAGTTAGAGTTGTACCCCCTAACCGAAGAGTAGCAAGTTGGATCCTATCAGCATCATCTATGAGGTTTTGGGCTCTACAATAGAATTCAACCTGCTGAATCCAATCATCTAGTTTTTCAGCATTTAATTCACCACAATATTTTGGTAAGTCAAAATTTACATCCAACTTAATTTTGGGCTTATGTACACCCTTAAAAGGATTAAAAGGCATAGAATGAGTAGAAGAAGGAGAAGAAGGAGAAGAGGGAGAAGAAGGAGAAGAGGGAGGTGTCTTCAGAGGCTCAGGATCATCTCCTAATTTCTTTCCTTTTCCTGCATGAGCTTCATGTCTCTACCTCCTTTCTTGCCTCTCCTGGAATAAGACTTTGACCATGGCTTTCATGTCAAGAAAATCCTTTTGAAATTCCTTCTCACCAAGCTCATAACTTTGTCCATTGTTTGGATCTTCCATCTATGTTCATGAATGAGCTCTTTGTCTTCCAATCTTTGGATTAAACTCTTCAAGTTTTCCTTTGCCTTGTTGAAGTTGGGAGAGTGTAAGCATTCGAATCTGCAATACTAGTCAAAACACAGCTCTGATACCAATTTGATCTGATTTATGGATTTAAGAAGATTGCATGGAATGCTTAACGTTACAATTTAAAATCCAAAAGTGCTTAATTGAAATTTAACACTCAATGAAATTAAATTAACAAAATTACCAAGCGACTAAGGAGAGATTAGAATGAGAGAGAGAAAGAGAGAATGCAAACAATTGATAATGGAGTTCGTCATAAGAACGACTACCTCTTTGGGTCCCTCTCCAACGAGTAGACTGATATGATTGAAATCTTCAAAAAAATTGGCATTACATTAGCTTGCAAGCTCTTCCCTTCAAGCACGATGAAATTTTGGCATTCTCCTAACTTACAGGAATAGCAAAATTATCTCTCCAACACTTGTATAATTCCTCCAAAAATTCCTTCCAAAATCACTTAACTTACACCCCCCATCCTACCCCTTTTTATATTACATTACATGTTAAAATTGGTGTAAAACCAATTAACAACTCTATCTCCCCAACATAGAGAAAATATTAATAATATACTTGTAACAAAATTTCTAGCCCCTTATTTTATGATCTGGGATTTTGTTGTTACCAAATAATCTTGATTTATTTTGTAGGGGTGGCAAATTTATTTGTTTTAGGAAAAAATATTAAAAAGCTCCTAAAAATGGGGATTCCACCTATATGGGAGGCTCCCCACAAAGTGTGGGCCACCCCCATGTTTAGGTGGCACCCCACTTTATGTGGGTCGCCCCCCATTACATGGGTGGCGTTCCACACTATGTAGGTTGCCCCCCATTACATGGGTGGCATTCCACACTATGTGGGTTGCCCCTCATTACATGGGTGGCATTCCACACTATGTGGGTCACTCCCCATATGGTCGATGGCTTCCCACAAAATGTGGGCACCCTCCTTAATGGGTGGGTTTATCCCACTTATTTAGGAGTTTACATATTTTTTATGTTTTTTATTTTATTTTGATTTTATTTTATTTTGAATTATTTTTTCCCAAAATATTTGCCAAATGGAGGATTAAGGAGATGCCAAGTGTCAAGGGCTGATTGGCCATTGTGTTGACTGGGCGCTGATGTCATTGGGTTGACCCATATTTTGACCTTCCATAACTTCGCCATACAGACTCTATTTTTTGTGAAACGAACTTCGCCAGAATCGTGACGATGAGTACTACACAATGGTGTTGACTTTGGCCGGTTTTGAAAACTTTGATATTTTCCCTTTTTTTGATGATGTCGATCTGAAGATAAAAGAGAAACTTCAACTTTTGACAAAGATCCTCTAGATCATTAAGGATTCAATTTGGGTCCTAATTAAGGTTTGTTTGGGTTGCCTTCATTCCTATCCACTGTGGGAATGTTTTGGTGCTGACCTAATTTGAATTTGTAAGTGTAACGAATAGTTGTCAACTTTGGAGAAGGTTTTGAAGGTTGAGGTTGATATTTAAATAAGAGTGGAGTTGTGAGATTCAAGAGAGAAGCAAGATAAATGTGAGATCGATGCAAATGATCTATGTTATATGAATTGCAGAAGTATAGATGTGAAATTGGACAGAGCAATGTGAATTTCAAAGTGTTGGATTCCTGAAGGCAGTGAGCTGAAGGTGTCTGAAATATTTCATGCAATGTTGTGAAAGTGTTGGATAATTTGTGGTGGATTCCCTATTGCATTGAGAATTTTTTATTTGTGTAACATTTCTCTTCTATCTTCTTGTATTCTTTTTGTGGTAGTGAGCCCTGACTATGAGCCTATTTGGACAGTGTGTCCTATTTTGGTAGTGAGCCCTTAAACTAGTTTTGCAATTACTTATATTGTGAGCTAATCCTCACCGTGTTTTTTCCCTCATTGGGTTTTCCAGATAATTTTTTTGTTATCTTGTGTATCATGTTGTTATCTTATTTTTTCTTATCTGAATTTCATGATTAACTACTTTAATAAAATAAGTGTGTATTGAATGTATGTGGATCTATTTACTATTGAGGGTTTTATGTTTTAATTTGCTACAACTGATTCACCCCCCTCTCAGTTGTCTTGTCCATTCAATAGATCAGTGTAGTTGGATTTTGTGAGAAAAATTAGATAATATTTTATCTTCCACCAATAGGTATTTTGGCCTCACCCTTCCTCACAATTATTCAAATGGAATCTTAAAATCAAAATAATAAAAAATGTGTTTTCCTTGAAGGATTTTAGAAAAGTTCTATTTAAAATTACCATAAATTTTCACTTATTCCTCAATACTCGATGGCCTATCATGCTAATCCTGACTTAAAAAATTAATTATGGTTTTCTTCCTATGACTCATGCCCTAGGTCCCATGGATTTGTATCTCACATTATGATGATGGACACTTAAGAATTCTAGACGGATAACATTGTTGTAGCCTAGGTTTTTTTGTGGGCATAAAATCTATATAATTTAGGGTTTTGTTTAAGAGCATGAAATTACAACTGTTGGCCTTTTAGAGAGAAGAAACTATCAATTATGGATCTTCAACCTATATGTGGATGATTGTGAGTTTCTTGTGCTTTCTCCTTTATCTTCAAACATCACAATTATCATTTGATGTTAAAACCATTTCCTTGAAATCTCATTGTTGGATTTCATGGGAGATTTGTTGTTGAAGTATGGTTATATCATGTTTCCCAGAAAAGTCCTATTATACCCTAATAGACCTCAAAGTCCTCTTATACAGATGATCTTTTTAATCAGTGACAATTTTCTTAGGATTTTAACATATTCATAAACCTCTTGAAATCCTCACTTATCCCTTCACCTCCCATTTTCCCATGAGTAAATTTCTTATAGAAACCCACTCATTATATTTTCGCATGAGTAAATTTCTTATAGAAACCCACTCATTATATTTTTACATGAGTAAATTTCTTATAGAAACCCACTCATTATATAGATATATCCTTAGAACCCTCGTATTCCTTCCCTATCCCAACCTACCCCAAAGTTTCGCTAAACTTTCAATATGCATCAATTTTTCAAATGTCAAGATCTATTTATAATCCCTTCATATCTCTAATACATCTCAAATCCCCTTATATTTCTACTCCATTCCAATACCTCCAAATATCCCATCAAGGATAGTGATCACCAAGTTAGCACTATTTTTTAGGACTTTGACACATTCAAGACCCTAATGAACTCCCACCATATCCATGCGTCCATCAAATTTCTTCCTAAACTATATATGCATCATTTTTTTTGAAAGGTAATATATTTCGTTTGCACTACTTCAACATAGTCATAGACATATACAATACACTAACGTAGGCCCACAATGTCTAGTACTGCATTGGCTTTCCACATAAACTAGAATAAGGATTATATGAGTAAAATTTTAAAAGCATTGTTTTGAGCCTCATAAGGCATGACCACCTACATTCTATAAGACTTGTGAAACCCACATTTTGAGAAAAATATAGAATTATTGGACTTTTCTCATGAACATCAAATTATTTATTAAGATTGAATTATTTTATTGTTAGCATCCAAATCCTCAAAATATTTCCATAATGATGGTAAATTGGGTTAATTTTTGAAGTTTTAATTTGTATAAGTTTAAAATTAATGAATATATTTTTCTACATTTTTTTTGGGTTTTATTGCATTAAAGTAATTATAAATGTTTTTGATATCCTATTTTGATCTAAGTCTTTTCATGCAAGAATAAATGTCTAGATTGAACAACATGAAGTATGAATTCAAGGGAGTATTCCTTGAATCCAAAATTACTTCGAGATGGTATTTTCTAGTATACATTAATTTGGGGCATATAGATTTAGAGGATTTTAAAGAATGAATTTTTGGAGATAATCCCACTCAAATAGCTAAGAATTCATTCAAAAATGGCATAAAACAAGCTGTAGGATTTCATCATGGAATGAAGAGAGCATTATCTCTTTGACTCAAGGTAGATTGTGGAACTTGATGGAAGTGTTATTGTTAATATTTCAACTAAGACAATCATTGAAGCCTTTGAAATTCCCTTCTATCCATCCATGATAGATGTAACAAAAAAACAAGGTCAAATTGTATATGACTAAGGCGTAGAGAAATGTAATAATTTCATTAATGATATTGGATTAAGAAGCCAAGGTGGTGTTGGCCAAAGTGCTTGAGAATTTCTTTAAAGTAATTTCATCATAAAAATCAATGACTTGGTAACCTTATTGAGCATAGTAATGGGTTTTACATCTACTTCATCATTTCAAGATTGGATGTTCTATTTCATTGAGGAAGTAATGGATGGAGACAAAAAAATATACTAGGACAAGAAAATAAGTTACAATATCCATGATAAACTTATGACCATAAGAGAATCCAAAATATTCTACATAACTTCTTATGTAGTCTATATATTGTCCAAGAGCTTTAGATATAGAAGATTAACATGCATATACAACATTGGTAATGATCTCAGCCAGGTGAAGGTATATGATTTCTATCCTTAGTTGTAGTTGTATAAATCATACTCTCATTATAAAAGATTCAATGATGCATTCACCATGAATATCACCATAATATTGCAAGGTAGTCTTAGTAGGAGATAATGTAACTAGGCCATTAAATTGGTCAAAGGGTTTGGATACTAGCTCATCTAGTTTCCCAACTTCACATTCTTGAGAATAGAAGGATTCTCAATAACACCTTATAAACTACCAAAGTATCTAACTAATAAGATGGTGTTACTTGAATTGATAAGGCAAGTATTTTATTCTAAGAATCTCCTAAAGGGTCTACATAGAGCTATTGTTACATATCCTCTTGTGGTTGGATACATTATTTTTTCTTGACATCTTTACAATCTATAGAAGAGTTTTTTTGTAGAATTGTAGATGTATCACTTGGTCTTCTATAAAAAATCATATTTTGACCCATATAATAAATTAGAGAAAAATATGGGTAAATAGTACCACATAAGGAACAAATTGAAGGTTTTTAGTTTAATTTTTCTTATGAGCATGAGGTAAGGAGAATACTAGTCTCTAGACTTCCATTAGACTCTATCAGGTAGTTCAAGGTATCTATGGAGTTAGATCAGTTGGTTGATGATTGACAATTAGTTCAAGAAGAAGAATATATAGCAATGTTTGATCAACTAATTCCCTCTCCTTGCTGGGTTGGGGAAGATGTTAGTAGTCTTGAAGAAATAATTCAACCTATAATTAGATACATTAGGAAATAGGCAGATGCATAGGTAGCTAATTTGATTTCTCAAGATGTGCCATTAACATATAAGTTATTAGAATCCAAGAAGAAGGCTAGGAATCTAGCATCAGATGAGTCCAAATCCTCTAAAGAAGAAGGGACCTCTAAAGTCAATGATTATGAAGATATTGAAGAGGAAGAATTAAGAACATCTCCTAAACATGAGGAAAACGATAAAAACACAAAAGAAAGACAAGGGAAACCTACTACCTAAACCAAGGTGTACAAAAGTAAGGGAGATAAACCTGAAGGGTTTAAGAAATAAAAATTAAAAAAGGATAAAGAGAACCATAAAAGAAATATTTGATTTGGACTAGCCTCCTACTTCTTTCACTCCTTTTTTTTCCTCCTCTTCTATTGATACCACACCTCAAATTGCTAATTTCAACTCCTCCACTTATCAAGAAATTTCTTCTACTACTACAACCGCATCACCTAATTCATAAATTTTAGTTTCCATTATCACTCCTATCACCATAAATTCTTCCCCATCACCCACTATTTCATCTCCTTCATTTTTTCCATTTCCTCACCTTTCCAAGTTATTCATGTTGGCAAATAGTCAACGCTCCCCTCGAGATTCATGACATGGACTAACCACCTCCCGTGGATCCATTAACTCTGGCAGTTGTATCAGGCATTAACAAGTTGATCTTTTGGTGTAACGACAACTGTGGGGCCAACAATTGGATCGGAACCAAAAGGTGTCGAGTTTGAATCCCCTCAGGTAATGCTAAGGGGGAGATTGTTGGTAGATGGTCAGTGCTCCCCTCAGGATTTGTGACATGGACTAACTACCTCTCATGGATCTGTTAACTCTGGCAATTGTATCGGGCATTAATAGGTCAATCTTTTGGTGTAATGGAAACTGTGTGGCCAAAAATTCCTCAACAATATTTATCGACCATCATTCCCACTATCATTTCAAATATGTACATCATCTCTTCTATCATTCTTACCATATCTCTCCCATTTTCTACTCCCATCATTTTACCATCTTCTTTCATTTCCCAACTTAGCCAATCTTTACCCAAGGAGGTTTCACCTAATTTAACATCTTAAGTAAATAAAGAATTATTGTGTTACACCAATGATACTCCAGAGGCTTCTCCATCTCATGATCACCTTGAGTCTCTTTCACTAGAGGGTATTGATCAAGTGTATAAGGATTTGGAAGAACAAGAGATTGCCAACGTGGATGATAACACACCTCCTCCTATATAGGACAACATCATTGATGAAATTATAGAACAAAATGTAAAGGTTACTAATGAAATTTTGCAAGATTAGGATTCTTTTGAAAAGGAATGATGATAAGTGGCTAATGAAACCGTTTCTAGTGAAAAAGTGTCAAAAAATGCACATCTATAGATTCATAGGATAAAACACTAAACCAAGAGGCAACAAATAAAGGAGATAATCGACAAGAATTTTCTCATTCTTCTTCTCCACCACAACAACAATAATTCATAGATTTTTTTTTACCTCCTAAATTGATATAGTCCCTATTTAAGAAAAACAAGCTAGGTGTAGAGGTTCTCACATTGGACTTATCCAGATTTTTGAGTAGAATAGAGAATCCTAAAGAATAAAGCCAAGACATAGTCTCATATTTCCATAGATTCTTTAGGATCAATGGTTGTGCATATTTCCACCTTGATTATGGAAAAAGATAACAAGGATATGTGGATAAATAATTTTAATATTTTTACTATTAATTTGGCACCCACTACCAAAGTCCAATTTATTAAATAAATGAATGACTCTATAAATACTATTCTAAAAAGGATAAACCAAGATAAAATGACAAAAACACAATTTAAGGTACAAGTAGTAGACTTGTAAAAATATATCAAACACCTTGTGGTATATTTACACAAAGATACTGGTACTATAGTCCCACCAATGGTTCTATCCTAGTAAGAGGTGGACAAGGTTGAAAAGATGAGATCCATGGCTTAAGCCACTCGATCAAGGCTAATTGATGTGAATAATAAAGGTTCCCAAGCTATAGATGAAGAAATGAAAGTATAGAAATATTTATTTTATGAGAGAAATGATATGAATACTTTGCAAGATGACTTTAATGGAAATGAAAAAGTCCATTTCTAGGTGTTTCTAAAAATAGAGGCCATATGCAAGTTGTCACCTAAAATTTTGGTAGAAGAAAATATTTTGAGAAAAGAAGATTTATGTGAACCACATTACTAGATTGATGTTATGAAGTATACAAGACAAATGGTTGAGAAGGCTCAATAGGAAGCATTGCATATGAAGTCTTATATAGATGATATTTTAGATCATTGTACTAACTTTTTTAGTGCTTTTATTGGGAAAATTGTTGATAGGAATGCTAAATTCATTATTTATTCACTCAAATAGAAGTGGAAGTTGTTATTACATAGAGATCCTTAAAAGTTCCAATTTAGTCAAAATAATTTTCATGTTTTTGCTACATTTTTTTCCAAGATCAAGAATTTTTATGATGGAACCAATGCCAAGAAAGTTTCATATATTTATTTTATGAAAGCCTATGATACCTAGTGCTATAAAATTCATGTTATAAAAGGTCATCCTCTTGATGAGATTACTCCTATTGTCAATGCATTCATGACATATTCTATAAAAGAGAAGGAAAGTGGAAGGATGATCATTCAAGATGATGCACCATGAGTCCAAACTAGAGTGCCTTCATTTTATTAAAAAAAATGATTCCTTTCCTAAAGTGTTCTCTAGGAAAGTGTGGCATTCTGATTCTTGTTCCCTATTTCTTGAGAATACATTTTTCTTGTGGTCCCACTTCAAAATTTGTGACTAGTGTTTTCAATTGCTATGCCAACTATCTTGAAAGATTTTTTTCTCTCCAAAAGAGGTTTAAAAGGTTTTGTCTTTTTACATAAATATAAAAGTGCAATAGAAATTAGTTGGAGATAGGTGTATAATATTTAATGTTTCCTTGGGAATAATGGAAATATAATTTAGACCTTAGGTGATGGATTAATCATCTCCCTTCATTATATACTAAGTTTCCTTGCCTCTTCTATAAAATGAAAACATTTATCATGTAAAGGATAGGATCAAGAATTGTTGAAATCAACTATTTTAAAATTAATACAAGTAAAATCATTGTTGATTGGTGTCATATGTTATTTTTTCAGATAGCTTGCATGGTTCCTTTTCAATACTAGATGAAGTTTAGCTACATTAATGATGAAATAATTTTAGATTTGATGGATATCCATTACATACCATTTGTGATTTGATGATTGTAATTTTCTTTGTATGGTTAGTCTAAACATAATTGTTATTAAGTTTCTTTGTGAATCTTGATTGAGCTATGTCAAATCTAGGTGTTAGAGAAAATTTTCATAATTTAAAAAGCTTTGTTCCTTTGAATATTTCATTATTTATGTAGTGTTGTGAGTCCCTTTGATTAATAAAAAATGGCTATACATTGGACTTATCTATCAAAAGCATTGAATTTCCCTTGTGATTATCCATAGGATTTCTAAACCTTTTGTATCTCCCTTATCTTTTAAAATTAATTTTATAATATTAAAATTAGTTAGGAAAGGAATCATTTCATTGCTAAATTAGATGATAAAGATAATTTTTAGATCTTGTATCTAAGAGAGAATTTAGGGTTTATATATTCTCAAACAAATCATTTCAACTCCCTTATTAGATTTCTAGTTTATAAAACTAAGGCCCCTTGTTAAAACCAAAAAAATACATTAAAATATTGAGTTATCTTGCAAGTCCTAAAATTTAAACCTTGAGTTAGTTATTTTCTTATTCATTGGGATTTTATTCCTTTCACGAGAGATAAAGTACTCAATATTTTATCTCTTTTTTTTGTTTTGCAAAAACACCCATTAACAAGATGCTCAAGATTTTTCACCCTTTTTAAAATATTGCATACAAATAAATGTGCTCATTCTATCACTTGGCTTAAATATTGCCAAACCTTAGGGTTGGAATTTTATTTACACACCTAGAGATGTGTTTCTTGTAGACTATAGATATATAAATAAATTTTGAGCATGCTCTCCATTAGGTTTGAATTTTTTTTATGTTGATTTAAAAAAATTCCATAGTAACATAAAGCTCTTTCTTACCTTCCTAACCATGTAATTTTTTAATCTTCAATTTATTTTTCCATCGCCTTCTTTTTTTACAAAAAATATGTGTGTAACATTTTTATGTTAGTTTTTACCTATTCATCCAAATTTGAAATAAAATGGAATTTACATTCTACACTCTCTTTTACAAACATTCAAAAAAATTGAATGTTGATTAGTTTTTAAAAAATGTGGGGAGCACACTCAAAATTTTAGTTTTCAAGATGCATCCATTTTGAATATTAGTTAAAAATAATATATTCATTAAAAATTAGCAAAAAAAAAGGACATAAACTACATGATATTAGCTAATATTCCACCAAAGTGATTTGTGAAAAACTAAACATTATGTTATATTTTTATTATAAAAATAGGAGAATTGTGTGTTCCCCCTATTTGAACCTATTAATCTCCATCATTTAAAAAATATATCATTTTAGAAAATATATTCTAAGCAATGCAAATATTATTCTTATCGAATCTTTAAATTTTGAGTCTCACTTCTTCAATTACTCATCCGAGATCATTTTTATTAATTTAAAAAGAAAATTGTGGTCACTTTCAACTCCTTTATGGTCCCTCATTTTTTATGTACATACCCTTGAGTTAGTTCCATCTTTCTCTTGTCATTCAAATTAGTTAACTAATTAGTTGATAAATATAAATCTCAATCAAATTAGTTGATTGAACAAGTAAATTAGTTGATAGAACAATTACTTCAATTGAACTATCAATCAATTTAGTTAATTGATCAATCAAGCTATTTATTGGTCAATCAAGTTAGTTGACCAATTAATCAGTTAATTTAATTAGTCAATCAAAATATTTTACTATAAATCAAATCTTTAGTCATTCACATTGATTAAATTAATCTTTCCTATTCATATTTTCACCTAAAAATATATAAATCCACCATTCCTTTCAGAAATTGAGGGGTCTCTCTAAAAAAATCTCTGCCATTTTTGAATGTTTGAATAATTTCATCATATTTTTTAAGATCTTGTAAATTTCATTTTGGCATCCACAATATTTCATTGAAGTGTGAGAAAATCTATTTGATGCTTAATATGAGATTTTGTGCTTTTAGAAAAAATAATTTAATATTATTAGTTTAAGAGTTAGTTTATTCCAATTTATTATATACAAGTTTAATCAATTCTTTTCAATATTTCATCAAATCCAAAGGAAATAAAAAATAAAATTAGATATAATAAAAGATCACATACTCAATGATTCACAAATTTAGAAAATTAATATCAAGTCACTCTTTCATTGTGGCTCAAGATCATAAACTCATAAAAATAATCATAATTGAAAATATTTTAACAACCTCTTCATAAAATAAGAAAAATAAATAACACACAAAAGTGAGAGCACTACCAAAAAAAACCTAGCCTCAAAAACTAATATCCAATTCAAAAAGTAAAATCTTCTCATTATCCCTCCTTTCACTAACACAAAAAAATATTTAAAATCTTGATGCAAAAACATAGACACAAGCTCACTTAATGGGTTTTATTCAATGTAATATCCACTTCCTTCACTATTAAACTACAATCCAATAAGATTAAGACTATCACAAATGTAAAATATCATTTTAATATAAATCACTATAGATTGTGAGGGGTGTTGAGTGGTTTTCACAACCCCAAACTAGTGCTACTACGGTGAGATGGATGCTAAATCTCCCACCTCACTATTAATATTTAAAATTATTTCCTTTGAAATTAGGATTTCACCTACTAAGAGATATTCTACCATTTGAACTCATAGTCTCCCAAATGAGCATAACAAAATAAATACTACATGTCAAACTCTCATATAATCCAACATAATAATTACCATCTACTTTCACTAATCTATGGCTAGGTATTATGTTAGATTTAGATATTAAATATATTTAATTTGTTGATAAAATTTCATAACTTAATTTCATAGTCTATCTCAATGATACATTAGAATCTTTAGAGTTCAAGCCAACATAGAGACACAAATCATGACCAACTCATAGTTGACTCCTAACATAGTATATAATTAATATCTTATTCTAATTAAAAATAAAATAAAAAACATCAACACAAGGGATTAAAAATGAACATGTTTGATGATCAACTAACACATTTTTATAAAGATAGAATTATAGTTACTTGAATTGGCCAATACCTTAATGTACTAGATTACCTTACCATTTTCCCATGGTACTACAAAATAATGACACAATCCTCTCTTGTGATGCTCTCCCACTAATAAGGGATGAAGTAATACATAATGATAACTTGAAAAATAAACAATCTAGTTATATCATATGATCAATATCTATTAAATTAAAAAATAATCTAATTAAAGTAATAGTTAAAAATAATTCATATATCAACTTAATAAAATGAAGTCGTTAATTAGTTAAGGATAGCTTATAAATGCAATTAATAAAATAAAATATTTAATGTCTTAATGCATATCAAAATATGATAATTAATAATTTAAATAACAAATTTAATTGGGGTAATACATTAGGAATCAAAATAACAAAATTCAATGATGTTCAACATTGCTTACCTTATGCAAAACCTTTTGTATAAAATTATAATGTTTTTCAAAGGTGGTGTTGGTGATCAGATATGTATGCTCCCAAATTCCTAAGTAAATTCCTTTTCTAAGAGCCAAGGGTGTCAAAGTTAGAGTAAATATCTATAACTTATAGGTAGGAAGAGACAACAATGAACCAATTTTCTAAGGTGGGTAATATCTTATTTTTCTGTATGATCTACTAGGAAAAAGAAGGGTATTCTTTGAGGTGTTGTATTGAAGATAATTATAATTAATGAAAATAAACCTTGTAATAAATCATACCTATTATACAAAAACTCTTATTTTTATATCACTAAGTACCTATAAATTTTGGTTTAAAAATAAAATGGTTTTACACCTTTATAAAGCAGATGAACAACCATGTAAGGATTTTGAAGATGTGGGATATTTCACATATTTTTACATAAAAGTAAAGGTAATAAAAATAACACCAAGTAAAAATAAAATTGATTTAATGTGTTTTGAAAGTGTTGGTGAGATGGGAGGTTGAACAAAAAGTAGATATATGCCTTTATCTAGCTAGGGTAGTAGAGTCCAAAGTTTTATGAAATAAATGAAAATATTAATTGAACCCCATAATATGATATATTAATAAAGATAAAAATAAAAACTATGCCTATAGATTCTATATATAAGGTAGGCTATATGCATTCCAAAATAGGAAAATAAAATTATAGAACATCCAATTGAATTAAATTAATTATCCATAAGAAAACCTACAAATTTCTTGTGTTACTTTTCTAAGATTGCTTTGAAAATAATTTTAGAAGTTTTACAACCTTATAGTTGACAAAATAGAAAAAATTAACCCTTGAATCAATAAATTTGATTAAGAAAATCAACGAAAGCATTAGAATTGTATACAATTATTAGGGAGACATTAAAAAATATGTCAAATATACACATTTAAAATTATCCTTTTTATTACAATAGGATATTACATGCATGGGAGAAAACCCAAATAAATATAATACACAAAGTACTACAAATTGGTTTTTTGAAGGGAACCCTAATGGTCTATAACCTCTTTTCTTTGTTTTATCTCTATAATCATTTCTCAATACTCTTTTATTCATTAAAAAAATGAGTCTATATGTATCTCTATACAACCACATAATCTTGGAAGAAGAATGAGGGTAGTTTACAACTACAAAGCCACCCATGCATACTTGCATCATCTTTGCATGGTTAAACACTTGAAACCATACTCTTTACATCAACAACTATATGATTTTCTACATGTACCATATCTTTAAGGGGTCCACAAGTAACATGAGGAATTTTAGAGTCTTCTTGTACATGATCATGCACACCCTTATAACATTAATGGAATCCTCATACAAGGAGCTAGAGATTTTTCTCCCTAGCCCCTTGTGGAAATTCAATAAAGAACTAGATATCATGATTTTGGTATGTAAGACAAGGTTAAACCCATAAAATTATTGATATGGATTCTTAGGAATGATCTTAAGTACTGTCAGGAGATGAAAATGAACCATTAAATTAATAATGTGATAGAAATATTCATAATGTACCATTGAATTTGTAAGAAAATACATGTGCTTGGGATACACAATAATGTTCTAGGTTGGAAAATCCATCTGGAGTATTTTTAAGGTTGAATCTATTCATTAATGGTATTTTAGAAAGGTTTTGGTAAGCATCCAAAGGGACTTGAAAGAATGTAAGGATTTAATAAAAAAATAAACAATAGAATGGCATTATATGGGTGTTAAACTAGACATGAAAAGTTCATTAAACACTACACAAGAAGAATGAATAGAAGAAAAATTTGGAACTTTGTGCATGATATTTTGAGCCTAATAGAGTAAAATAAAATGATATAACCTAATCTACTCAAAACATAAAAAACAATTAGATTAAGCATAAGAGTTAGCCAAAATTGATAGAAAAGACATGAAATATTTTACCAAAACCAACCCTTTTTGCACAAAGAAATGGTTTTTATTCTCATGTATGGTTGGATGCAAGTTCTCTTGCCAACAAAATAAGGCTGCATATGAGATTCATGTATGAAGATGACTCAGTTTGAGGCCAATGTTTTTTTCTCAAGGAATGAATGACTAGGATAAAAAAGTGAGATCAATGGCTCATATTTATTGAGATCCATGGATAGTTAAAGAAGATGGAGGGATAGGGATTAAGGGGAGAATCAATGGTGGAGATTTTCCTTGGAAAGACTAGGTAGACAAGATGGAAATGATACTTGGGAGTACCCTTGAGGGAATTTAAAATTGGATTAGGGGTATCGACAAAGAATTGACCCATGTGTAGAAACCTAAATTTGACCACTTATATTTGATCAAATTTATCCCTATTTCATCTATGTTAACTAAATAATATTGTTATTATTTAATTAATATCACCCCCCCTAAATTCCTCTATATTTCTAAGGTATTTAATTAATTAACTAAATGCTCTATACCTTTAATATCTTCCTCTAAATTAAATAAATAAACAAATTTATTTTAGTCATTTATCCTATAGGAACTAAATTTAATATTAATTCCTCTCCCTTTCTCTCTCCTAGTCATATCCTCCATAATTCTTCCCTAATCCTAATCCACTTGCTTATTTTATCATTAAGGATGTGCACATTCCTAATCCATGATTAGGAGGTGTCACATTCTTCAATATTTGCAAGTGGACTCTAATCCCCCTCTATCTTAATCCCTCACCTAATCATATCACTAGCACAACCTAATCCCCTTGCCATTTATGGTACTCCTCCTTACTCAACCCTTCATTAATTATTTCTCCTCTTGGAGAAGAAATTCCCACACCCTTAAGGAATTTTAAATTCTTTTTTATTATCCCCATGTCCCTAAGGAATTTTTAATTCATTTTATCTTTTCCATGCACATTAGAAAGTGAATTTTTAATTCCCTTGTAACATCTTCCCAATTATTTTAGGAAGATTGGACAAGATATCCCTTTATGAGAGATATTTCCCATACTTCTATGGTACTTGTAAGTTACCTCCCATCCCTTCTCATCGCGACAAGTGTCACAACCATGTAGGTTGATTCAAGGAATCTCAACCCTTAATCTTCTTCAAAGCTTCATCCTATTTTTCCATCATATCCTCACTCTCTCTAATAACTACACTTAGTCATTTTTGTAATTGACCATTCATGCAACATTGAACTTACATGCAACCTTGTGATCTTGTAACCATATTGAGAAATTTTTTTAATTTTATGCTATCAAAATCTTATTAGAGAATACATCTAATCACATTAAAGGGGTAACTATTGCAACAAGCTCTTCAACAACTCCATTTTCATTATTTTTGGGAGGAGGTTTGATATTTTAGCCCTTATCTTGAGTTTTTTCTTGAATTTTGAATTTTGTTTGGTTTATTTATTATTTCCTTGCATTCAAAGTGTATTTTTCACTCCACACATTTATGGCATTCTCAGTGGGACCCACATCATGGATCTACTAATCTATTTTTTGTATGTTCTTAAGATTTTAAAAGTTGCAAGTTTTTCCTTCAAAGAAAGATCCACTACATGGGTGGATATGCCTTCCTTAGAGGTGGATATACCTTCCTCAGATCTAACTAGTTTCAAAGGTGGATTTAAACTTCAAAGGTGAATACACCACTACATAGGTAGACTTGTAGATAGGTGGACCTACAACCTTCAAGGGGAGATCTGATAGACAAGAAGAAAAAAAATCTTCATAGGTAGACCTGAATCAATTAGAGGAGGATCCAATTGAAGGTAGACCTAAATTCTTTAGGGATTGATGCACCCTGTTGACAAGCAGCCCTACCAGTAACCATTTCCTACACTTTTATTTCAGATTTTCTATTTGTTACCAAATTATCGCTAACCGACTAACTTTTCTATTTGTGCTTGTGAGTGCTTCCTACTTGTTTTTAGCCTCATTTTTCAAAGATTAGGGAACAAAACTACTAACATGTTTCTTACAGGACAATCAATCGAAGACTGCGTAAGTATTTTATCACTAGCTAGGAACACTTCAATTTTCTAAAGGGTCAATTTACTTTTTTGTTATGATTGGAGTTACTTGCCAACGTATGCTCCCCCCTTGTACCATTTAGTGAGCCTGGGGATTAGAAATCAAAAGTTAACTTAGATCCTTTGTTATTCATCCTAGGTGTACTATTTTTGCATGTATGGTCACTTCTTACATGCTACGTGCAAATTAGAGATCACAAATGCCTAGCATTATCTTCCCTTTAGGAGGCCTGCTTGTGGATTTCATCAACCTAAGGGATGAAGTCAATCACATGAAATAACAAGGTATAGAAAGGGATAGAATGAAAAATTTACCCCAATCTAGTCATGTCATGTTTAGCAAAGCTCTAATACCTAGGTGATTCTAAGTTAGGAGTGAAAGGTTGGTCTAAGTGGCTTAACTAATATTCCTGACCCACACTTGTAACAAGTTGGTATTCATGGATGTTCCTCACGCACCCTCCTGGTGTTTAGAGGATGAACTAGATAGCCTATGATCAACCTAGCTTAGGGTCTTTTTATTGTTTCCTTTCGTAGTATAGGGTATAGTATCATGCCCAATGCTACTCAACATGTATCCCATTAAGTATAGGTAAGAGTTATTTAGGGAAGGTCTCAAGACCTTTGGAAGAAGGGAAAAGTTGAATATATTTCTGCTTTACACATGTGCCACTAGATCCCTATCTATCGACGCTTACAAGAGTGGCACTCCCAATTAATCTTGCCATATTAGCCTCATGATTGGTGGGCCTACAACAAGTTAACACACCCACTTGACTAATTTAGGCTTGTGTTGTTTGGTGTTTTTTCTTGTCGATACCAGTGAGTGTCTTTTGTTTTTCCTTGTCTGTGTCTTATCTTATTTTTTATTCATCCTTTGTCATCAGGTCATTATCTCCTAATAGGAAGATATGCATTATTCAAGGGTGGATCCACTATGTTGATAGGTGGTTGCATTTTGTTTAGAGGTGGATACATTTTCATCATCTAGTTTATCTCGATAGTTAACCCTTCATAGGTAGATATGATTTTTTCAGAGGTACATTCACTTTGTTGATAGGTGGATCTACTCTATTCATAGGAGGATACATTGTCCATCCTTATCAATTTCCTATAATGTTGCAAGTATGAAGGTGTTTTCATTGATCTCAACAAGATTTCTACATGGTGGTGTTGTCATGGATGTCAACTATGTGTTTGGAAATTTTGTTGCATGATGAAGATGTTGATGATATTGAGAAAATTATCGAAAAGAGGAAAACAAGTTGTTATAGGTTGTGCATGTGTAGTTGAGATATTGAGGAAGTGTTGTGAGTACATGGAGCTATATTTTTTTGTAATGTCTTAAGATGATGTCTCTAGTACTTGGTTTCCAAGTGCTTTTGAGAAAACTTGATAAACAATGAAAACAATGTTGTGCAAATGTTCAGAATGTGCTCCAAGATGTGTTATTCATTTCTTCTATGTTGATGCTATGTCAGTGTAGATCTGATATGTTTGAGGTTGTTGTTGAAAGAATAATGAAGAAACCCTTTGATGTGTTGGAAATTGGATTGAATAAAATAGTTTTCATTAATGTCAACAATTTCCATTGATGTCAACACAATATTGAATGTATGATATGGTTATCGGAAGCTATTTTCTATCGAAGATGATTGTTATATGTGGTTTGGTGTGTTGGTTGGTCCGGTGTGTTGGTTCAGTTTCTATCATGAGATAGGCTATGATTCATATATATGAAGATCTTGGCCAACTTAGCGTATACAATATATTATGTGGACTAGCTATGTTTTATGGATGTTTTTACAACATAAGAAATGTGTTAACCTTATATGATGCCGACCTAATTGATGAATAAAATATACATATATCTATGAGACTCTCTGAAAAAGAAAAGTGAGTGAGAGAGAGTAGTAGAGCAGAGTGGCCAAAGAAAGCAAAGATAATAAAGTGTATGTGCATGATGTGACTATAATTGAGTTATCAGCTGAAGATCAGAATAGAATTATTGAGCGACTACTGAAAAGTAATACTACTTATATAGAGCTTCATCTGGAACTGAACTCAACAAAAGGAAGGTGTATTCCATCAGTTCATACTTTTGGTAGTGAGCCATAACTCTTGTATTCTGGAAATTAGCCATCTTTTTTATCTCTAGGTTGAAGCCCTATGGAAAGTGAGTTTGGATAGTGAGTCCTTTCTCAGGCAGTGAGCCTTATCTCAGGTAGTGAGCCTTATTTTAGGTAGTGAGCCTTTTGTAATCAGTTTTGATATTCTCTATAGTGTGAGTTAATCCTCACCGTGGTTTTTCCCTCATTGGGTTTTCCACATAAATATGGTGTTATTGTGTTTATGTGTTGGATTTGAGTTTCTGCATTGGAATTTAATGTTTAATCAATTAAGCAATATCAAGATCTTGTTCTAGTAAATGATTAAAGTGTTTAGTTTGGTGACAACTGATTCACCCCACCTCTCAGTTTTCCTATTCAACAATTGGTATCATAGCTTGGTCCTTTGGAATAAGTTTAACAACTTGAAGGAGATCTTGGTAGGTTGAACTAAATAGTGAAGGGATTTGACTTGGATGAAGAATTAAGAATACTAAATAGTGAAGGGATTTGACTTGGATGAAGAATTAAGAATAAAGACTTCAAGGTCTGAAAATGAAGATATGAAAGAAAATGTCAAGCAAGCAGGTGAATGCATTTAGAAAATAAGGAATCAAATCTGAAAGTTCAAGTTGAAATGTAAAGAAGTCAGTGAAGAACAAAGAAGTTGAAGCCCTAACTAGGGTAATGGGAGATCAAATGACACTTCTAATTCATACTATAATCGACCATGTGATAAGGTATGTGATATATGGCATTTCATATAAGATCTATTTTAGAAATAGGGAAGGATCTACTTCGGTGATTGTCATTTATGTTGCACATAAAATAGTTAAAAAGGATGAGGATTTTGATTTATGTGAGTTACTAAGGAATTAATTAATGGAAAATATTACTATGACAAAGAATGACAATTACCCTTTTCATTTTGGATCTTTGGTTATATGTTTGATGATGTATTTTTTGAAATCATTACCATTGAAAGAGAATGTTATGTGGAAGTAAATTATACCAATTGGAAATTAGTTCTACCGATATCTAGAATTTCTAGCAGAAAAGGAAAATATTTATGAAGAATACTTTGTAAAAAAAAAAATGTATGGAGTTTTGGCATGGTTTCTAGTCCGATTCGTATATCTAAAGTAGGATCCTCCTCTAAAAAAACAAAAGCAAGAAGAATCATCTCAAGGTCTCCTCCAAAAATAAAGAAACTAAAGACAAAGGAGAAGAAAGAAGAAAGGAAGAAAATATTATAGAGGCAATTGATTTGGCATCAACGGATGATGATGAAGACTTTACTTAAGAGAAGGTGTTGAAGATTCTTGAGCAATTTGATGGTCTAAAGAAGATTGGAGATTTTGGTTGTCATGACCAACATATGAACATGACGAGATTACAAATGCTTTGGCTGTTTATATAATCCATAATGATATTGATCTGAGCAAATTGACAAGCATTTTATTAGAAGAATTGATTGAGTAGATTGAAGATAGACTAAAGGCACTCTCACCTAGTGAAACAAAAGAAAAAGATTAGATTCAATTGGTTATGGAAGAATGATACAAAAATACATAGAAAATATTGAGTGAGAGCATAAATGAATTGAAAACATGCATTGAGAATGTAAACAATGTGTATAGGTATTATCTTCGGTGGCCTACTACTATTGGAAACTACAGAGAAAAAATTGATGCTATTGAGCTGGAGTTGGATTCTATTGGAAAAACATATGATATCCTTAATGACAAGGATGGAGCATAGAAAAAAAGGATCAAATCCTTATAGTATGAACTTGCAGTCATTGTGGTATAGAGGAATGGTATTGTGAAGACTTTTTGGAAAGTTAAAGAGATAATTGAGTTGAGTTTGGTACAACTTTCTGGTCTCCCGGTAGAAGTTGAGCAAAATGAAAAAAATATCAGTATCCCAGATACTCTTCTAGAAATAATTGATTCAATAGAAAATAACAACATTATTTTTTTAAACATCAAGTTGGAAGTGGATTCTTGGAAGACATTTCTTCTGAAACTAAAAGAAAAATACAAGGAGATATTTTAAGGGAAGAAGGATTGAGATAAAGAAACATTTTTGAAGACTATTTTTATAAAAAATTTGAAGGGGGAGATAGATCTTCTTTCTTTTCCATTGATCTCAAAGGGGGAGAGAAATCATGTGAACAAAATAAAAATCATTTCAGCTCATCAAAAGGGAAAAACTACGAAGGATATTGTTGTTGGATTTTCACATCTTGTGTTGCCATCAATGACAAAGGGCGAGATCATTGGAAATTGGATTGCATCAAATAGTTGTCTTTAATGTCAATAGATTGTCATTGATGTCAACATAGTACTGAATGTATGAGATGGTTACCATAAGCTATTTCCTATCGAAGATGATTGTTATATGTGGTTCAGTGTGTTGGTTGGTCTGGTTTCTACTGTGAGACAAGCTATGATTCTGATATTCGAAGATCTTGGATGACTTAGTGTATGCAATATATTATGTGGAATAGCTATGTTTTATGGAAGTTTTTTTGACATAATAATTGCATTAACCTTATATGATTCCAACCTAATTGATGAATAAAATATACATGTGTATATATATATATATATGAGACTCTCCGGAAAAGAAAAGTGAGTGAGAGAGAGAGAGAGAAAAAGAGTAGAGTGAGAGATGCAGGAAAAGATAATAAAGTGTATGTGCATGATGTGAGTCTAATTGAGTTATCATCTAAAGATTAGAACATAATTATTGAACGACTATTGAAAAGAAGTACTACTTATATAAATCTTCATCCATAATTAAACTCAGCATTAGTAAGGTGTATTCCATCAATTCATACTTTTGGCAATGATCCATAAATCCTGTATTCTAGCAGTTATCCATCTTTTGCATCTTTGGGTTGTAGCCTTGTGTATAGTGAGTCCTTATCTCAGGCAGTGAACCTTATTTTAGGTAGTGAGACTTATCTCAGGCAGTGAACCTTTTTTCAGGAAGTGAGCTATTTGTAATTAGTTTTGATATTCTCTATAGTGTGATTTAATCCTCACCATAGTTTTTCCCTCATTGGGTTTTCCATGTAAATCTAGTGTTATTGTGTTTATGTGTTAGATTTGAGTTTCTAAATTAGAAATTAATGTTTAATCAATTAAGCAGTATCAAGATCATGTTCCAGTAAAATATTAAAGTGTTTAGTTTGGTGACAACTAATTCACCCCCTTCTTAGTTGTCCTATTCAACATGATGTGTTGTCATTGATGCCAACATTATTTGTTGATAGTTTTGTCTAATCCAGTGAACAAAGTGTATGCATCTTAATCTGGTAATTTGATCTGAAATTGCTCATGTTATCAGATCAGATCATGAGGTTTTAGTATGTTATATAGGATCAATAAATTCACCTATGATCAATATTTCAGCTATTTTGGGTAAACAGGTTGAAAGTTACAAGTGGCATAAGTTTGACATTCAATTTTTGGCTTTATATAATGCAAATAGATAAAGTGTAATCTGGTTTGCTTTCCTTTGGTAATTGGAATATACAATTTTTGGAATTGGTTTATAGATGTTAGTACTCTATATATTCCAGATAGTGAGTGATTATATGATTAGATGGATCATTGGTGTGTAATTAGTTGGCTTATTTTTTGATTAGGTCTAATTCCTAGCTGACCTAATACTTGATATGTGTTGAAAAGATTAAGTATTGTGGAAGTTAAAGGGATCTATTTTAGGTCCATGCCAACTTGTATTAAGTTTTGCATGGTTTATTTGAGTGTGAAGAAGTTTTTGATTCAAGTTCGAAGCCGACAAGTTAGTGATGAATTAAATAGGGCTACATCTAATTAGGCTGACCTAATTGATGTATGTGGATGTAATAAGGTATATATGTTGGACATTTTTGAGTTGTATAATGAGATGTGATGATATAAAATGTAGTGTGATATGTGAAAGATCTGACATTGTGTGAACTTACGAATTTGTATGTGTGTGATCCGAATAAGTGCATAATTGTTGTGAATTATTGATCGACTACTACTTGAACAGTAATATTTTATATTTGGAGCTTCAAAGGAACTAAATTCAATATAATGAAGGTGCACTTTGTTTAAGTTCACACTTTGGTTGTATAGCCATTTCTATTTTGTATCTATTTCTGGCTATGAGTTGTATAAGGATAGTGTGTCCTAGTAGTGAGCCCCTATAATATCTTATAACCAGTTATAAAATATTGTGAGCTAATCTTCACCGTGTTATCTCCCTTTTTTAGTTTTCCACGTAAAAATATTGGTGTACATATGTTATGTGATCTTTTGATTCCTTTCATGCTTTCATTTATTGTTGTAGTTAGATATACTTTGTTAACTAGATGGTTTGTGATCAATTGGTTATATAAAATACTGATTCACCCCTCCTCTCAGTATTTTGGGTTTTCAACAACTGGTATCAAAGCCTAGTTCCTTTTGAGAAGCCTAATATCTTGAGGAAGATCTTGGAGTTTGAACACATGGCTGATAAGAAGTTTCCTATTCCTTCAGAAGAAATTCATCCAGTTGAATATTAGAAGATGACCGTGTGTTTGAAAAAGAAGAACTTAAAGCTATTCTTGAAGATCTTGATAGATTTTGAGATGAATTTTTTTATTGAAGGAAAGGCCTGATGAGCCTAGGTTTTGGTCCAATTTTGGGTAGAATCTATAGTTTATTTGCTGGAAATTGTCATGGAATTTGATGCTAAATGTTGATATTTTCATATTGTTTTCCCCAAACCATAGACATTGGGCTTAATCCTATTTCTGAAAGTTTTAATGACATTGGCATATTATGTGGATTATCTATATTGATTTTGCATGTGGTTAATGAATGTTCCTTAAGGTGGTTATAAATATGTAGCTATTGTGCTTATTGACATTACCATGCAGATTTAATTCAAGGATGCTAAGTTGAGAAAGACATCGACAACTGGGCATGCACCGTAACATCTAGCAAAGGAATTGCACAAAAGCCAAAGGAGGTCAATGGTAGAAGATTCCTCAAGCAACTGAATGTAACTACCTTGTAGTGGACTTTAATATTGGTTGAGAAGATGCGGGCATTACTGTTATGCTAAATTTGTGTTTGGACCAGGATGTCTGACCAAATTCCATGCACACGTAATTGCCACCACTCCACTTTCTTTGTTTTCCCTAAATGTTGTCCTCCTAGTCATGGAGTTGACTACCTTGATTAGTTGATAGTATAAATAAAGATATGATGCTCCTTCTTAAGGAGTTGCATGATTTGATATTGTACTCGCACTCTCAAGTTTTTAGTAATACAAATACATTACTCTTTTGTACTCATGATTTATAGTGAACAAAATAAAGTTCTAAGTTTGAGCATTTGAGTTCTCATTAGTTTTAGAGGATACTTATCCAAGGGGATCCACTTGGTGAGTAATTCATCCTTTAGTTTAGTATTAGTTTATTATTACTTGTTGTTTAGTAATTAGTAAGAAATCTGGCACTGACTATTCCTGCAACCATTAGAACCACATTCTATGACTATTCCTACAACCAAAGCAGATAGAGTAGTGCACTGTTTGTTGCTCAGATTTTCATTTTTGTTATGAATTTTAGTTTTATGTAGTTGTTTGATGATTGGAATTTATGGTATTCCCTTCTAAACAATTTCCTTCAGTATTGTGTGTTCCTTAGCTATAGAATGAAAATGGCTACTTTGAGTTCTTAGTGCACATATTGTGTTAACCCATTTCAAGTTCACGTCCCTGGGTTGACAAGTTAAATGCACCTTCATGATGATTGAAATAGCTATTCAGGTTAGATGTCCAATCTTTGAATCATGGTTGTAAGGGCTTAGTTAGTAAATCATTGTAGGAGGCCAACTTTTTTGGTGTCGTTGATGGGGATGGTGTCAAACTAGGAATTTCTTTGGAATCATTGGTAGTTTTTCTTGTTGTAATGTTTCTAGAAGTGTTCTTAGTATACCATCATTTAGGAAGGAGTAACCCCCCTTATTCTTTACCAATTATTTGTGTGAGTTGGATGATAGTGAGTGATACTGCAATCATAGAGGTAGGAGAAGGAATGCTTATGGGAGATTCATTCCTAACAATCCTAATCCATTCCAGTTAGTTGAATATCAAAACCTACCAAGAGAAGAAGAAGAAGATCCACACCCCTTTGGTGATGAATTTCCTAATTTGACTGGCTCTAAAGTATCCTCTGAAAACCAAAATCAGCTTGAGAACCCCTTTGGTTTGGAACTACATCAAGCAAGCATGGGTGATGCAAATAGGAACAGACCTAGCCAACCAAATTTTCCTTTCCCCATTGCCCATCAGAATGAAGTTGACAACATAAAAAAAATCCCTGCTTCAGCACTCCCCAAGTTCTATGGACTTGTCATAGAATATCCTAATACCTTTTTTTTTTAGTTTGACATAATCTGCAGGAGTTATGACTATACCATCGATGCCCATAGAATTAAGCTATTTCCTATTACTTTGAAAGAGGTTGCATTAAGATGGTTCATGAGCCTAGGAAAAGATACTATGAAAACTTGGGAAGACATGAAGAAAAAATTCCTTGATAAATACAAGGAATATTGTAGGGGTAGTGACATGAGAGGAGCTAACATTTTCAGGATGCAACAAAAGGAAGATGAGAGCTTAAAATATTATATTGCAAGGTTTATATTTTTCCCACAAAAATATTGACACCATACACTTGATGAAGACTCACAAAATTTTATTTTCCTTAGAGGAATCAATGATAGTTTCATTGATGCCTTGGACCTCATGGGAGGAGGAGATATCTCCCAAGTTCCTTGGGAAGATATCAAGAAAATATGCCAAAACTACTCTAGGGTAGCTTCAAAGAAAGGGAGAGCTTACCAATCTTCCATGGGTAAGTCAACTACCAGTGGAGTTTCAAGAATGAAGATTACTCATTTGCTGGTAGACTTCAAGCAAAAAATTATAAATAATCTAGCTACTCAGCTAGATACACTTTAGGCCAAGAAGAAACAAGAGGAGGTAGAGGCAATGTTGACAAAGTATTGCCCCCTGTGTAGAAAAAAGAAGAGGGACTACAAATGCAAGATGGTAGCTAATCTTGGAAGCAAGCATATTGCACCTAAGTTCAAACCAATCCAGATTGAACAAGACCAAGTCTACTATGTTGCACAAAGGAAGCCTTGGGCTTCAAGACAAGGTATGCCACCGGATCCACTCTCTTATGTTGGGAAATATTTTAATTCCTATTCATTTGGTAACCAATGGCAGCCCCCATATCCATCCAAATATGGAGGATATCCACCACAGCCTTGGAGTAACCCTTCAAATTCTTGGCCCAATCATCAAAACTCTCCACCCCAGTGGTAGCAACCTCAGGGGAATTGAAAACAATTTCAAGGGCATTAGCATCCACCTCCAAGAAATTGGTAGCAAACAAATCAATGGAGGGAGGGAAACAATGGCCTTCCTAGAAAACCGATTACATGCAACCACCTTCTCAGCCCCAACAATCTGCTATAATGCTTCCACCTACTAATCCAAGCTCAAATGCACCTAAACCTACTTAGCTACTAGCTCATCCCACACCCAATCCAAATAACAAACCACAACAACAACTTGCATACTTTGCTAATTGAAATCAATTCCCTGCATATGTTGTGAGTGTAAGTGACATCCATTTTCATTCAACTACTCTACCAGCCCCTTCCAAACCTATTATCACTGAGTTTCATGTGGAAGAGGAGGAGGAACTTCTGAATGATCCCATTCAGCCAAGTGCACCTAAAAATCCTAAACCAGTCCAAGTCAAGAAGACTGAGCAAGAACCACCATTGCCTTAGAGATTGGGAGTTGCCAAGAAGAAGGAAGAAAAGGAGGATACAAATTTTGACATCTTGGATCAGTTGAAGCATATATGTGTCTAGATACCTTTATTTCAGGCCATAAAAGATGTTCCAATGTATGGCAAGGAAATCAAGGAAGCATGCCTCAAGAAGCCAGGTAGGAAAAAAAGAGACCCAACTATAGTCCATGTGGTGGGATAGCTAGCTGACATCATGCTTGGAAAATTAACTATCCCCAAGTATCATGACCCAGTTAGTCTTGTGGTAGCAATTATAAATGAAATCCGAATTAAGAATGCTCTGATTGATTTAGGGGCAGCAATAAATGTGATGACCAAGGACATCTTGTAACAACTAAATGTTGTAAGCATGAGATATATTCCTACTATCCCACAACTTGTTGATAGCTCTACTGTTAAGCCTGATGGTGTAGTGGAGGATCTTGTGGTAGTTTTAGACTCCTGAGAGTACCCAATAGACTTTATGATTCTTTCTCCTAAAGCTACACTAGGTGGGTATCCCATTATTCTTGGAAGGCCATGGTTGGTAACTATAGATGCATACATTGGATGTCGATAAAGTAACATGAAAATTTCAAATGGGAAGAGCACTAAATTTTTTGTTCTTTATCCTCCTGCTTAGCCATCTCATGATGAAGATAATCTTGTATGCCCACATGTTGGTGAAGAGGCCGAGGAAGTTAATTCTATGGCACAACTTATGATGCTAGGCATAATCTCTTTCATGCAGCTCCAAGATGAGGATGAAGTATTGGATAACATCATTCAAAACCATTTTGAAGTGGAGGAAGCATCATCTTCTCATTTTGTTACTCCAATCAAGACACTTTCACCTGCTCTTCCTGCAGCCACTGTTCTAGCAAATAGACTTCCTACAACAATAGGTATGTCTCATACATTGCTACCATATGAACTAAAGTTACCATGTGTTAATGAAGTATCCATGATAGAGTTAAGTACATAAGTACTGGTGTAAAAATGAAAATATTTGAATGTTAACAATAAATTAAGTGAAGAACAACAATTGTTATTGGCAAACTTATTAAGTACCCATCAATATGCATTTGTGTGGGATTATCATGATATGAAGGGATTGGACCCTAAACTTTGTACATGTAGAATTTACATCAGAGATGCTCAATAAGACATCCACCAAGAAGAATTAACCCTACACTAAGAGAAATTGTAAAAGGGGAATTACAAAAATTACTAGATGCAGGATTTATCTACCCCATTTTTGATAGTCAGTGGGTGTCTCCATTAGTGATTGTGCCCAAGAAAGGAGGGAAATGGAATTTTTTTGTTGATTACAGGGAACTTAATACTGCCACCAAGAAGGACCACTTTCCCTTACCCTTCATTGATCAAGTTTTGGACACACTTGCAGGAAAGCGATACTTTTCTTTTCTATATGGATTCAATAGCTACAACCAGATCCAAATTACACTAGAGGACTACGAGAAGACCACATTTACCTGTCCATGGGGGATCTATGCCTACTCAATACTCCCCTTTGGCTTATGCAATGCACCTGCAACCTTTTAGAGGATAGTCATTAACATATTTTTTAGAAAATTCTCATGATTGCATGGAAATCTATATGGATGACTTTACCACTTATGGTGTTGATTTTAATCAGGTGTTGGAAAATCTTAGGAGATTCCTATAGAGATTTGAAGACCAAAAATTATCCTTAAACATTGAAAATTGCTTCATGATGATGTAGGAAGGTGTAGTTCTTGGACAATACATCTCCCACAAAGGAATTCAAGTAGATCTTGCAAAGATTGAGGTAATCACAAATCTTCCCACACCTACAAAACAAAAGGATTTTAGGAGTTTCTTGGGTCATGCAGGATATTATAGGAATTTCATCAAGGATTTCAGCAAGGTAGCAGCATCATTGTATACTCTTCTCACTAAAGATGCTGAATTCCAGTAGACTAAAGCTTGTGACAAGGCATTTTCTGACTTGAAGACAACTTTGAATCATGCTCCTACACTTAAAGGGCCTAACTAGGAACTTCCTTTCCACATCCATACTAATGCATCATATTATTCCATAGGAGCGGTCTTAGGACAAAAAGGAGGAGCTGTTGAAAATTCCATTTACTTTGTTAGCAAATTTTTACAAGGAGTTGAATTCAATTTGTAGACACATAAAAATGACCTAGGCCTGCAAGCTCTATTTTTACCACTTTTGTCCTAACATAATTAATACATTTAATTATGTCCTTGGTCCACATTCGACTATTGATTAAATAATTAATAATTATTTAATTAATTCATGTTATTTTATTCTTCTTGATTATTAAATAAATAAGTTTTATTTATTTATTTAATATGTCACTAACTATCATAAATAAATGAATTGATTAATTTATTTAATTAATTAATCTTATCTGCTAAATTAAATAATTATCTTTAATTATTTAATTGTCAAAATTAATATTCCCCTCATTTTAAATAAATGAAATTATTTAAAATATCGTCACTTTCTTAACTGTCAGTCCATTTTGGTAAATAATCTGAAAAAGATTATTTATTGTCTCACAAAATCATTATTTTGAATTAATTTAATTCAAAATAGTAGCTAATCTTCTAAAAATCAAGTAATCAGGAAGATTCTTGATTTTCCAAATCTGATCTTCAGTCCAACTCTTATCTTCTTGATTTTTTGAATCTCACAAATTAGGCAGTCTTTATCTTCTTGATTTTTGAATATCTTTATTTTCTAATTAATTTATCTCATTTATTCTCCACTGTCGATCCAATTATCTGAGATATTATCTTGACCGTTCGATTAATGAATTTTCCCTAACCCTAATTAGGGATTCTCATATTTAATTTGGACCTTTGATTTTAAGTCTTTGTCAAAAGTCAATCTCGTCTGTCCATTCAAAATGGTATTTTCTATAAAATTCCATTTTCCTCTCACTTTTCGATTACACGCATTCACTTTATACACTCTTGCACTTGCACACTTAGGCTTCTCATTACAATTATAGTCTTTTTATTTGATCAAATCTTAGTATGTTTAGACATTGTCAATCATAGGCATTTAGGCATAGGTTTTAGACATTTTATGAAAATCCTTCAAAGCTTGGTGTAGGACTTAGACTTTTATTTTAGATTGCTCGCATGACGAATCTGAGGGCAACATGTCAACCATCAAGCAAGAAGGTGTTACAAAAGTAAATCATGGAGGTCTCGGCGATCAGGTATAATCGTTCGTTGTTTTAACTTCCATTGTGTTTTTTGTAATTGCTTTGGGTTTATTTTATATGCTTTATTGATGAATCTAATCCCAAAAATAAATCCTCAGTTACATTGGTGAACCTAACATATTTAGACAAATAAAGAGGAATTTTTGGAGTTGGTTTCTTCTTGTTGCAGGGCTTGTTTGTTTTTTGTTGCAAGTTTGGCATCATTGTGGACAAAGCCCTACTTTCCAAAGATTCCACCATAACTTTCAAACGGCTGTGTATTTTCTCATGAAACATTTTTTTCAGCTTGGGGACAACATCACGTGCTTTCATTCCAAAAATTTTAATTTTTTTGATCTGTTTTTAATTTTGTATAATTTTTGTGCTTCTTTTCATGAAAATTTAATTTCGAGAGAAAATTATCAAATTTTTTAGATATGTTTACATTTCTGGAAATCTCTCTGAATTTTAATAGGAGTTTGTTCTTTATATTTTAAATTTGGATGCACAATTATTAGTAAAAAAATAGATCTTTTAAAATTTGGGTTTAACAAAGATTGGATTGTATCTCTCCAACGGTTGTAGATCAGATCACAATATTTTGTTTACAGATTTTGGATGACATTAGATGACTCTTGTCCAAAAATCAGAATTGTTGGAGCTATTTTGTATTTTTAATAATTTTTTTATGATTTTTCATAAAAAAATAATTTCAGGTGCAAAACAGAAATTTTTTCTGATTTATTTACATTTTTGGAAACCTCTTGAGATTTTAGATAGGATGTATTCTCTGTATTTTTAATTTTACTATCAAAATATTTTTCAAAAATCAGATTTGTCTTGACTAGCTAACCCTCTAATAGTAGTGATCAATTATATTGTTAGGGTTTGTTGTTGGTTTTGTGCATGTGTAGAAAATAAACACTTCAAGGGACACACTAGATCAAGAGAAAAAAATAAAAAATGATGCATCTAACTATTTTTGCAGATCGATAGTCAAAGACATATATTCAAACTACTGACATGTGGTTTTGCAGCTACGTTTGTCGAAGATTTATCTCTCAAACCACTTGTTTGCATTTTTTAATTTAGGAACATTTTCTTTGGTGCTCTAAAATGAATTTTGTTTGCAAATGTCTGAGTGTGTTTGCAAAATGGTAGGTGATTATGCTCTCACCTTGTGAAAACTCGTTGATCAAAAAACCAGACCCATTTTTATCTGTTTTCAACCCCACGACTTAGTCTATTGGAGTATCCTCTCCCCTTGCGCTTTCGAGTGATCCTGGGTGTAAGAGAAATGGTTACTAACTCTAGAAATTGGGATTTCCTGGGGATTTCATCACCCTAATGTGACTCAAACTGACAATGGAGCTAAAGCCAAGCTACCCCCGACCGGTATATAAATGTGAATCTTAAGGGAAAACCTAAGATTACAAGTGCGGATGTGTCATACGAACAGAGTAGTACTCCCTTAAACCCTGTTGAGCTTAACTTCTTCAAGCTGGAGTGCCACCTAATTGGTGATTAATCTCTTGCCCCATGTATGGCCACTCGAACGGGGGTCCCGAACTAAACACCTTTGTGTAGTAAGCCAAAAACCTTCTATTTGCTAGCGCAACACCGGTCGGTGTGAAGGAATCCACACTTTTGCAGTCTGTAGTAGATGTGATCAATCTGCCATGGGAGTTTCATGGGGGTTGGAAGCTTGGTTGGCCTGAGAAGAGAGTGCACTGTAAGGGGGAGCCCATGCTGCCAAGCTTTTGAATTCACACGCTACAGATATGTGGTTGGGGAAACCCATGTGGAATCTAGCGAATATTGTCCTGGCCTAACCTAGGATTGTACTTGTCTTATGTGCGCTTTCTTACATTCAAAAAATTGTGCTTGTCAAGTTCTTTCTAGATTCATCACATTTGCAATTCTAAACACAAACAATCAACCTTAGACAACTCAGACTTTTCAACAAAACATCAAAAAACAATCTTAGTCCCCATTTTGAACCTTAGACTTTGCATTATTCATCTTAGTCCATATTTTGAACTTAGACTTTGCATTGTTCATCTTAGTCATCATTTTGAACCTAGACCTGACATTTATAACATTAAGTCCTTAGTCAGACATCATCATCTTAGTCCTCATATTGGCTTTGACAACCTCGTCATCAATGATTTCCTTAGTCATCACCTTGCATTGTCATCCTTTATTCAAAAAATACAAAAAGAATTTAGTGACATAACTTGTCATCTTAGTCTTCATTGTCCTTTGGCATTAGTCATTTTCTTTATACAACATTATCATATTGCATCCCTTATTGTCAAAAATTGAAAAACATAGTCTTGCATTGTCATCCTTTATCCAAAAAAAATCCGAAAAACATAGGCTAGTGTCATCCTTGCATTTAGTTGTCATTCTCATTTGAGAAAATACCTTTTACGATTGAGACTAGGCTTCAAAGATAGCAATGACAAATGGAAAACTTTGGACAAGATTCCAATCCCAACATCAACAATAACACTTATGACACGAACCAACATTGGAACTTTTCTGACCCATTTCACAACATGAACATTCAATCTTCCATGAACATGCCATCTTCATCACAAAACCCTTCTGAACCATTCATACAAAGAGACCAAAATGGACAAGTATATGCAAAAAACTTAGAAGCTACAGCGCAAAATCCTTATATAGTCTCCTTTGTAGAAAACTCAGTCTTATGTGACCCTCAAAGGTATCTAGCCATGCTTTTGGACCAAGGGGCTAAGTTACTACGAGGCTTTGACATAAATACTTTGCCACCTCCATTAGTCTACCCTCACCATCAATAGTCACTTGACATAAATCCTACCAGTAATTCACAACAAACATCCACTTATCACCCTTATCCTAACCTTGACAAGGGAAACCAACAATCCACTAGTCCATTCCATCTCTCCACGTCATATGTTATTCCTTCACCTATCATCCCTTATCAACCATCTACCAACTCATGTCAAGTCCCCACATCACATCACACCAATCCACTCAAAGTCTCCATGTCATACCAAGTTCAAGTCCCCACGTCATACCCTTATCCTTCACAAGTCTCCACGTCCTATCCTAGTCCTTCATTCATTGATCCTTTTCAAGTCACCCCCTCACAAGCCACGTCTAGTCTTGAAAATTCTATCATAGTCCAAAGTAAAATCCCATTTAATAAACTTGAGGATACATGTCAAAATGAAAGCCCAAAGCATGACATTATAACGTCACCCTCATGTCAAGAACAAGGTAGTCCATCCCATGACCCTATTTCCGATTGTATCATCCACAACAACCCCATCTTTGAGCAAGACCCTACCATTGACCAAGAAATCCAAATCCATGACAACCCCATCTTCGACCAAGACCCTACCATTGAACAAGAAGTCCAAAATGATCCACTCCTTGACCTTTATGCCATTTATGACCAAACACTTGACGACTCTATTCAGGCCTCGACTATTGACACTTCCCACAATGAGACACTTTCCTCCATGGGACACATAGATGATATTCCTACAAAACAAGAATCTCCCACGAGGGACATGATTGCATATGATCAAGTTATAGCTAAAATCATTGAACTCTATGACACTAAAAATAATGATAGCTTTGACATTTCCTTGGAAGCACCAACAAAATCTTCTAAACCTGACATGTCACACAATCAAACCAAAGATATCAGTCAGAAATATGTCCAACATGACAATGAAGCTAAGACACTTTATCAACTAGGGTCATCTATCTTTATCAAAGCAGGCTTTCTTGTAGACGAAAATATTACAATTGACAATTTAAAACTTCATACAAAGTCAAATCCGAAGTCTTCATCTTGTCAATCATCTGTCAAACACTGTTTCCAAGAAGATTCTGTCAAAAACCAAACTTGAAATTGCTCAAAGTCTTGACCATTAGTTTGCATTCATCACCATAAGTTTCATCCTTCATTATTTTTAGTTGCATACATTCGACATTAGATTGTCCCTAGGTTCACATTTTGCATCCTTAGGATTAGGATTTTCACAAGACATGGAGTTCCAAGAGAAATTGTGACTAATCAAGGGGCTCAATTCACAACAACCCTTGTTGCAACACTAATCAATGAGGACAACATAAGGCACAAGAAGTCTACTCCTTATCACCCCTAAGTTAATGGCCAAGTTAAGGTGACCAACAGAGAAATTGAAGCCATTCTGACCAAAATGGTAGCTATTCATAGAAAGGATTGGGAAAAAAAAATTACTAGAAGTTGTTTGGGCTTATAAGACAACTTGGAAAAAAACAACAAGCTTCACTCTATTTGAGTTGTTGTATGGAAAGAAAACCATGATTCCCATTGAATTTGAATATAAGACTCTTCAGACTGCACACTAGATTTGGGGATGGATATTTTTGAAGAAAAAAGAGAAATAATCATGTAGCTAAATGCTTTGGATGAGATAAAAAGAGCAGCCTTGCATCATATAGAGGTAGTGAAGAATTATAGAATTAAGTGGCATGAAAAATTTGTAAAGGATAAGAAATTCCAACTAGGAGATTAGGCCCTACTCTATGACTCAAGATATCAAGACAATGCAGGAAAATTGCAGACAAGGTGGCTAGGACCATATGAAGTCATTGAGGTCTTTCCTAATGGATTTGTTTAGCTTACTACCATTGACCCTGTCAGATTCAAGTTACTTGTCAATGGTCATCGCCTCATATTATATCACAAGTCAACTTCCAAAGAAGAGTTCTTGCAACAATTCACCTAGTGTTCAACACTCAAGCTTCCTACAGTCGAAGGAAGTGGACCTAGTGTCCCTCCTTCTGGCTAATTAATTTACGTACTTGTCATAATAAATAATTTTTCTCTTGTGGAAGTCTATTTCTTTACCCATCCACCCATTCACTGATCCATCACCACCTTTCTCTCTCTTCCATCACTTCATTCCACCTCACTTTATTCCACTTCATTTTCATTAATTTCTCAATCTATTTCCTAAAAAGGTGAATGGTACTTTCTCCATAATCTTTGCAATGAATCCTCCACACATTCAGGTATGTGCACATTAATTGCTATCTTTTAATCATCTTTTAAGTGCATTCATTAAATCACTTTACATTAGTATGGAAATTCACATAACATGTCATTATTCCCATTCAAATCACCATTCCCATTTTGCATGTGTGGACACATGTCCAAATTTTGGTTGGGGGGAAAGAAAAGATGCAAATATACTACCCATGTCTCAATTTTTGCTAGGCTACGTCAGAAAATTTAAATGAGATGATTTGAAATCTAAGTGAGAGGACGGCTCGCATGTGTGAAGAGACACTAACTGCAGCCGCCATTTCTTCCCATCATAATTCTCCATTATCACTCCTTTTCTTGACATTATTGACTCCATCGTAATCCTAAAGTTGCAAGCAAAAATGTAAAAGAAAAGGGAAAATTTAGTTGATATTGGCACTGTAAATTTAGCAGGAATTATAGGAAGGAAATTTTGTAGAGTTATAGTTGATTGCAGACAATGGGAGGAGGGCTAATTCGAAATGAGCCCTCTGTTCACAATGTTTTATTGCAAGATGCACAATGCTTGGAAGAATTTAGAAACTATGGATGGTTACATTACTTCCTAAAGCTGGATGGATTTGATGAAAGCATTGCACTAGAATTCACCTAGAAATTTTATGAAGGAAAAGCCATAGTAAGGTCTATGCTCTACATTTGAAGGAGAAATATCTCTTTTAGACTGGTAAGAATTTTCTCAGGTTTGAATCCTTCTATTGACACCCCTGTTGAATTTTTCAATGCTTATCGAATTGCTTCCCCTAAAATGAAGAATTTATTGTGTGAGTTTCATTTGCATAATTATGATGTAACTCAAGACCATGATTGGAATCCACTGTTGTATGTTGGGGATGTCCAATTAAGGGAATTTATGTCTTGGGTACAAAATGAGATTAGTTGGGGACAAAAACATGGGGCTTATAAGTAATTGGATTCTAACATCTCTCTACCCATTAGGGTTGAATTAAGCAACCCAAAGGATATTTTTAGGGAATGGCATAGAATGATTTTCAAACCTAGCTATGGTAATAGGATTATGCCTTGGATAGAAGAAATTTATAGTGAGTATGAGGCAAAGACAATAGAAAAGGGGTAAACCATGAAAATATACCTCTCACAAAGATGGAACAGCCTAATAGATGATCTCAAACAGGTTGAGCCTCATTCCATCTAGAAATATGCAGTAGCTCTTAAAAGAATTGACAAATATATTCATAGTGGAAGGAAAAAAGGGAAAATTTGGCTTCTCCTGGCTTTCTAGCCACCCATTCTCATGTGGCATGTGCCAAACTTCAGGTTCTACCAATATGATATTGTTGTAGAGAGACAAAGATGGAGTAGATTGGACAAATTAGGAGGATTCTATTGGGATCCTAATTTACACACAACACACTCTGATGTGGGACAACAATTAGTTGCAAATTTTAGAGCTTTGACCAAACAGAAGAATAACCCTTCCCTTGCTGGAGGATGAACAAAATATTCGGTTGGGGGGGTGATGAGCATAGTTTTTGGTCCAATTTTGGGTAGAATCTATAGTTTATTTGCTGGAAGTTGTCATGGACTTTCATGCTAAATGTTGATATTTTCATAATGTTTCCCCGAAACCATAGACATTGGGCTTAATCCTATTTTTGCAAGTTTTAATGACATTGGCATATTATGTGGATTATCTATATTGATTTTTCATGTGGTTAATGAATGTTCCTTAAGGTGGTTATAATTATGCAGTTATTGTGCATACTGACATAACCATGTAGATTTAATTTGAGGATGCTAAGTTCAGGAAGACACCGCCAACTAGGCATGCACTGTAACGTCCAATAAAGGAATTTCTCAAAGGTCAAAGGAGGTCGACAGAAGAAAATTCCTCATGCAACTGAATGCAACCACCTTGTAGTGGACTTTAATGTTGGTTGAGTAGACGCGAACGTTACTGATGTGCTAAATCTGCATTTGGACCTGCATGTCTACCAGATTTCAAGCACATGTAACCACCACCACTCCACTTTCATTTTTTTCCCTAAATGGAATCCTCCTAGTTGTGGATTTTACTGCCTTGATTAGTTGATATTATAAATAAAGATCCGATGCTCCTTCTTAAGGAGTTTCATGATTTGATATTGTACTTGCACTCTCAAGTTTTCAATAATACAGATACATTACTCTTTTGTACTCATGATTTATAGTGAATAAAATAAAGTTTTGAGTTTGAGCATATGAGTTCTCATTAGTTTTAGAGGATAGTTATCCAAGGGGGCCCACTTGGTGAGTAATCCATCCTTTAGTTTAGTATTAGTTTAGTATTACTTGATGTTTAGTAATTAGTTAGAAATTTGGCACCGACTGTTCTTGCAGCCAAAGTAGACAGAGTAGTTCCCTGTTTGTTGCTTAGATTTTCATTTATGATATGCATTTTAGTTTGATGTAGTTGTTTATTGATGATTGGAATTTATGGTATTCCCTTTTAAGCAATTTACTTTTAGTATTGTGTGTTCCTTAGCTGTAGAATGAAAATGGCTACTTTGAGTTCCCAGTGTACATACTGTGCTAACCCATTTCAAGTTCATGTCTCTGGGTTGACAAGTTAAATGCGCCTTCATGATGATTGAAATAGCTATTCAATTTAGATGCCCAATCTATGAACCATGGTTGTAAGGTCTTAGTTATTAAATCATTGTAGGAGGCCAACAAGGCTAAGGGAAGCAAATGAATGTATCAAAAAGTTGAGAAATAAAATTAAGAAGTTCAAAGAAAGACAGAGAATTCAATGAACAATTGGAGGAAAATGAAGACATTACCAGACTAAAAGTTAAAGTGGAAGAAAAGAAGAGAATTGAGGATTGTCTAAATTCAAATGTATAGAGCAAGACTATTGAATGCACAAAACTTGAACAAGACATGGTAACCCTAAGGTCAGATCTAGAGAAAGCAAGATCTCGTGAGGAAAAATTTAAAACAAATACTACAATGTTTGATGAACTGATTGTAGGATAAAACCATCTTAAGATAAGGATGTTTTGGGACTTGAAGAAGGAAAAAGATCAAAGGAAAATCAGAATTATAACAAGTCTAACAATCAAAAGAAGACTCAACGTAATGGCAGAAAAATAAAAAACCAAAGAAGCAATGTTGGAAGACCTCCTATTAGAAAACCAAATGCTCAAAGGTACTCATCTTTCAATGGTATTTGTTTTCATGCAATAAGTTTCAACATAAGTCTATAGAATGTAGAAGTAGAATGAATCAGAATGCTAGATATTTTTCTAGACAATACTTTGCATGCAAGAAGTTTGGACATAGAGCTCTTGAGTGCAAAAGTTGGATGATGAATATATTTAATACTAGTAGAATGCTCAATATTTTAATGGTTATTGTTATACATTCAATTTATTTAGACATAAGGCTAACTAGTGCAAATCAAGATTGAATGGAAGTTAGTTTGGTTAGAAAAATGTTGTATGCTACAATTACAACCCTGGACACACTTCCATATTTTACAAAAGTAAGAATGGAAGGCAGACTAATCCGGGAAACAGGAATGGACTAGTGAAGAAAGTTGTTCCTACTAAAGTAAAGAAGGAAATGGAGAAGATTTGGAGAAATAAAGAGGAACCTGAGTACAAATATGAATCAAATGCATTTGTACCTCCCTTCAGTGTAGATAATTCCCTTTGAAATTAAACCTAGGCATGGGCTTAGGGGGGAAAATAACATAAAAATATAACAACCCCATAGAAATATGAGGTGTCAAAGAGTGACACAAAGATATATGGTGTAAGATGACAAGCTTAATCTTCTTGAAAAGAGTCTGTAGAAAATATGTAAATCTAAAGAATTATGGAGCATTTTAGGGTTTACAGTGTATCAGTGAAGTGTTTACCACCTTTTTGGAACTTGAAGCAATTAATATGAACTTAGGGAAAATTGGTAAGATATAAATTGAATTCCTAAGTTGATTCTAATCACTTTTACATAATTGGAGAAGAGTAGAGCGAATTGAAAGAGTGTTGAAGGCAACTCAAAGAAATCTGGTGTAGAACGTTCAAACCCTAGATCTTGTTGACCATGTAAAAGGTATTTACAACTATCTATGCTTTGTGAGTTTGGAATAGCGGTGATTTTATAATTATTTGAGGTTGAATTAAGGATATAATGGCTACATTGACCATAGTCAACATCATGGAGAGACCTAGACCTAATTTTAAGAGATATTCATAGAAAGCATTTGAAAATGACCTCGAAGGTGCTTTTTCAAAGATTCCTCCTAGGGTTTTACCCATTGAGGCCAGAAGGGTTTATATTCATGGAAAATTGGATGAATACAATAACCAGAAGATCAAGGATCTGTGGTCTAAGGAGTTGACTAGAGATGATTTCTTGATAGAGCTAGAATATGATAACCTAGTATAGAAGAAATTGGACATTTGGAATTGGTTCCCCAATTATAGTAGTGAATTGGATGTGAAGTATGTGAGGATTTCTTTGAGAAAAATGCATGACAAGTTCATGTGGATAGATTTACTTGAACTAATTTCAAAAGAAGCGATCAAGGTCATGACTAGTTTGTGTGATACTGAACCCATACCAGTACTAAAATTTGTGAAAAATGAAGTGGTTATGCAGTCGACTAGTGCTACATTTGATAGAAAAGCATTAACAATTAAAACCATCACTATTCCTATTGTAAAGTATGTTGCAAGCATGATAGGGCATAAGATTTATTTCAGTAACCAAGATAATTTAGTGTCTGCAACGACAATCTATGTTGCTTATGATATGGTGGTGAATGGGAAGGACTATGATTTATGTGAGTTCCTTCGACAAGAAATTTTGGAGAATCTAAAATAAACTAGGGGGAAGAAATATGCATTTAAATTTGGAACCTAATTATATGTTTGCTATTTTACTTTCTGAGGGAGCTACCCAGAAGAAGGGACATGATTTGGGATAGAAGTAGACCAGTGGGTCATGAAATTTTTTACTACATGCACAACATCGGTGATTACAAGGCTCAAGATAATGCAATAGATGCATTCTTTGTAGTATTAAAAAAACCATGCATGATAGATAGAAGATTCCTTAGAATCTTGTAGGAAAGTACGCAAATGAAATCACTTTCCTTGTATCTACAGATGAGTGCATAATAGAGGTTGTTGAACCTAGGACAATATGGATTGAGCCTCTCAGCTATGAATTATTAGAGAAAGGTGTTGAGGGATATTTTGATTTGTTGTTGAAGAGTATTAAGAATCCCTCCTTGCCAAGACATGGTACATATGAAGAAAAATAAATTGAGGTGCACTTGGAGACTTTTGCACCTACAAGAAAAAAAAGAGTAACCAAACAAGTAAATAAATACTTTGCACTTCATGTACTTTCAAAGGGAGAAGTAGACAGGTTAAGAGAAATTGATATAGAAAGTGATACCAAAATAGTCGGTGAGTCCTTCAGACCACATAGATCAGAAATAACAACTACCACCCATGCTTCTACATTGCAAAAACCCTCTAGTGCTACAACTATTAAAGAAAAGAAGGTGAATCCCAGTGCTCCAAAAGTTGAAGAAGTGTCTGCACCCTCCAGACCCAACACCCAACACCCAATACAACAAAAGGAAGAATATACCTCCAGTAGAAACCCTTGCTACCTCTACAAGGAGGAAGAAACAAAAATCATTTGGAGAGAAAACCCTGAGTGCTATTGTAGAAGAAGAGATCAAGCATGGATTAGAAGAAGAACAACAACTAAAAATGAAAAGAAGCAATGTCTCTACAAGTGGTGAAGGTGCCTCACAATAGGCTAGCACTAGAGCAAAGAATCCAAGGAATGATATTGTGGACACCTCTAAAGAAGAGGAGATAGAAAAGGGAAAGGAGGAATTCACAATTCAAATCCATAAGAAATATGAGAAGAAGAATGAGAAGAAATCAGAGGAAGGCACTTCAAATCCTGAAAAGAAAAAGACAAAAACTCCTCTGATAAGCGCTCATTCACCAATAAAGTTGGATGCTTTGGTTAATAATATGTTAGAGCATGATGGTCTATTAGAAGAAACTATAAAATTATATGATGAAGTAGATGAGGAAGAGAAGAAAAAAATAATTGAAGTCATCATTTAGTATATCACCATTTTAGATTCAGACACGAACAACATTAGGAATAAGGTAACTAATGTGGTATGGGAAGCCTTAGTGGAAAGAAGGTGAGAAGTAGTTGAAGTAGATGACAAGATGAAATTTGATGCTCTAGAGGAAAATGGATCCTCTTTATCTAAAAATGAAAAAGCCACATTGATTGAAGTATATACAAAAGAATTCAGAGAGAAGCAAAGGGTCCCCATTCTAGTGGGTAGAGAAAAGGATAGCACAAGAACAACTCAAGACAAGGACCCTAACAAGGATAAAGTTGTTGATGTAGAGGAAAATATTCCTCTGATTACCAATTTCCCTATTTTCAAAGAAGTTTTAGAAGAAGTGAATGATCATACTGTGGAAGAAATTCCATCTTTTTATGTTTTAGGGAATGTGATTGATGACACAAATGCTCCTCCAAAGAAATCTTCTCCTCTAGAAGATACTGAAGATGCCACTGATCCAAATAATGAAATTTGGAATACAAAACAAGATTAAAAAGAAAAGAATGTTGATGATGATGCTAACAAACAGAATGTGGAGACATGAAATTTAAATGAGAACAATCAAAAAGGAGGACAAGGAGAAAAAGAAGGAGATGAAAATAAAAAAAGATGATGAGGAGAAAAAGGAGGATGAAGATAAAGACAAGTGGAAGGAAAACACCTCCACCAAAGAAGAAGAAGAAGAGAAAGAAGAAAAAAAGAAGAATCTAAGGTTGAAAGAAATGAAGAAGGACCTCAAAAGACCCTAGAGGCACCAAAGTCATATGGAGAATCATTTGGTAAATTAATTAAGGGCCTTTTGATAAAATAGATGAGATTTCAATCTATAGTGCCTCCCCAATTGATACAACTTTTGTCACACCAAGGTAGTATAGATCTAAATAAGATCCCACCTATTAATAGGTAGGATCTTGGGGATACTTTTCATGCCTCCAAGAGAAAATATATTATAGAGACTTATCAGAAGGGGACTGAATTGATCAATGATTCCATCAAGTCTCTACAAGATGCTACCTCTGGTGCTATAGTTGAAAATTATCTAACACCTATTGAAAATTGGAAGTTTTTAGTTGAATTTCTCAAGAATTATTCCTTTGGTATGAAGGAGTGGACCAAGCAATAAGTTTAAACAAGACTTGTTGAGAAGAGGTTACTTGAGCTGCAGGAAAAATGTGCATCCAAAAATTGGAAGGTACAAGAATGTTTGAAGGAAGTGAAAGAATGTGAAGATGAAGCTAAAAAAATGTTCTTGTATTGCATGAGATGGCCGAATTCCACTCAAGGAATTAAAAACCTAATGGACTCTATTGAGTCACAAATATATAATTCCTTCTATACCTTTTACCCTACACAAGATAAATATTACATCTCTTGGACTGCCATTACAGAATTGCAAAGAAAGTTATTTACTCTTCAATGGTAGAAAGAAAACATAATTAGGAGATTTGGATAGCTTGGGGACTTGATTAAGTCCAAACATATTCCAGTTTCAAGTTCCCTTGCTAAAGCAAAAAATCTCAAGAAGATAAATTAGGATCCTAGTAATCCAAAAGAGAGAGAGAGAGAGAGGACAGCTTAGTTGAGCTGGAATTAATGTACAAATCACTTTTTACTGCCAAAAGGATTTGGAATGAAGGAAAATATTCATGGAAAGAAATTCTTGAGAAATTAGAAGGTGCCTCCTCCTAATGAACATTTTTCTTGTATATTACTTCATTGTTTTCAATTGTTTTCAACTTTTCTAGTGTATATATGTTTGGATCCAATTTTTTTGGATAGCTCCCTAAGGGGGAATCAATACATTTCAATTTTTTTTTGTACATATACATAAATTTGAGAGTCTACATATGTATGTTACCAACACACCATTTTTCCTTGATGTCAAAGGGGGAGAATAATTGAGACAAATAAAAAAGAATTGAGTAGAAGTTTGAAGGTGATTTGAGAAATCAGTTAAAGAGGGAGATGATGCTTAAAGGGGGAGATCATGTATGCCTAAAGTTTTTGGTGATGTATTTTTATAAATTTTGGAGATTCATTTTTGGCACATGTTTCCGTCAATGAAAAAGGAGGATATTGTTGAAAGAATGAAGAAAAAACCCTTTGATTTTTTTTTCATTGATGCCAACATTGTTTGTTGATAGTTTTGTCTAATCCAATGAACAAAGTGTATGAATCTTAATCTGGTAATTTTTTCTAGAATTACTCATGTTATAAGATCAGCTTATGAGGTTTTAGTATGTTATTAAGGATCACTAAATGCACCTATGATCAAGATTTCAGCTATTTTGGGTAAACAGGTTGAAAGTTACAAGTGACAGAAGTTCTACATTCGGTTTTTGGCTTTATGCAGTGCAGATGGATAAGTGTAATCCAGTTTGCATTCCTTAGGTAATTGGAATCAGTCTATATAATTTTTGGAATTGGTTTATAGATTTAAGTACTCTATATATTCCAAATGGTGAGTGATTATATGATTAGATGGATCATTGGTGTGTAATCAGTTTCCTTATTTTGTGATTAGGTATAATTCTTGGCCGAAATAATACTTGATGTGTTGAAAAGATTAATTAAGTATTGTGGAAGTTAAGGGCTCTATTTTAGGTCCATTCCAACTTGTATTAAGTTTTGCATGGTTTATTTGAACGTGAAGAATTTTTTGATACAAGTTTGAAGCTGAAAAGGTAGTGATGAATTAAATAGGGCTACATCTAATTAGACTGGCCTAATTGATGTATGTGGATGTAATAGGATATATATGTAGGAAATTTTTGAGTTGTATGATGATATGAGATAATATAACATGTAGTTTAATATGCAAAATATTTGACATTGTGATAACTTGCAAATTTGTATGTGTGTGATCCGAATAAGTGCAAAATTGTTGTGAATTGTTGAGTGACTACTAAGTAGAGTAATATTTTGTATTCATAGCTTCAAAGGAACTAAATTCAACACAAGGAAGGTGCAATTTGTATCAATTCATACTTTGGTTGTATAGCCATTTGTATTTTGTATCTATTAATGGTCATGAGCCTTATAAGGATAGTGTGTCCTGGTAGTGAGCCCCTGTAATATCTTATAACTGGTTATAATATATTGTGAGCTAATCCTCACAATGGTTTTTCCCTTTTTTGGTTTTTCCACATAAAAATATTGGTGTACATGTGTTATGTGATCTTGTGATTCCTTTCATGCTTTCATTAATTTCTGCAATTAGATATACTTTGTTAATTGGATGGTTTGTGATCAATTGGTTATATATAATATTAATTCGTCCCCACATCTTAGTATTTTGGGTGTTCAACATTTGCTATATTCAAAATTTGGGTCTCTAGATCATTGTACAGAGTGAGATATTTTTAGCAGTGTGTGAACCAGTTTTTCAGTGGCCTGAGAGAAATGCATTTTCTTCACGTTTCTCTACAGTTTGGCTTCAAGTTGTGTGGATTTGGGAAGTTTCTCATAATTTTTGTATCTTTTGTAATTCAAGGTTTCACTTGATTTGGTATAGTACAATATTTGTTTCGTGCATTAGTGTGTGAATAAGGTTTACCAGATTTTTTGGATTGAAGTATTTATATGTTGCAAGTTTGGATGAAGTCTTTGTTGGATCTTAGGTGGTTCGAGGATTATTCTAGATCGTGTTCAAGTGAATTTTGTTGTTTGAAATTTTTGGATTGATTTACTTAATGTTTATGGTGTTTGGCATGAGTATTCATCGACCTTGTGTTAGTTATACATGCAAAGTTTTAAAAGAATGTTGAAGTGTGTTAGGATTAATTTGGGTCCTAATTAAGGATTTATTTGGGTCACCTTCATTCCCATCCATCACAAGAATTTTTAGATGCTGACCTAATTTGAATTTGTAAATGTAATAGATAGTTGTTGACCTTGGAGAAGGTTTTCAAGGTTGAGGTTGATATAAATAAGAGTAATGTTATTGTAAGATGAAAATGAGAGATATACAAGATATATGTGAGATCGATGCAAGTGATGTGTGTGATGTGAATTTTAGAAGTATAGATATGAATTTGAGTAGAGTAGTGTGAAATTCAAAGTGTTGGATTCCTAAAGGTAGTGAGCTAAAGTTGTCTAAAATATTTCATGGAAGACTGTAAAAGTGTTGGAGCATTTGTGGTGGATTTCTTGTTTCATTGAGATGTTCTCTATGTAAAATTTCCCTTCTATCTTCTTATGTTCTTTTTGTGTTAGTGAGCCCTAGTTGTGAGCCTTTTTGGATAGTATGTCCTATTCTGGTAGTGAGCCCTTGTACTAGTTTTTCTATTACTTTTATTATGAGCTAATCCTCATCGTGATTTTTCCCTCATTGGATTTTCCATGTAAATTTAGTGTTCTCTTGTGTGTGTTGTTGTTAATTCAATTTATTTTATCTGCATTTCATGTTTAATCACTTTAACAAAATATGGGTTTAATGAATTAATGTGGATCTGATTACTATTGAGGGTTTTGATGTTTTAATTTTCTACAACTGATTCACCCCCTCTTAGTTATATTGTTCATTCAATAATCAGTATCAGATTGAGGTTCCTTGGAGAAGAGCTTAACCACTTAAGGTAGATCCAGGATGGTGAAGAAAATTGGTTGCCCTAGATTTGATGGAATAAACTATGCATTCTGGAAGACAAAGATGGAAGGATATCTGGAAGCTCATGGATTTGAAATTGAAAAGGAAATAAAGAATTAATATTTTGCACCTCTAAATGGTCTAAGAACAAGTGATGAGATCAAGGAACATGAAATAAATGATAAGGAAATATTTATTCTAATGAACATTCTTTCAAATTATGAATTGGTAAACGTTATGAATCTTACGACTGCTAAAGATGTTTGGGATAAGATTGAAAGTGATTATGAATGAGATGACAAGGTTAAACAAGAAAAGTTACAAAATATGAAGGCACAGTTTGAGACCATGTAAATGTATGAAGATGAAACAATTTCAACCTATATGTAGAGAGTTGATGAATTGGTAAGTACTATGAGAGGTCTTGGTGCACAAGTCAAAGAACCTAGGGTGGTAAAGAAAGTTCTCATAACTCTTCCTAATTCATATAGTAAAAAGGTATCTAATATTGAGGATGTTGTAAATTTTAATACTTATTCTAGAGATTAGTTGATTGGTACACTAACTTCATTTGAAATGAGAAAGCTTGGTTTGAAAAATGGTAAAAAAGTAGAGACTACTTTTGATGTAGGAAAATTAGTTTAGATTGAAGATTCAGATGGAGACGATCTTGATGATGTGGAAGCTAACTTTTTAAGAAGGATGAAAAAGGGCACCAGTAAGTACAAAGGTAAACTATCTTTCAAATGTTTCAGTTGTGGAAATGTAGGTCATTATCCTTCAATGTCCAAATAGAGATGTGAAAAATAAGAGTAAGGAGAATAAAGGAAATCTGATTAAAAGAGATTACTATGTCAAAGAAGATGTTGGTATTTCTGATGATGAATCTTATTATGGAGATTTTGATGATAATGAATGTTTTTTCTTGGTTATAAAAGAAGAATTTAGTTATGCTAACTCTAAAAGTTGTGTGAGGAAAGTGTTCTAGAGAAGGAGAAGGTTGAAGGTACTTTGGTATATAATTTTCATGTTAAAGAAGATAAGAATTGTTGGGTTGCTAAGAGTGGCTGCTCTAATCACATGATCGGAGATAAAAGTAGGTTTGTTAAACTTGAAAAGTATGATGGAGGATTAGTTAAATTTGGAGATGATTTAGGAGCTAATATTTGTTAAATAGGTTCAATCAGTTTTGATGGCAATCATAATTCTGAAGATGTTTACTATGTTAAGGGTTTAAGGCATAATATTTTGAGTGTTGGAAAAATGTGTAGGAATGGATGTAATCTTGAGTTTGAGGATGAAACATGTGAGATCAAAAAAGGGTCTGAAACTGTGATTTCTACTGGTAAGAGGACTAATGGAAATATCTATCAGCTTAAGGGTGTTGATGGCCATTGCTTTATGTCTCAGATTAATGATAGTTGGTTATGGCACCAAAGGATGTGTTACATGAATTTTGATAATTGGTGAGAATCAATTTAGTTAATGTATTGAGAGATCTACCAAGAATTAACAAAGCCTATTAGTGATGTTTGCAAGAATTATCAATTTGAAAAACAAGGATTAGTTTCAATGAAAAGGAATAATTTGCTACTAGACTACTAGAATTAATACACACAAATCTACCTATTCCTACAAGGGTGAGAAATCTTCAAGGTGACATGTATTTCATGCTTTTGATTGATGATTATTAAATAATGACATGGGTTACTTTTCTTTGAGAAAAATTTGATGCATTAGATAGATTCAAGGAATTTAAAGCTATGGTTGAGAATGAAATCACTGTGAAAATAAAATGTTTGAAGTTTGAAAGAGGTGTAGAATTCACCTCTAATGAGTTTAACATGTTTTGTGAGGTTCAACATAAAGAGGCACTTTTCTGCCCCTAGAACTCCTCAACATAATAGAGTGGTTGAAAGGAAAAAATTGACTATTCAAGAAGATGTTAGGACTATGATGAAAGAAAAATATCTATCGGAAGTCTACTAAAGAGAATCAATTCATACTTTTGTTTATATACTTAATAGATTTCAATCTAAAGCTAACAACACAAAGACTCCCTATGAATTATGGTATGGAAGGATTCCTACTATCAAGTACTTTAGATTATTTGGAAGAAAATGTTACATCAAGAAAAATGAGGAAAACTTAGGAAATTTTGATGCAAGGTTTGATGAAGGTATTTGTTAGCTCTTAAAAATGTAGGTGAAAAGCCTCAAGATGTTACCAATCTCTTGGTATGTTTCAGGGTAACAAACAAGGTCAAAAGATTTAGATCTTCTACTCTTCAGGTGCTACTAGACCTAGGCAGGTGTACCTATATGAGCGAGGCAAACTTGACTTATTTCTCTTGAAATGTTTTTCCCAAAATGGCAGATGGGAGTGGACAAATAAAACTGGAATTTGGTATAAAATGTATACAATATTCAAAACTAAATCCTAAGATGTTCAATCAACAAATGTAAAAAAATATGAATGAAACTAAATGGTGAAAAATGCAGAGACTAGTTCCTTATTGGGTATGCAGAGTCAAATGAAATATAAATGGGAAACTTCTTTCTGGAAAACACTCAATTTTTTTGGCATATGTTTTTGTTTATAACTTGTATAAACATGTAAGACTATGACTACCAAGTTCTTCTTACTGATCCAGATGAATTTCCTTGATTACTATGATCAATTAAAAGGATTTAATCTTTTCTTGAAAGAACTAATCAATCAACCACACAGATACACCAAATGTGCACTGATAAATTGAATATAAACTTGTTACATCAATTTAAATAACCAAAAAACCATCAATCTTGGAGACAACTTTAGTAATACTTTCAATAAGCACAATAGACAATTGACACTAGAAATACGCTGCCACATCAACTGATTCTCATTAATATCTCCATTTTGAAATCAAACATCGTAGTCTCTGTTCTATGGAAATTTGTATCCAACTGTATATTATCTACCCTATATTATATTCTAATCTACCCTTTTTTTCTTTTCACAATCGGGAATGAACATTTATACATTTGTATCTAAAAAGACACATCTCTTTGCAATCAAATGTTGGCAAATAGTTGAAGTCGGGCTTTCACTAATTTTCATTGTACATTCACCGAGACATCCTGCAGTCATATCGAAGTCCAATGTCTCATCAACAGTCATCCTTTGGTCTTATGTGTTTCACTATGACTTCTGGAGTTGGGGAGACGTTTCACAAGTCACCTTGTGTTTCACCGAGATGTACTCTTTAGTTTATTTTCTGGTCGCTGAGACGTAATCATTCTCTCACCGATGAAACAATACTTTGGCATGACATACAGGTTGGCAAGACTATAGAACTTTACTCCAAAAACCATTGACATAATTCCTTTACACTTTATCGGCAAGACCTAATGTATTCACTAAGACTTCACTCTGATACCACTTAGCCTAGTTGATAAGTCCTTCGATACATTAGTCAATAAGACATGATGCAATCAGTAATACCTCATCCTGATGATAGCCCTCTTTCCGATGCATATCTTTATTGGTGTGACATATGGGTCACTATGACTTATTCCGATGAAAGACTTCTCACTGAATGATCCCTATGTCGCTAAGACACTACATTGTGTCCTATCGATAGGTGCCTGTAGATGAATTTTAATTAGTGTGACATCACTAAAGTCCTGTCGATAGACTGCAATAGATGTATATCAGTAGAACATGCATTATGAATCGGGGAGACCATGATCACCTCATGCTAATAGGAATTATAATGTGAAATATTCAGGACTAGATGGATTATACAGGACTTCATGACAAAATATGGGAAAAATGTTATGAAGAGAGGAATTTGTGCTTATGGTAAGGACTCATTTGGAAACTCATGGGTATGAATAGCTTGCAAAAAAATTCATAATTTTATAGTTCTAACAATGGCTCCATCTGGGGATGAATGGTTGTAAAATCATTGCAAGGATCCAGATTTCTGGGTGAGTAGACCAGACTCAAGGTGATGGACCAGTGAGAAAAATGGAGAAAATGGAAATGAAAATGAATATGACCCTACACTACTATGCCTGGAAAAGAAAACTTTGAGAGGACCATCAAGAGTTTTCCATGCACTAGCAACCCTTAATCCTCTATGATTCAACTTCATCTGTTTTGAATTGTTATGGTCTAAAATTCAAACCATAAATGATGGCCGAAGGCCATCCAACAGAAAGGCCCAAAATTTCCTCTATCAAACACCCAACTTTGCTTTGAGTTCATCATATTCTTCTTGAAGGTATTCATGTAGTCATCCCTGCCACTATTGTTGAAATTTTTTAGAGAATCATCATGCTCTTCTTGGCCCAAATTCCCTTCACCATTCTGTAGTTCAAATTCTCCCTCATCATGGGACAAATTCTTGTTATCTTCAACATACAAAGTACATGCATAATCAATGAAAATTTTCTCATTATCTTTCTCACTATTATGTATTATAAAACACTCTCCCAGCTATACTAATAATTCACCATCAAAGTGCTTGTCTAGAGAATAAAAAAATTATGTCATATCAACATTGTTTGAGACAAACAAATCTGAAACCTTTTGCACCTCTTCCATATCACCATTTGGAGATGAAACTGGATTATGACTTATATCTTCAATAACATGCATATATGAACCAATCAATGTTGGACTTGTATCATCCTTTATATGGAACTAAATGTCTTCTCCACATGAGTTAGAAATTTCAAAATCACATACCTCCTCTTGAATGGGCATAGATTTTTTATCAACTTCAAAGGTTTCTCCATCATTTCAAGAAATGCACCGGGAGTCATATGAATCATTGCACAAAGAACTTTCACTATTAAAACAAATGTAAGCTGGACATAGGACTTCGGAATCACCTTCATGTGCACATCTCTAATATTCAAGAGTTAGCAAATCTGAAATTTTCTCACTACTGAGTGAGCATGTTTCTTCTTCCATGTCTTCTATTGTTTCTCCCTCTTCTTGATCTCCACAAGTGCTGAAAATATCAAGATTCACATGATTTTCCACAAACTCTTCCTCATTGAGACATAATACACAACCCCCTTCTATTACATTTTCCAATTCATGAACATGGAAATTTTCAAGATCATTATAGTTATTCTCTTCACATGTTGACGTACTCTCCTCTTTATTTGAGCACGTTCCATCCTCATCATGGAGTGGATTCAAAAAGAAATCATTCTATAGCACACCTTGGATAGATGTCATTTGAGATTATTTTGTTATTTGATCATACAATAGTTTTGAAGAAAAATTAAAACTATTTTCAAGTGTGCAATCTTCTTCATCAATCATGTCCTCATGGTTATGAGCTGCAGCTAAAGGGTTTATTTGTTCACTGTCAAATGGATCCACATTTTCCATTGCTTCTTCCTCTTGATCACCACAAGAACTACAATAATCACCTTGCTATAAATCAGAATCCATAGTTTCATCTTCACAATTTGAATATTCATTAGATCCCTCATTACATGTACTGCTTTCCCTGTCACAATCTGTTATGCAAGAGAGATCTCTTGTATCTTCATCTTCATCATGCAGACTATCATATGAGTCATTCTAATTTGCACTTTTCTCATCTTCTATCGACTACATCTTTTGATCAATGATTTCATAATTATCATCATCCCTTTTCTTATCTATGATTTTGATCAACACATTTCCCTGTCACAATCTATTATGCAAGAGAGATCTCTTGTATCTTCATCTTCATCATGCAGACTATCATATGAGTCATTCTAATTTGCACTTTTCTCATCTTCTATCGACTACATCTTCTGATCAATGATTTCATAATTATCATCATCCCTTTTCTTATCTATGATTTTGATCAACACATCCACTTGGTCAAAAATGACCGGTTTTAGTGACTTAGGCCAATGAGGTGAATTGGGCCAATATACATTCATGAACTGCTCAAGAAACAAGGGTCCATGGAGCCTGTAATTCCTAGGCATTTGCATACAAATTTCTAACATTATACAAATCAAAGAATGCCCAGATTCTCCTTTATTTCTTCTTATGTCAAGAAGGGTCTTCCAAAGATTTTTGACACATTCATCATTTTTAGATTGTTGGTTCTGATACGTACCATGCTGCAGATTCTGACTGATATTTCCAAGTGGACTAGAATTGTGTTGCTCTTGACATTGATCACATTAACAATCTTGATAACTTACCAACCTTTGTCCAGGAGGGACAGGATAAGCATTTATTTGTTTTGATGGTTGTGGTGAATAAATGTTTTGTTGTGCATGATATGCATTGCCTCCATTGTGAAAATTTCCAATTGTATTATCAGGCACTTGAGGGGTCCAATTCCTTCCTGCATTTGTGTATTCATTCTTAATTCATAATGTTTCTTTCTCCACTTGCAACCATTGCTTTTTTAATTCTTCAATTCCTCTTATCAACTATTGCCTTTCAAACTGTTTATCCATTCTTCATTAAGATTTTACCAGAGTCACCACGTACTTTTTTGAAAGTACAAAAATGTTTTCTTTTTAAAATTATTTTTGATTTTCCCTAGCGGAATCTCCAGTATGACCTCCCCTATATTGAGATATTCTCCCATTCATGTTTGAACAGATGCACTGATTTTTCAGAGTCGCCACTCACTTTCTTAAAAGTGAGAAAAAATTTGTTACTTCTTATTCCCAGCGGAGTCTATATAGGATTTCTAACTCTATGAGTAACGCGCAGATTCTAAGTTAATTCCCCAACAGAGTCACCAATTTGTTAGCTCTCAAAAATGCAGATGAAAAGCCTCAAGAGGTTTCCAATCTCTTGGTACATTTCAGGGTAACAAACAAGGTCAAAAGATTTAGACCTTCTACTCTTCAGGTGCTGCTAGACCTAGGCGGGTGTACCTATATGAGCGAGGAAAAATTGACTTGCTTATTTCTCTTGAAATGTTTTGCCCAAAATGGTAGATGGGAGTGGACAAATAAAACTAGAATTTGGTATAAAATGTATACAATATTCAAAACTAAATCCTAATATGTTTAGTTAATAGATGTAAAAAAATATGAATGAAACTAAATGGTGAAAAACATAGAGACTAGTGCCTTATTGGGTATGTGGAGTTAAACAAAATATAAATGGACAACTTCTTTCTAGAAAACACTCAAATTGTTTGGCATATGTTTCTATTTATTACTTTTATAAACATGCAAGACTGTGACTACCAAGTTCTTCTTACTGATCCAAATGAATTTCCCTGATTACTGTGATCAATTAAAAGGATTTAATCTTTTCTTGAAAGTATCGATCAATAAACCACATAGATACACCAAATGTGCACCAATAAACTGAATATAAACTTGTTACATCAATTTAAATAACCAAAAAGCATCAATCTTGGAGAAAAATTTAGTAATACTTTCAATAAGCACAACAGACAATTGACACCAGAAATACACTACCACATCAACTAATTCTCATTAATATCTCCATTTTGAAATCATACATCGTAGTCTCTGTTCTATGGAAATTTTTATCCAACTGTATATTATGTACCCTATATTATATTCTAATCTACACTTTTTTCTCTTTTCACAATCAAGAATGAACATTTATACATTTGTATCTGAAAAGACACATCCCTTCGCAATCAGATGTTGGCAAACAGTTGAAGTCGAGCTTTCACTAACATTTGTAGACATTCACCAAGACATCCTATAGTCATACCGAAGTCCAATGTCTCATCGACAGTCATCCTTTGGTCTTATGAGTTTCGTTGTGACTTCTGGAGTTGGGGAGACATTTCACAGATCACCTTGTGCTTCACCGAGATGTACTCTTTAGTGTATTTTCCAGTCCTTGAGATGTGATCATTCTCTCACCGATGAAACAATACTTCAGCATGACATACGGGTCGGCAAGACTATAAAACTTTACTCCGAAAACCATTGATAGATTTCCTTTACACTTTATCAGCAAGACCTAATGTATTCGCTAAGACTTCACTCTGATATCGCTTAGCCTAGTTGATAAGTCCTTCGGCGCATTAGTCGGTAAGACATGATGCAATCAGTAAGAGCTCATCCTGATGATAGCCCTCTTTCCAATGCATATCTTTATCGGTGTGACATATGGGTCGCTATGATTTATTCCAATGAAAGATTTCTCACCGAATGATCCCTCTGTCACCGAGACACTATGTTGTGTCCTACCGATAGGTGCCTATAGACGAATTTTAATCGGTGCGACATCATTGAAGTCATGTCGATAGACTACAACAGATGTATATAAGTAGAACATTCATTATGAATCGGGGAGACCATGATCACCTCATGCAATAGGAATTATTATGTGAAATATTTAGGACTAGATGGATTTTACAGGACTTCATGACAAAATATGGGAAAAATGTTATGAAGAGAGGCATTTGTGCTTATGTTAAGGACTCATTTGGAAACTCATGGGTATAAACAGCTTGCAAAAATTTTCAGAATTTTATAGTTCTAATAGTATCTTCCTTGGATATTCTACTAAAATAAATCTTACATATGTTACAACAAAAGGCTGACAAAGATTGTTGAAAGTGCAAATGTTAAGGTTGATGAAAATTTGTAGAATTCAATTCCAATAGATGAATATGTGTCAGATGAACCTAACTACAGAGAAGAAGATGAAGAAGAAGAAGTTGAAGAAAAATAAGTGCAAAATAAAGAGGAAGAAGCTTTAGGGAAGACCCCTAAGACCCCTAAGTATGTGCAAAAGAATCATTTTGAATATCAGATCATTGGAGAAAAGAGGAAAGGAGTATTGACAAGAAGAAGGGTTGTTGAAGCTAAGGTACATTTGTGTTTACTTTCTAAAGTAACCTAATATAGTGAGTGAGGCATGCAAAGATGAATGTTGAATGAAGGAAATGGAAGAACTTATGTATATTGAGAAAAATCAGACTTGGGAATTGGTTCCTAGACTAGAAAACAAGAACATAATTGGAACTAAGTGGGATTTTAGAAAAAATATGAATGAGAATGGAGAAGTGGTAAGAAATAAGGAAAGACTTGTGTGTAAGGGTTACTCATAGGTGGAAGGAATAGAATTTGAGGAGACATTTTCCTCGATGGCTAGGATGGAAGATGTCAAATTTTTTTTGGAACATGTAGCACATAAGGACTTTAAAGTTTATCAAATGGATGTGAAGTCTTCTTTTCTAAATGGTGAATTGGAAGAGGAGGTATACATGAAACAACCAAAAGGATTTCAATTGTTAGATCAGTCAAATATGGTGTCTAGATTGAAGAAGGAATTATAAGGATTAAAGCAAGCTCCCAAAGCTTGGTATGTAATATTGGATAGATATTTGATATAGCAAGGATTCAGTAAAGACATCAGAGATAGTAATCTTTACTTCAAAATTGAGGAAGAAAAAATCTTGATAGTGGTTGTGTATGTGGATGATATTATCTTTGGTGGAAACGAAGCTATGTGTAAGAAATTTTCTAAAGAGATTTGGAAAGTGTTTGAGATGTCAATGTTTGGGGAGATGAATTTCTTCCTTGGGCTACAAATCAATCAAACAGAAAGGGATTTTCATTTCATAGTCAAATTATGTCAAAGATATTTTGAAGAAGTTTCAATTGGAAGACTCCAAACTGGTATGCACTCCTATGGTGACTAGTTGCAAATTGAGCAAGGATGATGATTCATCTAAGGCTGATTAGAGCAAATATAGATCTATGATTGGTGGACTACTATATCTAATAGCTACTAGAGACCAGATATCATGCATGCAATTTTTATTATGACTATATTTCAAGAAGATCCTAAAGAAACACATGTAGCTATGAAGAGGATATTCATATATTTAAGAGGCACTCTAGATTATGGCTTATGGTATCCTAAGGATGATGATTTCATATTAAGTGCTTATACATATGCAGATTGTATTGGTTGTGTTGATGATAGGAAAAGTACAAGTGGTGAAGCATTATTTCTTGGTTATATATTGGTTTCATGGATAAGTAAGAAGCAAGATTTAGTTTCCTTATCCACTGTAGAGGCTAAGTATATCACAACAACATCTTGTTGTACACAAGTTTTGTGGATGAGATAGACATTGAAGGATATCAGAGTAATGTATGATGAGCCTATATCTATATTTTGTGATAATACAAGTGAAATTAACATTTCAAAGAATCTGGTGATGCATTCAAGGACAAAGCATATATCAATTAGGTGTCACTTTTTGAGAGAGAAGGTTATGGAGAATGAGGTGAAGCTTGAATATGTACCTACAAAGGATCATATTGCTAACATATTCACTAAGGCTTTTCCTAATGATAATTTTGAGTATCTTCAAGAGAAGTTGGGGGTTATTGCCCCTCCTTGTTTGAACTAGATGCATGTGGAGATGGATTAAGCTAGTGGATATATGGATTCATCTCTTTTCTAGACTGATGTTTGTGGCTACCTCTCAAGGGGAATAAGTAGTGTCATGTGTTGTAATTATTGTAGAATTTTTGATTTGGTTGGGTGTAATCCTAAGGGGGAGTATTTAGAGAAAGTATCTCTTTCAATGTGAAAGGGGGAGAACAATGCAAAATATTTTTCCTTTGTCATTGATTTCAAAGGGGGATAAATTATCATGTGAAAAAGTTTATCTATTCAGGGGAGAAAAGAAAGAAAGTGTATTCAAAGTTTTTATGTTGTCTTTGATGGTTTTTCACATCTTGTGTTGCCATCAATGACAAAGGGGGAGATTGTTGCAAGTATGAAGTTGTCATTGATGTCAACTATGTGTTTGGAAAGTTTTTTGCATGATGAAGATGTTGAGGATATTGAGAAAATTTTGGAAACTAGAAAAATAGGTTGTTGTAAGTTGTGCATGTCTAGCTGAGATATTGAGGAAGTGTTGTGAGTACATGTAGCTATCTTTTTGTTGCAGTTTCTACAAATGAGTTGGAATGAATTAATGAGCTAAGACGATGTCTCTGGTACTTGGTTTCCAAATTCTTTTGAGAAAATTTAATAAACAATGAAAATAGTGTTGTGTAAGTGTTTAGAATGTTATTCTATGTTGATGTTATTCATGTACATATATGATATGTTGTTTGAGGTTGTTATATGTTTATATATTCAACTTTTGGTTCTCTAAATTGTTGTACAAAGTGATATTTTCACTAGTGTGTGAACCATTTTTTTAGTGATGTTTTATGTGGCTTGGGAGAAATGTATATGCTCCACCTTTCTCTGTAGTTGGCTTTAGGTTGTGTGGATTTGGGAAGTTTCTTATAATATTTGTATTTCATAATTCAAGGTTTCACTTGATTTGGTATAGTACAGTATGTGTTTCATGCATCAGTGTGTGAATAAGGTTTACTAGATATTATGGGTTGAAGTGTTTCTATGTTTCAAGTTTGGATGAAGTCTTTGTTGGATCTTAGGTAGTTCGAGGATTATTCTATATTTTATTCAAGTGAATTTTTTTGCTCAAAATTTTTGGATTGATTTAAGGAAGTTTTTACTTAATTTTTATGGTGTCTAGCATGGGTATTGGCCGACCTTGTGTTAGCACTACATGAGAAGTTTTTGAAAGCATGTTGAAGTGTGTTAGGATTAATTTGGTTCCTAATTAAGGATTTATTTGGGTCGCGTTCATTCTCATTCACCATAGGAATGTTTAGGTGTTGACATAATTTGAATTTGTAAATGTAATAGATGGTTGTTAACCTTGGAGATGGTTTTCAAGGTTGAGGTTAATATAAATAAGATTAATATTCTCATAAGAGGAAAAAGAGAGAGAGATACAAGATAGATGTGAGATTGATGTGAGTGATGTGTGTGATGCAAATTATAGAATTATAGATGTAAATTTGAGTAGAGCAGTGTGAAATTCAAAGTGTTGGATTCTTGAAGGAAGTGAGCTAAAGGTGTCTAAAATATTCCATGCAAGACCACAAAAGTGTTGGAGATTTTTTGGTGTATTTCTTGTTGCATTGAGATGCTGTTCTCCATGTAAAATTTATCTTCTATCTTCTTGTGTTATTTTTGTGGCAGTGAGCCCTAGTTGTGATCCTTTTTGGATAGTGTGTCCTATTCTAGCAGTGAACCCTTGTACCTATTTTTTATTACTTATATTGTGAGCTAATCCTCATTGTTGTTTTTCACTCATTGGGTTTTCCACATAAATTTGGTGTTCTCTTATGTGTGGAGTTGTTAATTCAATTTATATTATCTACATTTCAAGTTTAATCACTTTAATAGAATAAGGGTTTAATGAATGCAAGTGGATCTGATTATTGTTGAGGGTTTTTATGTTTTAATTTTCTACAACATATTCACCCCCCCTCTCAGTTGTCTTGTTCATTCAACATATATGTGACTCCTCTTTTTTCATAGGAGGATATGATTTTCACCTTCGTCATCCTTCCTAGGTAGATATACATTCTTGATAGGTGGTTCCTCTTTGTTTAGAGGTAGATCCATTTTTTCATAGGTGGATCCATCAATAGGTGATCTTGTGTCATTCATTGGAAAATTTTATCTGTTCTTGGGAAACTCCACTAGTCACCAACGATCCATCCTTCTTCAGAAGATACAATCTATTGATAGGAGGATTCACTTTACTCATAGGTGGATCTATTCATAGGAATCTATGTTTTTTCGATAGGATTATATGCTCTGTTATTAGGTAGATTCACTTGCCATAGAAAAACTCAAGAGTGAATCCCTTGAACCAGAGATAGCCCTTGGATTTTTGAGTTGAATCCTATAGTCAATTTTTTTTTGATTTATCAATCTTCTATACCAAGCACTTTCATCCAATCACATTTTTCTAAATTCATCGAATAATCTTTTTGATTACACAAATACATCCCTAGATGTATCTAATCAAGATCCCCATCATAAAGCATCAACATATAGCCTCCTAAGCATCTATTTGAGAAATTTTCAATATTAATCAATCAATTGACTAATCAACATCATCATCTTTACACTTACTTAGGAACTTTGCAAGTTTTGAGTTAGTAATCATCCTCTGCTAAATCAACTTGCCTCGAGCAAAAGGTATAGTTTGTGTCAAAATAATTCATGCTTAAGAACATTTCCTATCTCAATTACTATCCCATCATCATCATCTTGTTTGCTTGCAGACATAGCTTATGTCAACTAGAAATCAATCCTATCATCATTAAATCAAGTTCTCAAACTTAATCAAAGTGCTACATCAATCCATATCTTAATCAATTATCCAACCAACCATCTAATCAATCACTTAATCAACCATGTAATCCTCATCATTTAGTCTTGTCTTTGGGATAAATTCATCCTAACCATTTGATCTCATTATCTTTACATATATCATCCCCATTGTCACACGATCACAGTTGAAAAGGCTTATAGAGAAACAAAAACAATTTCATCAATCACCTCATCCAACTAATCTGTCTATTAGTAGGGGGTCATAACCACCAAACATAAAATTTCCTCCCATGGATCCAAATTTCCCCCATGGTTGAGTATCTCTCGAAGAAGGAATGGTGTCACAACTTGAGATCACTCTAGTAGAGTACCTTAGTAATCCTACCAAAGTGAAAATGATTGACTGCCTCCTTAGTGAATGTTCTAATGCCATCCTTGCCACACTACTCATGCAAGACACTAGACATCCACTAGGATTTGATATGACAAAATACTTTGGGACACATAAACCTCAAACTTCAGGCTTCTTAGCCCCTTCAGCCTCCATAGGTTTCTCAACATCCATAGGCTCCACAAGCTTCTTAACCTCCACAAGTTCCATAGTCTCTTCAAGATTATTAGGACCCCCTAAGAATCAATGATATTTACGTGATTCTTGGAATGAGGTGGTTATTTAGGTCCCTTGTTCTCCTCTTTGAATTCTAGTCATGGGAGCTACATATGGCCTTGATCTTGTTCAAGGACCCACTCCTGCACCACCTACACAATACTAGGGTTCCATACAACCAAACATCACAAATAAAATCACATCCCCACATTTAGGAAACATGGTGCCTTGGCCTCTAATGTTTTAGCATCAACACCTCCACATGTTCCACTAGCACCGACCCCATCGATCTATCATACTTCTTATACTGTTACTCTATATTCATCTCAAGTTCTTCCTCCTACAAATCTACCTCCACAATCCAATCCCATTAATTCCATTCTACCACCTATTAATCCACCAAACCAATGTTATCAACAACCAACAAACCAATCCTATTAGCAACCACCATAACAATCACAACCACAACAACCTCCATCACAACCCCAAAACAATCCTTCATCCTAGTATCATTCACAACCACCACAATCATATCCCAATACTCCACCTAACTATTTCTCTCTATAATATCATTAATACTCCACATTGACACCTTTCATCAAGCATCATATCTAATAGGATCCATACTATTAGCAACCTCTTGTGAACCCATGAGAATAACACACCTCATATGACTATGCCTATCAATCATATCCACACAAAAAACCTCTAAAATAATAGTATATCAATCCTCAACAACCTCCCACCAATCCACTACAATATTCGTCTCATTCATATTCTCAGAAACCATCTCAGTACTCATACAATGCCACCTATAATTATCAATCCCACCCACCTCAACCTCCTTTGCAATCCTATAGAGAAGCACAACATCCTTCTTTTTCTTATCAATCCCAACCACCACCATATTCCTTACCTCCTCCACAACAACAAGCATACTCCAATCAACTCCAATAGTTGACATATCAACTCCAATTGTCTCAAGAACCACCTTAAATCCCACAAAATCAACACATCCTAATCAACCACTTGGTTCGTCTCATCCTTTGTTACCTGCATATAATCCATATGCTCTCCCATCTCAATCCTATCCAGTGCCGCCATCATCCTCTATTCCATTAAAGAAAGAGTGGGAAGATATGAAGGCCACTCTTAAGGACTTACAAGTTGGAACCTCCACACAGAATTCCTTTAAATTTGATGAGATATACCTGTACCCTTTTGATCCATCAATTTCCACCACACCTTTCCCAAAAAAAAATTAAAATTCCAAAACTTCACAAGTGTAACGGTGATTTGTGGGATCATCTACAAGATTTTTATATCCATTTACAAGAGGTGTTATATAATGACAATAATATTCTACATTTGTTCCCTCAGAGTTTGGGTGGACAAGCTCTAGAGTGGTTTTTACATCTACCTTAAGGACCTATCTCTACCTTCATCAATTTATCAAATAATTTTGTGGCCCGCTTCTACTATAACCTTGAGTGTGAAGTTGATACAATGGACATGTATGTGTGAATAAGTAGAATCCTAGGGAAAAAATTTCCAATTATTTATAAAGATGGGAATCTCAAGCTAGTCATATCTCATATCATCTCCCTAAAAAATAGTTGGTTAATATCTTCATTGAGAACCTCCATATAGAGGTGGCTTACCAATTGCACCTCCATTGTGTGTCCACCTTTGACGAGGTCATTGAAAAAGGTGTCATCACCAAAAAAGCAGTAATAGCTAAGGGATTGGTCAAGATATACAAGGACAATAATGTTAAACCATCTAATGATAAATCTCATTATTGGAACAAAAATAAGAATGTTGTTAATGATGGCATAATAGATACAAAGAACATTAAAGTGGCTATTAACTCTAACAGTCATCAAAATACACCAAATTTGTCCATGACCAATGCTATATCTATTCCCCAAGGAGCACCACATCCTCCTAATCAAGGTAATGATAAATGCAATTTTACTCCCCTAGGAGAACCCCTTGATGTAGTCTTCTGAAAGTTGGTCCAAGCTAATATGGTCACATTTACAATCATCCAACTATTTGATGAGTCCAAACATAAACCCAATTGGTATTAGGATAATGAGTATTGCAATTATCACAAGATCAAAGGTCATTCTACTAATAAGTGTTTGAATATTAAGAATTAGGTTCAAGATCTTATTGACCAAGGTGATCTCACCATTGAGGGTAACCACTCTACTTCTTCCAATGCTCAGTTATAGATATAGAAAAATTCCTTTCCTAAACACAATCAAGGAGCTAGTTCATATAATGAAAATATTGGTCCAAGCAACAATAACCAAAATAATCAGACCAATCATGTGGATTATAATAGAGTTCCTTTTAATTATGATAACATAGTTAGTTGCATCACACATGTAGATCCATGAATTTTCATGATTCAAGTAAATGATAAGGAACCTCAATTCATTGTCACCACTTACCATGGTCACATATCTATCTTTGTTCCATAAAATTCATACCAATAGCCACAAGTGAGTCAGCAATACAATTTCCTAGATCATCTTGGTAAGACACCTACCTAAATTTTCATTTTAGATTTGTTGAAGTCTTTTGCCATCTACCAAGAGATCCTTACCAAATCATTTCAAGATGATTGTGTGCCTAAATACATAGATCCCACTCAATTCCATGCTCTCATGGGACACTTATCCTCAACATACTAGTTGGGATTTACTCAAAATGATGTGCCTCCCATTGATCTCACTCATAATCATCCCCTCCATGTCGAAGTTATTATTTCTAAGCATAAGGTGAAGTGAGTCTTGTTAGATAATGGTTCCACCCTCAACTTATGTAAATTAAAGCACATTAAAAAGGTGGGATATAATCAAGATGATTTGGATAATCAGGTAATCACAATCAAAGCCTATGATAATGTAGAGAGATATTTTGAGGGCACCATTTTCCTTCCCATTCAAGTTGGTCCAACTATGCAATATATAGCTTGTCATGGTCTTGATCTTGACCTTCCATACAACCTTTTCCCCATTCACCCATGGATTCATGCCATGAAGGCCATTCCATCCACATATCACTAGTGTCTTAAATTCCCTCACAATGGAGTCAAAGTCACCATCCATGCCGATCCACATCCTTTTGAGTATTTTCACGCTCTTAAGGCATCATTCTCCCATTCTTGGCATTATCCTAGAGTTGAAGTGGTGCCTCCCATCACCACTTCATTTTATTTCTATGTTAATCCCAACACTCTTCTTGCATCTTCCACTCCATCTTCCACTATTGAATCCTCTTTTTCCAAGGTCAAGATCATAGACAAAGGTCATGGAGCATACGAAATCAGTACTAAACTTAATGTGGGCACTATGCCCCCATCTCTGCATACATGTGGACAACCCTCTTCATCCTAGAAGTTACAAGAAACAATGATCAAGAATATGGGCCATACAAATTTTTAATCTCAGGGAACTTTATCACAAAAAAAAAGTTGAATAGGATATTAGTCAATGGGTGTACCAGGAGTAACCTGAAAGTTCTTCCACTCCCTTGGAATATTTTCAAGAAGCCTATCCTAAAACTCATAAAATGGCATAAAAAGTTAATTATCAAGGAAGAGGATTGGTGAAAATGAGAGGTATTCTCCAAACCGTTGAACTACCAACTCAACCAAAATATCAAGGACTCAGTTATGATACAAAGAAAAAGTAATCTACAACATCATCTAGTACGTCGAATAGTGTCAATGCAAAATGTGTTACCATTGAGGACATCCCAAAAGAGGTTATCAAACTTTCTTACAATGATTTAGATGTCTCCTCCCTCTTTCCACATCCATCCTCACCATTAGTTTCTCCCTTTGCTAACTTGAACTCTTTGATTGGGACCAACGAGGATCTACACCCATTGATGATTATTCCTAATGATGAGACATATATGCATTTGATGGGTTTGGAGGAGGGTTATCCATTAGGATTCATCTTTGTGCTTGATCAAGGTACTTATTTTAGGGAAGATGAATGCATTAAACACAAAATTAAGAAACAATATAATAATCAAGGGTCTTGTTGTGCAGTTTTCGCACACACGCCCCACTATAAGCAGGGACCCTCTTTCGCTTCAGTTTTGGTGTTTTGGCCCTTTCTTTTTGAGGTTTTTTCTTACTTAGGCATGTGATTAAATTGTTTATTTGAATTCCTAGGTGTTTCCCCAAGTTATTCATTGAAAATCTTAAGTTCTGGATGAATTTCGGGCTTTTGCTTGGATTTGGGATTTTCCACCCTGGTCAGATTTTCTCGGATCCTGCTTGGACTCCGGTTGGACCCTTGTTGTTCGAGGATTTTTGATCTTCATGGATTTTCTTGAATTCTGCCATGCCATCGGATTCCTGAATTCCTTTTATGGCTGTCTTATTGACTACATTAATGGCTTCGTGCGTGTTCTGAGAGATGTATTTAACTTGATTCTGAGGTCTCTTATGCCATCCTGCTTCCTTTTTTCCCTCATTGAGCTAAGAAGTGCTTTCTTGCAAGTGATTGGTTGGGTTTTTGGGGCATTCAACTTTCAATTGATTGATTTGGTGATGGTTTCTTGTGCGTTCTTGCCTATGTTCATTGTGGATACCATTGGGCCTCACATTTGCTGATTCTTAGATCAATTTCCACTTTATAATGGTATGTGTTTGATTGCTCTACTTTGAATTAAATTATGAATGGCACATTGGTATTGTGAGGGCTTGTGGGATTTGAATTCTTATGTATTTGTTTATTTTGTGCTAGGGTTGTTTGGTATTGCATAATTTGTCATCTCCCAAGTGAGTTTTGAGCTCATTTGTTTATTTTCATTTTGATGGATCTTGCCTAAGAGTAATCAGTAAACCCTAGTGATGACTTAATAGTTGAAACAACTAAATTTTGAATGTTCTTGTGCACTAATGGTAGATGAGTAGGGTTTTTAGACCTAGGGTAGTGCCGTATCAGGTGATTTCATCTTAAAATTGGTCTGCAACACAAGGGAAATTTATGAAAGGTCCGTCCTTGACTTGTCCTGAGTTAAACTGTTGAAATTCATGACCGATTCAGTGTCTGGGTTAAGTCATGGCTCAGCGTCGCAGTCTGGGATAATCCATCCCTTCTGAATTTTATTCGCTGTGACCATTCAAGATCACTGAGATTTCATATCGATCACCCTGTAGTTCACTAATGAAATATTTTACGCATATCAGTCGGCGAGACCTTTGCTTTCACCGAGACCTCACCCCGCAAGGAGATGTCTCATCGACATGCTTGTTCATACTCACTTTTGGCAGGACAAGTCCAATTGCTAAGAGGTCATAGCAGGATCCAGTTGCTCTACCAATATTCATTTGCTTCGCCAAGACATCCATCCTTCGGCTAGACCTCCCACCGAGCACATTTTTCTTTCACCGAGCTTTGTTCTTTTCAGTTGTTGTAACCCTTCGAAGTTGGGGAGATGTGATGTAGGTCATTTTGTGTCTCTCTAAAGCCCTTCATGGGTTTGTATTTGATCACCAAGACACTGTGATTCTCATGTTGAAATCCTTTCTATCGGCAAGACAAACACCATCGTCGAGAGCTCATAGCGGGCTCCTTTCATCTTGCCAATTTTCCATCCTGTCGCTGAGACCTTTCCCCGAACATATCCTACTCTTGCCGAGACCTTTTCTTTCTTTGAGACTTATAACAGTCACCAAGATGTTGTAGTAAGGCCTTCTTTTCTTAGTGAGCCCAGATCTTTTCGCTGAGACCTCTGGCCGAATTCAAACCAAGCCCTAGTCGGTAGAACATCACAACTTCACTGGGACCTCCTATCAAAAACTTTAGTCTGGCCAAAGTGTTTGCTTGGACCCATCAGTTGGTGAGACATGAGGCATTTTCCAAGACCTTACCTCGATTGTCCTTTGATCATATTGATATTGTTTTCTATATCGCCGATCGACAGGACATCTCAACTTCGCCAAGACTTCTCGGCGAGCTAACAACTCTTGCCGAAACCTTCGTTCTGGGAATCCCCATTGGTTCAGAACTTTTCCTTAACCATGAATGTCTGTTAGGTCTAGATTTCTCCAAAATACATCATCTCCCAGATTTCCTAAAAATCCTCTTTGGCCTGTTCTTCGTGGAAATCCATCCCTCATGGATTTCCCTGAAATTTGGTGAAATATAAAGGAACATGAAATAATTGGATTCGTTTATAATTTGTGATGCATTTGATGATTATTTCATGTCATATTTGAATCTCTCATGTGATTTATTAATGAAAAATGATTAGGTTTGATGATTAAGTAGGTATTTCTTGGTTTTTACGTTGGAATCTGATTGGTCTAGAATTTCCCCAAATTCCTCTCTGGCTCAAATTCTGCGGATGGTCTTGAAACCCAAAATTTGTTGTGGTCATTTTATATGAATTTTAATAAAACCTTGACTATATGAGATGCATTCTAATGGTGTTTTTATGAATTAACATGGCTCTTTCCTAGTTTTTACTATGATTTTTCATGTTGAGTGCAGGCTGAATCAAGCAAGGTAGTAGCTGGGTCTTCATTGTCTAATGTAGAGAGGGTTAAGCTAGACATTAAGAGCAAGGTCCCTAAGAGTAAGATCACTTCTCTCTGGTCAGAATTCATTGATATGAATGTTGGCCTCTGGGACTATGAGGAATTTAAAGCAAGGATGGCAGCCAAGGATCCTCCTTTGGTGACTAGAAGGATGATGGAATCGGGCTTGTCCCATGTAGCTAGTTTCCCTTCTACAGTACAATGCTATGAGCTAGTCCTTGAGTGCCCCAGGAACTATGATCAAGATACACAAACGATTATTGGGCCTCAAGGGAGAGTTTTTTCCAATCTCAACCCGGTCTCCATTGCCCAAACCTTTGACATGCTAGATAGATCTCATGTGGTGGGATTCACCATTGAGGTAGCTTAGGAGTTCTACGATGACCAGACTATGAAGTCGCAACAGCTAATCAATTTCTGGCTAGAGAAGCCCAAGTCTCACCACTCCAAATTGCCAAAGTAGCTGTTCAGAGCAAAATTCAAGGAGTACTATGATGCCATCACCTTTGTTAGCAGGGTGGTTGGATTGAAGAGTGTTGGCACATTTGAGAATTGGATGTGCCATGTGATTGTAAGGATGGAACAAGAGAAAATTAACTACCATTAGGAAGGGGTCATCAGCTAGGTAATCCACAAACAATTGTCTGATGTGTTCCAAACAAAGATTTTCATAATGACCTCATATTTGGTCTATGCGCTTGCTAGATTCCATTCCTACAGGGGATTAGATACAAAGGGAATTTTTGGACAGGATATTATCTATGAAGTTTACCCTCAGTTGTATCTAGGAAGCTCAAACTATAGGAGGGAAAATGATGCATTTACCATGCATATTACCAGAATGCTTCAAGAAGCAGAGCATGTTAGAATTCCAGATCAAGCAAAGGAGCTCATCAAGAAATATGGAGCCTAGTTCATTCAATTCCCAACCTTCTCCTACATTCAGATTGATGGTTTCCAAAGGGCCCCATATAGAATTCCAAGGTATCCCACTGACCACATCATATTAATGGAAGTAACTAGATAGATTTGTGATTTTGATGCCATTGTCAAGAAGGACAAACACAAGAATGGTTTTGGTGGACATTTTCCCTTGAGGATTGGCACTGGAGAGGTATGTCCTTCCATTGGTTCTGCCCAAACTTCAGAAGAAGAAATGAGTACTCTTGGCTCATCTTTCCACTCCAAGAGATCCAGATTTGACATCATAGGGGAGGCTCAAAAGAAGGCCAGTAGAGAGTACAACGATAAGGTTAATTTAGAGGACTACTGGGCCAACTGCAGTGATGAATACAAGGTTAGAAAGAATAAATTCTCTCGGCTTCCAGTGGATATAGTCCAATTATACAATATAAGGGTAGTTCCTAACCAATTGGAAGATGATGGAATCTTGATCCAAGATCATGCCTATGAAGCCATAAAGGATAGACCAATTGGTGATGTGGATAGGTCAGAGGAGGAAAGGACGAAATTGAAGCAACTAGTGGATCCAATTCTCAAATTCACTAGGATGTGGCTAAAGCATAAGCTATGGGAACTAGAAAATAATGGTGTGCAATGCACCTATGCGCTAATGGGAGATTTGGATCCCCATTCAACTTCTAAGGAGTCCACAGAGTGGGAATATCCTAAAGGTAAAGGCGAGCTAGATTCTTCTGTCAAAGTTAATTCTAAAGGTGTTCCAGGAAAAGAAGCCCAGGAAGCAAAAAAATAGAGAATGCCAACGGCCAAGAAGAGAACAAGGACTAAGAAGTCTCAACAGAGTCTTGAGGCTGATGATCATATACCCAAAAGGAAGAGAATTATCAAATTATCAGAGAGAGCAAGCTCCAAGGTAGTAGAAGAAGAAATTCCCCCACTAGTGGTAAACGTCGAAAGTTCAGGGGAGAAGTCCAAACTATATACAAGGAGGTTTAGGACTCCTCCCAAGAACGGCGTGCCTAAGGCATATTTTCCTCCTGCCATTCCTCATGAAACCCAAAGTGAACTAGGTGAGATGAAAGAGGTTGATGAAGATTTGGATACTGAGGGAGAGGAATTCCATGAAGATGAGCTTTACAGTGTAGAGGCCGAGATTGAAAAGGTAATGCAATCTCCCTTGGTTGCATATGTAGGATCTCCAGTCACAAATGAAGAAATTCAATCTCCTCTAGGGGAAGAAGAGGTAGAAAAGATCCCATCACCTGAACATGAGAAGGAACACATCGAAGAGGAAAGGAATAGGGATGAGACTCCTGATAAAAATAATTTGAGTGAGGAGGCACCTAAGGATTAGTAGGAGGAGAAGCAGACTAAGGTACAATTGGAGTCCAGTGTCCCTGAATGGCTTGAAAAAGAAATAAAGAGAAAAAAGGTGGTTGTGGAGGATAGTCCACCGAATTGGGATGCACTACTAGCTAAGATGGGAAAGGAAAAAGGTAAAAAGAAGGCTAGAGTGATCTCAAGAGTTGAAAGAGATGAGGCGCATAACAAGGTTCTCCATATTGGCACCCCTATTCTAGATAAAAACAGAGATGATGTGGCTGGAAATGATTATAATGTGTAGACTTTTAATCTTGGGCCTACATCCGTTGAGCAGGACATTGAGGATTATGAGGGCTCTAGTGCAGTTACTGTGGGTAGATTGAGGAAGGAAATGAAGACCAAGTAGGAACTAAAGAAAGAGAATGAAAATCTTAGGAAAGCCTTGGAGGAATTAATGAAACCCCTGCAATCCATTAACCCTTCTTCCTCTACTGCAAATCCTCTACCTCAAGAGACCATCACCAAGCTAGAAAAGATGAAAGCTTCCACCCTTGCCACTACGAGTTGGTTGAAAGAGGTACAAATAAAGGCTGATGAAGCTATTAAGGAGATTTTGTCAACATGGAAGGATGCTATTAAGGCAACTGAGTGGTTGAAGCAAGTGTTGGCACAAGATAAAGAAGACACAGACCTCCTTCTACAGAAAACTAGAACCATCATGGAATACACCAAAGATAAATTAGTGAGTGATGGAATTCTTCCTTCTTCTGGAGCTGCCAAACCATGGGAGTGGTTTGAAGCATTGCAAATCAGGTAGAAAGTGTTGAAAAATATTTACAAACAAACGAAGCAGATTGATGACACCCTAACTGGGGTTTATAATGGTTCCATTGCCTTTTTTGAGATCATGACAGGAAGAAGGAAGATCGCGCCCAAGTACTTGAGACTGGAACAGTTGAGAGAATGATGGTAGGATGTTTATGCACCAAGTAATGATGACTCTGTGTCCGAGCACCAGCTGGATGATGCGGCCACCTACCTTGTAGTTATTGATAAGTATTTGGCATATAAGGTAGATTGGGATAGGTCGGTCAAACACTCAAGGGATGAGATTGTGTCCATCGAAAGATGACTCAGGGTTTTTCCCTTGCCACCAGTGGCTGGCTTGGATGGGACATTCTTGAAAGTTTGTGAAGTGCTGGGTCTGAATACATATGATAGGGAAGGGAGCTAATGATGGGCTACGACGCAATTTGTGCTTCCCTATTATCTTCCCATGCATTGGTCCAAACTGCACCACAGATCTCAGGCCGACTTGGATGGGATGTGCATTTAATTCCTATTTGACCCACTTCAAAGACTCTCTTGGTGAGGTTGTTGTGCTGAGTTATTGCTATGAAACCCTTGCCTAGCTGATGGATTTCTGGGGAATTTTATATATTAGGCATGTTGCCTCATTTGTAAAGGGTTAGAAATAGTTAGAAGGTTAGAATTTGTAACCAGAATATAGAGCAGAGCTAGTTAGAAGTAGAGTAAGTTAGCAGGTAGTTGCCCTCAAGCAAATATTGTAACAGAAAGCTAGAATTGTTGCTACAGTTGACAATTTGAATACAAGAAATGACATTGTGATTTGGTGCCATACTTGTTTCTTTTGTTTTGCATGGTTCTTGTTATTCTATCTTTAAAATTTCTTTGAGAAGGTTAATCTTTAGATTAGATTTGGATTCGATAATGTTGGTGATTCAATACTTGAATGTTGCAACAATCCTTCAGTCCATACTTTTCACAACCAACTGATTGTTAGTTGCTTTGCAAAGTTAGCCTGGACTTCATATTTCAGTATGCTTAGTTCGATTGTGAGGATTTGTTCATTTCAACTGCAATAGGGTTGTTGAATAAATGTTCATGATTTGAAAATCTCAACACCTCAGAAGATTGCACTATTTTCTGTGAGATTGCAGATTTATCTTGGTCAAGCAAAAATCAGTTTTGAGGGATTGGTCCATTTCGAGTATTGGTTACTTTCATTGTTAATCTTATGTTTAGTATTAAGTTTATAAATCTCTTCAAAACCCTTACCTTTTTCTATTTCTTTGATTATTGGGTTAAAACTAGGATTGAAGCATCATTGGATCATTAGATCTGATAAAATTGATTCAGTATTTTGCTTGTAGTAAGGTCCCATTGTGATTACCAGCATTTTCACATTTTGTTACTAAGTTTTTTATGCACTGTCAAAATTTGACATTAGAGACCTTGGGGTTATCTCTTGAGGCTTGCCGATAGAGATTTACCTTTCAAGAGAGATAGGATATCATATTCTGTCTGGTTGTTATTGTGCAAAAAACACGATCAATAGGTCTTTTAGTGAAAACCTCTTTAAGGCACTTCTAGACCAAAAAGTAAAAACAAAAGGTGTATCCCCTGATCAAAACCTCTATAAGGTGTTGGAGGATGGGGATATTCATCTTCCCCTTATGGGTACACATTTATCTGAATGATCCTCTATTTTTATTGAAGATACCAAATAGATCCACTTGGGTACTAAAGAATAACCAAAGATTACCTATTTAGCCAAATATTTGTCAAAGGATGAGTATGAGACATTTTCCAAAATCCTTCAAACTAGGTTAATCAAATTTGCATTCTCCTATTTTGGCATGCCAAGACTTGACCCTGCCCTAGTGGTCCACCATTTAGATGTCTATCCTAATGCAAATCCAGTCAAATAGAAACTTTGTAAGATGCATTCATAGGTGGATTTTCTTGTAAAAGTAGAGCTTGAGAAATTATTGACTAATAGCTTCATCCAACATTGTTCCTCTTGCTAAAACCACTAGGGGAATCTACATTTATACTGACTTTAGGGACTTGAATAAATCTTGTCCTAAGGATGATTTCTTACTTCCAAAAATTGATGAATTATTGTTGATCTTACAATGTGTCATGCTATGTTGTCTCTCATGGATGGATTTTCTAGATATAATTAGATTTGAATTGTAGTTGAGGATCAACATAAAATGGTTTTCTACACTCCTTTGGGTACCTTTTGTTCTCAGGTCATGCCATTTGGTCTAAGCAATGCAGGGGCAACTTATTAGTGCATTATGATAGCCACCTTTCATGACCTCATTGAAATTTTTATGGAGGACTACGTGGATGATTTTTTGTGAAAATATAGAACCTAGGAAGAGAATCATAAGATCTTGGAACAAATCTTCAACCAGCTAGAACAATACTTGTTGTGCCTTAATCCCAAGAAATGTGTCTTTGGTGTTAATTTAGGAAAACTATTGGGTTTCATTGTATCAAGGAGAGACATAAAAGTAGATCTTGCTAAATTCAAAGCTATTCTAGATAAGCCTCCTCCCAAGACATTAAAATAACTGAGAAGTCTCCAAGGTAAACTCCAATCCATTCAACATTTAATTTCTCAACTTGTTGACAAGTGCAATCTATTCACTCACCTACTCCATAAAGATACAACTTTCAAATGAGATGCTTTATGTTAATAGGGTTTCAAAAAATCAAAGAATATCTTGCTAATCCTCCCATTCTCATGCCTCCCATAGTGGGTAAACCATTATTTCTCTATATTTCTGCTACTTCAATTACACTGGGGGAACTTCTAGCACAACATGATAATAATGGAAAAGAGTGATCCATATACTATACAATTCAAAATCTTGTTGGTTATATGCTCAAATACACTCCCATGGAGAAAGAATAACTAGCAGTGGTCTTTAGTTCTCAAAATTTTAGGCATTACATGCTCAGTCACTCCATAAAAATAATTTCTAAAGTTGTCCCCTTAAGTATCTATTATCCCAAACATCATTAAATGGTTGTATGGATAAATGGGTTATACTTTTAAGTGAGTTCAATATCAAGCATATGGATTGAAAACACATTAAAGGCCAAGTCATTACAGATCAATTAGTTGATGGACCATTGGTGGATGCTTATCCATTGGTCACAAAATTTATTGATGAGTTAGTATTTTATATTTATAAATTTGATCCATAGAAGCTCTACTTTGATGATTCATACACATAACATGGCACTGGTGCGAGAATCCTTTTTGGCATCCCTCAAGGTGATTTCATCCCTAAGTCTTTCAGGTTGGCTTTCCCATGCACTAACAATATTGTAGAGTATGAGGCTCTTATCACTAGTTTGAGAATTTTCATTCAATGGAATATCAATTAGTTGCATGTCTATGGAGACTTAGAACTCATAATCAAACATGTCAATGATGAGTTTCATACCAAAGATGACAAGCTTATTCCTTATAAGCGCATGGTAGATGACTTCAAAAATTAATTTTCTTGTATCCAATTTGAACAAGTATATAGACTTTAAAATAAAGTAGTATATGCTATGGCCATGATCATATCTCTAGTTAATATTCCACAAGATCATCATGAGTGTGAATTCCTGGTTGAACAATTATTAATACCTGCATATGACCTTCTTGAAAAAAACCTGATGTGAAAAATCATTGGTCCTCAATCATTGTGGTATCATGAAATCTATACCTACCTCCACAACAACATCCTTCCACCTGACCTTACTCATAACCAAGACAGATCATTTATTCAATGATCCTCTCATCACACTATCCTTGGAGACACCTTGTATTGTAAGGGGTATGATGGTTCTCTTCTATGATGTATAAATGATACAAAATCTAAATTTGCTTTGAATGAAGTACATAGTGGCATTTGTAGGGCTCATACTAGTGGCACGGTCCTTGTGAAGAAGCTTCTCAAAATAGGTTACTATTGGCCAACTATGGAGTATGATGCTTGTGAATTTTTTAAGAACTATGTTCCATGTCAACAACATGCATATTTGATACATGCTTCCTCACAAGTGTTGCAAATGATTACCTCACCATGGCCTTTTCACAATGGGGTCTAGGCTTAGTTGGAAAGATTCAACCCTCATCATCTAATGGCCATACATTCATAATTAACACCATCGATTACTTCACTAAGTGGGTGGAATGCATTCCACTCTACCTAATTATCAACATCCAAATTTCCAAGTTCATCCTATATCATATCATCTATTAGTATGACATACCCTCCACCATCATTACTAATAATGGAAAGCCTTTCAAGAACCGACATTTGCATCAATTATGTGATAAATTCCATATCCAACATTGATGGTCCACCCCCTATTATCTCCAAGTTAATGGCTAGGTTGAGGCAACTAACAAAACCTTAATCAAAATTATAAAGAAATTTGTTAATGAATTTGGCCATAATTTGAACCTCCATTTGAATCCCACCATTTTGGGTTACCGCACCTCCATCTATACCCCAACCTATGTCACTCCATACTCCCTTGTATATGGTGCTAAAGAGATCGTGCCGATTGAAGTTAAACTCCTATCACTCTATATTTCTTTGAAGAATCTAATCAATTATGAGGAGTATCATGTTGCACACTTAAGTCAATTGGAGATTCTAGATGAAAGGTGCCTCAATGCTTACAACCATCTTCAATATTATCAACACCAGCTAAAGATAAGCTATAACAAGAAGGTTTATCCTCACCAATTCTAGCTTGGTGACCTTGTCCTCAAAGAAAATTAGTGTACCCAACAGGATTGAGAGAAGAAAGGTAAATTTGAGGTGAATTGGTTGGGTCACTATGTCATAACTACAAAGTATGGTTTAGGAGCATACCAACTAGATAAACCCAAAGGGGAACCCTTGGATGAGATTATCAAAATCATCCATATCAAGCAATTCTATGATTGAATCAATTGAGTTACCTCACCTTACAAAATACCAAAAAAGTAAAAAGATCCCAAAAATACAAAAAAAATAAAAAATTGTGAAAATTTCTAAAAAATAAACAAAATATAATTAATACTAAAGAGAAATAAAATTTCCTATGGTTAAAACCACCCTTGGTGGCACCTTGGATAAGTACATTTGGTGAAAACCTGAGAATACATTCCATTTGTAGAGGGATTAATCATTATCTACCTTGCATACCGCTTTCCTAAATGTTTATGCTTCATCCTATCCATCCCATGCATCCTATCCACACTATCCATATTGCATCCATTATCCATTCCCATCCCATTATCTATTGTATGGTATATCTTGATTGAGCATTATATTGATTAGATTTACTATATCAATTCCTGATCTTCACATGTTTATTTTGGAATATAGATGTGAGATCCTAATATGTTCCTATACTTTTATATCCTTCTATCGGTTAGGATTTTGGTTGGTTGTCTTCACTTGTCTGTAGTGTAATTAAAGTTTTTCTTGTGTCCCCATCTAGGTTCCATCATTGTAAATACTTGTCAATGGGTATTATATTTGTGTTTATTATGTCACCAAGAGTCCCTATCAAGTTGGGTCCTATAGTAAGATTCATTAGCGCCTTGAGGTTTCAATCCGTCTTGGTTATTTTTTTTCATGTTGATCCTTGAATTTAACCCATCCATATTTGGTCTTTGCAAGATATATCATTCCTCACATTAGACCACATCAATCCACCCATCATTTTCATGGAAAAGGATATTTGAGATTTATTGCTATTGCTTGGTTCTTTTGAATTTTTTTATCTTTTGAGATTCCTACTATAACTACTTAAGGTCGCTAAGATCCATCATATCATGGTGTGATTTGATTGGTAGAAATAAGGGCATATCTTTGTTTTCCATGATTGTGTCTTCTTGGTTGTCTTGTGTTGTACCCACAAAGATCCTTTGTGATCTTTTGTTACTCTGGGGCATCCTCTTGTGTTTTTGGTTTTCCAACATTGGCCCCACCAAATCCCTTTATGAATTTATGAGATTTTTTACTAACCTTTCTTGTTTGTTGTGTCGGCCCTATGCATGTGATACAAAGTGACCTCGGTTCCTCATACCTTGGTGCATAATATCACGGGCTATATAAAAATAAGTTCTTACTATATGGCAACATAATGCATAACATAAAATTGATCAATCCCCCATCCTACCATCTACCATTACCATTCCCTCATTTTTATTTCTTTTTATTATTGTATCTTTCCTAATCAATAGATTTTTTCTTTCAGTTTGGGAAAATCACCTGAGGTTGATGGATTACCCATTGATTTCTATAATAAATCAGACTGGTTCAATGAATACCTTCTTAGTGTGTACAATGAAGCCTTGATCAAAGGATCCCTTGGGAATCAAATTAAAAAATGGATTATAAAACTCATCCCTAAAGAGGGTGATAAATCTCAAATTAAAAATTGGAGGCCTCTAATCCTCTTAAATGTCTCTTACAAAATTTTGACCAAGCTAATTGCACTAAGGCTAACAAATATCTTACCTAAAAGAATAAGTTACACTCAAATGGGTTTTATAAAAGGTAGGTACATCCTTGAAAACTTAGTCACAAGTTGGGAGGGGATGGAATGGGAGAAAACCTCAGCATAGGATGTAGGTCTTCTTTTACTAGATTTTGAGAAATCTTATGACAGGGTAGAGTGACCATTTCTTATCATGAATTTGGAAGCCTTTGTCTTTCCAAGTATATTTTGTAAAATGATAAACACTCTCTCAAAAGATTCCACTGCCTAGTTGGATATAAATAGCACCTTGACCGATCTGATCCTATTGGGTAGACCAATAAGACAAGGTTTCCTACTGACACCAATCTTATTTGTTATTGCTATAGAGGACCTCTTCTACTTATTAAGAGATAAAATTATTAGTCTAAAAGTAAGGAGATTGATTCTCCCTAATCACTCAAATTAATTAATATTCACTTTGCTAATGACACAACAATTTTCATCAATCTAGAGGAAAATAATTTCTCTAACTTGATCAAGAAACTTGACATCTTTTGTGGTGCATCAAGAGCTAAAGTCCCGAAACCAAAATCTATCTTACTTGGTTGTAATTCCCCCCCCCCAAATATTTCATTGATTTTAGAAACCAATGTGGAGGCCCAACCACTCAGGTTAGATATGTTGGAATCCCATTTACCTTAAGCCCTTGCTTGAAAGGAATGTGGAATTGGGTCAAGGATAAGATAGAAAAGAATTTGGGCAGGTGGAACAAGAATTTTCTCTCATTATTAGGTTGGTTCCAAGTGTGTTAGAAGGTGCTCTCCTCCTACACCATCTATTACTCATTAGCCTGGGTGCCTTGTAGCTACCAAGTTGAAGAAGTTCAAAAAATAATCAAGCAATTCATCTAGTCTAATGGGAAGGGGGAAAAAAATAAGCATGTAGTGTCTTGGAATTGGTGTTGTATCAAAAAAGGTCTTGGGGGTTTGGGTTTGAGAGACTTTAAGCTACATGGAATTGCCTTGGTAGTTAAATGGATTCTTAACTCATTTAATGGAGAGGAACCTTAGAAAATCCTAGTTAGAAGGAACATTGAAAAGGGTGTCCCAAAAGGTCAAAGACCTGGAAGGGTTTTTCTATATGTGACCTATTGGGTGACTTTCCATCCAACCTAGTGGCTCAATAATATTCAAAACTATTTGGAAGGCCTAGGAACTCATTAAACACAATATTGTAAGTAATGAAAGAAAAAATAAGAATTTTTTTATAAAATGTTTAAATAAATCTATTTGATGGAATCTAAAACATATAGAAAAGTTCCTAGCTCATCTACAAGGGTGCTTAACCAATTCGTGGGAAAAAAAAGGCATCCAAAACATAAATGATGTTGTTTATAATGGTCAATTAATAACTTTGGAAGCTCTTAGAAATGATTTTTATCTTCTCGAAACTCAGTGGAGAACCTACACAATAATAATAGATGTGTTTATTAATTTAAAAATACCTTAAAAAAGAACTGTTGTGACCTATATGGGGATATAAACCTTCAAAACTACTCTTGAGAAAGTGAGACTAAGCTTGACACCTTGAACTCAAAAAAGATTTATGACACTCGTAGTGAATCCAAAAGCATAATGGATCATGTAAAAAAAATTTGGGGCATGAAGGAAAATGAGAGTTTTTGGAAAAAAGTATTTAAATGGAACTAGAATCACGTGGTTGAACCAAAAAAAATTGTTTTAAATGGATTCTATTATTAAATAGATTATTGTATAATACAAGTACTAGCAATATTGAAATTTGTGAGGTGTGTTAAAAACATGAAACAATTGAACATATGTTTTTTGAATGTTTCTTCGCTAAAGAAATCTAGATGTTTTTTCTTGCAAATCTAGAAGGATGGGGGAAATATAACTCCATCAACAAAATGATTTTTTTTGGTCAAATAGATAAAACTGAAAAGTTAGACAATGTATTCTAGTTAAGTTTGATTAAAAAAAATTATGGTATATTTGGAAAGCTGGAAATGAGGATAAATTTCAAGAGAAGAAGAGAAAACTTATGGAGTCTTATAGAAGACTCGCATATTTTCATATCTCCATGCAGGTAACCTGGATACTAGGGACATCTAGAACAAAGGATAAAGAGGTGGAAAATAAAAAAAGCATGGTAGGATATGGTGCAGGAGAACCAAGACAAATGTTTTCAAATAAAGTCACTTCAAGTTGTAATAATTTTATTTATAGGTCTTTAGGAGGTTGGATAAGGTTAAGTTGCAAAATATCGCAAAAATGCAAAAAATGTCAATTTAAAAATGTAAAGTTGCAAATTGCCAAAAGCTGTAAAAATGCACTTGATAGGAGTCTCTACAGTCATGTTAGGAGTTTTATGTCTTTTTTCTTCAATAAGGTCTATTTTAAGACCATTTTCATGTAACTGAAAGGTTAGTGGGGTCATTGGTGCTATAATTGCTTAACATGCAAAAACATGCATTTGTTGCATGTCTCATTTTTGGAAGACCAAGGGTCTCCTTGTTGTAAATGTTGAAGTTAGTGAGTTTTTGGCTTGTAGAAGGTGCTAATTCTCTTTTAAAGGCCTCATGTAAATTTTTAGAAGGATGGGGGGAGTTGCAATATGAAGAAAATCATTTAGAAACCCCATTGCATGCTTAAACTTTGCTTTTTCTATATTTTAGAATGGAAAAATGTGTTTCTAGGTTGTTGTACGTATTTTTATGGATAATTCATTTTTATTTTTGTCTCATTGAATTTTGTTGAATTTTGAGTGTTTTATAGTCATTTTACTGAAGACAAATTTGCAGAATAAGGCCTATGGGACAACGTAGCAGTAAGTTTTTGAGGCATATGTTCCAAAGTAACCCAACTTCAATGTAATATATATTATATAAGGGCCAAATGGGTATCCAAAACAGGTTTTAGGTCATGGTTTGGATTTGTTATTTGAAATTTGTGTCAAAAATACATTGTTTGCTACTCTCATAAAAGCATAGTGGAAGATTATGAGAAAAATGATTTGTCTGAAGTGTTAGAGTTTTTGTCTTGAAAATTTTATTAAATTTGTGTTAGTTTTGGAACCCCCATACTACATAGGTTTGGTATAAGAGCTTAGAAGGTCTAGGTAGAGAGTTTTGTGGTTGTGTGTTGTGGTTTTGTGCAAGTTAGTGGCTAAGAGACTAGGTAGAGGAAAAGTGGAAAGAACTAGGTGAGGAAAAGAAGTTAGAAGAAAGGTTAAAGGGACTTGCTTAGAGAAAAGAAGGATTTTCTGATAAGGAATTTGTGGGCAGAGGGTACATAGAGGAATAAAGAAGAAAAAGAGAGAAAGAGGCAAGAGAAGTTTGAGAAAGAGATAGCAGCACTGAAGCAAGATATAAAAAGATTGGATTTGGAGTTCCAGGAGTCCTAGTTGAGGATGGAGCAGTTGCTTAGACAAGAAAAAAGTTGGCATTTGAAAGTGAAAAAGAAAGTGGTATGACCCATTTAGAAGATATTCAAAAGGATAAGGAAAATGAAGATAAAATAGGAAGAAGCATTTGAAGATGCAGAAGTAGAATTCATAGATGAAGAAGACAAAGATACTGCAGCCATTCCCAAGCATCAAGGTGAAGGAGCGGTAGGGATAAAGGACCTGATCTTAGAGGGAAAAGATATAGATTTGGTGTCAATATTAGATGAAGGTAGGATCAAGGATGAATTGATCTTGGAGACTTAAAAAAGTTGAAGAAAGATGGAGGTATTGTTGTAGAAATAATGTATTATTTCTTTATAGTACTAATATTTTGAATAGGGAACAATTTGAAGATCAAGATGCAGCATATAGGAGAAGGAAAAAGGGAGATTGTGACACATCAGAGCATAAAATAAAAAATTTATAGAGAAAATTCAAAGTGGAAACAAGTTGCAATAGACCAACTAAATCCAAAGGTGAAGATGAAGACCAAGATGAAGCTATTTTCAAGAACAAGGAGGAGATCAAAGAATTGAATACTTCCAAGGGACTTGGAAGAATTTCATGGGTGGATGTATGGTGCAGCAGCACCAAGACAAATGTTTTCAAATAAGGTCATTTCAAGTTGTAATAATTCCATTTATAGGTCTTTAGGAGGTTGGATAAGATTAAATTGCAAAATATTGTAAAAATGGAAAAATTGTCAATTTAAAAATGTAAAGTTGCAAATTGCCAAAAGTTGCAAAAATGCACTTGATAGGAGTCTCTATGGTCATGTTAGGAATTTTATGTCTTTTTTCTTCAATAAGGTATATTTTAAGACCATTTTCATGTAACTGAAAGGTTAGTGGGGTCATTGGTGCTATAATTCCTTAACATGCAAAAACATGCATTTGTTGTATGTCTCATTTTTGGAAGACCAAGGGTCTCCTTGTTGTAAACATTGAAGTTAGTAATTTTTTGGCTTGTATAAGATGTTAATTCCCTTTTAAATTCCTCATGTACATTTTTAGATGGAGGGGGGAAGTTGGAATATGAAGAAAATTATTTAGACACCCCATTGCATGCTTAAACTTTGTTTTTTCTATATTTCAAACTAGTAAACTGTGTTTGCAGGTTGTTGTACGGATTTTTATGGACTTATTTTTGATTTTATGTCATTGGTATTGATGAACCTATGATTCTAATTCATTTTTATTTTTTTCTCATTGAATTTCGTTGAGTTTTGAGTGTTTTATGGCCATTTTATGGAAGATAGGTTTACAGAATTACACCTCTGGGACAACGTAGCAACAAGTTTTTGAGGGATATGTTACAAATTAAGCCCACTTTCATGTAATATATGTTATATAAGGGCCAAATGGGTATCTAAAACAGGTTTTAGGTCATGGGTTGGAGTTGTTATCTGAAAGTTATGTCAAAAATACCTTGTTTGTTGCTCTCATAAAAGCATAGTGGAAGATTATGAGAAAAATGATTTGTTTGAAGTGTTAGAGTTTTTTTCTTGCAAATTTTATTGAATTTGTGTTAGTTTTGGAACCCCTGTACTACATTAGGATACTACAACAAGTGGTCATTCAATTCCAAGTGCAACTCCCCCTTCAAAGAGAATTTAATGAAATTTGAAAGAAACTATAACACTAAATGTAATGAAGGAAAGAAAAATTGTAAACAATTGATCTCTTGTAATATAATTTTGAAGATTCCTTGTAGCATGCAGTAGTTTGTACAACATATATCAGATTTCCTATTTTTTACCAACATATAACATAATTCCTATTCTATAATAGATTGTAACAGCAGTAAAACTTTGGGCAACAATGGCCTAAAAGATGTATTAGTCTTGTAATATTATTCATAAACTATATTCAATACAAAAATAATTGGATTCTTATTGCGCAAGTGAGTCCCCTCATCACTATCCTCATCAAGTTGATTTAGTTTGGTTGGTACACTATGGTTACACCTATCATCCATTCATCTTTTCATCATCTCATTATCATTTCACTTGTATTAATTTTTTAGTGTAATATAGATTTGTTATTCTAAGCATATTTTCATCATCTCATTATCATTTCATTTGCATTAAGTTTTTTAGGATAATATAGATTTTTTATTCTAATCATATGCTTATTATCTCATTATCATTTCATTTGCATTAAGTTGTTTAGGATAATATAGATTTATTATTCTAAGCATTTTTTCATCATTTCATAGTCATTTCATTTCCATTAAGCTGTTTAGGGATTTTTATCATAAGCATCTTTTTATCATTTCATTTACATAGATTCATTTAAATTTTATGATTTTAAACATATTACCATTGATTAATTCTCATTTTAGATTGTATTATGTCATCGGGCTCATTTACCATACATTTCATTTGATTTCATTAGGTTCATTTTTTATACAACTGCATATTATTCTATTTGCATTTCATTATAAATCCATCACATGTCATCAATAAACATCACAAATATCCATCATAACATATGTCATCCTTAGAAAATAACATATATGCATACATATTCATCCTACATAAATTATTTTAGTCTGCATCCCATTTTCATCATATATATCATAGGTCACATACATCTTGCATCACAACTAGTTAGTGTCATACATCATAATCATAGTCATAATTATATGCATACATACATATATCCATACATCCATATACATCACACTCATACACACAAACATAAAACATAATCCATACATCATAAATAAAGTCATATATATAAATGCATGCATATCATAAACACCCATACCCATAAGCATCATCATATCATATATCCATTTCAAAATAAAGTCTATCATACATGTCCGCCTCAACATAATATGAATTTCCATGTACATGTATATCAAAATCATAGTCTATATACATATGATACATCAAGTGTCATGAATCAATATGGATACAAAAATGACTGAATAATATCAAGACTTACATCCTCATCAATGAAATAATGGTTCCTTTATATGGAATCTCATCTCCACAAAAAATTGTCTTCCAAAACTGGTACATGTATCCACCTATCACCTCTATCCATGACTCCCAACATATGAATGTGTAGGATATGGTGGCACTAATACACTCAGTCCTCCTCCTGCTCGTGGTGATCCCATTGACCCACCACTCTTAGCTATTCCTAATCTCTATAATCCACTCCACTCCAAGGTCACCGCCTTTGAAAAGGAGGGACTCCTCTCTACTGCTAGCACTACTCCACAATATAGATCCCTATAGTAATAGGCATCTTTGTTCAATCATATCACTGTGTGTATATCTATCCCTGCTACCCTACCGACATCTCACTTCTGATGGTACCAATCCCTATTCACCTATATTTGAGTCATCTTCATATCCAATGTATCTCGTGATAATATCAATTTGTATCTCTCTACAATGATGGTGGCTAGGTCCCTCTATATGGTATCCACCTATACTCAAAGACTATCCCTCTCTTCTATCACAATAGCTAGTTTTCCCTATAGATTCCCCGCCTCTACCTATAGGCTATCTCTCTTGGAAATCACCATGGCTCCATCCCCTAATGCTTGTCCACCTATGTTTACAGGTTGTCTAACTCTATAGTCCTACTCTCCAAATTCTCCAAGGCCTAACATAGAATTCCCTGAATTTGTGTGATCCTACTCTCTATTGCTACTAACCTCCTTGCTAAATCATCACTTCCCCTCACCTCCTGATACAACACATGTGGAACCATATATAGCGTTAGCATCTCTAGTTCCACCTCCACCACCTTTTCTCTACCTTCCTCTCCATCCTCTTCATCATTCCTATTATCCTCTGCATCCTCTCAACTCTCTCCTATCTCCTCCTTATCATCCTCCTCATCCTCCTCTACAACTACCACCTCCTTAGCCTCCTGATCCCCCTCCTCCCTCTACTCTTGGTAAACTACTCTCCTCCACACCCTCTATCCCTCCTATCTGCCTACCGCCTCTCCCTAACATGCTACCTCAACCTATATCGATGCCCTCACACCCACTGCTTGTTATTTGAGAGGTATCACTACCTTTGGCCTCTTACTCCTCAACTACTCAGTGTAATGCTATGTAGCCCATAGATCATCAATCCCTCTTCTCTAGTCACATCTAGTCTCTGCAAGGTTCATCCATGAATCAACAACTACTCGATGAAAAATATGTGGGCCCCATAGCCCATCTCCTTGGATAGGCATGCAAATCTCTCTACAGGATTTGGTATATCTTAGATCACATTGAACTGATATGTCACCCTATTAAGCCTATATGCATCAATCGGGAAGTGTTATCGTCTAATCAAATAGCATATCCCAAACATATATCTATAATATACTCTATCCTCTACATCCCAATCCTCCATCTCCTTGTACAACCTCCATACAATATCCTTTTCATTGATCTCATCCATCATCCTCCTCCATGGTTCCATACTCTTGATATCAATATAATGCAATGCACCTCTCCAAGTAAACACTAGTGGTTCATTTGTTGCTTTGTTCAACCTCTCTCTAACTAGCCATGTAACCCGGATGTGCTCCTTGGCCCATACCTATAGCAGTATAATGTGAGTCAAGATCACTCCCCTCCTATAACACACCACATGAATATCCATGTATAACTAAAAAAAATGTAGTATCCCCATGCAAACCTCCTTGATCCTTCCACCATGTCCAACACCACCTCTGTCAGTGTCATTCTAAATAATCAAACACTCATATTAGGTAGCAACACCCCGCTAATCAAACCACATAAATACAGTGCCATGCTTAACACTATATCTAAGCATCCATCAACATTCAATTCTCTTTATATAGATGGTAGGTCTATCCTACCAAACATAGCTTGTAATAACTAAGCTACCGTTTGTCTAGTATATTCCTCCACCCTCACTCCTTAGATCAGTAATCAAAGAATTCACCACATATCCTCAAGAGTGACTGTCATCTCTTCTATGGGGAGAAGTAAAGTATAGGTCTCTGAGCTCCAATGCTCCATCAACGTAGTCAAAATGGGCCTATGTACCCTCAACATCAGCATTTATGTTGCGTAGGCTAATCCACATCCATCTAACAACACTCAGTTGACCACTCCAAACACCCTAGCTAGCCACAACACCACTACCCATTGCTCACGATTCTACAAACTCATTGTGCTCTACATGCATCCATCCATCCATAAACATGTTAAGTCCTTTTGTCTAAATTTCTTCTACCTTCATTTTCTTCTTTTTAGTATATTTTTCTTTTCGATGCATCCACCCATCCACAAATCAGATCCACCCTTGGGTAGATCCACCCCTATAGGTTGGAGTTTATCTACCCATCAAGTCATAGATCTTCCTTTTAATAGATCTACCCATCCTCTTATGCATCTTCTCCTATGGGAAAATTTGCATCTACCTATTCAGTGATGGATCCACCCCTGTAGATCTAGGTGTGCATCTTCCCATCTTCTAACACATCTTCCCTTGTGAGCTATTGCACATCATCCCCTATGACATATTGCACATTTTCCAATCTATTTGCAAATCTACCTGTGTAATGGATCCACCCTTGATGCATACCCACCCATCAATAAATGCATCCTCCTATCACAAATTTACCTTTCCTCTAGCAGATCGACCTTTTCTATAGGTGTATCTACCCTTCCCTGAGCAAAATTTCCTTTTAGTGAGTTTTCCCATACCCTAACAAATCCACCCATCAAGGATGCAACCACTTGTCTACCTACATGGGTAGAATCATCATATTGTAATAGGTGGATCTGTCCATTCATATACTTTGACCCCTAATAAATGTAAACAATCATAACATATGAGGAAAAGTGAAAGGTTGTATCTGGCTCCACACTCTCATCTTTGCACCTACACTCACATCGCATCAATCTGGTGAGGGATGCTCCATCCATGTGGTATGTTTCTTGCTATTCTCTCTCAAATATCTCAAATGATTACAGTGAAAATAAGTAGTAATTTATCCTAATTAATATTTATAGCTAACCCTAATTACCCCATTAACCCTAATTTCTTCTTTTTGTTCCCAATTGCTCCCCATAACTCCATTTTGCTCTATTCTTTTTCCATTCTTCACCCTTTTTCACCATGGTCGTATTGGTACCCTTCTTTTTTTTGTAGTGGCATTGTTTTTTCATTGATGTCAAAGGTGTCTAAGTCAAAGGTGCATGTGTTGTCAAGGGTTGGTAGAAAGTTTGATGCATGATATTGGTATTCATGGTTGGTGTTGATTGTGATCCTTTGTTAGTGTAATTAAATTAATTATTACACTAGCATAAGTTAACTTAGGTCATATATCATTTAGTCCTAGGTTGCATTTTTAATAAATCATTTAATAATGGGGTAATGCCCCCTTCCTTGTTTGTAGGGATAAGATTCCTTCTAGAACTTATCTCAAAATTTAATAATTTCCTATATAGGGTTCACATGTTGTCGCATGTTGTTAGATCATGACACATGGCAACATCTCTTGCATCTTTCATCTCATTCATGCCTATATATTCACAAAATTTGTACATTTGTAATCAATCATATCATCAATATAGAATCTTTATTATGCATGCCTAGTTGCAACACTTTATATGTGGTTGATTATCTTTCCTGGAAAGGGTCCTCCATTGAAGATTCCAAAGCTTCAGGGACTATGCATCCATAATCTCAACATCTTTGAGGTATTCATATTCTGGTAGCAAAGGTGTTTCTTGTCTATGATGCTTCATAATAAAAGTGATATAGATGCTACTTCAAAATGTTTGAAGGATAGTGTTGATTCACAAAGTTGTGTCAAAGTATCAAAGCATCAAGATCTAAAAGAATTAAAGTATCAAGGATTCAAAACCCTAAAAGGTTCATCAAGGGTATAAAGGCTGATTAAAGAAGCAAGTGTTATATATATTGTTTTGCAAATATTGGACTGTTAATCATAGGTATTTTCTTTCAAAACCCTAAGAGTTTAAAACCATATAATTAAGGGTATCATGAAAAAAAAAATATTACTTTTTGCTTTTTATTCTAAAAGAAAAGTGACCTATTATTGTAAGTCAAAGGAATTTAAAGAAAATTGAACAAGGTTTTTAAGATGTTCATTTCCTAGCCCTTTCATATCTTGAAACTAGTCGAGCAAGTTGATCTTGAAGATCAAAGGGTATTATTTAAAAATAAATTGGTGGATTACTCAAATCAAAGGGCTCTCATTTAAATCCTTCAATAGTTACTTTATAAGTCTTGATTTTGATAGGAGACAAAATGACTTAAGGCGCTTTTACAAATTTGTTTCTATTTTTGAATGTGAAGTCACTGGTGGAATGGTTGTTGGCGCCAATTTTGATGGTTTTTTTTTTTCTCGTGCATGGAAAGTATGTGTGTGGAGGTTATGTGATGAAAGAATATTTTTTGGAGATTAAGGTATTGAATACAAGGTTTGAGAATGGGAAAAAATTTGATTGGTTATAGCTTCTTTGAAGAGAAGATAATACCTTATGACTGCATTGTGAAAAATGGAGCATCTTTCTAGATTGATTATGACTGCAATATTCCATAAAGAGTTATTGATAGATAATTAGTATAAGAATGATGTTAAGTACTAAGAGAATTTTGATATATGAAAAGGATGAGAGCCTTAATTGAAGATGATGATACAGGGTGCATGTTGATCTAATGCAAAGAGAAGGTTATCGTGTATAATAGTAAAAAGGATGTTTGTGTTTTGATTGCTTCATATATATAAGATGAGAGTGCTCTCAAGTATTTAGAATGTGTTTGATAATTTGGGCACTATGAGAAGGTTTCTAGAGTCTATGATATCCTTTTACTGAGATGATATTGTGGTAATGAGAAGAAAAAGAATGGAAAGAATGGGATATTTCAATGATGATGATGTTGGGCACAAGGAACACTGAGAGGGGGGTGAATCAGTGTTCAACAATATTTAAATTTCATTTCAGATCTTAAACCATTTACAAATTTTCATCAAAAGTAAAGATGCAAGCACATGAAGGAAACAATCAGAACACCATAACACCAAGATTTTGTATGTGGAAACCATGTTAGGGGAAAAACCATAGTGGATGCTAATCCATAATTTATACTCTATTAAAAGTATGAACAAAAAGAGGAATGCACTTGCATTCAGGCCACTGCCTAGAGCTCACTGCCTTACAATATGTTTGGATTACAAAAAAATGATGAACTGAGAAGATAGAATCTAAAAATGCTTAAGATCAATTTTGGTTAAGCTCATGGATCAGATTCTGGACCTGCTATCTAATTTTGCACTTCTCTCTGCTCTACCTTAATTCGCTTCACATAAACTCTCTTATGCACAAGAAAAATTCGCTCAATTGATTTTTTGATATTCGCACATACATCTGCTCTGCTTTTCACACACAGTTACACACCATAACACTTCAAAATTACTTACCTGATCTCATAAATATATCCGCTAACAAATATTTACACACTTAATGTGGGCATCAACAAAACAATAATATTTTCCAACAATCGGCTCAATCCACATTTAATATTTGATGCATACCCACAACAGTCAGCCACAACTTAGCACAGACCCAAAACAAAATTTTTGAACACAAAAACATTTAAACAATTACTCCTTATACATCCACGACATGTTATATTAATTGAGTCTACCACCTTTAGCAAATAAACAAAAAAATCATTCTTCCAGATCTCCTAACTCATACACTGATTAATGTGACACCACATAACTTAACAATAAGATAATATAGATGCTTAAAAATCCTCCCCGAGATCCAAAACTCAAAATGATAATCTGGTGAAGCATACATATCGACATTCTAAACTTTAACCAGATACCCTATTCTTCATTCCTACTTTTGGTAATACTTAGATCTGCACTCTGCCTACCGGTACAATCAAATTCTGATCTATGGACAAGAATAATGGCTTAGGTTTCCATCAATGAAAACACTAGAAGCCACATGCAAAAAATCTCCCCCTTTGGCATTGATGGCAACACTTAGTGAAAAATGACTAAGTGTCAGAATCAATATGATTACATTGCCAAAGGTAAATATTCAAAACACAACTCTCAATTAGAATGATAAGGCATTTTTCACTACTCTCTCTCCCCCTTTGACATCAATGAAAAAACATATTTTACTCCGCACTCTCTCCCCGTTTCAAAAATTTGATCAAAATTTGAAGAAATACAACTACTGCTTGAGCCATAAAATTATCTTGTTCTTATCTTTCATTTCTAGAAGAAATTTTTGCGATGCTTCCACTTCAATTCCAATGATTAAGATCAAGTTGTTGTTCTCTGATGTCCAGTTGATGATTTGGATGAGAGATTCTGGAATTGTGATTGCCTCCCCTAATTTCCCTCCTTTCCTTAGAACTTTAATTAACTGCTCCATCCTGCATTCAGTTAAGTCCTTTACTTTCCAAAAGGTGTCCACAAGGTTGTTCCTCATGAAGTGAATTCTGCATGTTCAAACTGCAACTCTTGAATCCTTTTCCTGATTACACCATCTTGATCCTAAAAAATGTTATAATCCTAACCAATTTTGTTCAGCTCAGTTTCAATTTTCTTCAGCTTGTCCTTTTTTTTCCCAACTACATGAGGCCAACAAAGACAATAGTTGTAGATCTTATTTGTTGAATTTATGCATTACCTCTACTCATTCATTTTCTTTTTGAGTTTGGTAAGAGATAACCTGAACTACTCCTTCATATGTAAAATTATCTCTCCCTCTTTCTTGTCATGCGACTTAGAGACCATGGCTTCCTTAATGCATTCAATCATCTCTTCAGGAATCAAATTCTACAAACTTACCAAATCAATGTTATTGAGCAATAAATAACTACTTAATGTGCTCTCGATTAGGTCCTGCTCATATGAGGGTCTCTCAGACCATATGCCAATAATATTTTGCATCTCGTCTTCCTCTTGAACAAGTTGTAGTATATTTTCTTTGAATAAAATACCTTCTTATTCGCTTCCTTTTGCCATTACTACATCTAGTTCAACTGATTTTGGTTCTTCCCTTAGAGTGTACTCATCAAATTCCTCATCTGGTATATCCACAATCTCTTGTTATTTTCCTTTTCCTTCAATTTTTTGAGTTTTATGTGTTGGAGGAGTGTAAACAATAATCCCTTGAACTCTTTTCTTCTTCCTCTCCATCACACCATCAAAGAAGATCCAACTTCAAGTGCTCTTATCGGAAGAGAAATGCTAATTGCTCCAAACTTCCCTAGCAATTCCTGAAGGGGTAATCTTCCTCCTTTGTTAGTTGCACATTCTCCACCAATTGATCTTTTAGAAATCCACATAGATCAAAATCTTCATCCTCCATTATCATTTTACAAGAGATATAAACTGTGCCTGCCAAAGTTGCACCTTCCTTGTTTTTGAAAAAGATTTTGTATGAGATTCCATGCACAATGTACCTTGTTATCGAATCCTTGATCTTCAAAATTATCAAAGCCCTCTGATCTCCAGTTACTCTGGTTAGGGTTTTAACTTCTTTGTTTCGAATTGACTTATTTTTTGAAATTTCCCGAACATTGCACAAACCAGTTAGATTCTTGATCACCTATTTCGAAATGGGATAGGTTTTATCCAGAGTTAGAATGTCATCATTCAATTTGTTCAAGATAAACCTAATGACTTTCGTTTTGACAAAATATGGAAATTCACTCCAAATGTCCAAAATTTTGTGTTTCACACCTTCAAGCCATTTCAGTTAAATGACCGACAACATATTTCTCGCTTCCCTAATATTCTCACTACTATATTTATCCAAATTCACCATTCCATTGATTTTCATCATTTTTCTTTTCATGCCGAACAAGTGTCTACCGAGCACCAAATTGAGTGAGAATTCAACAAACAATTGAAATACCTGATGAATTTGTTGCTAGATTGACTTGATTCCTTTGAAATTATGTTGCAAAAGCTCTCCTTGTATTCTCCTTCAATGCACAGTGACAAATGAGGGTTCCAAATACCCTTTTATAACTCCACACCTAACTTTTTCTGGCATTAAATGTTTTTCCCTAGGTATTTTGGATACTCTATTTTCTCATACAGCAAAAAAAATTCATCTGTAGACCTTCTACTCAAATTTCTACACAAGTGATCATCGATACACTTGTAAAACTCTAACGCAACTACTGACAATTTCTTGCATTCTGATGGCAACTACTGACAGGGGGTCAAAGGATTTTCTTTGAAAAACTCCCCCTAGGCCAATGGCCTAAGATCAATTTCCAGAAGTTGCTTCTGGTGCGGGCTTATTTCCTTCTTCAAAATCACTCTTCCTTACCCATGTTTTCTTCATCTAATCTCTTATTTCTTCCATAGTCACTTTCCCTTTTCCTTTATCATCTTTCTGTGAAATTTTGTCTTTGTATACCAGACTTCTTTTATTCATGTTTTTGTTCCTGCAGAATCTTGCAATGTGGCCAAATTTGTTGTAATTGTAACACAAATGATTTCTTTGTTTATACCATTCATTCCATTGATTTCCTCTTGATCTACATTGATTAGCAATATGCCCAAATCCATTGCATGCATAGCATCAGACATCTCTATGAAATTTGTTCATCACATTTTTGCATTCATTTGACTTGTGACCAAACTTATCACAATTAAAGCACTGACTTGAGAATGATGGGCTACTTGAATTTATTTTACTTCTACACTGAGAAGCCATATGACCAATTTTATTACAAGAAAAATACTGACCATTAAAATTTTGAGCATTAGGTTGTCTTACCGGATACCTTTTGCCTTTGTTCATCTGATTTCTTTGTCTAGAATCCTTATGTTAAGATCCAAAGCTTTCTCCCTTCTCATATCCAAGACCTTTCTTGGCATTTGCATCCTTTTTTCCTTTAGTCAACTCATCAAGCTTAGCAGAACTGAGTCTAAACTTCTCCTTGTATTCATTTGTAGTAGTGAGTTTCATCTCTGAGAATAACTATCTATATTTCAAGCTCTTGTTCATTATTTCTAGATTGTTCTAGTTCAATCTCTAGTTGAATGAATCCACTATTAACTCTGTTGCATTCTTCAAATTTTTCTTTTAAGGACTAGTATAGATTCTCCTTATTCTTCTTCTTTTGTTCAATCTCCTTAGTTATCTTCATCACCATAGATTCCATCTCAAGCTTCAAAGTTGCATTGTTTCTAGCAAGCTTTTCACATTCTCCAGTTATCTCTTTTATGGTTTGATTTAGGTGAAAATCTTCTAGGAATTTACTCTCTTTCTGCTTTGATTGATCACATATTTCCTTCCTCTTTTCTCTTGACTCATTGATTTTATCCTTCAATGATTGAATGAATTTTTTAGCATCCCCAAGATTTTATTTTAATTCCAAGACTTCTACCCTAGACTGATCAAGATAATCAAGTGCCACCACAAGAGTCCATGGCATTCCAAGATCCACCTCAAGCTATTAAACTCCTATAGAGGAATGAATGATTTGATACCAATTGTTGGTCACAAGGAATATTTAAATTTCATTTCAGATCTTAAATTTTTTATAACTTTTCATCAAAAGTAAAGATGCAAGCACACGAAGGAAACAATCAGAACATCATAAAACCAAGGTTTTTTACATGGAAACCTTGTTAGGGGAAAAACCACGGTGGAGGTTAATCCATAATTTATACTCTGTTAAAAGTATGAACAAAAATGGGAATACACTTGCATTCAAGCACACTTCCTAGAGCTCACTGCTCAAAATAAAAGAAGGCTCACTACCTTACAATATGTTTGGATTACAAAAAATTGTTGAACTGAGAAGATAACATCTAAAATGTATGAGATCAATTTTGGTTAAGCTCATGGATCAGATTCTGGACCTACTATCTAAATTTGCACTTCACTCTACTCTGCCTTAATTCGCTTCACATAAACTCTCTTATGCACAAGCAAAATTTGCTTAGCTTATTTTATGATATTCACACATACATTTGCTCTGCTCTTCACACACACTTACACACCATCGCACTTCAAAATTATTTACCCAATCACATTAATATATCCGCTAAGAGAGATTTAGACACTTTATGTTGGCATTATAAAAACAATAATATTTTCCATTATTTAGCTCAATCCATATTTAATATTTGATGCCTACCCACAATGGTTGACCACAACTTAGCATGGACCCAAAATAAAATTCTTGAACACAAAAACATTTAAACAATTACTTCTTATACATCTACGACATGATATATTCACTAAGTCGGCCACCTTTAGCAAATAAACAGAAAAATTATTCTACTAGATCTCCTAACTCATACACAGATTAATGCGACACCAAAAAACTTAACAATAAGATAATATAGATGCTTAAAAATCCTCCCTGAGATCCACAACTAAAAATGATAATCCAGTGAAGCATACAAATTGACATACTAAACTTTCACCGGATACCTTGTTCTTCATTCTTACTTTCAGTAATACTCATATCTACACTTTGCCTACCAGTATGAGAAAATTATGATCTACAGACTAGAATAATGACTTAGGTTTCCATCAATGACAACACTAGAAGCCATATGCCAACACATGACATGTAAGTGGATGAGAGAGTGAAATAGGTAAGTTATTTTTCTATGAAGAATATACAATAAGTTTATGAAGAATAGTGTGTGTAAGGTGCAACCAAGAAGAGAGTAGGGAATAAATATTTATTGTTCATTATTCATATCTATCAACCTTTTGTATTTGATATGTTGAGGAGAGTCTTGTGACAGTGTTCTTGTTTATTTTTGCAAAAAGGTGAGTGGTTTTGAATATGAAATAGAAAAGAGGAGAGACAAGTTTGAGATTATGATTTTGATTTAGTATGGTAATGTGGGTGAATAAGCAAGATGAATTTTGTTGTAGAGATAGAATAGTGTTTTGTATGGAAACTAAGTAACCCTTTCAAACTTGTTTATTCCTTTTGAGGTGTTTTGTGTTTTCTAGTGGGGAATTTTGTAGCCAGTGAGGTAGATTGAAGATTTCCAATGAGGTAGAGTGCAAATTGCTAGTGAGGAAAATTCGAGTTGGACAGTGAGGTCTATTGATAGCTAGTGAGGCTTGAATGCTAGCCTGTGAGGGTTGTTGTATTGCCAATGAGGCATAAAATTTGTAAATAGAAATTTTTTAATAAAGAAATGATTTAGAGTGTTTTTTTCTCCCTTTTAGGGTTTTTCCACTCATAAATATGGTGTCTCATGTCTCCTTGATGATATGTTGCTTTGTGCATGATTCAATATTCCTAATTCACATGTGATGTTGTAATATGCACATATTTTTGTTTTTTTTATGAAATACAAATGTAAAGTTTTGTATGATCAAGAGTGTTAAGGTTTTGAGATTGATTTTATTTGACCACTAATTCACCCCATCTCTTAGTGGTTCTTTACTCTAACAAGTGGTATTAGAGCATTAGGTCCCTTTGTACAATTTTAACCAACTTAGAAGATTCTATTAGTGGAGTACCTATCATGGAAAAAAGAAAAAGAAACAAATAAAAAAGGAATACTCAACAGAGTACTAAACACCATGCACTACTTGAAGCAAACACAAAGAGTGATGGAGAAGTAGTTATAAACAGTGACTCACAAATGGAAGTGTATCCTATATCTAGAACATCTCAATTTGAAGGCACCAATTTTATTCTTTGGAAACTTAGGATGGAGACTTAGCATATCATAACCGCCTTTTCCGTAGCTACAATAAGGTCTGACCTAGAAGCTTTTTCATTGGTGACTTAGTATTGAAAGAGAATCTGAAGAATTAGATAGATCGAGAAAAGCCCAAAAATTTTGAACCCAATTGGTTGGGCCCTTATATCATTACAATAGCATATGGATATAGTGCTTATTATCTTTCCACTCCTAAAGGTGAATTGTTGCTTGAACCCACCAACACCATGCACCTTCATAGATATTACACCTAATTCTCAAAGTATCCCTTCAAAAAGTCAAAAAGTCTAAAAAAAGAAAAAGTCACCCTGATGAAAACCTGGCAAATAGGCATCTTGGTGACAACAAAAATATCAAAAAAATGAAAAAATAACAAAAAAATTGTAAAGAGAAATAATTTATCCAAAAGTGAAAACCATTTTGGTGGCGCTCTGGACAAGTACCATGGTGAAAACCTGACAAATAGGCATCATGTATAGTCAGTCTATGCTCCTCCATGTACTATCACTCTACCTATTCTTCCATCTTTCCCTCATCCATTCGCACATATCATTCATCCATAATAAATCTTTGTCATCCTTCTCATGGCCTAAAAACCACCGACATTTAGCATCCCTCTCTATCATGACTATCGTTTGCATCCATTGATCCTCTCATGCATAATAAGTTGGTCCTATACCTAACTTAGGGAAATTCTTAGACTTACATCTTCATGGGATCCTACACATGGTATCAACCTTTTCAAACATCAAAATCTAAAAAAATCAAAAAACACATCAAAATCCAAAAAAAAATCATAAAACATCAAAATCCAAAAAAAATCATAAAACATCAAAACTTCCAAAAATAGATTTAGAGTCATTCTATGTTAGTTTGGTCGAACTATGTTGTCCCTATACATTTTCTATGTAGGAAAGTCCCTCAATCGATGGGCCCCCAAGACATTACATCCATCCTTTTGGTTTTTGGTCGAATAAGGGTCAAATCATGATTTAGTCCTTTGTCAAATACAACAAGGTCAAGTCATGTCGAACTACAAGGTCTCTGCATGTATAACATAGGAAAGTTCATCAATCAATGAGCCCATGATGCCCTAGGTTAGTCCTTTAGGGATCATTATTCAAACCAAATCCCAAATCAACAAACAAACATATCCAACAAATCTTTAATCTTTAATTGGTCAAATACCTAATCATCATCACTATAAGGTCATTAGTCTTATTTTAGAATGGGGAATTATGTCATTTGTCTCATTTTTTCTTATCATTTTTATTCTATTAGGGTGTATCCTCCTTGAGATTAGACTTTTTCATTGGTCAACTTTATCAGATGTATATTTTCCTTAAACATGATTTCCTAAAACCATCACATTGGTCAATCATGTCAATCAAACCTTATCAAGTCAACTCAAGTTAATCACTTGGTCAATCAATCTTGTCATCTTGGTCAATTAATCAACCCTAGATAAATCAACATTCAGTCAAACAATCAATCAAATTAGTCATCTCAGTCATCTACATTAATTAAGATGTGTCTTTCCTGAAACCAAACCTAATCAATCACATCAATCAATCTTGTCAATCCTATCACTACACATAATCTCTTTGGAAAACACTTTGTTGGTTTGAGTTTGTATCATATTTTTGATTGGTTTTTGGTCATGTTACTAGCTACCTCAAGGATGTCCTATCAAGGATTTAGAGGAGTGATGATGGATCATGATATCTTGTCTTTGTTTTTTTGTATGTGGTTTGTCTTGGCCAAAAGACTGGGAAAATTGGGTCCTTAGTATGAGCTGAGGAACTCCTTGTCTTTTTGTATTGTCTTTTGACTGCTTGTCTCTCACAAATGGTCACCTTGCACACCTTAGTCTATGCCATACTATGGTGTTTATGTTCTATTTGTGACAATTTTGACACCCGATGATGATACGTATAACAAACATGAAATTTCATCCTTTATCATTTCCTGTCTGACTTCACTTCTTCTTTTCCATTCTCCATGATAACATTCATCTCTTCCACGCTACCATTTCTTCTATCTACATCTTGACAGAATCCTATGACACACAAAAAACCCCTGCATACATGATCATGTTAGGAAGCATTATAGACAACATTATCATTATGGATGTTATCATAATTAGCCACATATATTTGCATGAGAAAATACAAAAAATATAGAGTGCATCCATATAGCATTATCATGTCATAGAATTATAATATATTAAAAATGACATTGCATTTTACATTATAATCATAATTTATTTCCATTTATCACATTCCATACACATTGCATCAACATTTCATATACATTGCATATTCATAAACATATCATACATCATATTTTGCATTTACACTAAGCATTTCAAATCATTACATACACAATTCGTAGCATCATATTACATAACATTAATTGCCTTCACATATCATATCACATCATAAAATTAGGTCATATATACTGCATTAATATATAACATCATTGCATAATCATATCAGATACATAAACAATCACTAGTAGAATTTGGCAAATAAATGACTACATGTCTAAAACTAGTAGTATTTGGAAAATAAATGACTAATTTGGTCATCAGGTAAAATCACAACTAAATGACTAAATAAATGACTAATATCAAACAAATAAAAATGACTGAATAAATGAATAAATAAATAACTAGATAAATGTTATCATTATTAAAATCTTGGCCATAATTTTCATTTAAATAAACATAATCTAAAACCTTCGTCAAGACCTTATTTTCAATTGTAGCCTGCCATAATTAATAATAAAATATTACAAATAAAATTACTAATAAATTATTTTTGTGGAATAAATATTTTGTTTTATGGTGTCATCATATGAACACCAAATTTTCTTCTAAATTGATGAAAAACCACCAAATTATAAAAATTAATGAAAACCATAAGAGAACCTAACAAACTTAAACCCAAAAACCTTGAAAAACAAAAAGATAAGAAAAAGGAAGAGAAAAAACAAAAGATAACAATAAGCAACCAAATAATCTAAGAGGATAAAGGACCAAGTTTTTTTTTATAAGCATAATTTTCATTTTAATAAACATACTATAAAGCCTTCGTGAAGACCTTATTTTCAATGTAGCTTGCCAAAATGGAGCAGTGATTCAAAACCTTATTTTCAAGGTAGCCCACCAAAATGGAGAAGTAAAGCGCAATGCCTAGTTTTGGATTACAACCTTTGCCCATTTTTCTGCATCGGACATGATTTGTGTAGAATATTGTGGTAAGTCACTTTCCATGGTTTCAATTAATTTTACTTTTCAAATCTATATGTGGTCAGGCCATATGATTCATATGATCCATTCTTTTTAATAATTTTACTAGCTGCTCGTTGACTAACAATGATTATGTCCTTTTTTAGGCTAATTATGGAAAAGCAAATCCATCGTTTTGCAAAAGTTAAGGATTTATATAGAGAACTTGGAATTGAGGTCTATTTATTATTTTCTTTTTTGTTATGAGATGTTAAAATTTATCTTTTCTTTTCGAAGTTTCCACTATCAAATTGCATAGTTCACAGGAGAACTTACTTTTATCTATAAAAATGATATTAAGGGACATGTAGATTGAGTTATCTATAAAAATTTTAGAATTTGAACTCTTAAAATTAGCTTCCATCTTATGAAGGGGCATGCAAATCACTTTTTAAGTTGAGTGTAAAAAATAGATTAGCATGTACATAAAAAGGATGAAGAATAATAAAGTTAAAAGTGGCTCTTTTATCAACCATGTAGAGTACAATGAAAGGAGTGTAGGGATGGTAGGGGTTTAACGTTTACAGTGTAGTGGAATAGTAGTTTAGTTGTATAGTATATGGCATCCTAATTTGTTTGAGAACTCTTACTGAATTCCAAAAAGTAGGAGTTCCCAAATGACACCAATAGATATTTTAAATAGAAAAAAAACAACAATGTTTTCATATAAAAAAAACAAGAGCTAATTCATAGGTCCTATGAAAATCTTTAACTTTTTGGCTCCCCTTTGATACTTTTTTGCATACTTACAGATTACATCTCCATGATTAATATGGAATAGAAGGGTTGAAAGGGAACATGTTAGTCCTTTCCATTTATTGGGCAATAAAGAGTTTGAAGTGACTACAAGAATCAAATGTAGCTCTTTACTCTAGATGTTTTATTCTTATTCAGTTATTAATATATCCAAATATAAACCATGATGACTTAAATTAGAACTAGAAGAAATCTAATGAAAAATACAAGAAGAGATTAGTGATTAGATGAATTGTGGAAATGAAACCAACTCCATAAGCCACAACAACAAAAAAATATGCAATGCAAATGAGAAGAAATGCCTTTAAAGGAGTTGTCATGGATAAGGAATCATCCTCCCTTAGATCTCTTGTGAGAATTCCTAAAAGCTCTTTATTTATCCACAATATCAACATGCTATGAGCTCTACTACAAAGATTGTGCATAGTTCTTCTCAGTTTATTCAATTTGGTGCTATTATTTTTACCCTATGATTCAGGCTTCAAACCAACCCCTCTCATTAGCATTTTTATTCCAGAATTGTCTAGAAGAGGGTAATCAAAATCAGTACTAGAATATCTAAAAGTCAAAGATCCTTTCCCTCAAACTGAAGCTTTTTTCTTGATAAACCAGAGCTGAGACGTGCCAAGAACTAGTGGAAGGGAAGTTGAATGAAAACTGAGAGCAACTAAAAACCTTCCTAAGAAAAGTGACATTTCCACTATAACTATTGGTTTTAGTGTCTCCTTGTTCATTTTTTCTAGCATCTCCTCATTTTTCATTTCTTGATAGAGAGCTTCTGAAAGATGTGCAAGATGTTCTTCAATCTCAACAATCAATGTTGAGATAAAATGGAAACATTGCTCTTGCAAATAAGGTGCTAAATCATTTATCCTTGAAGTAGATTTATGTGCATAAAGAAAACTTAGGAGGTCTTCCAGAATATTCTTTGACCCCTCATCTATGGTATCTTTTATTTGACTAACCTCAATTCCAAAATAACCATTAAGGCGACCAAACCAGTCTTCATTGTTTGTCATCATAAATATAAAACTCAACCCAGGTAAATTGACACGTTTTAGGTCCCCTCTCTTGACAAGCCAACCCTCACTAGTAGTTAATTTGTGCAAATGGGTTTCAACATCTTTGTAACTTGCTAGAGATGTAACTATGGCTTCAAGGAATTTACCAAACTTAACTCTCTCACGCAAATCCTCAAATCCATCAGCTATTATTTGTTTCATCCTACTAACAAATAGCCTTTCAAAAAGTTCATCCCACAAACTCTTTGTGCTTCAAAAAAATATCACACATGCATTGCCATAGAAACTCAACATTTGAACCAAAAACCATTTTTAGCCACTCCAAGCTTCCTTCAAATGCATCCAAACTATCCAATGTTTCTCTAATCAATGTCTCATTCTCTGCAAGTTCCTTTCCACTTTTCACAAGATTAAGAAAATACTTTCCCCCAAGTCTATATGTAGAGAGAATATCATCTACACATGTCTTAAGCCATGCTAAGCAAAATCTAATATAAATTCGCTTGGAAAAATCATCATGGTATCTTGTAGCTTCTCTCTATGAGATTTCCACAACTGCACCTCATTGTCTAGGTTTGGAATCCCACCAAACAACTATGATTCAGGTGGCACTGCCAACATAGTCTTATAAAAAAGAGGAAAATCATTTAGAACCTCCAAGAAGAGTTCCCTAGCCTAAAATAGTGTTACCTATATGACTCTTCCCACATTACAGAAAATGGAACTGACTACCCCCACCTTATCGGTCTATTGGTCGGACGTGTCTTCTGGTTCCAACTAGTTCTATTTTTTCATCGGCAAGACAAGGTCTCCTATTCCTATGATGGTCCGATGGGGATGTCGTCGGTGGATTTTGTTCCCATCGTTGGTTCCAATGATGAGCATGAACTCCTTTGACGAAATCCCCAAAGGACAATCGCGTGAATAGGAGACCTTGTCCTGTTGATAGAATATCCTCACATTGATGAAAACACTATAGAAATATAAAAATGACCTAGGCCTGCAAGCTCTATTTTTCATCTCTTTCTTCCTAGAATAATTTAGACATTTTAATTATGTCCTTGGTCCACTTTCAACTATTAATTAAATAATTCATAATTATTTAATTAATTCATGTCTTCTTATTCCTCTTGATTATTTAAATAAATAATTTTTATTTATTTATTTAATTATCCTTGTCCAATAATTCCTCCTGATTATTTAAATAGATAAGTTCTATTTATTTATTTAAATATGTCACTAATTCTTAAAATTCTTCTTATAATTAAATAGATTCTTTAATTTATTTAATTATTGGTCACCTTCTCTAATTAAATAATTATCTTTAATTACTTAATTGTCTTATTTGACATTTCCCTCATTTTAAATAAAATTATTTATTTAAAATAGTCCCACTTTCTAATTTCCCTCTTTTAGTAAATAATTCAAATTAATTATTTACTACCATGTGACCCCACATTTTGAATTAAATTAATTTTTAATTCAAAATAGTCTTTTCCTCAAAAAATCAAGTAATTTCTATTATTATTTGATTTTTCCAACCACCTCTTTGTCTATGCCAATCTTATCTCTTGTCACATGCATTGTCAACCCTTGATTTGATTTTCTAAAAATCAATCTTGTCCGTTCATTTTGAATTTTCCCTAATGTTTCGCTAACCCTAATTGTGGGTTGTCATATTGAATCTTGTCTATTGATTCTAGGGCACCTATCAACTTTTAATCTTGGCCATTCACTCAAAATTGAATTTTCTATAAAATGGCAATTTTGGTCTCATTTTGTCACCTCATGCTCATGTTTTTTCATCTTATGCTCTTGCTATCTTATCATTTTAGGTTATTTTTATGCATACTTCATAGTTGCTAGTTGCATTTGTGATGTCATTTAGTTAAAATCCTTGAACATTTGCTTAGGGCTTTTCATAGTCATAGATTTCTCACATAAAATATGAGGGCAACATCATATTTCCAACAAGTTGAGAAGGTGTAATGGAGGTTAGCCATGGAGAATGAAGACATTGGGTGAGATCTTTTCATTTGTTTTCATTTTATTCCTTTGCATTCCATTATCGCTTTGGGTTTTTGTGTTTATGCTTTAATTTGCTAACCCTAGGAAAATTCCCATAGTTACATTGGTGAACCCGTCACCAAAATCAAGCATTTTTTGTTTTTATTTATGAAATTTTTTGTTTTGCAAGTACAAGTACGACTGAGACTCATTTGCTCTGCATAATGACGTATCTATTATTTTGCGACTCATTTTCTTCTCCAAATGACTCATTCACTATCCTATGACGCATACAACTCGCAAAATGACACATTTGCTCAGCTGTGACACATTTGACTTGCAGGTAGCCACATTTTTCTGTTAGATTCTAGCACATAGAACCGAGCCACATCTGTTGTACGGAGTGATCCAATTGCTCTGTTGTGATGCATTTGTCTGGTAAACTATTTGCTTTTTGGTTTTTCCAGATTTGTCTTGATCTCCTTTTGCAATCTATTTTCTTTTTGCAATATGTTAGTTAGGTGATTTTCTGGTTACTAATGAGTTGTTGCAACATGTGGCTTTGAATCTTTCATGGGTCCAAGCCATATTTTTGAAAACTACTAACTAGCGGTTTTGTAGGTTCGATTGTCCAAGGCTACTACTTTAAAAGATTTTGTTTATTTTTCTTAGATTAGAAAACACTTCAATTGATGCATTAAAAATAACATTTCTTGTCCTTTTCTTGATTGTGTTTGGGGTGGTAGGTGATTATGCTCTAACCTTGTGCAAACTAGGTGATCAAAAAATTAGACCCATCCATTTTTTTGTTTACCCCTATTCAATAATCAAAGTATCCTCTCCCCTTGCACACTTGTGTGATCCTAGGTGCAAGAGAAATTGTTATTGACTCTAGGAATTGGGCCTTCCTTGGTGGGAAAAATGTACTCACCCCAAGGAAACTTAGACTGGCAACAAAGCTCTTTGGCCAAGCTACCCCTGATTGGTATATAAATGTGAATTCTAATGGAAACCTTAGGATTATGAGTGTGAATGTGTAACAAGGACAAAGTAGAATTCACAAAAACCCTATTGAGTGTAACCTCTTCAAGCTAGAATTCCTCCTTTAAGGAAGGTTAATATTTTTCCCCATGTGTGGCCACTCAAACGAGGGTCCCAAACTAAAAAAAATTGTGTAGTAGCCAAAATCCTTCTATTTCCTAGCTCAACAACAGTCGTTGTGAAGGCATCCACATTCTTGTAGTTCTTAGTAGAGGTGATTAATTTTCCATGGGAGTTTCATGGGGGTTGGAAGCT